>ML662436.1:17389414-18002366 GCA_007570785.1 Antilocapra americana | reverse complement strand
CTCTCTCTCTCTCTCTCTCTCTCTCTCTCTCTCTCTCTCTCTCTCTCCATAGGTAGGTGAGTATGTACATAGAGAGACAGATAGATGGATAGATAGAGGAACTATATAGTTAGATATGTAGATACAGATACAAATATAGGTATAGACACAGATATATACTATTGGTTTTTCTTTGAAAAACCTTACTAATATTGCTTTGGGAACTGAAAGTATAATATTAATAGTTCTAGAAGAACATAATTTTAAAGATATGTCTTAGATTGTTTTCTACATCTGTGATGCCATTTCAGTTTTGTAAATAGGTTCACTTGCATCATTTTTTAAGACAGAAAGGAAGAGTAGTGATAAACTGGGAAACTGGGATTGACATATACTGATCACTATACATAAAGTAGATAACTAATAAGAACTTATTGTATAGCACAGGAAACTCTACTCAATATATATATGGGAAAAGAATCTAAAAAAGTGTGGATATATGTATATGTATAACTTTTTCACTTTACTGCAGATTCCCCAGTGGCTCAGTGGTAAAAAATTTGCTTGCAATGCAGGATCTCAGGCACTGTGGGCTTGATCCTTGGGTCAGGAAGATCCTCTGGAGGAGGAAATGGCAATCCACTCCAGTATTCTTGCCTGGAGAATCCCATGGACAGAGGAGCCTTGTGGGCTACAGTCCATAGGGTCAGCAAGAGTTGGACACAACCAAAGTGACTTAGCACACATAGAGCAGAAACTAACACAACATTGTAAATCAACTACACTCTGATAAAATTAATTTTTTAAAAGAGCAGAAAAATAATAACAAAAGATACATTTTTGGAATTGGTTCTGGGGTTTTTGGAATTGACTATCTGATTAGGTTTAAAGATGCTAAGGATTCTATTGTCTGTAATTATGGAGCACTGATAGCCCATGCTGTGAACCAGCAAAAGAAATACATAAAATATCTTCATTGGATACTTCTAACTGACGACTTATAAGAAGCAAGAAGCTGGGTGATGGTGTTTATAATACTTTTGAACAATTTCAGAAAACAAATACAATGGCGTTGGATGATTGTTCCTAATGTTGCTGGACAAATTCTTAAAGGAAAAGGATGAGCACAGAGATTTTAATTCCCAATCAAGCACCAAATATATAACCTTAATTAATATGCCCTGAAGAAGACACTTTTTTCCTATAGCTGCAGAGATGAGATTGCTGAGAATCAAATCCAGAACAGATTCTCATAATTAAAATATAAGTTGAACTCCCAGCCTCCTGGGGTCTTTACTACTAGTGTGAGGGCACTAATGGGGTAAGAATGAGATCCTGTAAGTTAGGATGGAGACATGACCCTGATGAAGCTGGGGATATTGAGGCCCTAAACACTGATGAGCATTTTTTGTAGTGTAAGTAGCCTTCCCAAGCCCTAGTAGTATTAGCCTTTCCATTCCCATCTGAAGAGGTTAACTCTTCATTGCTGGAAGAAACTGTAGTGTGTTTTCGCCTGAAGCAGTTATGAGAAATGCTGATTCTTCTCAGGACCCACTCCCATTACCTCTCTTTGTTTTAGACCTATGTATGAGTGCTAAGTCACTTCAGTGGTGTCTGACTCTTTGTGGCCCTGTGGACTGTATCCCACAAGGCTCTTCTGTCCATGGGATTCTCCAGGAAAGAATACCAGAGTGGGTTGCCATGCCCTCCTCCAGAGGATCTTTCTGACCCAAGGATTGAACCCATATCTCTTGTGTCTCCTTCATTGGCAGGTGAGTTCTTTACCACTAGTGCCACCTGGAAGTCCCTTTAGACCTATAACTGAGCTCAAAACCCAATAGTTCCCTAAACAGAAGTACAAAGTATAACCCATGAAGAAATGTGCTATACTCCAAAAGAACTCATTTATATAAACAGAAATCTGGTAAAATGTGAGAATGGATAATAAAGGTATGGAATAATAGTGGAAGGAGCACAAAGTTAGATCAGGCCAGATTTACTTGTATTGGTTCACTAAGCCAACTCTACATTTAATGTTTCAGCTTAGGAGCTTAGAAAGGGGTTTAACAGTTTATTTGGTTGGTTAGCTGAAATATGGACCAAAAGTTGACCCACAGAGAACAAGTTGGCAATGCCAGACCTGTCATAGTTTAATGTAAAGGAAGGAGATACAGGTTCAATTTCTGCATCAGGAAGATCCCTTGGAGAAGGAAATGGCAGCCTACTCCTGTATTCTTATCTGGAAAATTCCATGGACAGAGGAGCCTGTTCGACTCAGTCCATGGGGCGGCAGAGTGTCCAAAAGAACTGAGCATGCACACACACACGAATTCAAAGGTTTAGGGAGGTTGTAATTTTAGAGTGGGGTTTGTCATTTAGACCTACTCTCCAATATAGGGAGGGCACAGAAGATGTACATTTTACCAATATTGTGAGAAATTAATTTTTGAATGTTGTCCAAGCATCCTTGAAGAACCCTGTGATCACTCTCCTCTGTTGGCTAGATCTTATAGGAGAAACAACAGTCACTAAATTGGTAAGAATACATACAGTATGTGTATCATGTCTGGTAGAATCATGACCTTGTTACTGTCTTTATTTGGAGATTTAATATGGCTTAAGAACATGCATGAGTATCAGGTTGACAAAGGGGTGGGTTGTGACGGTTAATTTTATGCCAACTTGACTGAGACATGGGATGCCCAGATATTTGGTAAAACATTGTTTCTAGGTATGTCTGTAAGGATGTTCCAGATAGGATTAGCATTTGAATTGGTAGACTGAATTAAGCAAATGCCCTCCCTAAAGTACGTGAGCATCACTTGTCTACTGAGGGTGTGAATAGAACAATTTTTTTTTTTTTTCAGAAGAACCGAGAGTTACATCAATAGCTTCTTTTGTTTTTGACCTTTCAGATTCTAACTGGGACTTAGACATTGGCGGTGGTGGTGGTGGTGAAGAACTCGCCTGCCAATGCAGGAGATGTAAGAGACCCAGGCTCAATCCCTGGGTTGGGAAGATGCCCTTGAGAAGGAAATGGCAACCCACTCTAGTATTCTTGCCTGGAGAATTCCATGGACAGAGGAGCCTGGTGGGCTACAGTTCATGAAATCACAAAAAGTCAGACATGACTGAGTGATTAACACTAGCCTTCATAATCATATAAGTCAATTCTATAAAATAAATCTATCTTTCCCTATATATGTATCTTATTGGTTTTGGTTTTGTGGGTTTTGTTTTTTTCTGAAGAACTATGACCAATACAGATTCTTTCCTAGTATTCAAATTCAGGTTATAAAACCAATGTTTTACCAATAATCCAACATTATCATATATAAGATCTTTACAGACATGGGACTTCCCTGGTGTCTCAGACAGTAAAGAATCTACCTGCAATTCGGGACCCCGGGTTTAATCCCTGGGTCAGGAAGATCCCCTGGAGAAGGGAATGGCAACTCACTCGAGTATTCTTGCCTGGAGAATCCCAAGGACCAAGGATCCTGGCAGGCTACATACAGTTCATGGCGTCACAAAAAGTTGGATACAACAGAGAAACTAACACTTTTGCTTTCACTTCATTTCACTATTGGTCATTAATGGATTGTCTTTACTGAGAAGTTAAACATGAAAAGCCATGAAACTTTCATTCTTTATTCATTTATCAACATCCTTCAGTTTAATTCCCAAAGCCCAAATCTCCTGAATGTATTATTTTATTCTGTTGGTGACTGTGTGAACATCAAAAGAACATAAAAATTATGGATCTGATGATCCCAGAAAGGCTCAACTTGACTCTAATGACTTTAAAATTAGATACATTGAAGTTCAAAAACTACTCATTTTTTTACAGATTGTTTTAAATTAGGTTTAAATATGTGATTATTTCAGATTTGGAACCAAACACTTGTTTCTAGTTCCCAATAAATAATTGTGTTTCTTAGGTTGGGCTGTGTATGCAAGATAATCACATTCTATTAAAAGTTCACATACTAGTTAAATTAAAATTCTTTTCATCTTTTTATCCATATATTTTTTTTGAAAATTTCCTCATAACGAAACAAATTATAATGTATAAGAAGTCACTGTAATTAGGAAGAACCTATTATTATTAAGAAAACCATTATTTCCCATTTCAGTTTTAAATACTTCTTCATGTATTAATGTAACAGACTTCATTTGGAATATATTAAAGCACTTTACCTATCTTATGTTAGATTTTAGTCATACATGTTTATTGGCATAAATATAAGCAATAAAAATCATGAACTCTGTGCTTGTATGAAAATTGGGCAAAGCAGGTATACTTTCAAAGGACTTATGCCTGACATTAACTGAAATTAACCTCCACCCCAAAAAAGAAAAAATAATTGAAGACCACTTTTCAGAAAACATGATCACTGACTATTCAATAAATGGCCAAGGAAATGTTCCTTTGCAAGATCCTTTGGTTCACATGATTTTATTTTAAAAATTAAAATGGAATAGGTCATGGTAATCTTGCTAATATATGGTTATTATTGTTTTATTATTTCCTTAAAATGCTTAAGAATTGGTAAATAAAAGACTAAGAAATATCCTTGTCTTCAAAAAGGAGAGAAGTTCAAAAAACAAAGAAAGAAAAAGCCACTTAAATGCTCCTGTACAGGCATTTAAAAAATCTAATTACATGAGAAGTTTCTAATGTAAAATTGATCTGACAAAAAGAGAATAGGCTGCATTAAAAAGATCCTGAGAAATTAAGACCAGTTACATTCATCCATTCTTAAGAGGAAAGTTTGCTTTCTGCCTCTCTTACCTCACCCCACTCCTTTATAATTGTTTGGTTTCTGCCAATAAATCATTTTTTCCCTTTTATTCAAGTGGCAGCAGAATAGAGTTCTGACCTGATCTGGGATTAGGACCCTTAGTAATGAATCAAACAGTATTCTTATATTTTTTGAGTTGATAGAAATCAATATCATAAGCATGTGGAAGATGGGGTTTGAGACCAGCATGGTATAGAGGAGTTATTGTCTAAATCATCTCAAACTTCCTTAAAGGGTTTGATAGTTCTGTAGTCTTCTAGAATTTGTCTGATTCAACCTTAGACTTGGTGAAGACTGGTTTTGAGAATCTGTAATTTTAACAGATATTCATATGATCTTTATACATATTAATATGTATAAAAACTAGGCTAATAAAACTATTAGCCTAGAAGAATATTGAATGCCATTTGTGTGTGTTTGTGTATGTGTGTATGTATGTACATGAGTGCACAAGCCTGGACATGTGTGTGTTAATTTCATCTCAATCTCCTATTTATAAATTTGGAATATTGTTTTTGGCAGAGAAAACATTTCTCTTATCTTCCTGAACTAGCTCTTACATATTTATTTTGCACTTCCAGCTCTTAATCCTGTATAACAGATTACTCCAAAACAGCAGTTTATACCAAGTATTTAAATTAGCCCAAAATATTTTGATCAGTAATTTTTTAAGGGTTTGCTTGGGTCTATTTCACTTGGATGATCTTATACAGTTACAGTAAGATGTGGGCTGAAACTGCCATCATCTGAAGGCATAACAAGCCTGGTCATCCTAAATAGTTAACCCACATGCATATCAGTTGATGCTGTTGGCTGAAAGTTCAGCTTGGATTGTTGACCAGAGCATCAAACCGTGACCTCCATTACTCACTCGAGATTTATAACTTCTGTTACCTGAGATTTGCAACTTCTTCTAAAAGAAGCTTGCCTTGTAAGCAATAAATAGTTAACCATGAGGTGTCTGAGCTTCTGTTTATCAACCACTAAACAGGCCTTTCCCATTCCCCATTATGCCCCATTTACACTGTACATGAGAGTACCAAAAAAATTTGTGAGTGTCACAATATTTCACCCATCATGTAGCAGTAATATTACCACTTCAAATGATAAGTTTTGAGTATTTCTGCTGGTATGAGAAATCCTTCATGTGTCTGCTGGACTACTGGCACAAGGTGAACCAAATGATCAGGAAGTGGTCATATCTTCAGAATTAGTGTGACTCTAACTGTACAGTGCAGACAGCCTCTCCTTTTCACTACCCAGAAATATTAAAACTACAGAGCCTAAATTTATAGGAACAGGGAACTCAATTTCAGTTAAGTTCTGTCGCTCAGTCATGTATAACTCTTTGCAACCCCAAGGACTGCAGCATGCCAGGCCTCCCTGTCCATCATCAATTCCCAGAGTTTACTTAAACTCATGTCCATTGAGTCAGTGATGCCATCCAACCATCTCATCCTCTGTTGTCCCCTTCTCCTCCTGCCCTCAATCTTTCCCAGCATCAGGGTCTTTTCAAATGAGTTAGTACGTTGCATCAGGTGGTGAAAGCACTGGAGTTTCAGCTTCAACATCATTCCTTTCAATGAATACTCAGGACTGATTTCCATCAGGATGGAATGGTTGGATCTCTTTGAAGTTCAAGGGACTCTCAAGAGTCTTCTCCAACATCACAGTTCAAAAGCATTTATTCTTTAGTGCTCACCTTTCGTTATAGTCAAACTCTCACATCCATACATGACTACTGAAAACACCATAGCTGTGACTAGATGGACCTTTGTTGGCAAAGTAATGTCTCTGCTTTTTAATATGCTGTCTAGGCTGGTCATAACTTTTCTTCCAAGGAGCAAGCATCTTTTAATTTTATGGCAGATGCAGTCACCATCTGCAGTGATTTTGGAGCCCAAAATAATAAAGTCTCTCACTGTTTCAACTGTTTCCCCATCTATTTGCCATGAAGTGATGGGACCAGATGCCATGATCATAGTTTTTTGAATGTTGAGTTTTAAGTCAACCTTTCACTCTCCTCTTCCATATTCATCAAGAGGCTCTTTAGTTCTTCCTCATGTTCTGCCATAAGTGTGATGTCATCTGCATATCTGAGGTATTTGCATATCTCCCAGCAATCTTCTTTCCAGTTTGTGCTTCATCCAGTCCAGCATTTCTCATGATGTACTATGCATATAAATAAGCAGGGTGACAGTATACAGCCATGACGTACTCCTTTTCCTATTTGGAACCAGTCTGTTGTTCCATGTTCAGTTTTAACTTTTGCTTTTTGACTTACATACAGATTTCTCAGGAGGCAGGTGAGGTAGTAAGAATTTCCATCTCTTTAAGAATTTTCCTCAATTTGTTTTGATCCACACAAAGGCTTTCACATAGTCAATGAAGCAGAAGTAGATGTTTTTCTGGAACTCTCTTGCTTTTTCGATAATCCAGTGGGTGTTGACAATTTGATCTCTGGTTCCTCTGCCTTTTCTAAATCCAGCTTGATCATCTGGAAGTTCACAGTTCACATACTGTTGAAGCCTGGCTTAGAGAATTTTGAGCATTACTTTGTTAGCGTGTGAGATGAGTGCAACTGTGCTATAGTTTGAGCATTCTTTGGCATTGCCTTTCTTTAGGATTTGAACGAAAACTTATCTTTTCCAAGCCTGTGGTCATTCTGGAGTTTTCCAAATTTGCTGGTGTATTGAATGTAGCACTTTCACAACATCATATTTTAGAATTTGAAAAAGTTCAACTGGAATTTTATCACCTCCTTTAGCTTTGATCATAGTGATGTTTCCTGAGGCCCACTTGATCTTGCATTCTAGGATATCTGGCTTTAGGTGAGTGATTACACCATCGTGATTATATGAGTCATGAAGATCTTTTTTTGTATACTTCCTCTGTGTATTTTTGCCACTTCTTATTAATATCTTCTGCTTCTGTTAGGTCTATACCATTTCTGTCCTTTATTGTACCCATCTTTGCATGAAAAGTTCTCTTGGTATCTCTAATTTTCATGAAGAGATCTCTAGTCTTTCCCATTCTATTGTTTTCTTCTATTTCTTTGCATTGATCACTGAGGAATATTTTCTTATCTCTCCTTGCTATTCTTTGAATCTCTACATTCAAATGGGAATATCTTTCCTTTTTTTCCTTTGCCTTTCACTTCCTTCCCTTCGCAGCTATTGGTAAGGCCTTCTCAGACAACCATTTTGCCTTTTTGCATTTCTTTTTCTTGCAGATAGTCCTGATCACTGCCTCCTGTACAACGTCATGAGTTTCCATTCATAGTTCTTCAGGCACTCTCTCTGGCAAATCTAATCCCTTGAATCTATTTATCACTTCTACTGAATAATTGTAAGGGATTTGATTTAGGTCATACCTGAGTGGTCTAGTGGTTTTCCCTACTTTCTTCAATTTAAGTCTGAATTTGGCAATAAGGAGTTCGTGATCTGAGCAACAGTCAGCTCCCAGTCTTGTTTTTGTTGACTGTATAGAGTTTCTCCATGTTTGGCTGCAAAGAATATAATCAATCTGATTTCAGTACTGACCATCTGTGATGTCCATGTGTCAAGTCTTCTCTTATGTCACTAGAAGAGGGTGTTTGCTTTGACCAGCACGTTCTCTTGCCAAAACTCTATTAGACTTTGCCCTGCTTTATTCTCTACTCTAAGGCCTAATTGCCTGTTACTCCAGGTATTTCTTGAATTTCTTCTTTTGCATTCCAGTCCCCTATAATGAAAAGGACATCTTTTGGGGGATTTAGTTCTAGAAGGTCTTGTAGGTCTTCATAGAACTGTTCAAATTCAGCTTCTTCAGCCTTACTGGTCAGGGAATAGATTTGAATTGCTGTGATATTGAATGGTTTGCCTTGGAAATGAACAGAGATCATTTTGTGGTTTTTGAGATTGCATCCAAGTATTGCATTTCAGACTCTTTTGTTGATGATGAGGGCTACTCCATTTCTTCTAAGGAATTCCTGCCCACAGTAGTAGATATAGTGGTCGTCTGAGTTAAATTCGTCAATTCCAGTCTATTGTCGTTCACTTATTCCTAGAATGCCGACGTTCCCCCTTTCCATCTCCTGTTTGCCCACTTTCAATTTGCCTTTTTTCCTGGTAAGCTGCAGTCCATGGGGTCGCTAAGAGTAGGACATGACTGAGCGACTTCACTTTCACTTTTCACTTTCATGCATTGGAGAAGGAAATGGCAACCCACTCCAGTGTTCTTGCTTGGAGAATCTCAGGGATGGGGGAGCCTGGTGGGCTGCCATCTATGAGGTTGCACAGAGTCGGACACGACTGAAGCGACTTAGCAGAAGCAGCAGCAGCAACAGTCCAGGTTACTACACAATATTGCTCTTTGCAGCATTGGACATTACTTTCACCACCAGTCACATCCATAGCTAGGTGTTGTTTTTGCTTTGCCTCTGTCTCTTCATTGTTTTTGGAGGTTTTTCTCCACTGATCTCCAGTAGCATACTGGGCACCTACCGACCTGGAGAGTTCATCTTTCAGTGTCCTATCTTTTTGCCTTTTCATACTGTTCAAGGTGTTCACAAGGCAAGAAAACTGAAGTGGTTTGCCATTGCCTTCTTTTTGCCATTCCCATCTAGGAACAGGGAACTCTATTTACCCATGTGGATAACTGGGAGTGATGGAGTCAATCTTATTTGAAATGTTTGATGTCATTTATTTAAATATTTCACCTCTTCCCTATAAGGGCTCTAACTTTGGCTTTGGAAACTTCCCTCTTCTAAAAAGTCAGCTGTATTTGAAGCTATGCTCTCACTCACTTATACTTAGGTCTTCGATTCAGTCTATAGATGAGTGCTTCCTTAACTTTTAAGTGGATCTTGAATTTGCCTTATTATTAATAGACTGCTTCAAGCATCAGTATTAATTAACAATAGCCACCCAATTTCCTAGACTTTCTGGTTACTATTTCCCTTTAACTGTTAAATGTTAACAACATTGTTCCAGATTTTATCACCACTGCTTCCCATCTCCATTCACCACAAGTAAAAATGTTAGACGTCCCACTACTACCACTTTCCAAGGACTACTGATAATCTACCAACCATTAGTAATGGGGTCTTAATTGCCATATAGACAATGAGTGGTCCATTTCCAGAATTCTCTTGTTGGAGGCTACTTCCTAGCATTCTTCCTGGCAATAGCTGTCTGAACTTATGTTGACAGGTTGACAGAAGATGTTGTTCCCAGAGCTTGAGGCAGCAGTTGTTGAAAGCAATGATTTGTTGAGGACATTCTCTAATAAGAGGGGGATTTAAAGGAAACAGAGCAGAACAAAAGAACACTAAAGAAAATTATCTCAGCTAAAAACTAGCAGCTTCAGCCTGGTTTCAAGAGAAGCTCCACTGCACAAACTGCTGCAGACTTGTTTAGTTGCTAATTCGTGTCCGACTTTTTGCAACCCTATGGACTGTAGCCCACCAGGTTCTTCTCTTCAATGGGTTTTCCCATGCAAGAATGCTGGAGTGGGTTGCCATTTCCTACTTCAGAGGATCTTCCTAAGGCATAGATTGAACCTGCATCTCTTATATTTCAGGCAGATTCTTTCACCTTAAAACAAGAGAATTGAAGCTATTTTTAAAACATGCTCTCTGTTCAGTCAGTCAGTGGTCTGATTACCCTAGAAAGAGTGTAATCATTATTTTGGGGTGAGCAACTCCTGTCCGGCTCCATCATTTCTCCACACAAGGTGATGGTTAAGAGAACTTAGTAGCTAACTTAGCAGTGGATGATGTAAGCATCTGACAGACTCAGTGAGAATCCAATAGGACACCAATAACATCACTGATGAAGCAAAGGTTTAGAGAATAACATACGTTTTTTTTGATTTCCTATGATGGGAGGAAGTGGTACAATATTTCTGAAGGATTATTTGGATCTAGACCATGAGAGACACTATAGCTTTATGGTCTTTGATGTAGCTGCAGCTTACTCAATTCAGAATAGAGAATTTAATGCTGTTTAACAAAGAAAATCTACTATGGGGAAATATCCATATGAAACTTGTGTCTAAGTATGTGAATATCTCAAATAAAGATGTTCATAAAACAATGTAAGAGGAAGTTTTTTGAAAGAGTTAAAATTTTAAGAATGAATACTAGTAAATAGTTCCATTATTTTGTTATTTACTTATTATAACTCAATAGTATGACAGAAATATTAATAAATCCCTCTCCGATATATATTTCTATGTTACACACTGAAAGATTAGTTGTTAAAAATTTTACAATACTTATTCACTGCTTTATAATCTTTGGAATTTCTGTGTAAAAAAAATGTGAAGAATCTCTGTAAAGAAACATATTTGAGAGCTTTTTAATATATTCTAAGACAGTATTAGACTCAAAACAACCTAAGATCTCCATATCTCATGAGATTTGTACTCAAAGTTTAAAAGCAATTAATGCCTGAAGGATAATATTTTGGGCATGGTGACAGCTTACTTATTTAATGTCATAATGTCAGATTCATGATCTCTGAAGAAAATTTAGCTTCAGGGCCAGGGACTAGGCTTGATCATTCAAGAGCTTTTGTGTAGCAGAATTTTATTAAAGTGTAAAAAGGGACAGAGAAAGCCTCTGACATAGACATTAGAAGGGGAACAGAGAGTTCCCTTGTTGGAGCCAGGTGTTCTGGAAACAAACTCACTCAGAAGGACAATGCAGAGAGTGGGGTGCAGTTTACTACACGGGTAGACCCAAGCAGAGTATCCTCTTAGCCAAGGACCCCTACTAATTTTTGTGAAAACCTTATATACCCTACGTGTATAAGGTTCCCTGAAACTAGTGTGAACAAAGGAAAAAGAAAGTTACAATCAAAGTTAACCATGATTCATATGCCTTAAGCCTAGATAATTAACAGTGGACAATTATCAATAGGCCTGTGGTCATACTCCAATAAGCATAATAGAATGTATGATTTTATTCGGTTACACAGATAATTAGGGTATTCTTTTAGGTGACAGAGAGCCCTGAGGCTCTTCCTTCCAGGGGTCTGGTTTTCCATTTGGTATGTTTCCATAGATACTGTGCATATAGCTCAAAGTCTGCAGTCCAGCCCAAGATGGAATTCTGCTTTCAAGATAGAGCCTGTTCTGTTTCCTCCTTCACCACAGCCTTCTCCAACTATTACTCGGGGCCCCTGGATCAGAGATATAATATAAGGGTTAGGAGAGTATGGCACCTCAACAATTTAGGGACAACACCCCTCAACAGCAGGAAGTAGTTATGGAATGAAAATGATGCCCCTTTCCCTTGGCAACATAATTCTCCTAAAAGAAAAATGGGGAATGAGAGAGTCAATTTCTAGGTTGCTTGACAAGAAATCTGAGGCTGAGGCTGAGAGAGGGGTCTGGGTCTATCAAAGGGGAGACAGGAATCTGGAGTTCTCAGGGAGAAAAGGACAAATATTTTTTTTTTTCCCTACTTTCCTTTCTTGGTCACACAAAACTTTTTTTTTTTTTTTGAGCCCAGAGTCTGTGATTACACAACAAAGCAACTCAGTTTAAACTCTGTACTAAAGATTATCTGACAACAATGTATCCTGCTTGAGGACATGTTTCTCCTTCTTAAGAACCCTCTGACTAATCCTGTTATCTTAATGTGTATTATGGGAATGGGTCTGGTAGGATCTTTCTATTGTTAGCTCTAATCCTGCCATTTTAAAATGTAAATTGTGGGAGTGGTTCTAGTAGGACCTTTACAACCTTGAGACATTCTTTTGATTTACTGTAATAACCAATTAAAAAAGTAAGTAGCTCCCTTAGTAAGACTAGAGAGGGGGAACACTCTGTCTCCCTTCAGATGTCTATGTCAGAAGCTTTTACTGTCCCTTTCTATACTTTAATAAAACTTTGCCAAATAAAATCTCTTGAGTGATCAAGACTGTCCCCTGGTCCCAAAGCTAAATCTTCTTCTTAGGAGATCATGAATCTGACATCTTTCTCCATAAGCTATCAATAACAAACTCTAGTCAGATGACGTTTTTACAATATTATTTACAGACAGTGTCCATTATGATTGACAGGATCCATACCCTACAGGGTGTTAAACATTAGGAATATTTCTCATGATTGTAGTTTTTAAAAATCTGGCTTATTTCAGTTTCATAATTTCCCCACAAATTCCCTGGTAAAGAATCTAGGTGGCAAAGAAGTGCTAAAAGTGATAAAGAATTCACCAGAAAAGAAGGTGATGAAGATTCAATCCCTGGGTCAGGAAGATTCCCTGGGAGAAGGAAATAGCAACCCACTCCAGTATTCTTGCCAGGGAAATTCCAAGGATAGAGGAGCCTGGCAGGCTATAGACCATGGGGTTGCAAAGAGCTGGACACAACTTAGCAATAAAACAACAACAAAAAGTTGTTTATTTAATAAAAGGTTTATTTTTATTTATAGTTGCAACATATATCTTTACAAAGAAATAAGAAGTTTTTCCTGAAATCAGACTCATTGCTGAGTTAAGGGAAATGTCATTAGTATAAAACTATGTGGCTTGTGGGTTTTCAATATGCTTAATTTATGTAGCAATTATATTTGGTGTATTTTTCTAGAACTTGAGGATCTTTTTGGTAAAACCAAATGAAATAATTTCCAGAATTTAAATTCACAAGGAAAAGTAGAAATTTAATGATGACACAAAATTTTCATCTTCAGACACACAGAGATTTGCTCAGTCGTGTCCACCCGACTCTTTGTGACCCTGCAGACTATAGCCTGTCAGGCTCCTCTGTCCATGGATTTCTCCAGGAAAGAATATCTGAGTGGGTTTCCATTCTCTTCTCCAGGGGATGTTCCTGACCCATAGATCAAACCTGGGTCTCCTACACTGCAGGCAGATTCTTTAATACACTTTTTAAAATTTGGCTTAAAAATGCAGATGTGTAAAATGATTAGAAGGACATAGGACCAATATCAGATGAAGTATTGCCAACATTCTTGCTACTCATGAGTTCAGATGGGTGGGTGGGAGCTCTAGAAAAAAAAAAAAAAGTTGTTCCTTTGATTGCTTTTGAGCTAACAAATATCATCACCCTAGCTTCTAAAGTAGCAGCTCATTATTGCTACTTTTACTTGCAGACAGGTTAATATTCAGTAGTTGTAAGTGAAAATTTGGTGTGAAATAGTTCTTCAAAAATTTTTTTGATTTTCTAAATGATTGGAATTGTTAGGTAGTTAGAATAGGAAATAGGAGTCCAAAATAGTGGTGGCTAAAAGACAAGGAAGGGAAAAGCCTGTGAAAATAGAACAAAGGAAGGTCAAAGGAAGGTCCAAGGACCTGAGTAAGGATTTCGTAGAACAAACAGAACTGCTGACTAGCCCAATTTGCATAGGGCAGGCCTGGGGTTGGTGTGGGGGGGGGGGGGGGCATATAAAAAGAAGAGCCAAAGACCTCTCACTCTCTCTCTCTCCCACCCACTGGTGGGCTCCTCCACTCTCTTCTCATCGAGTCTTTGGTTCTGCATGCCCTCATGTTTCAAGGATGGATTCTCTTGCTATCTTTTAAATAAAATAGAGCTATAACACTGATTTGTCTAAGAGCTATAACACGGTCTGTCTAAGACCCGAGAGCTGTGACCCACTGAGGGCTTTAATGTCCATCACTCCAAATCTTTGTTGTGATGAGACAGAACTGAGGAACATACACTCGCCTGACAGAATCCATTTCTTTTTCATTTCCAGTAAAAATTCAACAGAGAATAAGCCTTAACTGTATATTTGCTTCTCTCCTTAGTAGTCTTTAAAATACAGATATGCTCAATGGTATAACATAGGCTTTAAATTACAAAAATAGACATGTAATCAATATGTCACAAATGTTTGAGCAAAGAAAGCACCATAAAAAGTAATACTTTTAGTTGGCATTGTTTACTTTATGGCTCAAAGCCTCCATTCTTCTTTTTTAAATACATCAATTTTTCTTTTGGAATGACATATGCAAGTGTGTGCCCTAACTGTGATAGACTATGGGACAGAAACTTGCTCTTACCTCCTAAGTTTTGCTGGTGGTTAATTGCAAGACAGAATTTAACAACAACAACAACAAAAACACTTTGAATTAACTGAATCTTGAGTGAAGTTTGCAAGAATAGAAACAATGACATGATTGGATTAATGCCACAGGCAAAATTTCAAGTAATATGGATTATTGATTCCTAATACATCCACTTTTTTGTAGTTTTTGGAGGTTACTTAATGACATCACACACACACACACATACACAAATATATCATGTACTCCTCTATTTGACCTCACTACAAGCCTTGAAAGTAGGTGAATTATCCAACTTTTACATATGAAAAGATTTGAAACATGAAAGATTAAACCTACCCAAGGTCCCACAGAAGGATTCAAATGGAGACAGTCTAAATCTCAAACACAAGAACCTTTCTGCCTGCACAATGCCTCCTAGGTTTTGTGCAGAAAAGGGGTAGAATGATCTACCTTTCAGGGTTACTGTGAGAAATTAAATGAAATGATAAACCCAAAGCTCCTGGAATGCAGTGGACATTCAACTCCTGGAAGCCACTGAATAACTTGCTCAATATTACACAGTCCTTGGTGAAACCAGGATTTAAACAGAGATTTGAATCTCGTGTTCCCTGGATCTCCAAGGAGCTCCAGAAGCTTTTCTGGGCTTTAACCCCTGAAGCAGAATCAGAATGGACTTCCCTCTGTCCCATATAGTCCACCTCAGAGGTCAAGGGACACCCAGCAGGACTTTGCAGAAAGGAGGGAAGGAGCAGGAGTCAATTAGGAAGCTTAACCTTTTGCAGGCTTTTCTCTCTTCCCAGTTTCTGTGGTGTCACATCTACTCTTAATCTTCTAATTTGACTAATGCAAATATATGGCAGATGGAGGAATAAATATAGTAACAATAACTTGCTATTATTTCAAATATGGTCTCTTTTTTGTAGTTAATGAATTCAGTTTAATGCAATTGAAATGCAGCTAGTGCACAGGGAAGTCATGTTTTCCTTCTACATTAAACTAGACTGAAAACAGCCTAACTGATTTTCTTTTTATCTGGCAGAGATAGCTTACACATTAAACTTGTTGCCTTAGACATATATGAACTTTCCAACTCTTATTTATAATTTAGCCCATAAGGACCATAAATATTTCTCAATTTCAAAAGATATCATATTGATCCTTTGAATGATTAGATATAGACAATATTGTCTATATCTATTATTGACAATATTAGATATAAAAAGTATGAAGTAATAGGTACAATGCTTACCAAATTAAGAGAAACGCATGTCAGGGAATTGAAAATTAATCCCATAAAAGCTCAAGAACTATCAGTGAAATTTCTGAATAAGTGTTGTTTAATTATTTGGGAATCATTTTTACTGCTGATCATTGAGCAGACTTGAGTGCTATAGTCATGCAGTTAAGATTCTGGGAGCTTAATTAGATAAAGTAACATTAGAAGGCAATTTTATTCTTTTTATTTAGGAAGAAGTAAGTTTATTTTTGTTTGAAGATGATAAGATCTTATTCATAGAAAATCAGTAAGTTTGCAGGTACAAAATCAACACACTTAAATCAACTGCATTTCTGTACACTAACAATGAAGCATCTACAAAGAAACAAAGAAAATGATCCCCTTCACAATAGCATTGAAACCAGTAAAGTACTTAGGAATAAATTTAGCCAAGGAGGTAAGAGATCTGTACATTGAAAACTGTAAGAATTTGATGAAAAACATTAAAGAAGACACAAGAAGTTGGAGGCTACCATGTGTTCAGGAATTCAAGAAATTAATATTGTTAAAATGTTCATACTACTTAAACCTAAATACTTGAATTAAATTCAAGCTATATCAATGCAAATTAGATTAAAATTTCAATGACATTTTTTACAGAAATAATAAAAAGCAACCTTAAAATTCTTCAGGAACCACAAAAGTCCCCAAATCTCCAAAGTAAGCTTGAGGGAAATCAAACCAGCAGCTTATTTCAGACATCATGACTGCTACCAAGCTATGGAAATCAAAACAATGTAGTGTGAGTATAAAAATATACACATCAAGCAACGGAACAGAATTTACAACCCAGAAATAAACCCCTGCAAATAAAGTCACCTACTACTGACAAAACAATTGAAAGTACTAAATGGGAAAAGGAGAGTATCTTTGCTAAATGATTTTGGAAAAACTGGGTAAACATCTTCAGCAGAATGAACTAGGATTCTTATCATAATCCAGTCATGAAAGTTAACTCAAAAATAGATTAAGTACTTAACCATAGGATCTGAAACTGTAAAAGTCTGAGAAGAAAATATATGACACCAGAAAAAAAAAAAGTAGTGTGGGACTGTATAAAATTAAAAATACTCTACACAGCAAAAGAATGAGTTAACAAAATGAAAAAGCAACTACATAATGGAAGAAAATATTTGCAAATAAAATATTTAAATAAAGGGTTAATATCCAAAATATATAAGAAACTCGTACAACTAAAGAGCAGGCAATGAATCTGTTAAAAAATGGGTAGAGCACCTGAATGTATACATGTCCAAAGAAAACATACAGATGGTCAAGAAGTATGTGAAAGTTGCTCAGTGACACTAGTCATCAGGGAAATGCAAATCAAGAACATAATGAGATATATTCCTGTCCGAATGGCCGTGAAGGGGATCCCATAACTCAATGAATGTATGAGCAATACTTTGCAGGGCCACACAAGACATTTGAGTCATAGTGAAGAGTTCTGACAAAACATGGACCACTGGAAAAGGAAATGGCAACCCTCACCAGTATTCTTGCCACAAAACCACATGATTAGTATGAAAAGGTAAAAAGATATGACACCAGATGATGAGCCCCCCAAGTCGTAAGGTGTCCAGTATGCTATTGGGGAAGAGCAGAGGACAATTATTAATCTCTCCAGAAAGAAAGAAGCTGTGACAAATTATAAATGATCCTCAGTTGTGGATGCGTCTGGTAATGAGCGTAAAGTGAAGTCACTCAGTCATGTCTGACTCTGCGATCCCATGGACTGTAGCGTACCAGGTTTCTCCATCCATGGAATTTTCCAGGCAAGTGTACTGGAATGGGTTGCCATTTCATTATCCAGAGGATCTTCCCAACTCAGGGATTGAATCCACGTCTCCCGCATTGCTGTTGCTGCTGCTAAGTTGCTTCAGTCGTGTCCGACTCTATGCGACCCCATAGATGGCAGCCCACCAGGATCCCCCGTCCCTGTAATTCTCCAGGCAAGAACACTGGAGTGGGTTGCCATTTCCTTCTCCAGTGCATGAAAGTGAAAAGTGAAAGTGAAGTCGCTCAGCCGTGTCTGACTCTTAGCGACCCCATGGACTGAAGCCTACCAGGCTCCTCCGCCCATGGGATTTTCCAGGCAAGAGTACTGGAGTGGGTTGCCATTGCCTTCTCCGCTCCCTCATTGCAGGCAGACGTTTTACCATCTGAGCTACCAAGGAAGCCAATGAAAGTAAAGTCCGATGTTGTAAAAAGCAATATCACGTAGGACCTGGAATGTTAGGCCCATGAATCAAGGTAAATTGAACAAGGTCAAGCAGGAGATGGCAAGATTCTTCAATCGATATCTTAGGAATCAGTGAACTAAAATGGACGGGAGTGGTGAATTTAATTCAGATGAAGATTATATCTACTTTTGTGGGCAAGAATGCCTTAGCTCTCATAGTCAGCAAAAGAGTCCAAAACATAGTGCTTGGGTACAACTTCAAAAATGACAGAATAATCTAGGTTTGTTTCGAAGAATTGTTCAACATCACAGTAATCCAAGTCTATGTCCAGCCACTGATGCCAAAGAAGCTGGAGTTAACTGGTTCTATGAAAACCTACAACACGTTCTGGAATTAACATGGAAAAAAAAAAAAAGCTGTCCTTGTCATCATAAGGGGTTGGAATGCAAAAGTAAGAAGTCAATAAATAAATGGAAAAATAGACAAGTTTGGCCTGGAGGTACAAAATGAAGCAGAGCAAAATCTAACAGAGCTTTATCAAGAGCACATGCTGGTCATAGCAAACACCCTTTCCAAGAACCAACGAGATGACTTTAAATATGGACATCACAGATGGCAGAACAAGATGGCAGAGGAGCAGGTGGATGTGGAGTACATCTGTCTCCACAGATGCATCAGGGAAACACCTTCAGACACAGAAGTGCATGCAGAACACCAGTGGAGAGTGGATAGGAGTACCTGACCAGAGGAAAAGAATATATGGATGCAAAACTCGTTAGGATGAAGGAACTAGGGGGGAAAACAAGAGTGTTAGTAGAACTGGAACTGCCCTCGGCAGGTGGGGGAACTGAAGCAGGGGTCTGATCCCCACATCAGAGCAATTGTCTGAGTCAGAGGAGAAACATTTAAGGCTGAGAATGAAACAGCTTGATCTGTGGCAGCCTAAATGGGATGAGAATCAGACAGTCCTTGCTGCAGCCGTATATACCCCAGACAGGAACGCTGAAAGGTCCCCCGAAAGCCGCAGCAGCTGGGAGCTGGAGTTTAGGGACAGCGGATCAATCCCAGGGTGAGGGCTGCTGTTGACTGCAGAGAGATGGATTGAGGGGATGTAAGGGAGGAGACTGTGATGAGAAATGCCAAGTCAGGAAGGAGAGGTAGCTATGGAAGCATGGCAATACTGCAGAGTCACGGGTAGGGGGTGGAGCCATCACCATAGCCTCTCTCTCCCCACATGCTATCTTGAGCAACTGAACAATAGAGAGGCTGGCCCATCAAGCACCTGATGCACTGAAATACAAAGTAGGACCCCATCCAGGGTACCTGATGCATGGATCTATAGAGTAGGACCCCAGCCAGGCGGCCAGGTCTATGTGCCTGACCTACCGAACAACAGAGAAGGATCCCAGGCAAGGGAGCCCTCTAAGTGCTTGAATGGGCAGAGCTACAGAGAAAGACTGGCCAAAAAGGCCTTCTGATCACTAGCTACAAGAGATTCAACAGAGACTCTGATAGGGCCATAACTCCTATGACAGAGACAGTAGGTGTCCCTTCAAACTTGGCACCATCAGAGTCCCTGCAAGCCAAGCAACTGCACCACCACCTTCATGCTCAACTCTCACTGAGGAAAAGCTGCCACAAGTGACAAAAGTCTTGCATCTATGCATGCAGGGTAGCTTTTATAGTGTATGAGTCTTTATGATCCTGTAGACTGGCCTGCCAGGCTTCTCTGTCAGAGAGAGGTTTCTCCAGACAAGAATACTGGAGCGTATTGGCCAATATTGGTTGCCATACACTTCTAGAACACTGTATTTCCTGCAGCCCTAGCCGCCAATTCCCCTGCGTACCTGGTGCTGCCAGAACCCATGCAACCCAAGCAGCTGCACCATCTCCAAACTTGGCCCTCACAAGGCCAAACCCAAGTCCTCCAGGGCAGACTTAGGAGCAAACCCCAGTGGATGATCCACATGCAGAGGTGGAAGTAAAACCACAATTGAAACCCAGGCATAGTGTAACTAAGGAAGAAGACTCAAAACCTTCCCACTGGCTGTACAAGCTGCAGATTAAATCAACAGGGTCTACTGGGCAGACACTGTGTCTATGAAATATATATAACGTCACTGAGAGCTCTAATTTTGATAGCTGTGCACATAGGAGGCAAGAAAACAGAGAAGTAGGACAAGATTAGAATCTGAGCTGCCCCACAATATCTCCAGAGATCATCCCAGTGTTGGAAGGCATCCTAGGGAGGTGAGACACACTGTGAACCGCAGTGAGAGAAAGGACAGCGACAGCAGTGACTCAAGAAAAATATTTATTATTCTTATGCTTTGACTTGTTATGTAGATTCTTTGGGATTCATTTTCTTTTCTTTTCTTCTTTTTTTCCTTTTTCTCCCCCTCTGTTGTAGTTGTCTATTTTATTGGCAGTATGAAATCTAATTAAGCTTTTTTTTTTCTTTATTTTTTCCTCAGTCACATTTTTTATTGTTGTTATAAACCCCTGCCTCTATGTTGGGCTTTTGCAGTTTGGGGGAGTTTTCCTTTTCTTTTTTCCCTCTCTTGTTTCAATTTTTTAAACCTATTATTATTTTTCTACATTTATACTTTTGCTTGCTTTTCCTATTGTTCTTTTCCCCTTGCAGTTAATTTTTAAAGTATATAAATCTTCTTTACCTATCTCTATTTAAATTTGCATATCTATTCTTTCTTTCCTTTCCTCTCAACATATTTATTAATTTTATTTTCATTGCTTTATTACCCTGTTGGCACCTTGGGGAATTCTGTCCTGTTTTCCAGTTTGTGCTTAGTTAGCTTTGTTCTGGTAGACATAATTTTTAGTTTCCTTTCTTCACTGGGTCAATTTTGTCCTTCATTTATGTTAGACTGTTTTTATGGTTGTATTTGTATATGTTTATATTCAGTACACTTTTTATTATAGTTATAAACCTCTGCCTCTACATTGTACTTTTGCAGTCTTTTTTCTTTCTTTTTCTTTCTTCTGTTTTTTCTTTTTCCTTTCTCTCTTTTTTATAATTTTAACTTTAAAATTTTAAAAAACCTATTATATTTTTCTATATTAATTCATTTGTTGCTTCCCTACTGTTCTTTTCCCCTTGCAATTAATCTTTTATGCATATAAACCTTCTTCATCTACCTCTATTTAACTTTGCATGTCAATTCTTTCTTTCTTTTCTTTATTTCCTTTCTTCTCAACTTATATGTTAGCATTATTTTTATTGCTTTATTCCTCACTTACCACCTTGCTTTAGTTTTGTTCTCCACTTTGTGCTTTAGTTGGTTTTCTTCTTAACTGCTAAATATAATTTTTGATTTCTTTTGTTTTCCAGATCAGTCTATTGTACTTTATTTTTGTTGGACTATTTTGATGTTGATTGCTCATAGCTGTATATGTACGTTTGTATATTCCATTATTTTAATTATTGTTTGCCTGATTTCTAACTGCCATTTGTCTGAGGTTTATCTTTGGTTTCTCATTTTTGGATATTTCTTTTAATCTCACTTAATGCCATAACAAACCACTTGTGGAATCTTCATTCCTGACCAGAGATCAAGCCCTGAGCCTTTGGAGTGGGAGCACTGACTTCAAGACCTAGAATACCAGAGAACTAACCCTAGAGAGTATCAATTAGTGAGAACTCACACAAAGGAAACCACTTGAATACAAGTCCTGGCATCACCCAACCACCAGTAGCACCCTATGCAGGATGCTTCATCTAAACAACGAACAAAACAAAAATACAGACCCAGTCATCAGCACACAGGATTACCACCACACTTGGCTTTGCCCATCAGAGGAAAACAAACGAAAACTGAGCAAAAATATCACCCTATATGAAGCTTACACAAACCACTGGACCAACCTTAGGAAGGCAGAAACCAAAAGGGAGAAAGAATTCAATCTTGAAGACTGGGAAAAGGAAACTTCAAAAACAATAAACTAAGTAATAATAATAATGAACAATAATGAAAAAGCAGAACAATACAACACAAAAGAAGAAACAAACTAGAAATAAAGAGGTACAAATAAATGAAGAGGAAATAGGCAAGAATAGTGATAGTAAAGATGATCAAAAACCTTGAAAACAAAATGGAGAAATTACAAGAATAAACATACAAAGACAAGCAACATAATTACTCAAATTAAAAATACTCTGGAAGGAATCAATAGCAGAATATCTGAAGCAGAAGAATGAATCAGTGAACTGTAAGATAAAATGGTGAAAACAACTTCTGAAGAGTACAATAAACTAAAAAGAATGAAAAGAACTAGGGATAGTTTCAGAGAACTCTGGGACAATATTAAATGCATCAATATTTGAATTGTAGGGGTCCCAGAAGAAGAAGGGAAAAAGAAAGGGTATGAGAAATTTTTTGAATAGATTATAATTGAAAATTTCCCCAACATGGAAAAAGAAGTAGTTTATCAAGTATAAGAGGCATAAAGAGTGCCATTCAGGATAAATCCAAGGAGAAACACACCAAGACACACAGTAATCAAACTAACAAAAATTAATACAAAGAAAGAATATTAAAAACAACAAGGGAGAAGCAACAAGTAACATACAAGGGAAACCCCATACACTTAACAGCTGATCTTTCAGCAGAAACTCTTCAGGCGAGAATGGAATGACAGGATATATTTAAAATACTGAAAGGGAAAAATTTACAACCAAGATTACTGTACAGAGCAAGGATCTCATTCAAAATTGATGGAGAAATAAAAAGCTTTTCAGACAAGCAAAAGTTAAGAGAATTCAGTACCACCAAACCAGCTTTATAACAAATGTTATCTAAATTATATAGTCAAGAAATTCAGGAGAAGAAAATAGATCTACAAAATCAATTCCAAACAATTAAAGAAATGGCAATAGAAACAAGTACATCAATAATTACTTTAAATGTAGATGAATTAAATACTCCAATTAAAAGGCGCAGATTGGCTGAACTGATACGAAAACAAGACTCATATATATGCTATCTACAAGAAATCCACTTTAGACCTAAAGACACATATGAACTGAAACTGATAGGATGGAAAAATATATTCCATGCAAATGAGAAGCAAAAGAAAGCTGGAATAGCAATCCTCATATCAGACAAAATACACCTTAAAATAAAGAATATTACAAGAGATAAGGAAGGACACTACATAATGATCAAGGGGCTAATCCAAGAGAAAGACATAGTAATTGTAAGTATCTATGCACCCAACATAGGAACATCTCAGTATGTAAGACAAGCACTAACAGACACAAAAGGAGAAATTGACAGTAACATAATAATAGTAGGAGACTTTAACACCTCACTCACACCAACGGACAGATCATCAAAACAGAAAATTGATAATGAAACACAAGTCATAAATGACACATTAGATGAGATAGATCTCATTGATATCTTTAGGACATTACATCCAAATACAGAAGAATACACCTTCTTAAGTGCACATGGAACATCCTCCAGGATATAACACATCTTGGTTCACAAATCAAAGCTTCGTAAATTAAAGAAAATTGAAATCATATCAAGCATCTTCTCTGATCACATGCTATAAGGCTAGATATAAATTATAAGAAAAAAATGTAAGAAACACAAACACATGGAGATTAAACAACACGTTTCTAAATAGTCAACAAGGTACTGAAGAAATCAAAAAGGAAATAAAAAAAATTTCTAGAAACAAATGACAATGAAAACATGACAACTCAAAACCTGTGGACTGTAGCAAAAGCAGTTCTAAAAGGGAAGTTTATAGCAATACAATCCTACCTCAAGAAATAAGAAAATCATCAAATAGACAGCCTAACTTTACACTTGAAAACAACTGGAAAAAGAAGGACAAAAAGACCCAAAACTAGTAGAAAGAAAGAAATCATAAAAATTTGAGCAGAAATAAATAAAAAAGAAATGAAAGAAACAATAATAAAGATTAATAAAACTAAAAGCTGGCTCTTTAAAAAGATAAACACAACTGACAAACTTTTAACTGGACTCATCAAGAACAAAAGAGAAGTATCAAATCAACAAAATTAGAAATGAAAAAGAAGGAGAGGTTACAAAAAACAGTGCAGAAATTCAAAGAAGTATAAGAGACTATTATGAACAACTATATGGCAATAAAATGGATAACCTGGAAGAATTGGACAGACTCTTAAAAAAGTTCAATCTTCCAAGACTGAACCAGGAAGAAATAGAAATTATGAACAACCCAATTGCAAGCACTGAAATTAAAACTTTGATCAAAAATTTCCCAGGACTTCACAGGAGAATTCTGTCAAACGTGTAGAGAAGAGCTAACACATATCCTTCTAAAACTCTTTCAAAAAATCACAGAGGAAGGGACACTTCCAAACTCATTCTCCTTTGCCACCATCACTCTGATACCAAAACCAGACAAAACCAATACAAAAAAAAAAAAGAAAAGAAAAGAAAAAGAAAGAAAGAAAGAAAAGGAAAGAAAACTACAGGCCAATATCACTGAGGAACATAGATGCAAAAATCCTCAACAAAATTTTAGCAAACAGAACTCACCAACACATCAGAAAGCTCATACACCGTGATCAAGTTGCGTTTATTCCAGAAATGCAAGGATTCTTCAATATACACAAATCAATCAATGCAATACACCATATTAACAAGTTGAAAGATAAAAACCCTATGATAATCTAAATAGACACAGAAAAAGCCTTTAACAACATTCACTACCCGTTTACGATTAAAACTCTTCAAAAAATGAGCATAGAGGAAACTTACCTCAACATAGTATAGGCCATATATGATAAACCTACAGCAAACCTTACTCTCAGTGGTGAAAACTGAAAGCATTCCCTCTAAGATCAGGAACAAGACAAGGGTGTCCACTTTCACCACTATTATTCTCATAGTTTTGGAAGCCCTAGCCGCAGCAATCAGAGAAGAAAAAAGAAATAAAAGGAATCCAGATTGAAAAAGAAGAAGTAAATCTCTCACTGTTTGCATATGACATGATACTGTACATAGAAAACCCTAAAGATAGTATCAGAAAATTACTAGAGCTAATCAGTGAATTTAGCAAAGTTTCAGGATACAAAATCAATATGCAGAAATCACTTGCATTTCTATATACTAACAATGAAAAATTGAAAAGAGAAATTAAGATATCAATTCCATTCACCATTGCAACAAAAAGAATTAAATATCTAGGAATAAACTTACCTAAAGAGACAAATGAACTGTACACAGAAAATTATAAGACACTGATGAAAGAAATCAAAGATGACATAAACAGATGGAGAGATAGTCCATGTTCCTGTGTGGGAAGCATTAATGTTGTGAAAATGACTATACTGTCAAATGCAATTTACAGATTCAATGTGATCCTATCAAATTACCAATGGCATTTTTCACAGAACTAGAACAAAATATTTCACAATTCAAATGGAAACACAAAATACCCCAAATAGTGAAAGCAGTCTTAAGAAAGAAGAATGGAGCCAGAGAAATCAACCTTTCTGACATCAGATTATACTACAAAGCTACAGTCATCAAAGCAGCATGGTACTGGCACAAAAGCAGAAATATAGACAAAAGGATCAAGATAGGAAGTTGAGAAATAAACCCATGCATTTATGGGTACCTTTTTTTTTGACAAAGGAGGCAAGAATATACAATGGATCAAAAACAGCCTCTTCAATAAATGGTGCTGGGAAAACTGGACAGCTACTTATAAAAGAATGAAATTAGAACACTTCGTAACACCATACACAAAGATAAACTCAAAATGGATTAAAGAGCTAAATGTAAGACCAGAAACTGAAAACCTCCTAGGGGAAAACTTAGGCAAAACATTCAATGATATAAATCAATGAAAGATTTTCTATGACCCTATTCCTAGAGTAATAGAAATAAAAACAAAAGTAAGCAAGTCGGTCCTGGTTAAACTTAAAAGCTTTTGCACAGCAAAGGAAACTATAATCAAGGTGAAAAGACAACCCTCAGCATGAGAGAAAATAATAGCAAATGAAACAACTGACAAAGGATTAATTTCCAATATTTGCAAGCAGCTCATACAACTCAATGCCAGAGAAACAAACAACCCAATCAAAAAATGGGAGAAAGACCTAAACAGACACTTCTCCAAAGAAGACATACAGATGGCTAACAAACACATGAAAAGATGTTCAACATCGCTCATTATTAGAGAAATGCAAATCAAAACTATAATGAGATATCACCTCTCTCTGGTCAGAATGACCAACATTGAAAAGTCTACAAACAACAAATGCTAGAGAAGGTGTGGAGAAAATGGAACACTTCACACTGTTGGTGCAATGGAATATGGCATGGAGATTCCTTCAAAAGCTAGGAATAAAACCATCATATGACACAGCAATCCCACTCCTAGGCGTATGCCCTGAGGAAAACAACATTGAAAAGGATACACGTATACCATTGTTCATTGCAGCACTATCTACAATAGCTAGAACATGGAAGCAACCTACATGTCCAACAGCAGATGAATGGATAAAGAAATTGTGGTACATATACAGAATGGAATATTACTCAGCCTTAAAAAGGAATTCATTTGAGTTAGTTCTGATGAGGTGCATGAACCTAGACCCTATTATACAGAGTGAAGTAAGTCAGAAATTGAGAGATAAATATCATATTCTAACACATATATATGGAATCTAGAGGAATGGTACCGAGGGACTTTTTTACAGGGCAACAATAGAGAAACAGACATAGAGAATGGACCTATGGACATGGGGGGAGGTGAGGAGAGGGTGAGATGTATGGAAAGAATAACATGGAAACTTACGTTACCATATGTAAAATAGATAGCCAATGGGAATTTGCTGTATGGCTCAGGAAACTCAAACAGGGACCCTGTATCAACCTAGAGTGGTTAGGATGGGGCAAGAGATGGGAGGGAGGTTCAAAAGGGAGGGCATATATGTGTCCCTACGGCTGATTCATGTTAAGGTTTGACAGAAGACAACAAAATTCTGTAAAGCAATTATCCTTCAATAAAAAATAAATAAATAGATTTTAAAAAATGCACATCACCATATGGTCATTACTGAAATCAGATTGATTATGTACTTTACAGCTAAAGATGGAAAAGCTCTGTATAGTCATCAAAAGAAGACCTGGAGCTGACTATGGCTCATATCATGAGCTCCTTATTGCAAAATTCAGGCTTAAATTTGGAGAAAACGGGGAAAAACAACTAGGTCAATCAGGTATGACCTAAAAGCAAATCCCTTATTATTGTACGGTGGAGAGCAGATTCAAGGGATTAAATCTGGTAGAAAGAGTACCTGAAGAAATATGGATGGAGATTTGTAACACTGTAGGGGAGGCAGTGACCAATACCATCCCAAAGAAAAAGAAATGCGAGAAGGTAAAGATGTTGTCGGTGGAGGCTTTACAAACAGCTGAGGAAAGAAGAGATGGGAAAGGCAAAGGAGAAAGAGAAAGGTATACGCAACGGAATGCAGAGTTCCAGAGAATAGCAAGGAGAGATAAGAAGGCCTTCTTAAAAGAACAGTGCAAAGCAGTAGAGGAAAACAAAGAATGGGAAAACAAATAAATCTCTTCAAGAAAACTGAAGATACTAAGGGGACATTTCATGTAAGGATGGGCATGATCAAGGACAGAAAAACTGTAAAGACCTAACAGAAGCAGAAGAGATTAAAAAGAGGTGAGAAGAATACACAGAACTATACAAAAAAGATCTTAATGACCCAGATAATCGTGATGATATGGTCACTCACCTAGAACCAGACAACCTGGAGTGTGAAGTCAAGGAAGCTTTGCTAAGGAAGTATTACATGAATAAAGCTAGTGGAGGTGACAGAATTCCAGCTGAGCCATTTAAAATCCTAAAAAAATGATGCTATTAAAGTGCTACACTTTAAAGTGTCAGCAAATTTAGAAAACTCAGCAATGGCCACAGGACTAGAAATGGTCAGTTTTCATTCCAATCTCAAAGAAAGGCAGGGCCAAGGAGTGTTCAAACTACTATACAATTGAGCTCATTTCACATGCTAGCAAAGTTATGCACAAAATCCTTCAAGTTAGGCTTCAGAAGTATATGAACTGAGAACTTCCAGATGTACAAGCTGGATTTTAAAAAGGCAGAGGAACCATAGACCATTGTCATCATCCCTTAGATCATAGAGAAAGCAAGAGAACTCCAGAAAAACAACTACTTCTGCTTCATTAACTATGCTAAAACTTTGATTATGTGGATCACAAAAACTGGAAAATTCTTAAAGAGATGGGAATGCCAGTCCATCTCTTACCTGTCTCCTGTGAAACCTGTATGCAGATAAAGAAGCAACAGTTAGAGTAAGACATGGGACAACTGGCTGCTTCCAAGTTGGGAAAGGAGTATGACAAGGCTCTATATTGTCACCCTGGTTATATAATGCATGCAAAGTCCATTTGTGTATGTTTCACTTCAGTTGTCTCCAACTCTGTGCAAGCTTATGAACTATAGCCTGCCAGACTCCTCTGTCCATGGGCTTCTCTGAGCAAGAATATTGGAGTGGGTTGCCATGCCCTCCTCCAGTAGATCTTCCTGACCCAGGGACTGAATCTACATCTCTTATGTCTCCTGCACTGGCAGGCAGGTTCTTTACCACTAGTGGCACCTGGGAAGCCTTTATATGCTGAGTGCTGTTGTGTGCTAAGTCACGTCAGTCATGTCTGACTCTGTGATCTTATGGACTTATATCACAACAAATATCTGGCTGGATGAATCATAGGATGATAAGGGTGAAAGAGTAGAGTAAATAAGCTGCCTTAAAATTCAACATTCAAAAAACTAAGATCATGATATCTGGTCCCATCACTTGGTGGCAAATAGTTGGGGAAACAATAGAAGCAGTAACAAATTTTATTTTCTTGTGCTCCAAAATCAGTGCAGACTGTGACTACAGTCACATGAAATTAAAAGACTCTTGCTCCTTGGAAGAAAAGCTATGACAAACCTGCACAGTGTATTAAAAAGCAGGGACATCACTTTGTCAACAAAGAGCCATATTGTCAAAGCTATGGTTTTTCCAGTAATCATGCATGGATGTGAGAGTTGGACCATAAAGGAAGGTGACAGCTTAAGAACTGATGCTTTCAAATTACGGTGATGGGGAATACTCTTGAGTGTCTCTTAGACAGCAAGGAGATCAAACCAGTCAATCCTAAAGGAAATCAACCCTGAATATTCACTGGAAGGACTGACACTGAAGCTGAAGCTCCAATACTTTGACCACCTGATGTGAGGGGCTGACTCATTGGAAAAGACCCTTATGATGGGAAAGATTGAAGGCCAAAGGATAAGGGGGCAGCAGAGGATGAGATGGTTAGATAGCATACCAACTCAACGGACATGAATGCGAGCAAACTCTGGGAAACAGTTGATGAGAGAGGAACCTTACTTGCTATAGTCCATGAGATCACAAAGAGTCAGATATGACTTAGTGAGTGAACAACAACAAAATATTTACCTAGATAGATATAAACCAAGATAATAAGTGCTGATTCTAGGAAGAAACTGAAATTAAGAGAGGTTATCAAAGGGAAATTTAGCTCCTTATATAATATTTGAATTTTCCTTTTTCAAGAGGATAACATATTCATGTATGATTTAATAATAATAATTAATCTTTAAATAAGAGGAAATTTAAGTGAATTTCTCAAGGTAAAAAAGCTAATTAGTGCTCAAGTGAATATTAAAACCTAGGAATTCTGACACATGATATTCACTAATTTCTTATCCTACAGTCCATCAAATGACTAATTTTCATTAAGCATTTCAATGGGAAAGAAAATTAAATATTAATTATGTCCAAGTTAAGACAGGGTGAAAACACTTTCCTCCATCTATGTCATATTTTGTATTAATTAAATGGTTTGGCTGGTATTAAAGCTGGTTTTTGGAAGAAGGTTAATGAGGCATATCCACAAATTTGTAATCAGTACAGGACAGGTAACTTCATTGTTCCTCTGGGCTAGAGGATTTCAAACATTTATTACATAAAATCACTGAAGTATTTGTTAAAATGAGAGATTCCCAAGTCCAGTCCCACTGAAATCTGAAGTAGTTGATCTAGGCAGTTTCAAGGAGGCCTCAAGAAATGATGGACAGTCCAGGTTATTCTGATTTTGGTTCACCTTGGACCCTACTCCCAGACATTAATACCTCAGAACTCATTGCTGCCACTTGAATGAAAAGGAAAAGATAGCTTCCTTGGTAGAAACACAACAATATTAAAGAACTAGAGGGCTGGGGATGAGGCAGAGTGACATTTCTTAAAAAGGCTCAAGTCCTAGTAATCCAAAGTGATTTTTCAGGTATTATTACCTATAGGATGTGTCATGTCCTCTTTTCATGCAATCAGTTTTATATTGGGACATTCTCACAATATCAGGTTAAAATAAATTAAAAAAACTCCATGACCTTTGCAGAGACATTCAAGTGTCCTTTATTCTTTTATTCAAAATGTTCTCTTTTTCGTGATACACTTTTAAAATAATCTTTTATCAATGCATAAACACCTTAAAGAAGAAAATCAAATAAAATGAAACCATAAGAGATACACTTTAGTACACGTCTCACATAACTTGCACCATTTCACTGCCTTAAAATAAATATGCCAAAAAATAATCTTGCAAAAACACATTTTCTTTGCCATTCTTGGAGTATGGTCAATGATCATTTCTTCTAAAAGGTAGTCTCTGAAGAACTTTCCCTGTTTACTTGACTTTTTCCTTTTGCCTCTGTGATTGAAATTATTTTATTTCAGATCATTTGTTTCCTAATTGAAGTGGAGGTTAATTTCAGCTTTTGGTCTTTTGAAAGTGTAGTTAGATTTGAAAGAGGAAATAAAAAAGATGTAATCAGATTTTCCTAATTTACTTGAATAGGGAGAGTAGAAGAAAATGTTTACATGATTTTTGCATGGTGTATGTAACTTTTTAATGGGCCATTTTAATTCTATGAATATCTACTCAGGTTTTGTACAATGGCATTATAGCCATTCTTTGGAAATCAAGATTACAATGTTCCTCCAAAAGATTTATCAATTTCTTCCTCTTAAAAAAGAAAGAAGACAGGTTCACTCAATTTTTCAAAGCACTTGGGTATAATAATGGTAGTGCTGACTTACTTTTATGCAGTAAACCTCGATTGGTCAAAACCTGTTGCTGGCTTTTATAAATTCTGCATGTATTTTTCTGGAAGGTAAATGCAAAAGAGCTGTTTTATCACTGTCTCATTATGTTGTCATTAAATGTTAAATTACTACAATAATAGGGACCAAACTTACAGGAAGTTTAACAGTGAATTTATACAGAACACGAAATCTGTGAGACATTTGAGCAAGAGATCAAACTGTGTAAAGCTTCTATGTAGAGATTGTGTTTTGTACTGCTTCGATGTATTTAGAAATACAGAACTAGAATATTGCAGTGAGTATTTTCAGTGTTAATGTATATATATTGATAAATATTACAGAAGTATGGCAATTATTAACTTTTTATTATTGGCTGTTTTCTGAGTTTTCTTAAAGGTTGTTAGTTCTTTGAGCATCTTAATGTCATGCTTAACCTTTACTCAAAATCTGTCACTGTATTTCCAACTTTAGAACACCTTTCTTCTTTTATGCTCTGTAGTATATATAAAACACACACATATTGAACATAGGTACAAAATACATAATACATAGAATATATACACGGACTATGTGAGTTGATGTAAATACATAGGTATGTAGAAGTACACATACACACATATATAAATGCATATATTAATGTATATTGAGTGATATTCTGTGTTCAATCAATCTCTGTTTGATTATTTCAACTAGCAATGATAGAAGTATTTATATCACACACATTGGTAAACATTAAAAATCAGAGATTTGTGGAGATTTTAGTTTTTTCTTTTCTTTCTCAGAAAGCTGGTATACAAACATTAAATTGTGCATGCCACTGCACACATTGAATTGTGTGTGTTTGAATTCATTTGAAATTAATATGTATATTTCTGATCAAGCAAATTAATTGTTACATGAAATGATTTGGAAATTGATTATTCTGCTAATCTCAAACATTTACAAGTAGTGGCTCCAGGACCTGGGCTCAAATCTTGTGTCTAGTGGGTAACATAACTTCTCTTATGTTGAGTTGCCTCCTGTTGTATAGTAACCTGAAGCTTCACCAACCCGCCTGTCAGGGGATGTTGGTCTTTTACTAGGTGTTGTTTCAGAGGAGTTCATTATGTTTCGGCAGATTTCAAATACCACAGAAATTACTTAAAACATTAACTTTGTTTTTCTGATTAGGATATCTGGCTCCTCACAGTTATTTCTGGCATACAATATAATCTTGTTTTCAAGTGTTCGGTTTTTAAATTTTTTTCCGGACAAATTACAGAATGCGCAAAGCAGAGTTAACCATGAACAAATTTATTTTCAGATCAGTGGTGTAGACAAAATGTAAAGAATTGCCACATATTATCTTTTCTACTTATTTTTCATTTCTCAGTTTCCTAAGATGGTCCAATTTCAAATTATTGATCACAAAATTAGGTTAGAGGGATAACAACATCAACTTTTCTGCTCACAAGAAGCTCATCATCTACTTCAGACACAGATATCAGATAAATATGATATTGATACAACTTTTTTTTTTTTTTAATGTTTCTTGACGCATGCTGCGAGCTAGGTCACTTCAGTCATGTCTGGATATTAGTCCGCATGCTCCTCTGTCCATGGGATTCTCCAGGCATGAATACTGAAGTGGGTTGCCATGCCTTCCTCCAGGGGCTCTTCCGGACCCAGCGATCCAACCGGCGCTTCGTACATCTCCTGCGTTGGCAGGCAGCTTCTTTACCATTAGCGCCACCTGGGGAATTCTCAAATTATCACTATTGGTTCTCAGGTAAAAACAAATCCAGATGTAGATAAAGGAGAGACCGTATTCAAAACTGTTTTTATAATAGGGAGAGGGGCCATTGCAATGAAGAGAAAGCTGCAGCTTACCTGAAGACCTGCAGGAATATCAAAGGCGAGGTGGAAAAAAGCTTTTATATTATGAGAAAAGAAAGGAAGAAAGTGAAGTCGTTCAGTCGTGTTCATCTCTTTATGATCCCATGAACTGCAGTCTGCCAGGCTCCTCCTTCCATGATACTTTCCAGGCAAGTATCCTGGAGTGGGTTGTCATTTCCTCCTCCTGGGGATCTTCCATCCCAGGGATCAAATCCGTATCTCCCACCTTGCAGGCAGACTGCTTACCATCTGAACTACCAGGGAATTGAGAAGGAGTAAATAAATTTAGAAAGAACTGGATGCAGAGGAGTGAGAGTGATGTAGTTGGATAGTTCATCTGAGAATAGCTTTACTTGCTATCAGAAGATGTTCAAAATATGGGTTGTCTGAGTTCCACTGATAGAATTTTGTCCACATCAGTTTGGGGAGTCAAACAGTTTGGTTAATTATTTGTGGGACATAGAATGACTATTTGGAGGGTCTGTATCTGGTCTTGTCACAGGTAAACAAAGGGTCCGTTTATGAATGTCTTCTCTAAATGATATAAGGAAGGTAATTCTTTGTAGTAAAACGTTTTGTAGGGAAACACTATATGTCAAACCTCTAGTTTTTCCAGTAGTCATATACGTTTGTGAGAGTTGGACCATGAAGAAGCCTGAACACCAAAGAATTGATGATTTCTAACTCTGATGCTGGAGAACACTCTTGAGAGTCCCTTGGACTGCAAGGAGATCAAACCAGTCAATCCTAAAGGAAATCAACCCTGAATATTCATTAGAAGGACTGATGCTGAAGCTGAAGCTCCAATATTTTGGCCACCTGATATGAAGAGCTGACTCTGGAAAAGACTGTGATGCTGGGAAAGATTGAAGACAGGAGGAGAAGGGGATGACAGAGGATGAAATGGTTGGATGGTATCACCAACTCAATAGACATGAGTTTGGGTAAATTCCAGGAATTGGAGATGGACAAGGAAACTTGGCGTGCTGCAGTCCATGTGGTGGCAAAGAGTCAGACATGACTGAGCTACTGAACAGCAACTACTCTGGAGGGGCAAACTATTCCCATTTCACAGGAGTACAGGGATCAGATAGAGCTTAATATTGCTAGCATTACTTTTGCAAATTCTAGTCAAGACAGAATTTTGATGTTGACTTACAGAGTTCGATATTTAAAACTTCATAGAAAGCATTTCACTTGTCTCACACTTTTTATGTATCAGTCAGGTAGTTGGTGGATTGTTTATAAAAATTATGGAAAATGAGCAGATTCTCAAAGATAAGACAGAGATTTAATGTTTTGGTTGTCAGAGTCAAAACCTCTTTTGAATTTATTTCTATGCCTTTATCTGCATATCTAGTTGAAAATTGGTAACTTTATTTTTCTCGTTTTAATTATTCTGGTTATCTGTTGTTGAAAAGCGAAACATCTCAGTGCTTAGTGACTTAAAACAGCAGCAATGGGACTTCCCTGGCAGTCTGATAGTTGAGACTTCACCCTCTAATGTAGGCGGTGCAAGTTGGATCCCTGGTCATGGAGCTAAGATCCCACATACTTCATAGCAAAAAAACAGAACATAAAACAGAAGCAATATTGTAACAAATTCAATAAAAACTTGAATCTGGTCCACATTAAAAAAATCTTTAAAAAAACAATAAAAAGCAAGCAAAAAACATCCATTAAATATTTTGCACACAAATCTGCAATTTGAACACAAAATGGGGAAAGGTCTGTTCCACGCAGCAACTTAGCTGAGGATTGGAAAATCCACTTCCAAGAAGGTCGGCTCATAGAGCTAGTAAGTCAGTGTTGGCTGTTAATGGGATCTCTGATGTGGCTGAAGACGTGGGACTTTGTTTCGATCCCAGTAGCTGAGAGTTCTTTGCAGTATGGTGGCTATTTTCCAAGGGTAATTATTCTAAGAGAGAGAGAGAGACAGATGAGAACTCAATTGACTTTAATGAGTTAGCCTTGGAAGTTGTATAACTTTTCTGCTTTCAGGCTCTTGATGAAATATCACAAAGATTGGCCCAGGCTCAAGAGAAAGGGACATACATAGGCTACACCTCTTGATTATGACATGACAAATTTCCAAAGGATCATATAAAGCTGGAAGTATTTTTATGACTAGTTTGATAAATTATAAATTAGAGATAAATAATTGTGTTCTAAGAACTCTGCTAGCAGAAACTATGATTAAGAAATTAAGAGATCTCATTATAAAAATAAACTTAGATGTGAAAGGCACAAGGTAGGTGTGGGAATACTTTCTAGCATATAATTTATTTTGCTTCTGGAGAATAATATTCATAAATTCCCTATGCTTAATTATTCAGTATATTTTTTCAACATCATTTTTGACTTATTAGTTTAGAGTTATATACATGTCATAATTTGTTGTCCCAAAATACACAAAATTGATAAAAAGATATAAAGCTACAGTGATCCATATATCACTCAATATTTTGGTTAGGAGATGGCTATTGAAGGAATTTCAATAATTTCAAGTCAGTAATATGCTTAAAGAAACTTATGATTGAATACATTTATTATAGTTTCTATCTTAAAATTCCATCCATCAGGGGTACAACAAATTTTCTTTATCATCAACTTTAAGGAGCAATACCAAAATGTTTCCCATTCTTAGGTTGGAGTTTTTACTTACTTTCTACTTATCTCATCATCTTCCCTACAATTTTATAAGCTGAAAAATGAATCCTTCCCAGAAATAAAACACAGCTGTTGTGATTACATTCAGAAAGTCCAAAATAGATATTACCATATTTATTTACTGTAAAGGCTCAGTAATGTTTCCAAGAAAGCTTAGTAGGAGAAGAGAAAAAGGAACCAGTGTTAAAATGATGAAAAATCTGAATTACAGAATATATTCTAGAGAAATTATTGATATGCATGTGTTTGTTACACAAAATGGTAATAAAGTATTTTGGCTTTATATTAAATTAAAGGTAAGAATAAAAGTTTATGAATTTACCAAGATAATTATTAACTAGATTACAAGTTCATTACTTAATTTATTACTGAGTACCTATTATGTGCAAGTAAAGCATTCCTGGGTTGAGTTGATTTTTCTGAGTGAAAATTTAGAAAATGGTTTTAGACAATTACAAATATACTTACAAGCTAACATTTGAAGGCAGATGAGCACCTTCAAACCAACAAGAGAAGATGTTTTTCTAGGACAGATTTAGAAAAAAAAAAAAGCAGTTTTTCTATTTATCAATTAATTTAGTATCATATTGCTATTAAAACTTGCTAAAATGGAGATAAAAAAAGAATACTATAGATCAATAAAATGCAAGAGACAAATGCTATTTTTCTCTTTTGCTCATCCTCTCTGGACCATTTGCTTATCTTTGTCAACAATACAATAGTTTTATAATCACAAAGACAAATATAAAGTTACTTGCAATATAAGAGTAAGCAAATAAATCAGAACTAGCAGAGGAAAATCTGGGGTGCTTTAAAACTCTAACAATGAAGGGAATAGTGACTATTATGGCAGTTGGCAATTTTGTAATATTGTATAGAGGAACTTAAATTATTTTGCATATTTATTTTATTAATACCTAGCTATAAAGCTATAATTGTTATCTTTTTTGCAGTTAAAAGTGATAATAAGATGAATACTTTGAGACATTAGTCTGCCATCCTCTCAGTCAGCTAGCTTTCTGAGTAAAGTTATATTCCTTGCCTCAACAAAACAAAAAGTGATAACTATATTTTCTTGTTTTAGTAAAATTTTCTCAAATTTACATTAAAAATAATGTAGTTACATAGTTTTTAATTTAACTTGCAAGAAAATGGTAGTGTTTTTCCTAATGTTAGGAAATAAACAAAAAACCTAAATTTATATCAAAAGACCTTCAACTGAAAATTGTAAGTGCAATATAACAAAAAGTTTATGGGGCTAAAAATAATTGGTATATGATAGAAAACTAGAATTAATTAATTGAAATTTATTTTGCCATGAACGACTAATGAACAAATATGATGAAATCAAACTAAATGTAAACTAATAGGCTTACATTTTTAAAAAATATGTCACTTATATTAAAAATTAGAAATAAGGAATAAATAAACTAATAAAAACTTACACTGATTTCATTGTTCTTAATGAACACTATGAAGGAGAAAAAACATTAAATGAAAGAATTTTTAAAGATGATATATGTATCAGTCTACTAACTGAATTGCAGCCCTTGGATTTAGAGAATTTTAATATATTATCCAATAAATGTACTAATAATACCCTGAATCATTTGATGATAGGGTCATAAAAAAAGTCTTCAAGTAATCAAAACATTTTCCTTCAATGAATATGTTCACTTATAATGATACCAAGAAAATAGATGAAAACAAAATAAACTCTTTCGTCTGGTAGGAGAACAGGAAAATAAATCCATTAAAATGCCATATGCACTATTTTTGGCCATGAAAGACAGCAGCTAATATTAGACATATCCCATATAAACACTTGAAACATTAGTCAAAGTATATGAAGCAACTATTTTCAGGCATTGGAAAATGGACTGTGAGGAATGACCAGAGGAAATATTCTGAATTGATCAGCATAAATATTTGAAGAGATAATGACTATTTAGCTATTTTTCTAAATTAATAAAAGATGCAAACCCTCAGACCCAAGAGGCTCTTTATAGTTTAAGAAAGAGCTAATTTGCTAAAAAAATAAAGATAAGGAAAAAATCTACTAAGAAATCTCTTCCAAAAAATTAATTGTATTCAAGAGAAAAATATTATGAACACTAACTATCATTTCATCAAAAGTAGTGAAGGCCAGAAGACAAAAAAATAGCAACTTTAAAGTGCTAAAAAGAAAAAAAAAATCAACTTAGAATTCCACATTCAGTTAAAATTGCCCCCAAAATTTTAATAGAAATAAATAAATATTTTTGACAAATAAGAATTGAGAAACTAACCATTTGTTAATTATAGAAAAATTTTATGTTTAAAGGTTAAAAGGAAATAATCAAGGTAGAAGTTGAGATCTCAAGGGAAGAAGAAAAGCAAGTAAAGAGAATACCAAATAGTAAATATGTGAATGAACAGAAAATACTCTTGTAAGTTTTCTTTAAAATAGTATTAAATATTTAAAAAATAATAGCAATGCACTGTAGTATATATAATACACATAGAAGTGAAATATATGAAAACTATAGCACAGAATGATGGGTGTTGTTGTTGTTGTTGTTGTTCAGTTGCCAATTCACGTCCAGCTCTTTGTGACCCATGGACTGCAGCACTCCAGGCTTCCTTATCTTTCACTATCTCCTGGAGTTTGCTCAGATTCACATCCACTGAGTTGCTGATGCTCCTTAACCAACTCCTCCTCCAGCTGACTTCTACTTTTGCCTTCATTCTTCCCCAGTATCATGGTCTTTTCCAGTGATGGGTGTGGAGATTCTGTAAAAAGAATCAAAGGTAGTTCCGATTATAAAAGTTGAAACTACAAAGTGACCTTAAAAGTTAAATACGTAAGGAAATCTTAAAATCCCTATTGTTTATTTAGTACATTGTGATTTAAAACAATAGTTTTTTGTTAAAAAAAAGTATGAATATAGTTTGAGCAATTGTTCAAACTCTTGCCTTCTTCTTGTCTTATAACTTAGGATGTTGTGTGAGCATCTTCCTGTCCTTTTGAAGTGTCAGGATACTTTCTAAGCATGAATAAGTTATCTACATTTTCCCCATTGCATTTTAAATGTCATGATATATCTCCAAAAGTTCTTTAAAGTTTTGCCAGTCATTTACTCTGGGACATCCTTACCCTTTATATTACTGTGTTTATTTAACATCCCTCATTTATATCAATAATTAACATTCACTGAGTTTCTCTGGCTGCACATTTAACGTCTCTCAAATTGGGACAGGGTCAACATCCCCTGTTCAGCCATTTCTTACATAACTACATTCTGTTTTATTCAAATTTAATTGCAACATTGTAATTTTTGATTCTTTGTGGCACCTTCAACTTTATTGCTCAGTTCCCTCTTTCGGTCATTCACTTTGTAAAATGACACATGGTTTTATCACTGGAAGACAGGGAAACAACTCAATTACATACTTTCCTGTCTGAATGAACCAAAAAGCAGATATGCAGTAGGTACTGATCATGAAGCACACCTGTTATTTACATAGTTCTTTGTAGATTGTGGAGCTGGCTAAATTTATCATTTTCTCACAGTTAGTATGCTGTAGTACTTATTGATAAAATTTAAATTGTGAGTTGGGACCTCACGCTATTTAAATCATAGTAACAGAAATTCTTACATATCAGAGATGTGCAAAACAAAGACTATTTATTTGTATACTCTTATTTTTTGTATTTTAAGATGCATTTTAAAATTTATTTATTTTTAATTGAAGGATAATTGTGTTACAGTGTTGTGCTTTTGCCATAGCAATTATGTTATAATTAAATTAAATCCAGATATACTAAATATTACCTTTAAAAGACAGAGATTGCCAAAATGAATATAGAAATACAAACTGTATGATTTTAACAAGAGACAAAATTTAATTTTAAAGTCACAGAAAAACTGAAAATTAAAGAATTAGGAATGGTGTGCAAAAAATAATGATTATGGCCTAACTTATAATAACTTACCTAATGAGGTAGTTATAAGTACTACCAAAAATAGAGATACTTTATAATGACAGAAGATTAAAATCATCAAGAAGGTATAATAGTTCTAAATGCCTATACATCCCATAGCACAGCTTCAAAATATCTGTGACAAAAATTAAATATTAATGATTTTAACACTAATTTCTCAGTAAATTATTGAATAAGTAGACAAAAATTATTAAGGCTATAGAAAATTAAAATTATCTAATTTTACCTAAATGGTAATTACAGAGCATCATATTCAACAAGTACAGGATATAAATTGTTTTTAAACACACAGGAGATATTCACCAAAATAAACTGAAGTCTGGGCCATAAAATAAGTTTCAATAAGTTTCAAATGTTTAAAATCTATATTACAGAGATTGTTACCCTAACTCAATAGACATAAAACTATCAAATTTGAATACTGGAAAATTAGCTTGCTGCTAGCTAGCTCTGTATGTTCTATTTTACAGTTTTCTTCCACTTCCTGTTGTTTATTTAATCTAACAATATGAGAGGCATATATGCTGAGTTATGTACTTAACAACAGCCACAACTGTATCATAGCTTGGTTTCATTGTCTTTCACCATTCACAACATTTAATAATTCTGAACAACAATGAGCCAACAGAATACCAATATTGTATATAATGAATGGAAAGCCAGAGATAGAAATAGCAGTTTGCTTTACCATCACTATGCTTCTCTTTGCTGTTTAACAGTTCCTAGACTGGTGCATTAATCACATCCTCTTTCTGTCCTCCTTGGCAGTGGTTGAGGATAATAAAGAATCATCAAATGAGGGTCCATCATTTGAATCTACAATGTGAAATATAAAGGTCAAAGTATTCTGGGTGATAAAATATGATTATTAAATTCTTGTGAAAAGGATAACACTCTGATGAAAGGGTATTATATTAGTTTAGGCTACAGACCATTGTCACAGATACAAGGAGGCATGCACATATGTGCACCTGGGGAAATCAGTATCCATATTAATAGACCATTCTTCTAAACTCAATTTTCTGCAGTAATGACTAGCTAGATCCTTATACTAAGATATAGTTCTGCTCATCATGGTCTCCTTGAAAATTCTGATTTGAATATACTTTCAGTCCTCTTTCCTAAACAATTTCCTTTTTGAAGTTTGACTTCAAGGGTGCAGTGCTGTTTCCCACAAATAAATAGACTGTACAACTGTTGTTATACCCAAACAACTTGTCTTTACTAAAATTAAGGAGGTGCCCATCACTGAAGGTAGAAGGAAACTCCTCCCTGTTAAATATTTCTAAGGAAGAAGAGAAAGAAAGAGAAAAAAAGAAAGGGGGAGAGAGGTAGGTAGGCTTTCTTTCCAATAATCAGCAAATTTGATTAGTGTAACTAGCAAAATGGACCAATTTAAATAACCTGAATCATTACATATTAGTTAACATAAAGTGGGCTGGTAATTTATAACTGTTATACAAGTGTTTAACACTTAATTGAGGACTTTATATATCGGGAGCTATTGTTCAGCAATAGTTCATAGTATCTGGACTTGGTATCTTTAGCTGTACATGTAAGCCACCAGGCAAGAATCAAGATGGTCCAGCTTTCCTACAGACAAGAGACCAGACTTGGGCCAGTGAAAGATGGGTGGGCAAGAGTCACATGGAACTTTTTAGGAACCTTCCTTAAAAGACAACAGTTGTGAACTCATTATCCCCCTTTCTCGTGTGTTGTTCCTTCCTGTAACTTTGGATGTAGACATAAGAGGGAGGAAAAAAAAATGTATTGAATCACGATTCATTCATGAACCAAGGGGGAAGCCTGTGTGTCCAAGTACTTTGCAAAGTCAAACTGTCACATCAAAATTGAACTGTTTAATTCCAAATTACCCCAAACTTGTTCGTGAAAGATAAATGATCTTCACTGCATGTTTATTTGTTTTAAGTCACTGCAATTCTGTATCTCTGTCATGCTCTTCTGAACATAATCCTAGCTTATGTTACACATATAGTATCACATTTAATGTACAAACTATAACTCTTCAGTAAGAACTATTAGTATATCTAATCTACAGTTGGAGAGACTGAAGTATAGGGGATTGATGAAATTTTCCAATGTCTTACAACTACTAAATAGAACAACCAGGTCTTTAGGTCCAGATAGATTGATTCCAGAGACCATGCTCTCAATAAGTATAAAAGATTGTCTTCCTACATAAACCACATGCCTGCATAACCTATGAAACTGTAGAGTCATTCTTTGTTGGTCTTGCACATCACTATCTCAAAGTTGAGAACTGTCAAAATTTAAGACAGTTCAACTGTGACGTAGCTGAGAAATTTCCCTTCAGATACTCCAGCTTTTTCTTCTGCATCAATAAGTTCATGGCTGTCAACTTCAGCTTTAAAGAAATGGCATTATTTTAGATTCCTGTCTTTCCCATTGAGCTTGAACATAACATTTAGTACCTGACCATCTGTTAACACTCAATAACCTTTTTCCAAACTCTGAAGAACAATAAGCAATCCAAGTAAGGTGCCTGAGATCTTGAAATATAAATGCTATTTTTAAAATAATGATATTTTTATTTTTTTAGTTTTTCCTATTACAGCTATTCTGTGTGATCATTTAAAATATTTCATATAGATGAGCAATATTAACTAAGAACATTTACCTTTTATTAATGGACTCAGATTGCATTTCCCCACCCCAATTATTACTTGTCCCTAGATTTGCATGTGTTCACTTTAGTATCTTCAAGAGGTAAAATAATTTATTTTACTATTGTGTCTGAATCATACATGGGGAATATCAAAAAGAAAATTTGACCTGGAAAAAGTATCACTATACTGAAGGAAAAATCTAGAGGGTAAGAACTCTTTTCCTGCAATGATTACACTTGACTGTCATCAATTAGTCACTCTCCAGAAGCCCATACATTAATTCAAACCAGATGTTTTAGATCCTGAATAGTTTAGATGCTCATAGCCCCAAGACTATAATAAAACCAAAATTAAGTAGGGCATACACTTGAGAGCAAGGGAAACAAGTTAAAAAGTCAGTGTGACCAGGAGAAGATCTCTTGGAGTCTCTTGAGGTTGCAGTAGTCCCTCCTTGTCTGTGGTGGTTACATTCCAAGACCCCCAGTGGATGCCTGAAACTTCAGGTAGTACCAAATCTTATATAGACTACGTTTTCCCCCATACATACATACCTGTGATAAAATTTAGTAAATAAGGCACAGTAAGAGATTAACAACAATATCTAACATAAAATATATCAATTATAATAATACACTAATAAAAGTTATACATGTTCTCTCTCTTAAAATATCTTATTGTGTGAATTTAATATCTTTTCCATTTTAACTAAGCACTTACCAGGCACTGTGGAGATAACTTTTGCACTTTGAGATACAACTGCAAAACCAGCACAAATTAATTTTTCCTTTTTCACAATTTCACAGAAAGAAGATTTGTTTTTACTTTACATCTTAGCAATCTCAGCATACGATTTTTCCCTTTTAAGTCATATGATTTCACCTTTTTAATTAAAGGAAGCATCTTATATTTGTTTTCATAAAATAAAAATATTTTATATGGAATATTCCAGTTGCCAGAATCACTACTTTTCTGCTTTTGGGCCGTTATTAGGTAAAATAAGGGTGACTTGAACACAACCTCTACAGCCAATCTGATAACTGAGAAGATACTAAGAGACTGACTGGCAGAACATTATGCATAAAGGACCAATTCATATCCTAGGTGGGACAAGGTGGGATAGCAAGAAATTTCATCATGCTACTCAGTGTGCAATGAATTTTTATTTCTAGAATTTTCCATTTAATATTTTTTGGACTGAAGTGAACCTCAGGAACTAAAACCTTAGAAAGTAAAACCACAGATAAGGGGAACCTACTGTAATTAATTAGTAACTTTCCATATAGAAAGGAAATAGGAGGAAGGAAAACTCAAATTACATATAATGAAAATGTTCAACCCCTGTCATATATTCATCTTGAATTTCCCAATTCCTTTACTGATGTGTGCGATAATAAGGACACAGGGCTAATTATAAGTCAATGTGAAAATGAGAATAGTATTTCACCATCCTCCAAATTCTTGATTTGATTAAGAGATTGCACCACTTAACTGAATAAGGTGTAATGCCAAGAAACAGAAAGCCTGTGTTCCAAGAAACATAGTCACCCTTGACATTTTACCACCATCACTCACAGAATAAAAACACCTGATAGACATCCTAAATATCATGAGACAATGAACAAAACTGAGACAATGAACAAAATTAGTAATATCTGTCTTCACAGAACATTATTAGTATAAATTGTTTCTTAAGTTCTTTCTGTGCAGCTCTTTTCCACACACAGGAAATTGTTTCCAACCTATCCAGCCCTGTTCCTTTGTGGATGATAGCAGTAGGCTTGGATTTCAATACTGTAGTGAGGGGGAGATATTCTGAAGTTGGTGACATTAAAAATCTCACATCAAATTTCAATAAATTCTAGCAGATAATTTCATTCATCCCCAATATTGTCAAGCATCTCTTTTATTTTTTCTGACCTTAGATGACGTATTTATGTCCCAAGCTTCTGGCTACCAGGTTGCAAGGGTGGAGAGTCTAGGCCGACTGACGGTGATTTGCTGTCTTGAATGTTTTCCAAGTAGCCATGTGGATATGCTTATCCTTTGGATCACACAGATCTCATATTTGGACTATATATTGCCATCATTTTAGCCATAAAAACTGGTTTATACTAAGATCTCTCCCCCCCCCCCCCACCGCCCCGAGCAAAGACATTGGAAAGCATTGATTTTTCTGTGATCTCTTTGAACTGTGCATTGTCAGTCCTCAGTACTGCACATTATTGAGACATAATTCCCATAATTCCCTACAGACTCACGGCAAAATCTGACTGCTTTAGACACAAAGAGTCTTGGCTCTTCCCCTTGCCATCTGAGGCTTATAGTCTGATCATCAGGCTTCTGATAGTGAATGAAATGCACACTGCATGAGTTAAAATATTGCAAGAATATTCCATATCTACTCTAATCCTGTAGAAGAGGAATGAATAATCACCAGAATACATTTGGGACAATAAACAGAGTATGTTCAGTTCAGTATTTTTAAGTAAACTTATACAAAGTTCATCTATCTTCAAGATAAATATATTTTGGTATTTTCCATATATGTTGTTGCTGGTGGGGAACCTGTATTTTCTACCTATTTCAAAATCCAAAGGGAAATTAAAGATTTTTTTTTTGTTTTCTTTTTTTTTAATCAATTTTCTAAGACCCCAGAGTTGGTTTCTGGAAACCCACTTTAAATGACTCAGACTTATAGAAAATTTTCTTCCATATGCAAAAAAAGAAAAGAAAAAAAAAATTAACAGAATCAGCAACTGCTTAATTAAGAGTTTGCAGTTAGACAATTTATCAATGACTCAAACATTAATCACCAATTTCTCCTCAGTTATTACACACAAAATATTTTATTCTTGAAAACAGTTGCCAATAGACAAAGTAGATTACTTTCATATGCATGAGATATATTGTCACAGACTGCAAAATTTTGTCCTACTCCTATTGTGCTAAGGGCTTGAAAAGGTCATTAATCTTGTTCTTCAGTATTCTAAAGAATAAATTTCTAAACAAAATAGGAGTACATTTCAAAGGTCTCCATGTTTTCAGTAACTTTTATTATTATTATTATGATGGATAGAATGTGGTAGAAATATCAAATTCTGGAATCAGACTTAATGGAATTTTTCTGCTATTATCTAGCTCATTGACTTTTGGAAGTCAGGTTTTGGCAAGTTTCTTCGTCTATAAAATGGAGATGATGATAATGTATTTTTTAATCTCACTGATTTCTTGTAAGTATTAAATGCATTAACATGTGGAAAGGTCTACTAAGAGTGCCTGGCACACGATATTTGCTCAATAAATGTTAATGATTATTATCATCTACTGAAAGATTATAGGGACCCCAGAAGTAATGTTGGACATTCTTTCAAAAGAGTGGAAACTCACAGGGCAAAGAAAAATGGTTAACCCTTTTCCACATCAAACATAGGCATAATATTCATTCTTGAGATCAATACTGAAAAACATATTTGTTTAAAAAATAATTCAAGATACAATTAACTGAGGGCATATGCTACCTATTTATTTTAATTCAACTATATAGAATGTGATAATTCAAACTCACCCTTATTTTCCCAGAAATTATTCATACTTATTTGATAAGGAAATCTAAAAGTTTTATAGTTTGTTAGTAACTCTTCATTATGCTGTCCCAATATTTTAATTTGAGAAAATGCAATTCTGGAACTTTTCAGGAAAAGAGAGAAACCATTTTGTTATACTCTGTATTGTTAAAAGTAAATATATCCACATATTATACATGGAGAGGAAAATAATGACACTTGGTCTTGAATATTCTGCTTCATTTCTTCTTCTAAAACTTTGCTATTAAAAGAATCTCCGAAATCAAAGTTCTCACATGTCAATTTGGAAGATAGCATTGGTGAAATTTATTTTATAGAAGGAATCAGAGCAAATATATTGACTTCTATTTATATCTTTCTGTAATTAGTCACACAAGAAGCTCTATATTTGAAGTTTATAGTACCTGCCTGAGGCAAACATCACTGTTTTGAAAAGATGGTTATCTTTTCCAACTGATGCTGACATTCTGGCATATATCTGGGATGCAGTTATTCCAACATCATTGCTATCTAGTTAGTGATCAAATGTCAATCTATTTCCTCTTAGCTCCAAGTCCATGTTTCATTGTCTGACCATAATTGTTGAGCTGAATCTGAAAAACATTATTTTTGCCAGATGGTATGATTCTGAAAAAGCTAGCTTAAAACTCAACGTTAAAGAAAACTAAGATCATGGCATCAGTTCCATCACTTCACAGCAAACAGAAGGAGAAAAAGTGAAAGCAATGACAGATTTTATTTTCTTGGGCTCCAAAATCACTGCAGTCACAATGACTGCAACCATGAAATTAAAAGACACTTGCTCCTTGGAATGAAAGCTATGACAAATTTTGACAGCATATTAAAAAGCAGAGACATCACTTTGCTGACAAAGGTCCATGTAGTAAGAACAATGATTTTTCCGGTAGTCATTTATAGATGTTGTTGGGAGCCATTCTGGATCCACTGCCCGATGACAAAGTCACGGCACACTAAAGAAAAAACTGCAAAGCAGTTTCTCTTCAGGATTGGAACCTTCCCTCCTTCCTGTTTCTATGTTTTTTGTTGTGGCTAACTTTGTTTCATTCCTTGATGGCTAGAGTTGCAGGGGGCTTCCATGACGAGGTCATGAGAGTCCAGAGAAAAAAGAAAAATGATCCCCTGTCCCAGAGACATAACCCCAAAATGGTTAAATCTACTGAGGCCCCTGGCTGATGGGCTCTTAACACTCAGCCAGAGAAGTAGGCCATATTTCAGTTGGAAAACAAGTCCTAAGCCCACTGTGACTTGGCTTCATGAGGAGATTGTTATTGATGACTGAAAGATTTGGATCACATATCAGGAAAATTACAAAAACTAAGTCAATTACCTTTTCTCAGAAAAGATTGAGACACTAGAGATAGTTGTGCCCCCTAGAATCTAAAATTAGACAAAATGAAATATATGAGTTATAATATAAACGGTTTCTAGGTAGATTGTAAAAAACTTATCCTTGCCAGAAATAGTCTTGTAGGTAGATGGTAAACAAACTGCCACTGACAATGGCTACACTATAAAAAACTTTTGACCTTAGCTGCAGCTATAGTGATTATTCACTGGAGCAAGACGCTGTATTTGCTGAAATAGCAGGTTGTACAGAATAAGTAGATGGAATAATATGATTCGTAGGCCATGTTTGGTAGAATAAAAATAGGTTTTGGGGTAAACACGTAACTAAAATGTAACAAAGGACTAGGAAAAAGCCTTTAACCATCTTAGAATCAGGGAATGTGGATCTGAATAGAAAAAATATTACAAGAATCATTATGTAGAACAAAAAATGTACTATATAAGTAGAACAAAGAGCAATAAAGCGCGCCTGTCTTCAGACGGTCAAGAGACTCCATGTCATTCCTTCCTCGCAATTCCCCCCTTCCTAACCCTAAACCTATTCCTTCCCCTTGCCTATGCTGCTCATCCTTTTGGGCACTCCAGAACCTACTGGAGAGGACTCCAGCAGGATGTGAAAGCTGGACCATAAAGAAGGCTGAGCATCAAAGAATTGATGCTTTTGAACTGTGGTGCTTGAAAAGACTCTTGAGAGTCCCTTGGACAGGAAGAAGGTCAAACCAGTCAGTCCTAAAGGAAATCAACCCTGAGTATTCATTGGAAGGACTGATGCTAGAGTTCCAATACTTTGACACCTGAAGTGAAGAGCCAGCTCATGGGACAACACCCTGATGCCGGGAAAGATTGAAGGCAAAAGGAGAAGGGGGCAGCAGAGGATGAAATGGTTAGATAACATCAGCAACTCAATTGACCTGCATGTGAAAAAACTCAGGGAGATAGTAAAGGACAGTGGAGCCTGGAGTGCTGCAGTCTATGAGGTTGCAAAGAGTTGGACATGACTTAGCAACTGAACAACATTATTGTGAACCTTGCCAATAGAGAGGTGCTGGATGGACAAGGATGAAAGGGTCTCTAGTCTTCATGATTCTAGTATCTTCCCTTTGACATGCTTTTGCAGTGAAGATTAGCCAACAGTATGTACTGGCCAGTGATGTAAGACTCACCAAAATATGAGGCACCTCCCTGTAGGCAGCTCTCCCATTATTCTAGAGGGAGCCTTACAAGTTATTTCCACTGTATAGCCGGTAAAGAAAATTTTCCATACCCTGGGGAGCCATAGTTAAACCTTTCACAAGGAAATCTGCATCTCAGTTTGGGGCAGGTAGGAGTGTCTTCTAATCTCTTCCTTCTTGAGATTCTCTGCTCAGCCATAAAGGATGTGGCAGCTCACTCCACATTCTATTCCTGAATTCTTTAGAGTTCTCTTTTTCCCATATTAACTAACCCCCTTGGAGACCTTATAAAATTGCCCAAATTATTATGTCCTTTCTGTCTCTAGATTGGATGTTGACTGATATAGAACAGATGTGAGGAAATCTATTCAATCCTTTGGTGGGGAAGATCCCCTGGAGAAGGGAAGAGATTACCCATGCCAGTATTCTTGTCTGGAGAATACCATGGGCAGAGACGCCTGGTGGGCTACAGTCCACGGGTCACAACGAGTCAGACACGACTGAATAACTAACACTTTAGTCAGATTCTTTACCATCTGAGCCACCAGGGAAACCCAAATCACATGCAAAACTTAGTTGTAAAAATTGCTGAATTTGAACTCTACATTGTTGCCATCCTGAGTGTCAAATTATGAATACTGTCTATGAACAAATATTCACTTGTAGAAATAAGGAGTGCTCTGCCTACTTTATCTTTTTTCTATGTGATTTCTATAAATTTGTAAGTATTATTCATTTCCCTTTATTTCTCTTATTTTTCTATTCTTTTACATAGAATATTGATAGTAATTAAACTGATTGCTTATTCCATAGACTACTCAGGGTCAGAAAGAGAGAGCAACTGAAAGAGTATCACTCAGAAATGGGTGTCATAATTGATAAGACTTTTGTTCTTTGCTTTTATGAAAGAATGAGCATATTGTTTCTATTGGGATATCCATGTTGTATTATAGGGGGGCCTTTTTTGGTTTTTTTTTTTTTTTGGATTGCTGTTTGGAAGTTTAAGTATGGGAAGAAAAGCATGTGAGTGGTGATATATTTGGTTCGGCTTATTCAGTATGTATTTCAAACTGCTTATTGTGTGTTTTCTTATACTGTAAAGGCTAAAAAGCTAAAACAAGACAAAACAAAATGAAAAGAGATTTCTAGATTCCCTTGAAGTATCTAGATGAGATTTTGGTTTGCTGAATCAATTTCACTTCTGAGAAACATTGGCTGCTTCAGAGGAAAGCAGAGATGGTAGGTTCTGGATCTAGCCCGTATTACAGGAGCTTTCTGATACGGCAGGCAATTTATTGACTGTGGCAGAAGTAGTGGCTCCCTTTGGGACCTGGTTGTATAGTAGGGGCTTTGAATGTCATTACTAAAAGCTCAGCTGAAGGTCTGCTCCTTAACCATCCCAAATATTTTGAAAGCTTTTTAATATACTGAGATTCCCAGGTAGCGCTAGTGGTAAGAAAACCCACCTGCCAATGCAGGAGACCTAAGGGACAAGGGTTTGATCCCCGGGTTGGGAATATCATTGGAGAAGGAAATGGCAGTCCATTCTAGTATTCTTGCCTGGAGAAATCCATGGACAGAGGAGCACAGTGGGCTAAGATCCATAGGGTTGCGAAGAGTCAGACATGACTGAAGTGATTTAGAATGGGAGGACAGATGCTTAAACATTCTGGGATAGGATCAGAACCTGTTTTCTGTAAATGACTTGACCGCAAAGGTGTGACTTGTGAATATATGCTTAAATTTATAATTTGTCTCCCACCATGTTCTAGGGCACTCAGCGTATTCTAGGAAACTTATTATGTTTTCCCTGTTTGTCTGCATGAGTTTTCCTTTCACATCAACCCTCCTCTAAATGCCTAATTCTCCTTGTGCCTAAGTTAATTCCTCATTTACATAGGTTGCCTGGGGTTTAGATCTGTAAAGTTTGTTCAATGCTTGGGACATTATGAGCTCTATGCCATATTACTTTGGAGCTGAACTCTATGCTATATTACTTTGGAAGACTTCTGATTCTTAAGAACCATTCTTTCTATCATCAGCCCTAGTATTTTCAAGTCAGAATTTTGCTTTCATAACTATTGCTTATGATGTGGCCTTCAACGTACTGTTGGAAGTCAAGAATATATACTAAAATACAGTGATTGTAAATGTTCAGTTTGATGAATTTTTAACAATTGTGAACACTCATGTCAATACCATGAAAAAGATATTTTCATTACTTCAGAAATTTCCCTCATGTCTTTTCCATTTATCTCCAAACCACTACTGTTTTGATTCCTGTCATCATAGTTTAATTTTGCTTTTTGTTGACCTTAACTTCAATGCTATTATATGATATAATGTATTCTTTTTCCCATGGCTTTTTCCTTTCAACGTGTTTTTGAACATCCATGTGGTACCGGGTATCATATTTTTTTTATTATTACTTAGTAATACTCCATGATATGAATATATCGTAGTTTATTTCATTTTTCTATTGGACGTTTGGATATTTAAAGTTTGAGTTTGTGGTGAATAAAGATGGTATAACCAGTTTTGTGAATGTTTTTCTAGGGTAAGTTAGACAAGTCCTTCTGAAACAGGTTTTGTCTAGGGTGAGTTGAGGTCTGCTAAAGATTGGTCAGGTTAACCAGAAAAGGAGATTCTGACTGAAGCAACAAAAGCTGGGAGAGCAAGAGAACAAATGAAACTCCCTTCAAGCCTACAAGCTGCGTTAAAAGCTGCAAATGACAACAGAATGTCTAAAATCTCTCATGCTATGTAGATTGTAGACAATAGCTTTTTTGCATAATAAAGCTATTACCACATGCTAGTTATTGAACAAAATGATTCTCAACATCAAATTAATGCATCAGATCAATCTCATACTGCTATATATTTCAGACTTTTAAAATTCTATCATCTTACCTTTAAATTATTTCTGAATATTATTTTATCTTTAAAATATGTTTTTAAGTCACTTTCTAAATCAAATGATATTTCAAAACATAAAACTCAACTGTAAAAACAAAAATGGGAACTCTATTTAATTTCCTCTATCACTGAATTAAAATAATTTATTTTCTTCTGTAATCCCTTGCTCCCCTCCACCCCAATAATTCTACTTTAATCAAGATTTCAGCTTGATCTTTTTGAGGAATACTCCATCCTTGAACTTTCCTTTGCTCTCTTACAAAAACAAAATAGTTATTATTGGCAATTTTCCTTTTCTCATTTTTCTTCCCTCAAAATCATTTTCCCAAAGATATAAACATTTATGCAGTTTATCCAAGCTTGTTTGATACCAACAATAAATAGCACTGTGTGTGTGCATACTCAGTCACTTCAGTTGTATCTGGATTTTTGCAAACTTATGGACTCTAGCCTGCTAGTCTCCTCTGTCCATGAGATTGTCCAGGCAAGAATATTGGAGTGGGTTGCCTTTTCCTCCTCCAGAGAATCTTCCCAACCCAGGAATCGAAGCTGTGTCTCCTGTGTTTCCTACATTGCTGAAAGATTCTTTACCCCTGAGCCACTGGAGAAGCTCAATAAATACTTTACCACTTATTATCTGCTAGGCCCAGTTTCATGCCTCTTCTATAGGTTAAGCCTCACAACAGGGACTTTCCAGGTGGTCCAGGGGCTAAGACTTTGCAATCTCAATTCAGGGGGCCTGAGTTCACTCCCTGGTCAGGGAAGTAGATCCCACATTCTGCAACTAAGAGTTTGCATGCTGCAACTACAAAAGATTCCACATGCCACAGCTAAGACCCAGCACAACCAAATAAATAAATATTTGAAAAAAAATTCTAGGTAAAAATGGCTGTCATGTGACCATTACTCAGCATGGCAGTAGTAATACATAATATAAAAAAAAGTTTATAATCTACTCTAGTCTTGAGATTAGCAATAAACATAGACATTAGAGCAAGCACAATTTTGTATATATTATCAAGAATATGCTAAAAGTATCTGAGCAATAACATATGTATACAGAAGCAGTGTGTAATGATACTAAGTGTTTTGACTATCCAGCAATAGACTATGAAATAAACTGTAGAATAAAACTGGAAAAATGCCATATGACAGCAAAAAGCTAGTTATGCATAAATGATTATGAAGTAACTAAAAAAAAACAGGGATTTTTCTTTTATCATGCAAGGGTTATCACTAGTTTTTCCATGCAGAGTGTGCATGCATAATCTAGAATATATGCCTTTCATAATAAAATTTTGTTTTTTTACAAGTTAAATAACTGCATCATATATACATGTTGCATTATAGGTGTGTGTGTGTGTATATATATATATATATATATATATACACCTATGCCTTCATGCTAAGATGCTTCAGTTGTCTGACTCTTTGTGAACCTATAGATTGTAGCCCTCCATTCTCCCCTGTCATGGGATCCTCCAGGAAAGAAGACTGAAGTAGGTTGCCATCCCTTCCTCCAGGGTAACTTCCTGACCCAGAGAGCTCCTACACTGGTAAACAGATTCTTTACCACTATATAGGTATATACAGGGCTTCCCAGGTTGTGCTCATGGTAAAGAACCTGCTTGCAAATACAAGAGACTCCTGGGTCAGAAATATATATATATATATATACATATATGTAACTTGGGGACTAAGAGGACATTGCTGCTTTATCATTAGAGTTTTTGATATTGGAAGGGTGCAAATTCTCAAAACATCTATCATAATATTTTGCTAGTAAAATCATTTGTGAACTTATTTTTCACAAGTTCAAAAAGTGATGAGTTCACTTTCTTTAGTGAGAGAAATAGGTACAGATAGAGTATTACATTGTTTATTATTTATTAATATCCTTAAAATATATAGCCATAAAAAGCCCTAAGTTAGAGTGAGGTAAAATTGTATTCAGATTCTATGCTTGATTATGTTTTTCTCTGAGCAGCAGAATATTAATCCAACAATCAAGGAGAAGAGATTTATGGAGAAAAGACTCATATATATATCTAATAAAAATTAGAATAAGGATTTACTCTAACTTGTGATGCACTTTTTTATTATTGAAGGAAAAGTAAAGAAAGACTTCTATCTACTTAGACATTTTAATTTATTAATGCATATGTTCATAATGTTCATTCTGAAAGATATCCAACAGGTGCTAGTTCTTCTGTTGTAAAGAGAAACTATTCTTTTTTTTTTTCTTCTTTGATAGAACTTAAATCAATCTTCTTACACAAACCTCACTAGAATAATAATGAAATTAGCTGATTTTATTAAGGGTACATGTATACCACATATGCACACTCACATATACTAAGGATATAGAAGGGAAGAAAACAAAAATTATGGAGGTGGAAACCGGGAAGATAGGCAATACTGATTTAGCATATCTGAACAATTTTGAAATATAAGCCTTTTGAGTAGGAAGCCAAGATGCAACTTGATTCCTTACATAAAAACCTAAAAAGATGTTTAGTGCATAGTTCAGATTCATATCACTTATATGAATCAATTGACAATGGATGAGTATCAAGATTCAGATCTTACTTTCAGAAAGTTCTGTTCAGTTCAGTTGCTCAGTCGTGTCTGACTCTCTGACCCCATGAACTGTAGCATATCATGCTTCCCTGTCCATTATCAACTCCTAAAGCTTGCTCAAACTCATGTCCTTTGACTCGGTGATGCCATCCAACTATCTCATCCTCTGTTGTCCCCTTCTCCTCCTGCCTTCAGTCTTTCCCTGCATCAGGGTCTTTTTTCAATGAGTCAGTGCTTTGCATCAGGCAGCCAAAATATTGGAGTTTCAGCTTCAGCATCAGTCTTTCCAATGTATGTTCCATACTGATTTCTTTTAGGATTGACTGGCTTGATCTTATTAAGATTGACAGATGTGACTTTAGGAAGCTAATATGGTACATATGCTATATTATATGTCATATTAACTTGTTAATACTGCAATAAACATAACTATGCATAATGTGAATAAAAAATACATATAATCTAGTTTTGCTCCAAACTAATTATCAAAAATAAATAATTAACTAAAGGAAGGAAACAAACAAATGAAAAACCTGTCCTTTTTGCATCAGCTGGTAAGACAGTATAGAAAGGTAGTGTTCAAAACCAGAAGACTAGACAAAGCACTTTGAAACCACTAGAATGCCAAATTTCCTGGCCCCTTTTCCTCAACCCCAACCAGTAATGCTGAAGATGCTGAAGCTGAACAGTTCTATGAAGACATACAAGACCTTCTAGAACTAAAACCCAAAAGAGATGTCCTTTTTATTATAGGGGACTGGAATACAAAAATAGGAAGTTAAGAAACACCTGAAATAATGGGCAAATTCAGCCTTGGAGTACAGAATGAAGCAGGGCAAAGACTACTAGAGTTTTCCCAAGAGAACACACTGGTCATAGCAAACACCTCTTCTAATAACACAAGAGAAGACTTGACACGTGGACATCACCATGGTATGTCATACCATGGTGGTCAATACTGAAATAAATTGATTATAGTCTTTGTAGCCAAATATTAAGAAGCTCTATACAGTCAGCAAAACCAAGGCCAGGAGCAAACTGTGGCTCAGATCATGAACTCCTGATTGTCAAATTCAGACTTAAATTGAAGAAAGTAGGGAAAACCACTAGACCAGTCAAGTATGACCTAAATCAAATCCCTTACAATTATATAGTGGAAGTGACACGTAGATTCAAAGATTTAGATCTGCTAGAGAGAGTGCCCGAAGAACTATGGATGGAGGTTCATGACATTGTAGAGGAGGCATTGATCAAGATCATCCCTAAGAAAAAGAAATGCAAAAAGGAAAATGGTTGTTCAAGGAGGCCTTATTAATAGCTGTGAAAAGTGAAAGGCAAAGGAGAAAAGGAAAGATATACCCATTTGAATGCTGCTGCTACTGCTGCTAAGTCATGTCAGTCATGTCCAACAAAAATAGCAAGGGGAGATAAGAAAACCTTCCTCAGTGATCAATGCAAAGAAATAGAGGAAAATGAATGAAATAGAGGAAAATGAACAATAGAATGGGAAAGACTAGAGATCTCCTTTAGAAAATTAGAGATACCAAGGGAACACTTCATACAAAGATGGGCACAATAAAGGACAGAAATGGTATGGGCCTAACAGAAGCAGAAGAGATTAAGAAGACGTGGCAAGAATACACAGAAGAGCTATACAAAAAAGATCATCATGACCCAGATAATCACGATGGTGTGATCACTCACCTAGAGCCAGAATGTGAAGTCAAGTGGGCCTTAGGAAGCATCACTATGAACAAAGCTAGTAGAGAAGATGGAATTCCAGTTGAGTTCTTTCAAATCTTTTTTTTTTTTTAAATATAATTAACTTTTACTTCAAATTCACTATTTAGAGTAGGAGGAATTTTTTTTTTTTAGCATTTTTCTTTTTATTTATTTTTTATTGGTTTTGCCATACAATGACATGATATCGCCATGGGTGTACATAAGAGATGATGCTTTGGAAGTGCTGAACTCAATATTCCAGCAAATTTGGAAAGCTCAGAAGTGGCCACAGGCCTGGGAAAGGTCAATTTTCATTCCAATCCCAAAGAAGGGCAGTGTCAAAGAATGCTCAAACTACTGCAGAATTGCACTCATCTCACACACTAGTAAAGGAATGCTCAAAATTTTCCAAGCCAGGTTTCAACAGTACATGAACCGTGAACTTCCACATGTTCAAACTGGTTTTAGAAAAGGCAGAGGAACCAGAGATCAAATTGCAAATATACACTGGATCATTAAAAAAGCAAGAAAGTTCCAGGAAAATCATATACTTCTGCTTTATTGACTATGTCAAAGCGTTTGTGCAGATCACAAAAAAAACTGGAAATTTCTGAAAGAGATGAGAATACCAGACCACCTGACCTGCCTGCTGAAAAATCTGTATGTAGGTCAAGAAGCAACAGCTTGAACTGGACATGGAACAACAGACTGGTTCCAAATAGGGAAAGGAGTACATCAAGGCTGTATATTGTCACTCTGCTTATTTAACTTATATGCAGAGTACATCATGAGAAATGCTGGACTGGAAGAAGCACAAGCTGGAATCAAGATTGCCAGGAGAAATATCAATGACCTCAGATATGCAGATGATACCAAACTTATGATAGAAAACAAAGAAGAACTAAACAGCCTCTTGATGAAAGAGGAGAGTGAAAATCTTGGCTTAAAACTCAACCTTCAGACAACTAAGATCATGGCAGCTTGTCTCATCACTTCATGCCAAATAGATGGGGAAACAAAACAGTAAGAGACTTTATTATTTTGGGCTCTAAAATCACTGCAGATGGTGACAACAGCCATGAAATTCAAATATGCTTGCTCTTTGAAAGAAAAGTTATGACCAAACTAAACAGCATATTCAAAAACAGAGACATTACTTTGCCAACAAATGTCCATCTAGTCAAGGCTATGGTTTTTCCAGTAGTCATGTATAAGGATGTGAGAGTTGGACTATAAAGAAAGCTGAGCACTGAAGAATTGATGTTTTTGACCTGTGGTGTTGGATAAGACCATTGAGAGTCACTTGTACAGCAAGGATATTCAACCAGTTCATCCTAAAGGAAATCAACCCTGAATATTCACTGAAAGGACTGATGCTGAAGCTGAAACTCCAATACTTTGGCCACCTGATGTGAAGAACTGACTCACTGGAAAAAACCCTGATGTTGGGAATGATTTAAGATGGGAGAAGAAGGGGACAACAGAGGATGAGCTGTTTGGATGGCATCACCAACTCAATGGACATGAGTCTTAGTAAACTCCAGAGGTTGGTGATGGACAGGGAGGCCTGGCATGCTGCAGTCCACGGGGTCACAAAGAGTTGGACATAACTGAACGACTGAACCGAACTTTTCTCAGTTACACAACTGATCTCATCCAATTTGAAACATATGGAAAACTTACTTTTTAGATGTGATAAATTAGAGGCATTTTTAAGGAAAACTAGAGATACTTGAGGTTAGAAGAATCAAGAACTAAGTGAGAAGCTATAATGCAAGCAATGGATTCAACATTCAAGAGGGGAATTACTTCTAACCTAGGATTCTTTACTCACCTGAGCTGACAGTAAATCAGAGCAAAATAAAGGCATTTTCAGATAGGTAAAATATGAAAACATTTTCTATTTTCAGGAAGTTACAGAATATGTGGAACAAAAATGAAAGAATATAAAAAGGTATCACATGGAATCAAGAAATGAAATATAAGAGACCAGAGAAAGCAACAGTCAAGTTGATGGTAAAGAGATTTAGGGCCATGAAAGTTGTGCAATAAACTCAGTTATGTCTGACTCTTTGTGACCCCATGGACTGTAGCCCACCAGGCTCCTTGGTCCATGGAATTCTCCAGGCAAGAATACTGGAGTGGGTTGCCATTTCCTTCTCCAGGGAATCTGAGCTTCCAGGGAAGCCCTATAAACATAAAAATACTTGGCAAAGGTCCATGTAGTCAAAGTTATGGTATTTTCAATAGTCATGTACTGATGTGAGAGTTGAAACATAAAGAAGACTGAGGGCTGAAGAACTGATGCTTTCAAATTGTGGTTCTGGAGAAGAATCTTGAGAGTCCCTTGGATGGCAAGGAGATCAAACCAGTTAATCCTAAAAGATTTATTGGAAGGCCTGATCCTGAAGCTGAAGCTCTAGTACCTTGGCCACCTGATGCAAAGAGCTGACTCTTTGGAAAAGACACTGATACTGGGAAAGATTGAGGGCAGGAGAAGAGGAGGATGACAGAGGATGAGTTGGGTAGATAGCTTTACTGACACAACGGACATGAATTTGAGTAAACTCCAGGAGACAGTGGAGGACAGCACAACCTGTGGTGCTTCCCAAGAGTCAGATGAGACTTTGCAACTGAAAAACAACAACAACAAACAATACTTAATGGTTTTGAATATGTTGTCTATATTTATATTGAACTACTGGGGTGTGACTTAGTGTTACTTGTGCAAAGAAAGAGGTGTTATCCCAGTACGGTACCTGCCTCTGCTGTGAACAGTCATAGTACAGAGACTATATAGTCACAAATCATGATTAAACTATTTTTGTGGAAATGGGTAAGCAGAAATATGTTGGATGGGAGAAGAAAAAGGACTGTGACAGAGTGCAGAATCATCATTATTTTTTCAGATATAAAAGGAAAAAAAAAGTCATGTTACTCTAAAATACAGATATACCAAAGAGGAGAAAACTAAAATTATTTAAAGTAGTTGCTTCTGGTGAGCAGGAAACATCAGAGGCTCACAGGAGAGTACTTTTTCCTTTTAACTCTTTATGGAATTATTTGATTTTAAATTCTGTGCATCTATACTATTGTTAAAAATACATTCTACATTTCTTTAAAAAGAAGGTGGTTTTAAGTAAAGAAAAAGGGGCATAAAGATACTGTAAGGGACTAGGCGAGCTCATTGTTGCTAGACAGACACAGGATTTATGAGAGGAATAATGAGGAGAAAACCTGGGAAGAAAGTTTGAGGCTCATTGTGTAAGATGCTTGTCTGTGGTAAAAAAAAAAAAAAAAAAAAAAGTTTGTTTTAAATGCTATAGGCAATAAGAATCTGAAAAGGACATTATATGGAACATATTCAAACTCCTCAGGCCTCCTATACTCTCTCAACTCCCCCAAGAGCAGAAGCACTGTTCTCTCATGTCAGCAAGTACTGATTTAGCAGGCACATTTTCCATTCATACATAATGCTCTTCTTTCTGGTTGCTAATAATTTTAGAGAATGAGGGATAGAGGAAAGCAAAACAGCATTATAATGTAATACTGCACTGACCAAAATATTTACCTTAAGGCTTTGGAGACTCTTTGGGGAAGCCCCAAACACCCCTAGGCCAGAGTGCCTCCATTCGATTCTCTACTCTTTGATTATGCAAGTGCTTCAAGTACTGTAAATACAGAATCAATTAACAGTCTTTGTTCACTTGAATCTGTTCTGCAAATTACATCTGCCTAGTTAAATTAAACCCCCTCTCTGGACCTGCAAAAAGTGGCTGAACGATGCCTCTAAATATTTTCTTTAACTAGAGGTTCTCAAACATTAAAGCAGATAAGAATCAATTGGGAATCTTATTTAAAATGCAAATTGCAGAACCCCATCTCAAGAGATTCTGATTCAGTAATTCTGCTCTGATAGTTAGCAATCAATCAGCCCTCTCTTTCTCACTGTCTCTCAGAAGAAACCACTGTATTTTTCCAGGTGGAATAAAGACAATATTTGTGGAGGAGGGGGGTTGGGTGGGAGAAGTGCAGAGAGATGGTCGGTGGTGCAAAGTAAAACCTTGTTATGCTTGTGTGCTCCTTTTGGTATTCTCTCTAGCAAATTCTTGTTCTCTTGTAGTAAGAATAGGAGGAATATTATTAGCATCTTTTGGCAGATAGCTTCTCTACTTTGAACTGAAGCTGGATATTCTACTGGGAAGAACAATGTCTAAAATACTGCTTTGTTTTACTATATCATTAAACAACACTAAAGGACCATCAGAAAGTGGATCAGTGGATCATAAAATCCAGTGCCTCCTTGTCCAAATCATCTGGGTTACAATTGCATATCAATGCCCTATCTTTGAAGACAAACTTTTAAAATAAATACAATATTTATTGGGGAGACATAGGTTCTATAAATCATAAACTGTAATATTCCTTCATATTATAACTTTCTTACAGTATAACTAAATTGGACAACTCAACTTCTGGGGTTATTCACATGGTTTGAACAATCTCAAAAATCCCACCATCCTCAAAGAAAAAAACTCACATGAACAGGTTCTTACCTTCATGCAAAATAATTGACAAGTGCAAGGATAATATTAGAATCTTTTTGAAATAGTTTAGCAGAAAATTAAATTTGAGCAGAAATTTAAAGAATGTGGGAAAAGAATCTACAGGAAGCAAAATACAAAAGAGTTTGAAAATCCCTTTTTTGCAAATACAATGAGACATTTCCTAAATTAAAAAAAAACATTAAGAAATAAAAAGAGAGAGAGAGAGAGACAATCACCAAACAATGTAGAGTATTCCAGATAATTTGGGGTCAACTAATTAATTTGCTATTTAGTAACATTACTAGCAAATTTCAGTTCTACCATTCTTTGTTTCTTAGCAGTTGACTAAATAGTATCTCAGAAATGATCCACAATGTAGAGCAAAGCTGTAGGGAAATCTTACCATGATTTCTCTTCATGGTCTTGTGGCTCACTGAGCAAAGGAGATATGCCAATCCAAAATAGGATGTGCTTCATGTTCAACACACAGACAGGCTTTGGAAGAGTTATTATGAAAAAAAAATGTATACTATGGCATTAATCATTTTTATTACAAGCCAAAAAGATAGAAAATATGTTACCCATTTTGGATACAGTAGACTAAATAAAATACGTTCTTAGAGTTGATTTATTTACCTTTGATTATGGTAAATATGGCTGCTAGACAATAGAATGCTATATACATGGCTTTCATTATATTTCTCTTGAGCAAGGACTTTTATAAAGAGCACATAGAATTGAACCCCTTTTATATTTCATTTTGAAATGGTGTTAACAATACCTCCAATCGTGTTTGTTCATTCTTCCTACCATTTTACCCTGATGATGCGGCATCAGACAGAGAGCAGCTGAACAGAGATGCAGGTAGCAGCTACATCCTGTCCGTCCCTGACATTCTTGCTCCTTTCCTTCATGTCAGTGTCTCCTTTGGGTCAGTCCCCAGCCCTACTCTTGCCCTTGAGAGCTGACTTCTTCTTTGTCTCTGTCCTCAGAAATGATGCCTCTGTACTAGCTTCTATCCTTAAATGATATCCTGCAAAAACTGCACGAATTTCAAGTAAAAAAAGAACAAAGGATACATTCAATTTTATTATTCACTGAGCAAGATTCTAATAAAAAGACAAGAAAAAAATATCATCTATTCTTAATCATAATTGCAACAAATTGATATTTAGTTTGTGCATTTTTATTTGCCTAATATATCAGTGTATCAGGCTTAACTGAATTGGCAGAATATCTGGAACTCCTAATTGCAGGGATAAAACGTCTGAAAGACTGAGAAGATATATATTTTTTTTTTTTTCCCTAGGAAGAAGTGGTTTCCTAAGCAAATTAATAATGTAAAAGTTTTTCTGAGCTAATTACAATTCTTTCTTACTTGATCATTAAAGCAGTTTCCCTCTGCTAGGCAATATTTTGTTAACCTAGTTTAGCTACTGTGTGCAGTAATAAAAGAGAATTTTTAAAAATATGGCCTATTATTCTGTCATTGTTTTTCTATCCAGAATGAACTTCACTAAATTATAAAACATAAATCAGACTTTAAAAAATTAGTTGACTTCTTGCAAAATGCCATTTCTTAAAAAAAAAAAAAGCCTCAGAATAAAATTGCAAGTTGTAAGTTTTATTGAATGCTTAACCAGAATTTTAATAACTTGTCCGGGAGTATATCCTAAGGTTTGAGCAAAATCTGATTTCAGGATACATACCTGAATAATGAAAATTTAAATATGCTTTTACCTCCTTAGATAATATAAAGAAGTATAGCTCTGAAACAACATGCATTTCCCTGCATCTTCTATTCAGCTATAATTTAGACCAATATGCAAAACGCATATATAAAATGTGAAATCGTCACATTTCGATACATATAATAATTTCTTTTCTGCTGTTACAATTCCAAATTCTGCCATAATTTTGTTAGCCAGAAAGAATCTCACTAGAGTCTCCCCAAACTGCTCAGAATACAGTGATTCAATAATAGAGAGCTACAGAGAAGCTTAAGAAACTGATCTTAGCATGAAATTCCATGACATGACTCAAGTCAGGCTCACAATTCAGCAGTGAAGCTGGCCTGGAGCTGAAGGAAGACACAGTCATGCCAGGTGGTGTATGGAAGGCAGACTGCCACTGGTGGTTTCACAGTTTCCAGTGTACTGTGTTACAAGGGCATGTGAACTTGTCAAACCAATTATTTATTGGTGAGCACAGCAGCAAGATGATCAAAGCCCTGTGGGTGGTGGCATGACGGGCCTGAGGCATCCATCCATTTGGAGTTGGCGAGCTGTCTACTACAAAGCTAGAGAATAGGACTCAGTCCCCAAGGAGAACTGACTGGCAAATACTGGGCAGGCAGGTTGCTTGAGTCCTGTCCAAGTTCATGATTGTCCATTCCTTACCCACTGACTTGGCTTGACCACACTTCAGAAGGGCCTCTCTCCTCCCTATAGGCCTTTGAACTTTGGCTCACCCCCAAACACTGGCATTCAAGCAAGCCCTAAAGAGCAGAACAGGTTCAATCCAAGAACTGTTTAACACAGAGAAAAACATTTCCTGTTGATCTGCCCCAATCAGTTATCTGTTAGCCCCTATTCACTTGCCCTATTTCCCTTCCAAGTTCCTCCCATCTCCACTTATTCTCCCCTATAAAAGAAAAGCCTTTCTTATTGTTGTTTTTTGTTTCTTTGTTTTGAGATGCTTGCAGATGCTGAGACCAGGATGTTTCTCCTTATTGACATAGTCTTTTGAAATAAATCTTTACTTTTTCTTAGTCTGGGTTTATTTTTCCATTGACAGTCTCAGTGAGGGTCTGCCTCATCTTTCCTCACCCTCACGACTCTCTTGTCTTACTTGCCTTTTTGTCATAATCTGTAGCTACTCTGAAGGAGTAATCAATCCAGGAGTAAAATTATTTCTTTTAGGTTTGACTTATTTCTGCATTTTCTTTAACCCTGCCTGGGAAAAATCATTTCTTTTTCTTTTTCCTGGAAAATTCCTCCTTCACTGTTGTTTCTCTTCAGTCACTAAGTACTGTCCGACTCATTCCAACCCCATGGGCTGCAACACGACAGGCTCCTGTGCCCTTCGCTCTCTCTAGGAGTTTGCTCAAATTCGTGTCCCTCGAGTTGGTGATGCTATCTAACTATCTCATCCTCTGTCACTCTCTTCTCTTCCTGACCTCAATATTTCCCAGCTTAAGGGTCTTTTCCAGTGAGTCAGCTCTTTGCATCAGGAGGCCAAAGTATTGGAGCTTCAGCTTCAGCATCAATCCTTTCAGTGACTATTCAGGGTTGATTTCCTTTAGTACTGACTGGTTTCGTCTCCTTGCTATTCAAAGGACTCTCAAGAGTCTTCTCCAGTACCACAATTCAAAAGTCTCAATTCTTTGGCACTCAGCCTTCTTTCTGGTCCCACTGTCACATCTGTACATGACTACTGGAAAAACTATAGCTTTGATTATACAGACCTTTGTCAACAAAGTGATGTCTCTGCTTTTCAATATGCTGTCTAAGTTTGTCACAGTTTTCTTTCCAATCGGCAAGCTGTCTTTTAATTCCATGGCTGAAGTTACCATCTGCAGTGATTTTGGAACCCAAGAAAATAAAATCTGTCACTGCTTCTACTTTTCCCCCTTCTATTTGCCATGAAGTGGTAGGACCAGATGCCAAGATTTTAGTTTTTCTGAATGTTGAGTTTTAAGTCTTCTTTTAAAAACTCTTAGAAAGTGTCCCCTGATGCACGTGATTAGTTATATATCCAGTTTGTTGTTTTCCCAAAGCTTTCTATGCTTAGCTGTACTGTACTTATTCCCATGCAGCATTATAATTGCCTGTTTTCTTACATCTGCCCTCCTAATCTCCTTAAGGGCCAAGCCAGTATCATTTTCATCATTATCTTTTAGCAAGTAGCACAGAGCCTACTATATAGTAGCTGCTTATTAACATTTGCTTTAAAAAGTATCAAATAAATGAAATAAGGAATACCCAGCCTCCCCTGCCATTCATTAGAAATCAAGCATGCCCCATTAACCAGAACAGAAGAAAAACTGTATAAGAAAAATCTATACCTCAGTGGCCAGGAGATCTACAAAAGTAACACTTTCAGGTTCACAGCAGCAAGATTGTGTTGAGATCAACTCTATAATGTGAATTTACTGAGGCCATGCAAGCAGTCACTGCCCAGGTTAATCCATAATTCTGCAGCTCAGGGTAGTGGCAGGAGATGAACAAGTTAGAAGGCACAAAGGCAAAAAAGTCCAGTCCTACTTATTCTCACTGGTAACTTTACATTGTGTTTCATGCTATCTTCACCAGCCCAAATACTACTCTAAAGCTATTTCATACTTGTTTATTTTAATTTTTTATTTTCATCTCCCCAGTATTCCATCTACCTTTGATCAATTCAAAACTCTGTAGACAATTCTCAATCTTCATTGTATTCATCTTTAAGTGGAATCCCCAGCCTGCAACTTTTTCTTTTTTAAATTAGTTTAAAAGAGAGATCCAGAGTTGGGAAACATTTTGTAATTTTAATCTTCCAAATAAAAACTTATGAACTTCTAATGGATTCGCCACCCAAGAGGCTGCTTTTATTACAGTACCAAAATAATGCAGATTGCAGAGCTACACAATAATAAGATTGGAAAAGGGTTTTGGATGAGTTCTTTAGGCTGATTAAACTAGGCCACCTGTTTTTGAAGTTTACTCAGTATGAGTTTTGTCTATTTAGTCAGGTAACGATTGCCTCATTTAATTGCATTATTATGTGATTCTCTGACTAGGACAAACAGGATATGCTTTACAGAAAACAGTGTCTCAAAATGTTTGCTTATTCCGTTTAAAGATAATAGTATAAAATTTTAATGTAATGGCCATCAAAAATTAAGTCTAGGTATATGACTATTATTATTATATTTAATGACCTATAATATATTTTGTTGAAAGTAACACTAGGTGTGTGCTCAGTCATGTCCTAAAGACTCTTTGCAACACTTTGGACTGTAGTCCACCAGTCTCCTCTCTTCATGGGATTTTCCTAGCAAGACTATTGGAATGGGTTGCCATTTCCTTCTCCGGAAGGAATCCCAGCCAGGGATTGAACACACATCTCCTGCATTGCAGGCATCCAGATTCTTTACCACACAGCCATCAGGAGAGCCCAAAAGTAACATTAAAATATCATAAAAGGTAACTATATACTATAGAGCAGTAATGAAATTCCAAAAGGAAGCATGAGCATAAAATAGAATTTTGACTATTGAGTCATAAGTTGAATTGCTTACAATGAACTTTATTTTGTTCTAATAAGCTTTGGTTATATTTTTATTGTTGCTAATATTATATGGGATAAAGCTATCTTCTCACAAAGAAATGTGGTTATTTGGGTTTAGCACGTAGTATTTTTATGATCTGGATTAATTATAATGTATCATGTTATAGACATTAATTATTGGTATTGTTAGTATTTTTTCTCTTTCCTAATTTATGTATAAGCTTATTGATTTGCAAACTGGCCCCAGTATATGGCAGGATTGAAGGAGGAGGCAGACCACTCCAGACTGCTAAGTGGCAGGTTTAATAAGCAAGGGAATTTACACATGAAGCTTGTTTTGAGTGCCTGCAATTTCAGTAGATCTTCTGCCTAAAGTTTATATAGAAACCTTAACTGAATTCAGTCACATATACATCCAAATGGTCTCAGCATCACAAGACAACCTCAAGGTTGTGTGCATGGGGAGCTTATATTGTAGGGAAAGCAAGTGGAACATACATTCCAAGGGCAAAACAGGGGATGAGGAACCTCTAATTGTCCAGGTTCTGCTGTAAGAGCAATAACTCAATTAACTCCTCCAATTCAGTTGTGTGCAGATTTTACTTAAAAAAAAAAAAAATCCCACTTGAAATCTACTTTGCTCTTTTGAAGCTACTTCTAGGGGTAGTCTTATAGTTCAGTGGATAAAGAATCTGCCTGGGATGAAGGAGACTTGGGTTTGATTCCTGGGTCGGGAAGATCCTCTGGAGAAGGAAATGGCAACCCACTCCAGTATTCTCACCTGAGGATTCCCGTGGACAGAGTATCTGGCAGGCTACAGCCCATGGGATCACAGGAGTCAGATATGACATAGCAACTAAACCATCACCTAGTGGTAGCATGTGGAGGAAGCAGGAAGGGATTAAAAAAAAAAGAGCACAATTATGTATGATTTGTTCTTTACTTTGTGACTGGAATTCAAAGCTAACATTCAAGCACAACTCTCAATGAGATGATGAGAAGTGGTGTGTCAAGGGCAGTCCTGCCAGGCAGAGAGAGGGAGTGCTTGCTGAAAACAGATAAACACTATTGATCGGGCTTTCAACTATCTATATTGCTCCTGACTCTGGCAAGAACAAAATAGAATGAACTTATGATGCAGGCTATGTCTCTTATTTCTTTATTTAGCCAATACCTACTGAATGTCAACTATAGAGGAAGCATCATTTAAGCAGTAGGCATATATCAAAGAAAAAATTAGAAAAATCACTCTGTCTCATGAAGATTAGGTTTTCCCATCAGCACATCTCAGTTCAGTTCAATTCAGTTGCTCAGTTGTGTCCAACCCTTTGTGACCCCATGGACTGCAGTATACAAGGCTTCCCTGTCCATCACCAACTCCTAGAGCTTTCTCAAACTCATGTCCATTGAGTTGGTGATGCCATCTCATCCTCTGTCATCCCCTTTTATTCCACCTTCAATCATTCTCAGCATTAGGGTTTTTTCGAATGAGTCAGTTCTTCACATCAGGTGGCCAGCGTATTGGAGTTTCAGTTTAAGCATCAGTTCTTCCTGTGAATATTCAGGACCGATTTCCTTTAGGATGGACTGGTTGGATATCCTTGCAGTACAAGGGACTCTCAAGAGTCTTCTCCAACACTACAGTTCAAAAGCATCAATTCTTCAGCACTCAGCTTTCTTTATCGTCCATACATAACTACTGGAAAAACCATAGCCTTGACTAGATGGACCTTTGTTGACAAAGTAATGTCTCTGCTTTTTAATATGATGTCTAGGTTGGTCATAACTTTTCTTTCAAAGAGCAAGCATCTTTGAATTTCATGGTTGCTGTCACCATCTGCAGTAATTTTGGAGCCTCCCCCAAAATAAAGTCTCTCACAGTTTCCATTGTTTCCCCATCTATTTGGCATGAAATGATGGGACCAGATGCCATGATCTTAGCTTTTTGAATGCTGTGTTTTAAGCCAAATTTTTCACTCTCCTCTTTCACTTTCATCAAGGGGCTCTTTAGTTCTTCTTTTCTTTCTGTCATAATTGTGGTGTCATCTGCATATCTGAGGTTATTGACATTTCTCCCGGCAATCTTGCTTGATTTCAGTTTGTGCTTCTTCTCATCCAGCATTTTTCATGATGTACTCTGCATATAAGCTAAGTAAGCAGGGTGACAATATACAGCCTTGATGTACTCCTTTCCCTGTTTGGAACCAGTCTGTTGTTCCACGTCTGGTTCTAACTGCTGCTTCTTGATTTGCATACAGATTTCTAAGGAGTCAGGTCAGGTGGTCTGGTATTCCCATTTCTTTCAGAATTTTCCACAGTTTGTGGTGGAAAGTAAAGTAATATATAGTAAAGGCTTTCACATAGTCAATATAGCAGAAATAGATGTTTTTCTGGAAGACTCTTGCCTTTTCAATGATCCAGTGGATGTTGGAATTTTGATCTCTGGTTTCTCTGCCTTTTCTAAATCCAGCTTGAACATCTGGAAGTTCATAGTTCACTGTTGATGCCTGGCTTGCAGAATTTTGAGCATTACTTTGCTACCATGTGAGTTGAATGCAACTGTGCAGTAGTTTGAGTATTCTTTAGCATTGTAAAGAAAATTGACCCTTTCCAGTCCTGTGGCCACTGCTGTGTTTTCCAAATTTGCTGGCATATTGAGTGCAACACTTCCACAGCATCATCTTCTAGGATTTGAAAGAGCTCAACTGGAATTCCATCACCTCCACTAGCTTTGTTTGTAGTGATGCTTCCTAAGGCCCAGTTGACTTAGCATTCCAAGATGTCTGGCTCTAGGTGAATGATCACACCATCATGATTATCTGGGTCATGAAGATCTTTTTTGTATAGTTATCAGTACATCTAGAGTTTTTTAAAACAGTATTTCCCACTGATCCAGCCCAAAAGCTAAATTGTGACAGAACAATAAATACATAGCTTCATCACATGAACAATATAAATTTGTATTGCAGTTCTGCACTGTGATGAGCAGTTCATCCATGGCCAGGTAGCACATTTTTATATATCTATGTGAAAGTGAAAGTTGTTCAGTCATGTTCGAATCTTTGCTATCCCATGGAGTATACAGTCCATGGAATTCCCCTGACTGGAATACTAGAGTGGGTAGCCTTTCGCTTTGCCAGGGGATCTTCCCAATCCATGGATTGAACCCAGGTCTTTTGCACTGAAGGCAGATTCTTTACCAGCTGAGCCACAAGGGAAGCCCAAGAATACTGGAGTGGGTAGCCCAACCCTTCTCCAGCAGATCTTCTTAACCCAGGAATTGAACTGGGGTCTCCTGCATTACAGGTGGATTCTTAACCAATTGAGCTATCAGGGAAGCCATATATATCCATCATATGAGCATTTGTATGATATATTCTATCTTTGTAATTTCAAATTATAAATCATGGTAAAATGACCTGACTTCTAGTTGCTTCTAGCAGTAGCTGTAAGCTGCTTGATGTAATTGCTCCTTAGTTCCTGAGTCTATAAAATGTGAAATGTGGATGGTAATACAGTAAAATTCAATTTTTACTGAGTGGGTCAAGATGAATATCATTCTCTAAAAATGGATCTTCCTCAAGGGTGATAATACCTATGGGCTATTTAACTTAATAATTATAAAGGGGAGTGGGTGGGATAAGTCAGCCCTCTATCTGACTTTATCAGTAAAGGGGAAAATATGTATCTGTTGTCTTTTTCTTCTCTTTATATTTCATCTTTTGTGAATAAATTATGATGCAAAACAATGCAATTAAATGTAACTCAATTAAAGGTCAATAGGACTCCTAAATTTTGCTGTCTGATCACACATATTGTCAAGCTGTTGTCCCCATGATGAGACTTGACAATCATGTAAGTACTTCCTCTTTCTCACGTTCCTTATTCTTTTCTGTATCAGTATTCTACTTTCTGTTAATACTGAAGGCTCTTGAGAGACTTCAGGCTTACTGAGCCAAATTTTGTGAGACACTTGTTAAAAGATTTCTTTCTCACATCTCTCTGAAAGGTAAAAAGGCCCCACGGCCACATTCTCTTGTAATTTAACTATCTGACATAAGATTTTAAAATATTATTTTTAAAGGAATTTAAAAAGCAAATTAATGAATATTTACAGAGGCTTTTCTATAAAAGAATATTCTTCTATTAACAGTCACAGCTAATGCATCTTTAGTTTTAATTAATAACCCACACATGAAGAGACTGCTTTTTACTGGGGTCTCTAATGAAAATCGATTCCTTAAATTTGCTAAAAACACCAATATTTTTGAGGAAGGCTGCTCTTTTTAGATTCCAGACTTCGTATTTAATAAGAAACTGAAAAACAGGAAGAGGAAAATAGACCAGATTGCTATTACCATTAAAGGATTGACACGTTGGGATATAAAGTAGAATACACACACATAGACTGAGAAAGTCATTATTTGGAGATCAGGAAGAGAAGGTCAAATTCAAAGCATGCTGGTGAATATCAATAGAAAAGGAAAGTAACCTATTGATATAACTTACAATTCTGGTTTACAAGAGTGAGTGTATTGTGAATATTTCTTGAACTGCTATGCGAGTGACAGATAATAAAAATATCTCCAAAGTTAGGAAGGCAAATCAAATATTGATCCTCATCTCTTTTGTTAAAGAAGGAGAGTCTGGAAGCATGTTGAAAGGTTAGAAATTCAGTGATCCTATTGCTTCTTGTGTTCATAAGGCTTGCTGCACAAACATTATGTATATGGATAAGTGACTTGGAAATAAAGGTACTTTCATCATCCATGAGCAATGAAAGCACAGTAGAATTTGATTTGAAGATTCTACTGAAATGCTGGTCCTGAAAAGGTAAAAACTTATAGCTTGTAATATTAAAATTTATTCTATTTTTAACTATCACAGGGAATATATATGAGCAGAGGTAGTTAATAAGTTAACAAGAACTCCTATTTATTAGTGTTTGGTAACATTATAGATTTCATTTCGAAAGCTATGTTGAGTGTTCTACATAATAGAAATATTTATTTCCCAATAATAAAATAAGAGATTGCCTATGGAACATTTTGTTGTCTTAATTTTTGTTTTTGGTGCTTAAATAGTTGTCTAGAGCATACTTTAGGAAAGAAAAATTTGGCCCTACTAAACCAAAATGCAAAATATTTAAACATTACCACACTCAAAACTGTACTAGCAGAACTTTAAATGCACTTTTGTCTTTGTTTCTATTAAAGACACCAAATTAAATACAGTCAATATTTCTGTTGTTTTTAAAAATCAATTTCTTCTTATTACTATCACTACTGTGTTTATAGCTAAAGAAGAAAAACTACTTTTGTGTTTCAAAATTCAGGTTATAGGGGAAAAAATCATTCTCTTTTAGAAACAGATCTCTTTAGAATTGTTCCTTCCTGCTTCATTCAAGCATATGTGTGTGTTCTAGGGAATCTTTATATAGGAGTATAAGCACTCTTCATGAAAAAGATTGACTTCATTTCTTCATGGACCTAAAGAAGAATCCAGATCTGATCTATTGTATTTCCAGTCTAAACATTTAACTAACATAGGCTCACGTGACTTCTCAAGAAACCCTGGGCTCATTGTCCAAAACTGTAAATCTTGTAAGAAAGTGTAGGACAGTGATACATTTTATCAAAGCAAGGCCCACAGTCATTTTAAGGATGAGTTTCTGGGATTATAATTTTTAGGGATATGTGGCAACCTAGTCTATTTTCCTCTTCTTATTTTTCAATTTACCATTAAATCCTAGGTCAGCTTACTCAATTAAAATTAATCTACCTAATTCCATGAATAGATTCTTATACAACATTAGAAAATTGGCATTTAACTTCTTGGTATATACAAATGCATATGAGTGTGCATATGCACATGCATGCATGCCCACAGGCACATACATATACTCTATGTATACACATACATTCATAATGCATATATTAATATAATGTATGTGTATTACAATATTACTTTTTTGTTAAAATGCCTTCCCTTTCATTTTCATGAAGGAACCATGCTGGTAGTCTAAAATAATCATTTTAAAAACTTCATTGAAATTATACTGTTTCTTATTACTCTCATTTCTCTATGCCAGAGAACATTTTTAATTAAGGCTATGTGAATCCAGGATCATTAATAATCTGCAGATTAATTGCCACCACATGATTGTAAGATGGTTATTCCAAGAAGGTTGTAAATTATGTTTAAAATTCTAAATGCTAGGCCATTCAAACTGAATAGAAATATAGTGGAGGCTGATTAGTGGAGTAAATGGAGGGAAGGTGAAGGCAAGAAAATAAATAGTTAAAAAGCAATGTTATTTAAAAGATGCTAAGTTAATTTTGGTAAACATACAGTTATGAAAAATTTGCTAAATACAAAAGTAGTCAATTCAGATGACCTTAGAAATGTCTGTATACTCAGATAGAGGAGCTATTATGTTGCTTTATTGTAATTTTTTAACATAATTTCATAGCTTATATGTTGTCTTAAATTTTAAAAACCATATAAGAAATATATGTAACTTCAGATTTTCCAATACCATGTGTGTGTAAATGGATAATAATGTCAACATTTTAATAATTAGTCTCACTATAAATCATATATTGTTAAATAAAGCTTCTCTTAATGCTATTTCCTATTTCTATCAGTTTAGTTCAGTCACTCAGTCGTGTCCAACTCTTTGAGGTCCCGTGAACCACAGCACACCAGGCCTCCCTGTCCATCACCAACACCCGGAGTCCACCTAAACCCATGTCCATTGAGTCGGTGATGCCATCCAACCATCTTATCCTCTGTCGTCTCCCTCTCCTCCTGCCTTCAGCCCTTCCCAGCATCAGGGTCTTTTCCAATGAGTCAGCTCTTTGCATCAGGTGGCCAAAGTATTGGAGCTTCAGCTTCAACATCAATCCTTCCAAAGAACACCCAGAATTGATCTGCTTTAGGATAGACTGGTTGGATCTCTTTGCAGTCCAAGGGACTCTCAAGAGTCTTCTCCAACACCACAGTTCAAAAGCATCAATTCTTTGGCACTCATGTTTCTTTATAGTCCACCTCTCACATCCATACATGACCACTGGAAAAACCATAGCCTTGACTAGGTGGACATTTGTTGACAAAGTAATGTCTCTGCTTTTTAATATGGTGTCTAAGTTAGTCATGACTTTTCTTCCAAGGAGCAAGAGTCTTTTAATTTCATGGCTGCAATCACCCTCTGCAGTGATTTTGGAACCCAGAAAAATAAAATCAGTCACTATTTCCACTGTATCCTCTTCTATCTGCCATGAAGTGATGGGACTGGATTCCATGATCTTAGTTTTCTGAATGTTGAGTTTTAAGCCAACTTTTTCACTCTCCTCTTTCACTTTCATCAAGAGGCTCTTTAGTTCTTATTCACTTTCTGCCATAAGGGTGGTGTCATCTGGGTATCTGAGGTTATTGATATTTCTCCCAGCAATCTTGATTCCAGCTTGTGCTTCCTCCTGCCCAGCATTTCTCATGATGTACTCTGCGTATAAGTTAAATAAACAGGGTGACTCTATACAGCCTTGATGTACTCCTTTTCCTATTTAGAACCAGTCTGTTGTTCCATGTCCAGTTCTAACTGTTGCTTCCTGACCTCCATACAGGTTTCTCAAGAGACAGGTCAGTTGGTCTGGTATGCCCAACTCTTTCAAATTTTCTACAGTTTATTGTGATCCACACAGTCAAAGGCTTTGGTATAGTCAATAAAACAGGAATAGATGCTTTTCGGGAACTCTCTTGCTTTTTCGATGATCCATCGGACGTTGGCAATTTGATCTCTAGTTCCTCTGCCCTTTCTAAAAGTAGCTTGAATATCTGCAAGTTCCTGGTTCATTTGCTGAAGCCTGGCTTGGAGAATTTTAAGCATTACTTTACTAGCGTGTGAGATGAGTGCAATTGTGCGGTAGTTCGAGCATTCTTTGGCATTGCCTTTCTTTGGGATTGGAATGAAAACTGACCTTTTCCAGTCCTGTAGCCACTGCTGAGTTTTCCATATTTGCTGGCATATTAAGTGCAGCACTTTCACAGTGTCATCTTTCTATCAATACACAATGTTATCTTTAAATTTAGCTACAAATGATCTGCTTTATCACTTCTGATATTAACTTCCATATTCCAAGATCAGTTTAATTGTGTAACATTGCTATGCACATCTGAAATTTATTCACCATGGGATTTGATAGGAAGAGTTGATCTTTATATGGTCATGGGAGTTACATACAGAATTTTGAGAAGGGTAGAATAACCCAATGGTGATTGGATATATTTTTTTATGTCTTTCTGTTTCCATGGGACTTTTACATAAAGAGAAAGAATGAAACTATATACAAACATGCAATAAAACAAAAAAATAGAGTAGAAATATTTCACCTAAGAATGCTAAAGGACCACATCTACAAACTTTATAAGGGCCAGTGGTAAGGGGAATTAATTTTAAAGTTGAGGTAACTAAATTACTTAAATGTAAAATTCTGCCTCATTCAGTTATCTCTTCCTTTCTCTTTCTGTTCCTCCCTCATCCTCCTTCACTCTCTCCTACCATCACTTACTGAAGTTGATGTGACCCTTATTTGCTTAGATGTGAAGGTTAGATACCAGTGGTAAAAAACTCAACCCACTTCAGTATTCCTGCTTGGAGAATCCCATGGCCAGAGGAGCCTGGTGGGCTTATAGTTCATAGGGTCACAAAGACTCAGACACGACTGAAATGACAGCATGGCATACACAGTGAAACACTGTGTTTGTGTGTTAGTGTGTGTGTATAAATGTGTGTGTGTGTGTGTGTGTATGTGTGTGTGTGTGTGTGTGTACATGAATGCATAGGTGTTTTAATCCATAAAGTCCTAAATGGTATAATTTGATTCTGGAGTTTCATCCTTTCCTTTTAAGAATATTCACAGATTGTTTACCATTACTGGTTGTATCTTAAAGTGTTTTTCATGTATGCATGTGTGTAAAAATTTTAATATGCTCATTTGTTGATGCCAGCCATTTTTAACCACCTTAAGAGGTGTATCTGCTACACTTTATATTTTTATCCAATATTTCATTGAATTCAGCATGTTTTATTTTTTCTCCTAGAATAAGCCATGTAATGTTTGGGTATCTGGCAATACAAGAAACTCAGTGGCATTACAGCCAGAGTTTATTTCTTGCTCACAATTTGCCATAAGGCTGAGTGACAGCTGAATTCCATTTTATAGCACAGTATCCTGGACTGCTTTAACTTTATGGCTATTCATTATCAACTGTAGGCAGACTTCTCTGCTCAAAGAAAAATATCTGGTGATTTTATTATTGTTCTGTTGAACGGACATGTCCTACTCTTTGCAACCCTATGGACTGAAGCATGCCAGGCTTCCCTGTCCTTTACTATCTCCTGGAGTTTGCTTAAACTCATGTCTACTGAGTCAATGATGATCTCATCCTCTGTCACCCCCTTCTCATGTCTTTAATCTTTCCTAGCATCAGAGTCGTTTCCAATGAGTTGGCTCTTCACATCAAGTGGCCAAACAATTGGAGCTTCCGCTTCAGCATCAATCCTTACAATGAATATTCAGGGCTGACTTCCTTTAGGATTGCCTGATTTGATCTCTTTGCTGTTCAAGGGACACTCAACAGTTTTCTCCAGCTCCACAGTTTGAAAGCACTCAGCCTTCTTTATGGTCCAGCTCTCAAAGCTGTACATGACTACTGGAAAAACCATAGCTTTGACTATACTAACCTTTGTCTGGCAATACTTACTGTAAGAATATGGTTACAAGTAGCACCTACTTGTACCCAGGAGGAAAGGAGGATGAAAATTGGTGGTGAGCAACATTTAATAACATAAATATAATAAAATTTTAAAATGTCTTCACATCATTTCATTTTCTAACTGGAACAGCAAAGAAAAGGCAGTAGACTATAATACTTCCAAACATACATCTCTTCTCCAAAGAGATAAGGTTGACTATCCCAACTTTTTTCTAATACATTTCCTTTGTAAACATGGAAGCTTAAAATACAACCTGAATTTTACTACTCCTAAAAAAGATAATGCATTTTCCTTAAATAAAACCTGACTAGGTGCCTTATTGAAAGCTAATTGATACTGTTTTATTATTTTCTCAAATTTCCCTTGTTTAGTATGTGCTGTGCTGTGCTTGCATTCGTGTCTGACTGTGACCCTATGGATTGTATGTAACCTGCCAGATTCCTCTGTCCATGGGATTCTCCAGGCAAGAATATTGGAGAGGGTTGCCATTCCCTTTTCCAGGGGATCTTCTCAATGCAGTAATCGAGCCAAGGTCTCCTGTATTGCAGGCAGAGTCTTCACCAGCTGAGCTACTAGGGAAGTCTCTTGTTTAGTATAATAAATGTCAGTAGATGCTAAAGATAGATTTTTTTCCTGTTTCAAAAAGTTAGGCTTCTCTTAATTAATAAACCACGAAGTAAAACATGAGACATGATTTAGAAAGTGCTTAAGTGCTGAGCAAAGCCTAGATAAAATATCTATAATTTGGCTGTCTGTTAATTATAAATAGAAAAATCTGACAAAATATGTCAAAATCACAAGTAAATTGAAACCAGAAAAATGAACAGTGATTTTTCAAGGAGAAATAGATGTTTCACTGAAGAATGTTAAATATGTATATATGTCTTCTTTAGGTTTCATGACATGATGCTGACAGGTAAACTGAAGAGTGACGTGCCACATTAACAGAAATTGAAAGCTACGAGGAAGAGGAGGCAAAGAAGAGAAGCAAAGATAATCTCCGGCTTGTAGGGAATGCCAAATGTCATTTTCAGCATTGTCTTTGAATGCTCTTTTTTTGATTTTCTTTGTTTTAGAAAATGTCATGTACCATGAGCTGCAGCTTTGCTCTAGTTTTGCTTCCTGTCATAGTCACAGTTGACAGAGCTGGTCTCTTTACCACCAGTCTAAGTTCAACTATACTACTGACTTCCTCACAGAGTGTGGAAAATTTATTGCAAAGCTAGGTGCACTTTATGCTTACAGCTATGGCAGCAATGCTGGTAATAATACACTGACAGAACCACAAGCAACTGCTCTATGTGACAGAAGAGAGTAAATTCCTAAATGCAATGTAGCTCATATTGTATGTGAGACTGTGGTTTAGTAAACAACCCTGTATTGCTATTGTGAAGCCCTATGTTCAGTTGATTATTTATTTTATATATCAGTTCAGTTCAGTTCAGTCGCTCAATCGTGTCCAACTCTTTGCAACCCCATGAATCTCAGCACGCCAGACCTCCCTGCTCATCATCAATTCCGGGAGTCCACCCAAACCCATGTCCATTGAGTCGGTGATGCCATCCAACCATCTTATCCTCTGTTGTCCCCTTCTCCTCCTGCTCTCAATCTTTCCCAGCATCAGGATCTTTTCAAATGAGTCAGCTCTTCTCATTAGGTGGCCAAATATTGGAGTTTCAGCTTCAACATCAGTCCTTCCAATGAACACCCAGGACTAATCTCCTTTAGGATGGACTGGTTGGAAGTCCTACATTAGCAGCCATTATTTCCAATGATTGGATTATTTGTTATTCATTCAATTTAACAAGGAAGCAAAGATTTTGTGCATGTGCCATTTGGAATGTATATCTAGATGTTAAAAGTATGATTAGAGTAAAAAATGTCTTCCAAGTTTTTGGGTTCACACAGTAAATGGAAATGCATGTATATGTCAGGCTTCAATTCTAGGAAGAAAAAAAAGTTTGCTTTAATACAAAGGAGTGAAGCCTCTCTTTTTAAAGTTAATGCTTCGGAGTTTTAATGAGCAAAGACAAAGGTAGTTTAAAGTTTCTTCCACATGTATTAAGGAGCAGTATTCAATAATACAGTGTTTTCTGACTCCCGTTGTTGAAATACCATCTACTATACATTTACTACCTGTATAACCTTGAGCCAGCTGCCCATCAGCTTTACTAAATTTTCTAATCAGTAAGTAGATGAAATAATAATACCTGTTCCCTAGAATTGTGGCAAGGTTGAAAGGAATTAATATGCATGAGATAATTAAATGTATGTCATGTAGTAAATGCCAAGTAATCTTAGCTATTCTTACCAGAAGAGTTTGTCTTATCTCTTCTTTGAATGCCCTGTCCGACCTTATATTTCCTATTCAAAGGCACTTGAGTCAAAGTCTAACATCCTGGCGTTAATATTTTCTGTGACTTCACACTTAGTTCTTGAACAGTAAAGGATTGAACCATCTTGTGGATATCTGAGGTCAATCCCAATCTGATCTTCTATCTGGTACCTTGCATTGCTAAGACAAATAAAGCTCCTTCTTCCCTTACTCAGGTTCTTTATCTTAATCTCACCAGCTGACTGCTTGGATTTTTTTAGCCCTGGCTTATTCATCATTAATGCTCACCCCTATCCCTTTCCACTGTGTGCTCTTGAAACTTCATGATGTTATTAATAAAGTAATCTAAGCCCTTAACAATTTTGTAGAAGGGTTTCTCTACTTTGTGGATTTATCAGAAATGTAATCACCTGACAGCCTGACCATTCAGATATCCCTCTTCCATACTGACTCCTCTTCCAGTAGATCCTAAACTAAATGTAATCCTAATTTGTCAAATGAGTGTATCAATGGTGTGCTTCTTATTTTCCTCTCCAGCATGATCCCTTCCAGAGCCGACCCAACAAATTATATATTAACATCAAACCATGGCTTCAAGCTCTCTGCATATGCTGTCACTTAATTCATTTATTCACCTGTCCCTGCAGGATTTCATTCATCACACAGTTACTGAGGAAGCACTATGGAAGATTTCAGCTCTTTAGCCCTGAGCAAAGATAGACTTTTACCCTGCTCTTGTGTTGTCACTAAGGTATGCTGTTTCAGACTTTAATTCCTTTACTTATGCTTTCTTCTGACACCTAGAAAAACAATAACCATCTTCTAAAGTGTAGTTAAGAAATTAATTCAATCAGGAAACTTTTTCTTATATTTTTCAACCCTTAATCTGAGATAGCTATCCCTACTCCTCATGTAAAGACCATGTTCCTCTATATCTATTACTATGTTTATCAAATTATGTTGAATTATCTGTTTCCAAGTTAAAGGGTTTCTTCAGGAAGGGATATCATTTATATCTAGAGCTCCTGGCATCACAGCTGATACATCCTAGAAACTCAATAACTGATTGAGTACAAATGCTAAATTAACTTAAAGAGAGATCCAATGCTCTTTTCTTCAGAGACTCATTTAGACTGGAGCATTTCATATTTGACTCCCTTCTGCATCTATCACAACACCTAACTCTATAGTTCAATACTTGGAAAGTCTTGGGTAAGTATTAGTCATTTTTCAAGCACAATCAAAAACGTGTAAGAAAAGATCAGTATAAGATATAGATTTGTCATTTGATATCTCCTTTAATGGGGTGGCACTAGTGACAAAAAAAAAAAAAAAAAAATCTGCCTGCCAATGCAGGAGATGTAAGAGACATGGATTCAGTCCCTGAGTTGGACAGATCTCCTGCAGGAGGACCTGGCAGTACACTCTAGTATTCTTGCCTGGAAAATCCCATGGACAGAAGCGCCTAATAGGCTACATCCTGCAGGGTTGCAAAGAGTCAGACATGACTGAAATGACTTAGCATGCATACACCCACAATGTCTCATAACAGTGCTGGAAAACTAATAGGTACTCAAAAATGTTTGATGTCTCTCTGTATAAAAATAAAAGATGCCATGTCTTACACTAATACTTTGCAAAGTTCAAAATAAGAGTACTTCAAGGTACTTTTATTAAAGACAACTATTTATATCCATACGTGAAGCTTGGACATTATGATTAATGTTAAAATACAGAGTTACAGTTTAGGGTGCCTTATGCTTTTCTTTTCTTTCAATATATAGTTTTGAAAGCAACCACAAAAATTTCTCTTTACCCTCTGGTTCTGCAAGAATGAAGTCACTAGTCATTGAAGTTGCTGATTTTTAACATGCCTTGAAAGGAGTTCAGGGTAGAGATCAGGAATGAGGGACTCTGTGCTCTAGAAAAACTAGCAGAACAGGCCTTCAGATAGTCAGACATTTTCAGGAGGAAATATTCTGAACCAAATTTCTTGCATATTTTCATAACTAGGAAAGCACTCAAATTACTACCAGAGACACCCATTCTTCCTGACTAGCAGCAGCCTCCCACTGAGATGCGTGGGCGTGTGCTCAGTAGGTCAGCGGTGTTCAAGTCTTTGTGACCCCTTAAGCTGCAACCGTCACGCTCCTCTGTCCATGGGATTCTCCAGGCAAGAATACTGGAGTGGGTGGCCATTTCCTCCCCCAGGGGATCTTCCTGACCCATCGATCAGACCCATGTCTCTTGCTTCTCCTGCATTGGCAGATGAATTCTTTACCCCTGAACCACCTGGGAAGCCCACTGAGATCTGTACTTGATTGCAAGTAATCAAAAATATACATATACCAACATTATCCCTTACCTCTTCAGAAAAATTCCTCAGAGCTATATAAAAAGCTATCTACATGAGTATAGTCCTAAATAAGTCCTCAGATAAAACTGAAGCTCACAGCTCTCCTTATATATATATATATATATATACATATTCCTATATGTATGCATATATATATATATATATTCATTTGACAGTTCTAACAGTACAAATCTGAAAGTTAAAATAAAATCATGGTTTAACTTAGAGTAAAATTTTACCCAGATATGGAAAAAACATGCTAATTTATCTTTGAGATTCCTTTGTGAATGATGTCTTTATTAGAGCCTTTTTCTGTAGTATAACCATTTCTTTTTGTTATAAATGTTTCATTTTCAAAACTTATGAAACCTTTAGCTTGTGCACTTTTAGTGAAATATTGTTTGTTGTGTTCTCCTAACCAAAAAAAAAAAAAAAAAAATTTTACTATATTTACTATGGTGTGTTTTTATTTTTCACATCCCTTCATAAACAGCCACCCTGGTAATAAAGAATAGAGGGTATTGCTGAAGTGAAGGATATAGGCAAGGTGAGCACTTACAAAGGGAATCTACTGTAGAAGGCGGTTTCAAAACGTGGAGAGAGTTAAAATAATAATACAAAAAAAAAAAAAATAGTGGAACTTCTCTGGCAGTCTAGTTACTCTGCATTTCCATTGCAGGGGGTGCAGTTTCTATCCCTGGTCAGGGACCAAAGATCCCACATGCTGCCTGGTACAGTGAAAAAAAATTTTAATAGTTCTTTGAGTATGTGATTGTATGATTATTTGCATTTGTTGATCCTTTTTACCCTTCGATTTGTCTGGTTCATCAGAGAAGGAAGGTGAGGGAATGAGGAATCATAGGTGTTTAGTTTAATATTTAAACACACTATCAGCAGGTCCTCTTGGCTTGACTAAACTTCAGGCAGGCTTCTTTTTGACCTTGCTTTTCTTAGAGCATTTGCTCTAGAAAAATTACAATTATAACTTCTTTTTCTATATCTTTGAGACATAAATCTTCTGCAGTCCAGAAATGTTTCTCAAGGACAGGGGAGGCATCTCTTTGAAATGTAATCAAGAAAGGTTCTCTATCTCCAGGTTCTGTGAGAAAGTAGGGGCTTAAATTCAGTAAGTGACAACCAGCAAACACAGATGGGCTAAGCACATTGACTAACCTCCCCTTGAAGATTTCCCTGTACTCTTCCATTACGACATTCTACCTTTTAAAATCACCCAATTTTGCTTTAGTGAAGTTGAATGTAATCTCTCTCCTTAATTGCAGTAGTCTTGAGTCATGTTTTCCTTGCCTTTTTAACTAACCTGGTACAATTTTTCTTTTAGAGTTCTAGGAGGTACAGGGCCAGTTGTCAAAAAGTATACAAAATTCTGTTACTGTTTCTACTCTTTTTCTCATTTGTATTATCTTACTTCATATTCGCCTAATTTGCAGTGATTAGTATTCATATTGTCTAGTTTCAGTTTCAAGTAAAATAAATGGAACCTCTCTCTCTCATTTTTTACTTCATCATTATTTTAAACCAAGTCCTTAAAAAAATTTTTTTTGATCTTTAAATAAGGCTGTGGGAAGTATAAGTTTATCAGGAAATACATATGAGTACATGCCTAAAGGCAGTTTAAATGAGGAAAGCAATTTGAGTTCCTCAGACCTGACCTAAAATGTATTGCATAAAATAAAAATTAGTTAACCCACTTAGAAAAGAACTCATTCAAACACTAAGTCTAAGAGGCATGAATCTGGAAGTGTACTTAAGGTGAGGCTTTGCCTCAGAATCAAATCTTAGTCAGAGAGATGCCAACCAAATCCAGGATTTGTTTTACATAGAACTGTGAAGGAGTAGAGATAGTCTTCTAGAGAAGGCAATGGCCGCCCACTCCAATACCCTCACCTGGAAAATCCCATGGACGGAGGAGCCTGGCAGGCTGCAGTCCATGGGGTCGCTAAGAGTTGGACACAACTGAGCAACTTCACTTTCAATTTTCCTTTCCTGCATCGGAGAAGGAAATGGCAACCCACTCCAGTGTTCTTGCCTGGAGAATCCCAGGGATGGGGTAGCCTGGTGGGCTGCCGTCTGTGGGGTCGCACAGAGTCGGACACAACTGAAGCGACTTAGCAGCAGCAGCAGCAGCAGCAGCAGCAGAGATAGTCTTCAGACTCTTTTAATCTCAGAATTATTCTTTTACCTCCCCCATCTTTTTTATTTTTTGATTCCTGATTGAAGCTTTTATTTCAAGATCTCTCATATGAATACCTGTATAGAGAACTTAACCTCTTCCTAAAGTCACTGCTCTTTCTGTTGACCAACCCTCTCAATGCCAGACCTAGTCTTATTTATCCTGCATTTTATTTCTTTTGGGTTCTGCTCACTGACAAGTCAATTGGATGAGTCACATGACCAAGTGAACCAATTAGGTTACCCTGACAGGTGCCATATTTGTGTTTTAACAGGGACTTCTGGAAACAGATTTAATCCTAGGATGACCATACCTTAGTGATATGGCACTAGTGGTAAAGAACCTGCCTGCCAGTGCAGAAGAGAAAAGAGACACAGGTTCAAACCCTAGGTATGGAAGATCCCTTGGAGGAGGAAAATGGCAACCCACTCCAGTATTCTTGCCTGGATAATCCCATGGACATAGAAAGCTGACAAGCTGCAGGCCATAGGGTTTCAAGGAGTCGGATATGACTAAAGTGACTTAGCACAGCACAGACCATGCACAGCACAGGCCATGCTATAAGTACTGATATTCTCAGTACAATTATTTGTGATATGCCCTTTACTCTCAAAAATGCCTCCATGTTGACTAAAAAAACATGCACAATATAAGAGTTGTGAGATAAGTTTTCTTTGGCACAAAATGAGGACTGCAGCCTGGGAGATAGACTGCAGATAGTTCTGAGAAACTGCTCCAAAGAGGTAGTATGGGAAGGTCAATACAGATGATTTTGGTAAAGGCAGAGTTCAGTGCAATCAAGCACTTATTTTCAAGAGGTTTTCTGCTAGTCAAGAGGAGTTGGCATCATCATGAAAGGTTTTAGTGTTTTTCTAGATATGAGGAGATGCGAAGATTAGATATACATGTGTACTCAGTCATGTCTGACTATTTGCAACCCTGTCTATCTCCATGGATAGGATAGACTCCTCTATCCATGGAATTTTCCAGGCAAGAAAACTGGAGTGGGTTGCCATTTCCTATGCCAGGGGATCTTCCCAACCCAGGAACTGAACCCAGATCTCTTGCCTCTCCTGCAATGGAAGGAAGATTCTGTCCTATTGCACCACCTGGGAAGATGCAAGATGCAAAGACTGTGATCATGGGATCAGTTCCTGAAAATATCTAGCTATATAAAGACCTGTTCTGCAAGACTCCCTAGAGTATAGAGTGCCTCACTCTTCACCCTGAACTCCTTTCAGGGCATGTCTAAGGTCAACGGCTGCAGCAGCACAGGGGTCAATCACAGAGGCAGATGGCAGATGCCCTTCACAAGTGCCAATTTGTAGCTGAAACCCATTATAGACATGAATTTAAATAGCCATCCTATGTATTAAAATATTAGAATGGTCATCCATTCTAATTTTGAAAGTGTTCAGATATAAAGGCAAATTATTATTAGAGAGAACATGGCCAGATTCTGGGTCCTTAAAAATAATGACATAAGGCATCAGTTTCACATGATTTACTGTTCTTGTTCAGTTGCCAAGTTGTGTCCGACTCTTTGCAAACCAATGCACTGCAGCACACCAGGCTCCCCTGTCCTCCACTATCTCCCAGAGTTTGTTCAAATTCATATCCATTGAGTTAGTGATGACATCCAACCATCTTGTCCTCTGTCACCCCATTCTCCTCCTTCTCTCTATCTCTCACAGCATCAGGGTCTTTTCCAATGAGTTGTCTCTTCACATCAGATGGTCAAAGTATTGGATCTTCAGCATCATTACTTCTAATGAATATTCAGGGTTGATTTCTTAAAGATTAACTGGTTTCTTCTACTTGCTGTCCAAAGGACTCTTAAGAATCTTCTCAAACACCAGAATTCAAGATATTCAATTCTTTAGCACTCAACCTTTTTTATAGTCCAAGTCTCATATCCATACATGACCCCTGGAAAAACCATTGCTTTGACTATATTGATGGTTGTAGGCAAAGTGATGTCTCTGCTTTTTAATATGATGTCTAAGACTGTCATTGTTTCTTTCAAGGAGTGTCCTCCAGTTTGTGGCTGCAGTCATAGTCTGCAGTGATTTCGGAGCCCAAGAAAATAAAACCTGCCACTGTTTCCACTTTTACCCCATTTATTTGTTATGAAGTGATGGGACCAGATACCATAACCTTAGTTTTTTGAATCTTTAATTTTAAGCCAGCTTTTTTCACTCTCCTCTTTTACCTTCAACAAGAGGCTCTTTGTCATTACAGTGGTATCATCTGCATATCTGAGGTTGTAGGTATTTCTCCTAGCACTCTCCTTCCAGCTTGTGATTCATCCATCCCAGCATTTCAGATGATGTATTCTGCATAGAAGTTAAATAAGCAGGGTGACAATATACAGCTTTGAAAGACTTCTTTCCCATTTTGGAACCATTTATCTGTTCAGTGTTCAGTTTTAACTGTTGTTTCTTGACCTGCATACAGGTGCCTCAGGAAACAAATAAGGTGATATTCCTATCTTTTTATGAATTATCTACAGTTTGTTGTAATCTGTACAGTCAAAAGTGTAGTCAATGAAGCAGAAATAGACATTTTTTTTCTGGAATTTCCTTGTTTTTTCTATGATCCAGTAGAGGTTAGCAATTTGATCTCTGACACCTTGCCTTTTCTAAATCATGCTTGTACATATGGAAGTTGTCAGTTCACATACTGCTGAAGCCTAGCTTGAAGGATTTTGAACATTATATTGTTAGCATGTGAAATGAGTGCAATTGTGGGGTAGTTTGAACATTCGCTGTCATTGCCCTTCTTTGGGACTGGAATGAAAATTGATCTTTTCCAGTCCTGTGGCTGAATTTTCCAAACTTGCTGGCATATTACGTGTAGCATTTCAACAGTATCATCTTTTAGGATTTGAAATAGCTCAGCTGGAATTCCATTACCTCCACTAGCTTCATTTGTAGTGATGATTCCTAAGGCCCACTTAACTTCACACTCCAGGATGTCTCGCTTCTGGCTCTAGGTGAGTGACCACATCATCGTGGTTAGCTGGGTCATTAAGACCATTTTTGTATAATTCTGTGTATTCTTGCCAGCCTCTTTTAATCTCTTCTGCTTCTGTTAGGTCTTGGCCATTTCTGTCCTTTATTGTGCCCTTGATATTTCTAGTCTTCTAGAAGAGATTTCTAATCTTCCTATTCTATTGTTTTCCCCTGTTTCTTTGCATTATTCACCTAAGAAGGGAATCTGACTTTCTTGTGTTTGGTTGCCTTAGAGTTACCAAGTCAACAGTGTTGCTTGTTACCGAGGATAACTGTCCAGGCAGGAGATTCGAGAGGACTTGTCACAAACACTCAGACATTCCAAATATGTAGGGGAGGGTAACAATTAAAACCTGGACAAGCAAATAAAAAGACTACATGAAACAGTAATTATAATTTAAATTTTCATAATGTTTAAAATTGCTAGACATTTTTCTAAATATTTTACTAGTATTAACTCATTTAAACATATCAAGAACTCAATAAGTATGAGATTATCATTCTACTCATTTTATGGATGAGACAACTAAGGCAAAGAGAGATTATGTATTTACCCAAGTCACTAAGAAGTAGTAAAACTAGAAACATGGATAGTTTTCTTTTAAATTTTCATGATCTAAGACATAATTCTGTCTTATGTCTTTTCTCAGAAAAGAAGAGAGAGAAGAAGAAAGACCGAGAGAGGGAAGGAGAAGAAAGAGAGACTGATTCTGCTTTCAACCACAGTAGATATTAGGCTATGCATTATCCTTTGTGTCCCCTGATATCTACTCTATTTATGTGGTTTACATTTCTTCTCCTACCCTTGAGATCCACCAGTCTGTTCTACCCTTGAACTGTCTTTTCCTATCCCCTACTCAACTCTACTTTCCATTGCATCTTTCTCTCAGCCTCCAGGGAAGGATGTCAGACTGTTGATTCCCTCATGTTCCACTGTTGGATGCAAGTCATTGATTCCAGATCCTAAGGAGGAAAAAAGAGAAAAAAGAGAGAGGAAGTCATCACAAAGCAATGATAGTCTTAGTTAACTGTGTGTCAATTATCACTACCTCTGTGCATTATTTTAATAATAATTTTGTCATCTCTGCCACAAGTTGCATTTTCAAAGCTCTTTTCTGTCTATCTTGAGAATATGTAGGCTTCCAGGACAGAATTGTCTTTGCATGGGGAGGGGACTTCTATGCAAGGATCTGTATGAGGAGAGACAAAAACACTCAGAGTAAGCATGTGACAAATACAAACCCTTAGAAGCCATTTCAGGTACTCTGCGTTGAGTTGAAATATAACAATCTGTCCTCCTCTAGAATACGTGAGCTTATCTCATGTAGCCCTCCTTATCTGATATTTCTATTGTATTTTCAGTAAGTATTAAGTGTCCATTCTATTTGTATACTATTATGCTATATCTGGATCTATAAAAGATAATATAAATGCTATACTCTGAACAAACTGAAATCAAGGAAAGCTCAAGGCAAAATATTCCTTCCATAAATCACAAATTAGCAGCCTATAGTTCTCTAATTTGACACGGTTATAAAAATAGATGTGTCACATCATTTATTGGCATTTTGTTCTTTAATCTACTAAAATGCAAACTGTAAAGGCAGAGAATGCTTGCCCTCTTGTACCTAATCACATCTGACATCAGAATTTCCAGCCAAATGAATCATGACTGGCACTGCATGTAACTGCTTCTAAAGTTGTCAGGTACTCTAAGACATCATGGGGAGGCCAGAAAAGTTTCAAGGCAATCCCTGTTAGGAGGGTCATTTATTGAAGGATGGCAGTGATTTGAAGTGTCTAATTTTAAAAGTAGAAAAATGATAAAATCTAGAATAATGATATTGAAAACATAAACTTGTCCAAGAAGTCCAGAAAGAAACAGTAAGCCACAAGAAAGGAAATATCTAGACCAAAAACAAGCACAAAAATCCTTTTGACTTGATGGCATTTTTTGACCACTTTCTATATTCTCAAATAAATATATTTGTGTCCAAAATATAAACTCTAGAAATATAATCTGATTCAATATCAGTGAGTTTTATTATCAGTGAATAACAAATATCAATTAATTAGGACTTGAATTTTTTAGGCTTTGAATTTTGAAATCATCATAAGAATTTTGAATGGAGTTTAGTGCAGAAGCAGTAATGCAGGAGTTAAGCATTCAAGCTCTGAAAAATGTAACAATTGAGAGTTGAGTTCTAGTTCCATCATTTACTAGCTTGTTAAACACTATATTTTTTTTTTTAGAATTCAGTTAAATAGAGTAAATAATAGATCCTCTATCACAGTGTCTTTGTAGTATTGAATAACATACTGATGCTGCTGCTGCTGCCGCTAAGTCGCTTCAGTCGTGTCCGCCTCTCTGCGACCCCATAGACAGCAGCCCACCGGACTTCCCCGTCCCTTGGATTCTCCAGGCAAGAACACTGGAGCGGGTTGTCATTTCCTTTTCCAATGCACGACAATGAAAGTGAAAGTGAAGTCGCTCAGTCATCCAGCTCTTAGTGATCCCGTGGACTGCAGCCTGCTAGGTCTCTGTGTCCATGGGATTTTGCAGGCAAAAGAGTGTTGGAGTAGGATGCCATTGCCTTCTCCAAAATAGCATATTACCTTCTACCAAAGTAATATACATGGTAGTATTATTATAATAGTGTATTTAAGTACTTAATGAATAAATTTAAGGTATTGATAAAGTAATACTGCTTTTGCTATAAAAATATGTAAGTTTGTAGAACACTGTCATTGACTCCGCCTCAAGGGGCTAATTAATTCTTTGTGTTCCTATCAATTCTTTCAGCCCCTCTTTAATATATAACATCTTTATCTCACTGTGGTAAATTCACATTTATTTTATATTGTCTCTCATCAAACTTTATAAGTAAGTTTTAGACTTAAATGTCCCTCACCTAGCCCTATGCCTGAATTTCATCACTAACAATTTATTCTCGTTTTCCTAAAATGATAATTGCATTGCTTTTGATTAGAAAACATCTTTGATTTACAACTCTGTAAACTGTGCTAACATTTACTATATAGCTATTAGTGGCACATACACAGCTTTCTGGTAAAAATTAAATATTTTATTTCAACTTCACTCTCAGAACTATTGAAGAATTTTCATAATATTGTCTCCAATATCAATGATAAAATTTGCAAGTTAACACCATGGCAGTGAGGAACATTGAAATCTTCCAACCACAGATTATTCCAGATCTTGCCGCTGCTTTCTTCCTTATTTGTTTCCCAAAACAAGTACTTACTTTAGCTATATAGAATATCTTATCTCTCTTAGAATGGTCTCCACATTTTTATGTCTTTGAACATCAAATTTCTTCTGCTCAGAAGGACCATGTCTTCTTTTGGAAGATTTCACCTCCTGTTAGAACCAGAATGGTTTTCAGTGCACATTGCATTATGTACTTATCTTTCCTATAGCATATATACTGTGAATATGTGTGTGCACATGTGGTCTTTATTTTATTTTTAAACTTTTGGTCACATTTTCTAGCACAGTTTCAGGCACATTATAGGTGCTCAAAAATGTTTAATGATTGAGTGAATGAATAACACTCTATGATATTGATATTTGGTACTGTGAAGTAAAAATATTATTGCCACTAGAAAGAAAAAAAAGTCATTGTATTTGCATCTAGTAATTGCTATTCAAGACCACAGTTCTGGTTTGAAATTTTAAAAGATAAGACTTGTGACAATTAAGAAAATAATTCAGAAATTTGTTTTCTGAATTTATATTTTAAACTTGACTTTAACCAAAAAAAGTAGGAAATGTTAAAATAAAAGTTTTTTCTTAATAGATTCTAAGTCTCTTCCATAACATTACATTTTTGGCAGCTGATACTTATGGAATAAAAATGATGTGAATCTAATAATAAAATGTATGCCAGCCAACTCTATTTCCTACAGAATACTCTATAAAATAAATTATAATAAACCAAACTCTTCTAGACAGTAATGATGGATAATTCCAATTTATCTTATTTCATGAATAAAAATATACCTATCATAAATCCTTTCTTTTAACATAAATGACTACTGTTAAATTTCTGATGATGCTACCTCCCACATATTATCACCTGAGAATACTTAATAAGAAGCTGAAATATATTACAGATGATTTCATTTTTAGCATTCACACTGATCCATACTCTGCATCTGACTTATTGAAATCATTTGTCTTTCTAAAACATATTTTATTCAATGATTGTGAAACTTCATATTAATTCATCATTGTGTTGCAAATGCCAACTACATTTAAATAGAAAATGCATTCATCCTTAAGCAATACATATCTATTGGTCTTACTAGTATAGGCAATATGTGTACAAAATATAAAAGGCAACTAAAACTTGGTTTAGTCGACACAGAATTCAATAATTATTTGTTGCTGTTGTTCAGTGGCTATGTCATGTCCAAATATTTGTATTCCATGTACTGCAACACTCCAGGTTTCCCTGTCCTCTACTATCATCTGGAATTTACTCAAATTCATGTCCATTGACTCAGTGATGGTATCTAAATCTCATCTTCTGCCACTGTCTTCTCCTTTTGCCTTCAATCTTTCCTAGCATCAGGGTCTTTTCCAATGAGTCCACTCTTCATATCAAGTGGACAAAGTATTGGAGCTTCAGCTTCAGAATCAGTACTTCCAATGAATACTCAGGGTTGATTTCCTTTAGGATTGACTAGTTTGATCCCCTTGCATTTCAATGATTTTATTTCTCATCTTTTCCTTTATATTCCCTGTTTTAACATTTTACATTCTATAGCATAACTTCCTGGTCTTTTACATCATTTTCTTTGTTGTCATGAATAGAATGGTGTAAGATACAAGAAAAGGTAAATCAATAATTTTTTTTTCAGTATTTACTAAATGAAAGACACTTCAGGTAGCAATTTACATACATTGTTTCGTCTGTAAGATGAACATTATTTCCCTCTTTTTTTAAGATGAGGAAACGGACATACAATAACATATATATAATGCAAAGCAACCCACTCCAGTACTTTTGCCTGGAGAATCCCATGGACAGAAGAGCCTGGTGGGCTGCAGTCCATGGGGTTGCAAAGAGTTGGACACGAATGAGTGACTTCACTTTCACTTTTCACTTTCATGCATTGGAGATGGAAATGGCAACCCACTCCAGTATTCTTGCCTGGAGAATCCCAGGGACAGTGGAGCCTGATAGGCTGCCATCTATGGGGTCATGCAGAGTCTGACACGACTGACATGACTTAGCTGCAGCATACGTAATGCCTAGTGTGCTAACTGATAGTTGGCATGGTAACTCAAAAAGAAAGCCACTTCAAAAGGCTGACTTGAGTCAGAGAAAACATCATAAAAGAAGGAAAGTGATGGAAAAGATATGGCATGTTAGATTTTGCATGAGGTAATAGACAATGTGTTTACTGGAAAAGCTGGTGATACAGTTGAATTACTTGTATTATAGATGATGAAAAGTATCAAATGCCAGATGGGAACATAAAATTTATTTTATTATAAAATGAGATTTCTTTATGGCCTTACATGATGGTTTAACATGTGTTAAGCTGTGTGGTTTTCTTTTTTTAAGCTGTGTTTTAAGACAGCTTCTAGAATCATAAGCTGACAATCATGTACAATCTATTGGAACAAGAAGAGATGGGCAGGAAATTGATCAATTGGAAAATTGTATAATAGTCCACAAAGGGACTCAGTTCAGTTCAATTCAGAGGCTCAGTCATGTCTGACTGTTTGCTGCCCCGTGGACTGCAGCATGCCAGGTTTCCCTGTCCATCACCAGCTCCCAGCTTTCTCAAACTCATATCCATTGAGTCAATGATGCCATCTAACCATCTCATCATCTCTTGTCCCCTTCTCCTCCTGCCTTCAATCTTTCCTAGCATCAGGGTTTTTCCAAGGAGTCCCCTCTTCACATCATCAGGTAGCCAAAATATTGGAGTTTCAGCTACAGCATCAGTCCTTCCAATGAATATTCAGGGTTGATTTCCTTTAAGATTGACTGGTTTGATCTCCTTGAAGTCCAAGAGACTATCAAGAGTCTTCTTCAACACCACAGCTCAAAAGCATCAATTCTTCAACACTCAACTTTTTTATAGTCCAACTCTCACATCCATACATGACTACCAGAAAAACCATAGCTTTGACTAGACAGATCTTTGTTGGAAAAGTAACGTCGCTGCATTTTAATATGCTGTATAGGTTGGTCATAGCTTTTCTTGCAATTTCTTTGAATTTCATGGCTGCAGTCACCATCTGCAGTGATTTTGGAGCTCCCCAAAATAAAGTCTTTCAGTGTTTCCATTGTTTCATCATCTATTTGCAATGAAGTTATGGGACAAATGGGCTAATGAAGGGAGTAAACAATGGCTGTGATTCTGAGAATAGAAGGAAAATATAAATATATTTGTGATGAGAAGAATTTAAAATGATAGCCTGAACACAAAAATTATCTAGAAACAGGAAGAAAAACTGGTAGATTCAGATGACTTCAGATTTCAGAAATGGAGGACTAAAAGAATGGTAGTGTCTTTGGCCTACCTAGAAAAGCAAAAACAGTTATGGTGGAAGACAGAGAACTTAGGTTTAAGTAAGATGGATTTCAGGGCTTCCCAGGTGGCACTAGTGGTAAAGAACCTACCTGCCAATGCAGGAGATGTAAGAGACATGGATTTGATCCCTGGGTCTAGAAGATTCCCTGCAAAAGGGCATGGCAACCCACTCCAATACTCTTGCCTAAAGAATCCTGTGGACAGAGGAGCCTGGAAGGCTACAGTTCATAGGGTTGGAAAGAGTTGGATGTTACTGAAGTGACTTAGAATGCATGCACATTATGGATTTCAGATGATAACATAGTGTTTAGTTGTTTAACCAATCAAATTGTTGGTTAATCTAAGATGCTCAGAATCTAGTTTTAGGATTTCTCTTAGAGAGAGGAGAACCAAGGCTATGAAACTATCTGAGCTCTCTGAGAAAGAGCAAAATGGAATTCCTCATTTTTCTCACCACACCCTCACTTAGAGGGAAGATAGTGATAAGGAAGAAAAATAAAATGAAGATGCATCCAAGATATAGGTCAAGAAGCAAACAATGCATCATCACAGAAAAAAATGGGGTTCAAGAAGTTGTTTCTAAAGTGACTACAGGGTCTTTCCTGGAGGTCCAGTGGTTAAGAATGCAAGCTTCCAGTGCAAGGGGCAAGGCTTTGATCACTGGTCCAGGAACTAAGATCCTGCATGCTGCACAACATGGCAAAAAAAAAATTGTCATGTTCAAAAACTAAAAATGTGACTACAATAATAGCAATTTGTTAACTTTTGAGAGTTCTATTTTTTAAACAACTTTATTGAGATATTCATGATATATAAAATTTTTATTTAGTTAAGATATACAACTTGATGTTTGGATCTATGTATATATTATGAAAAGATCACCAAAATTAAACTAAATAACTTATCTATTGCCTCTACATAGTTACCTCTAAGCATGTGTGTGTTTGTGTGTGTGTGTTGGTGAGAAGATTTAAGATCTATCCTCATCGCAAGTTCCAAGTATACAATACAGTATTATCTATCGTCACCATGTTGTACATTAGATACGAGTTTGGGGATCCCTGTGGTATTTCCACTGAATTCACTAAGATGGTTCCTACAGTAGAACTGCAAATCCTGGATGACACTATCTTTGCACAAACTCAATTTAGCAGGACTAATTTTATTCACCATGCTAGCTGTAATATGTTTGTTACAGAAACCTTACATGATCTCCAGGGTGTGGTAGATGGACACTTATTTTGTGAATGCATTCTTTTCTATTCCTATCATTTAAAAAAGAGATAAAAGGCATTGTTTACTTTCACATGAAACAGGTAACAATATATATTTCCAGCTTAGCACAAAGGACCATGTGAACTCTTCAATTGTGTATAATATAATAATATTGGTCAAAAATATTGAGTGCATCTAAACATCCTGCAGAATATTAAAATGGCCCATTATAAAAATGACATGTTACTGGGTTACAGAAACAAGAAATGCCTAGCATTGCTGAGGCCTTGGTTGATACATTCACTCTTGGGCTTGGAGAATGAACCCTATGAAAATCATTACATCTCGTTACCACTTCATTTACTTCTTTAGGGGTTCTGTGGATAGAAGCATCTTGGCACATGATATATAAAATGCAAGATAAACTCTTACATCTTTGCCTATAAAGATGAGAGTACAACATAGTACTTTTTACATTATAGAGGCAATGCATTTCACATCTAAGTATATTGCTCAAGGCTATGTTATCAGTGACAATGAGGCTGCCAGTTTTTAGAGGGACACAGAACAAGAATGTCTTGACTGTGGTGTAAGCAGCCCTGACACTTGGGGACTTATGATCTACCAAAATTGTATTAGTTGTGGCCCAAGATGTGTGGCATTTATGGTAAAACAACAATGCAGGACACCAATGGCCTGGAGAAAGCCCATAGCACCTTAAAAAAGAAAAAAGCAACCCCCGGCATACTTTGAAAGTCAGTATAGGTGAAACACAACAAATATAGGACTTCAACTGACTATGATTTGGGAATTTGAATCATGAACCAGAATTCTTCCTGTCCATTAAGTCATTAAGTTTGATCAGGGCAAGAAGTGGTCCATTATAGGATGTAATCTGAGATAGCACGAGCAAGAGCAGTGAGTGAAAGCATGAGCACGTTGCCCTGAACCCACTATCATCCACCGTATTGCACCAGTTCCTCTCCTTCAGCTTGCATCCCATAGCTCTGTGGGCTATCAGTTATGATCCACTGAGAAAGGAACAAAAAGCCAGGTAGTGTTGTTTATACACAGGTGAGCTCAGTATTTCTATGCAAGCTGAAAATGGAGAGCATCTGTGTTTCATGCTCACTGAGGCACAACTTTGCAAGACTTTGGTGAAAGAATATTTTCCATAAAGGGTAAATCCGTGGTGGTGTGTTTGATCACCTACTTCGTGCACAAAGGCATATGACAAAACTTTGAATATATGTGGAATCAAAAAAGATTCCATAAAGAAGTATAAAGTTCTCATAGGATGAATGCCTGTACCTGAGAATCAAGCTGAAGTCCCACTGAACTCTGAGCTCTGGCTGCCACCTGGTCACTGTAGCTGCTCTTTGTGCAGAGATCAGTAAGCATGAAGAGGAGCTATCATGGCAGGAGTAATTGGCTTGGTAATAGAAGGAGGTAAGTGCTGTGTTGATGGAGGGCCAGGAAGTAGCTGCTAACACACAAGTAATCCTCTTCGGCTCCTCTTGATACTCCCTTATCTAATTTTGGTGGTTCAAGTTTAAGTGAAGCAACCTTAAGAACATGGTAATAAGGGGCTCAGACACCTTGAGAATAACTTCAGTGTCATCCCTGTGTAAGCTAAGACTAACAAAGGCATTGGCAGATGGTGAGGACAAACAAGAATGGATAGTGGAGGAAGGAGGTGATAAATTTCAGTAGTAGTTCAGAGATCAGCTGTAGAGTTGGGACCTGTAGCCCATCCCAGTACCCTTCCCTTTTCTAAGTTTCTCCCAGAAAGGAAGACTTAACAGATTGCTGAAGGTGTTGCTCCCTGAACAAAGAAGGGATCTGAGTGGCACAAAAGATGGTTGGGCCAGGATATACCCATTCAATGATGAACGTCTTGCCTCTGTTGCTGGGTTTCTGATGCAATAGACAGCATCAGCTCTTAGCCTCTTCAAGGTTGCTCCAGAATAAAAATCTGCCTCTCTTACAGTGACATCCTTCTGAGTTGACCAATAGGTGAAAACGGGGATATAAAGTACATGGACAATTTAGCTCAACGTGGGGCTACTTTGAAGTACTGTTTAATACCAGTTGACTGTGTCTTTTAAGTCCATATGACAACTCAGTGTCTCTCTCTGCCCTCTTTTGCTTCCTTCCTTCCCTTTTCCATTGTGTACTCTTGTAAAATCCCTGCCCACGGCACTTATTATATCTCCTTCCTCAGGCTATGTGGAAGCCGCCTAAGCCGCGTAAGTTATGAGAAGTATGACCACGCCACAAAATGACCACATTATAGAAAGCGTTATTTACTTTTTCTCACAAATGTCATTATTTTTTATATTTCTAAACTACCATTTTCTTGAAGTCATCATTTGCTTAACATTTTAAAGTAACTATTGCTCCAATTGCTACTTCTCAAAATTGCCTATAACATAAAACTAGCAGCACTAGGTCGCTACTTTTACTGCCGCTGTCATGTAAGAGATATACTGTAGATGAGCTAACTAATCTCTCTGGATTCAGTTTTGTTATCCAAGAAACAATGAACAAAAGATATGACATTATATCCAGAGAAGCTTTGTTCTATCAGTACGCATTGCAATATTGTGCCAAATTCAATGGTATTAGAAGATCTAAAAGACTGAAGAAGTAATTTTTAATTCATGTCTGTGGTTCAGATAAGGCACTAGGGTAGATAGGTTTGGTGTCTTAGTTTTGAAATGAGATTTTTCAAGATCAGAAATTTTTATTCAATAATCTCTAATAATGAGGTGATTCAGTACTGTACAGTATTGGATAAAACAAAGACTCTGCAATTAGCTAAAATACATGAATTTGCAAAACCAAATGAAATCTCTGCTTTATTCTTACTAGGATATTCTTTCTTTGTTCAACTTAGTTTGAAAACCTCCATTTTTTACTTCGGGCTGCAAAGAGTAATTGTACTTTCTAAAAAGTAAATGAGGTTGAGATTATTTAAAGATCTTTTATGTGAAGTTTAGAGGCTTAAGATACTGTGTGTGCCCTGAAGATATCTCATCATCAGATGTCTTTGAAAGTCCTTACTTGTGTTTCACTCTGTCTTGATATGTCTTTAGTTTTTTTTAATCAATGAACACAACTGCTGCACACAACCCCTAAGGCAGGAGTTGCCATAAATAGTCGGTTTTCAGTATGAGAAAAAACAAACTGAAAGAGTGTTCCAGAATATGTTTACTAGTATCACTGACAGAAAATTTCAATAACCCCACAGCTACCACACATTGTGAATGGAAAATGCATTCTTTTCAATAGAATCTGTGTCCTTCATATTCTCTGGTAATCGTACTTTGGTGTCAATTTAAAATAGATATATATATATATATATATATATATATATATATATATAAATGATTTAAGAATTTTAAAAAATAGTAGATGGGTTAGGCAAGTATGACAACAAAACTTTAATGAAAGAGAGGTCTTTAAAAATTATTCCAAATTTTTATTAATTCTCTTTATCAACTATTTGTATTAATAAAACCAATGGCTGAATAGATTCTGAGTTTCTTTAATCTGTCAAATAAAACCTGAGAAGGCTAGAGGAAATGCTTAACATAGAAGACATAGTAATGGGCTGGAGGGTAAATTCTCTATGTGGCGATGAATGTCTACCATTATAGACATTGGTAAATAACTAACTTAAGGATATAGTCTTTTTAATCAGGCAGCTCTGGGCAATTTCTGAGTTCTACCATTCATTCATTATGCAACGTGGTTAATAAACAAATTTTGCTAACTTCAGTTATCCCTTTTATAAAATGGGGATATTAACAGTATTTACCTCACAAGGTGGTTTAAAGTCTAAAAAGAAAATGCACATAAAGAAGCTGGCACTGTTTATATTTTAGCATTTTTCCTCCTCCTTTTCTTCCTCTTCCTTCTTCTTGGTGTTAGGATTTTATGATGGAACTAGGAATATGAAAATCTGGCAACTTTTAAGAAAATCTCACCGGACCTTGCTTCTTATCTTGAAGCATCATCCTCTGAAGAAGACTTCGTACACTACTAATTTAAATTAGTCCCCCAAAGTAATTCTTATTACTCTATTTTTCTCCTAGCATTTAATATCACTATCTTGATTTATTTATTTGTGTGCATGCATGCTCAGTTGCTCAGTCCTGTCTAACTCTTTGTGACCCCATGGGCAGTATCCTGCCAAGTTTCTCTGTCCATGGGATTATTCCAGCAAGAATACTGGAGTGGGCTGCCATTTCCTCCTCCAAGGGATCTTCCCGACCTGGAGATTGAACCTGAGCTCTGGCATTGGCAAATGGATTCTTAACCACTGAGCCACCTATTTTCCTATTTTATAATTAATTTCCAATTCCAATGTCTGCCTGTGAAAGGAAAAACTTTGATTCATCCTGGTATGTACTAGTGCATATGTGCATGCTAAGTCACTTGAGTCATGTCCAACTCTGTGCCACCATATAGACTGTAGCTCACCAGGCTTTTTTGTCCATGGAATTCTCCAGGCAAGAATACTGGAGTAGGTTGCCTACCCTCCTCCAGGGCACCTTCCTGACTCAAGGATCGAACCTCTCCTGCATTGGCAGGCAGGTTCTTTACCACTAGTGCTACCTGAAAAGCCCAACAGTTACCAGTCACACAACAAATTGTAGTAAATGGAAGAATGAATGATCCTTCTCTTCTTGCTTCTTCACCAGAAGTGTCAGCTGATCATTTAAAAAGGACCACCAGAAAGACTTGCTGATGACACGTATCTTAGACATTGTGGCAAGGGAGAACACTAGCTTCACAAAGGTCTTATCAGTACCTCAAAGTTTAAAATTGGGTTATGGCACAGTCAGCATTTTAAGGGCTTGAGATGAGCGATTTTAAGGTGAGTCTCTGGTGGCTCAGACATTAAAGAATCCACCTGCAATGTGGGAGACCTGGGTTTGATCTCTGGGTTGGGTAGATCCCCTGAGGAGGACATGACAACCCACTGCAGTATTCTTGCCTGGGGAATCCCATGGACCCAGGAGCTTGGTAGGCTGTAGTCCATGGGGTCGCAAAGAGTCAGACACAACTGAGCAACTAAGCACAGCACAGAATTTACAGGGTTGGACAGAAGTTGGATTTCTATTGTGAGGTAATTTTTTTTTTTTTTTTGACTGATGTGTTCAGCAAGATGAAAGACATGAAATGAGTCATGATAAGTACGATTTAGTTATTTTGGTATCTGACTTTCTAGGAAATGTTTTTTCCTGCAGTAAGCATCTGAGTTATTTTTGCTTGTTTTCAGTATTGCCTAGTAAAGAACAGGAAGTTATGCTTCACTCAAGAATTGTTTAACACAGACCAAGAGGTATTATTTGACTCATTATTATTTAACACAGAGGCAGAGAATTATTTGGTTTCAGTTATTAAAGTTTTATTTTTCTTATGGCACACAGATTTCTGTCTAATTATTGCACTATTTTTACTTTTGTATAGGTGGCTCAAGTGGTAAAGAACCTGTCTTCCAAGGCAGGAGATGCACATTCCATTCTTGAATCAGGAAGGTCCCCTGAAGGAAGGCATGGCAACCTACACCAGTATTCTTGCCCGGAGAATCTCATAGACAGAGGAACCTGGCAGGTCCATAGGGTCCCAAAATCTTGGACACGATGATGTGATTTTAAATTTTCATCTGTGTTTTGCATTACATTATTCAAGAGTTCCTCTAACAGGTTTTTTCCTCTCTCCTTTACTGAATACACCTATATGGTTCCCACATGTTCAATGCACGTCCAGATTCAGGCTTAGGATCCCTTGCAATTTGCAATCTACCATTACTATTTAGATATATCATCCATGGTCACATCTTCAAACATAATCTGTTGGCAGCTGACTCTTAAATATTAAACTTTTATTATGAACTTTCTCCTAAATTTCAATCCACTCATACATAAACTAGGCCACATTTACAAGACATTATTCGACCTTTACATCCTTGTCTGTATATCTAAATATCAATGTGTGGGAATCCTTATGCAGTAGTTTTAAAAAACAAAAACAAAAACGTTCCTTCAGGGGTTTTCTTGTGTGGGTGGGCTTAACTTTGTTCAATCACTGACTCCTCACTCCCATCCTATTACAGTTTTTGGTTGGTATTAGTAACAATAGTTGCCATGTCTCACAGAATAACCTTTCTGTTTCATTCATGGCCAAGAATATAGTTTAGTTGGACCAAGTGAAAAATGATTTTCATAAAGAGACTTCTCTGAGATATCTTAAAGACTTTCTCTTCACCCCACATCCACGTAGTAGCCAGATTAAATTTTCTAAAAACGTTTGAACTGTTTTTAAAAATCTTCAGTGATCTAGAGTTTCCAATCATTTAACATCTTTATATCACCTCTCTAGCTTAATATGTATTGTTACTTATAATGAGACTGTGATCAATCTTAGTGAGAGTTTAGGTAAATTTTTTCCTGTATCATTGAACTAGTCATGCTAGACCACTTATTATGCTTTATATATGCTGTGCATTTTTCTATATTCCTGATCACATATTCTCCCTTAGAATATTCTTTTTCTTGGTCTTGTTCACCTTTAAATTATCATTCCAAATTCCTCTTCCATGAAATCTCCCCAAAGTTGTCTAATCTACAGGGTTAAATCAAATGGATTCAATAATAATGTTTCCTTGTAATGGAGGAGATGTGAGTTCCATCCCTGGGTCAGTAAGATCCTTTGGAAAAGGACATGACAACCCACTCTAGTATTCTTGCCTGGAGAATCCCATGGACAGAGAAGCCTGGTGGGCCACAGTCCATGGGGTCACAGAGTCAGACATGACTGAAGCGACTTAGCATGCATGCACCCTGACACTGACCGTCAATTCACTGTTTTTGCTTTTGCTTTGTTTTCTCATATTCAATATACAAAGACCTCATGATTAGGGAATTTTTCATACACCCTTTAGACACTCTGAAGACTCAACACATTATAGTTTAAAATTATGCAATATCTTCATTGTTGAGCATCATCAATTTTAGAGACTTAACATTCAGAAAGGCATGGGCATGGTCCATAGAAAGCTCTCAAAGGGACTAGGGCCATGAGGTGGAAATGCAGAGTGATTTTGTTCACTGGGATTTAACAGGCAGGTGAATGAATAAACAAGCAAGAGCATCAGAGAATTGTTCTGAGATGAAAGTACCTTCAGGCCCTTAAGGCAGCACTGAAAATATCCTTATTTAATAGGCTATAGTACTGCTCAGCCTTTTCTTACATAATGTATTGTCTTTGTTTCTATCCTATTAAACGTGTGATATATATTGAAGTCAATTTGTTTCTAGTCTCTTCATGAAAAAAATATATAGTTTATCATCTTCTAGGACTCTAGAAAGTTATAAAAGACAAAGAAACTACATTTTCAAATATTTTTCACACAAAACTGTTTCCAAAGTAAAGCCCCAAATATTTCCCATTAGCTATACAGTTTCCTTTAGGAAAAATGAAACATTTATTGCTTTATTGCTTTGATTGTTGTTTTTTGAGTAAATGTGTCTTAAAAGTAGAAAATAACACATAGTAAGCTTTCAAGAAGTCTATATTCATTGAATTTAAAGATATAGGGTAGTCAGATTTAGTTTTTTCTCTTCTGTGTTTTACTTCTCAGCTAACTGAATAAAATATTTTCTTTCTCAAGTATATAATTGATTCCCTTTCTGAAAAATGAATCATAATTTCTGGAAGACGCTAAGTTCATTTCTATGTACTGACTAACATGACAATTCCCATGCATCTATTAATTATTTTCCAAGAACTATTTCCCAAGTGTTCTGAGGAATCCTAGTCTCATGAGATCATAAGATGAAGTGTAAGAAAAATCTGTATTTAAGTACATTGTAAAGAACTATTAAATTTTCATCTTGAGATTCACAGCGTGCTTTTCAATTTTAAAGGTCTGAGGAGTCTCATGGGAGATAAACTTGCTTATTTTCTATTTAACCTGGAGTCTTCCTAGTATTTTACATAGTATTGTTCAAAGCAGTACTTTTTAAACCATCTCTTTTAAAGAGCAGTTAAGTTTTTGTGTGGTTAAGTCATCATGGTATAATAATTTTATGAAATATTAAAGTATGTGTTATTATAAACATTAAGTAAAAGATATAAATTTAATTTCATTTTTAGCTTCAACAGAGATAATATAACACTTTCAGATTTCTAGAAAATGCAAAATACTTACACTTAGTTTCTCTTTGTGGATTGAACATAGTTCACAAGTCATCATTTGACCAGCACAGTTATAGTATACATTGATTGCCAGGATTCCAGAAGTTTGTTCAAACAATACTAATATTTTTAAATGTTTTCAGGAAACTCGGTTCACTTGGGATATATAATATTTATTATTTTTTAAATTAAGAGGAAAATAACTCATTATCTACTTGATTTCTTACCATTTTTCCAAAATTATGTTCATAGATTGACTTTTCCTATTTATAGATGTACTCATGTAAAGTAACATTTTGTTGTTGTTGTTCCTGCTATGACTTATAGATTGACCTTTTTGTGTGTTACAGTTTATTAATCTTATTTTGGTCTAATTCATTTTTGGAAGGTCAACTGGGTTTGGGCATGAAGGATTAAGGATCTGACAGGAGAAGTTGGAGGATCAGGGATCATCTAAGGTGAAGAACAGAACAGTGACTGTAATAGTATCTTGAGCATCTTCTTCAAGTATTTCTGATGTTACTTAGTGATTCATTACATATTGGCTCTGTTAAACGGTAGTGATACTGAGATCCTGACACTGAGCTCAGTTAATGACAGAATCCTTGTTATCTTGTTAGTTTGATTTGGATGGAAGAATTGTTTACTTCTAGCAGCTAGAACTTAGCCTTGGCCAGTTCCTTTGCCTGTAAACCAGAGGAATTAGAAGGTCTGCCTCTGTGGTTCCTAAATTCAAGACTGTAGCATGTGACTTGGCTGGCCTGGAGATTTGAAATATCTATCCATCTACCTGTCTATCTATGTACACATTATCCCTCAGGTATCACAGTAAATCATACTAGTTCAGAAATCTGAGGTAGGGCCAAGCTTACATCACTACAAATCCTCAATGCCATCCTGATATTCAGACAGTTTGAGAAATTAATTCACCGCGGCATAAACCTTTAAGTAACTAGTATGGAGGCTTCACTGGTTCCTCAGTGGTAAAAAAATCTGCCTTCCACTGCAGGAGACATCGGTTCTATCCATGATCTGGGAAGATCTCACATGCTGTGGAGCAACTAAGCCCCTGAACTGTAGAGCTTATACTCTCTAGAGCCTGCATTCTATAATAAGAAGCCACTGTAATGAGAAGCCCACACACCACAACCAAAGAATAGCCCATGCTCACCCTGACTAGAGGAAAGCCCAAGCAACAATGAAGACCCAGCACAGCCAAAAATAAATGAATAAATAAAATTATTAAAAAAAAAAAAAACTTTGGGGGAAGTGAGATTACTTGACACAGGGCACCTTCTTTTTCAATCTAGCTCTCATGCTCCCTAACAGAGTTTTGCAGATGGGAAATTTGGGGGAGGCCTATAGCTAGCTAAAGCAGTGGCATTTCAGCCATTACAAATTTCAATATTAAATGCTTCTGATAGCATGTAAATGATTTTCAAGGTTTGAGCAGCCATAAGTATGAGTGTGGTCCACAGAGTTCTTATAAAGTGATTTTTTTAATAAAATCTTCTGTTATTTAAAAATAAAATAAGCTTCTACTATTTAAAAATCAATGCAAGAATGAATGCCAATTATTGAATATTCTGCTTATAAATTTCAGATCTTCTAGTTCCACATTTGTCTATCCCTACTTAATCTGTGGCTTCTCTAGTGGATCATGGGTAAGCATCTACCTGCCAATGAAGGAGATGTGGGTGCTATCCCTGAGTCAGGAAGATCCTGTGGAGAAGGATGTGGCAACCCACTCCAGTATTCTTGCCTGGGAAATCCCATGGACAGAGGAGTCTGGTGGGCTACAGCCCAAGGGGTTGCAAAAGAGTTGGACACAACTTAGTGACTAAACAACAACAACAACAACAACAAAATTGATGTAGCAGTAATGGATTCTGAGGGGAAAAAAATAACAATTTGTTACTACTTATACTCACCAAAAAAGTCTTAAGATTCTTCTCAGATTGACTAAACTTTAGGAAACTTTCTTCCTGTATCTAGACTAAGTTGTGTCCAACTCTTTTGCATACATATGTACAGTACATCATGCAAAATGCTAGGCTGGCTGAACCTCAAGCTGGCATCAAGATTGGAATCAATTTGTCATGCAAATGACACCACCCTAATGGCAGAAAGTGAAGAGGGATTAAACATCCTCTTGATGGAGGTGAAAAGAAGATAGTGAAAAAGCTGGCTTAAAACTCAACATTCAAAAAACTAGGATCATGGCATCTGATACCATCACCTCATCACAAATAGATGGGGAAACAGTGGATGTGACAGCTGAGTGCCAAAGAACTGACCTCTTCAAACTTGTGATGCAGGAAAAGACTCCTGAGAGTCCCTTGGACAGCAAGATCAAACCAGTTAATCCTACAGGAAATCGGCCCTGAATATTCATTGGAAGGACTGATGCTGAAGCTGAAGCTCCAATACTTGGGCCACCTGATACAAAGAGTGGACTCCTTGGAAAAGACCCTGATGCTGGAAACGATTAAAGGAAGGAGAAGAAGGGGACCACAGAGGACGAGATGGTTGGATGCCATTGTAGAGCCTAAGTGACTCCACCTTAGAAAAGGAGCCACCGTCTTGTAACAAAGGGCAACAGGTAGGTTCCTGAAAAAAAGCTGCAGTGTAGTCCAGCCCTCACCCCCTGGCACCACCCTAGACACGACCCATCATCGTGCGTTGGAGAAGCGTCACAAAATACACCAGTCAGGGGGCTGTTCGCAGGTGAATATACCTATCAGGGGCTAGCGCGCGAAAAACCCCTGACCTCCCCTCCTGTCCTGGCCAGTCACAAGACGCTGAGGCACATTACCCCATCCGCGCCATCCTGCCCTTTGTCTCTTTCCCTTAAAAGCCTTGTACCATGTGGCTTGGGGCCGCTGCCCCCACTCCGCTGCGGTGTGTGTGTGTGCGGTCCAGACCCGGGTCTGCAATAAACTACCTCTTGCATTTGCATCGGTGAATGGCCTGCTGGTGGTTTGTAGAGATTGGGATCTGGGCATAACACCATCACCAACTCAATGGACATGAGTTTGAGCAAGCTCCAGGAGCCGGTGAGGAAAGGGAAGCCTTGCATGCTACAATGAATAAGGTTGCAAAGAGTTGTACAAAACTGAGCAACTGAACAATAGCAACCTGGGAAAGCCTTTTATCAATAGGATTTGTTTTAGAAAACTTGTAACTGCAAAATTCTTCTCTGCCCTTTTGATATTTAAAAGTTTTTAAAAGCCTTTGAGCAGTTTTATAGCCCAGGGTGGTCTTTCAGAAGAACCAGAACCTTCCCTTTGAAATGCAATCAGGAAAGATAACACATACCTCTCAGTGTGTGAGGGAGGATTGAGGTTCAACTTCAGTGGGTGCTTTGCTCCAAGTTGTAAAACGACTTCCATTCATAAGGATACAAGAAAGTTTGCTCTTCCTTTGGGAAGGCCAATTAGCAAATGCAAATCACCTATGGTGACCTGGGCCCTCCAATACAATAGCCTTGAATAAAGCCTGTTTTAACTTTGTCTTGCACAATTTGTTTGTCTATTTTCATATGTTAATCAAAATTTCAGTTCCGTCCTAGGTTTCCCTGTCCATCACCAACTCCTGGAGTCTACCCAAACCCATGTCCATTGAGTCAGTGATGCCATCCAGCCATCTCATCCTCTGTTGTCCCCTTCTCCTCCTGCCCCCAATCCTTCCCAGCATAAGGGTCTTTTTCAGTGAGTCAACCCTTCGCATGAGGTGGCCAAAGTATTGGAGTTTCAGCTTCAACATCAGTTCTTCCAATGAACAGCCAGGACTGATCTCCTTTAGGATGGACTGGTTGGATCTCCTTACAGTCCAAGGGACTCTCAAGAGTCTTCTCCAACACCACAGTTCAAAAGCATCAATTCTTTGATGCTCAGCTTTCTTTATAGTCCAAATCTCATATCCACACATGACCACTGGAAAAACCATAGCCTTGACTAGACGGAACTTCATTGACAAAGTAACGTCTCTGCCTTTTAATACACTGTCTGCTACTGCTAAGTCACTTCAGTCTTGTCTGACTCTGTGCGACCCCATAGACGGCAGCCTACTAGGCTCTTCCGTACCTGGGATTCTCCAGGCAAGAATACTGGAGTGGGTTGCCATTTCCTTCTCCAATGTTTGAGAATGAAAAGTGAAAGTGAAGTCGCTCAGTCGTGTCCGACTCTTTGCGACCTCATGGACTGCAACCTACCAGGCTCCTCTATCCATGGGAGTTTCCAGGCAGAGGACTGGAGAGGCGGCGTGCCATTGCCTTCTCTGAATATGATGTCTAGGTTGGTCATAACTTTCCTTCCAAGGAGTAAACATCTTTTAATTTCATGGCTGCAGTCACCATCTGCAGTGATTTGGGAGCCCCAAAAAATAAAGTCAGCCACTGCTTCCACTGTTTCTCCATCTATTTGCCATGAAGTGCTGGAACCGGATGCCATGATCTTTATTTTTTGAATGCTGAGCTGTAAGCCAACTTTTTCACTCTCCTCTTTCACTTTCATCAAGAGGCTCTTGCTTTCTTCTTCACTTTCTGCCATAAGGATGGTGTTATCTGCATATCTGAGGTTATTGATATTTCTCCCAGCAAACTTGATTCCAGCTTGTGCTTCATCCAGCCCAGGGTTTCTCATGATGTATTCTGCCTATAAGTTAAATAAGCAGGGTGACAATATACAGCCTTGATGTACTCCTTTTCCTATTTGGAATTAATCTGTTTTTCCATGTCCAGTTCTAACTGTTGCTTCCTGACCTGCATACAGGTTTCTCAAGAGGCAGAGTCTCTAATCTAAACCTAGAGACTACTAAAATTTTCTACTACTAATTTACAACCATTGTTTATTTTTTACTACTGTTTCATTATTTTGTATCTGATAACATCAGACTACTTTGCACCACTCAAGTAAAAATGTATTCCTCATAATAATTTATCTCCAAATGTAGAATATTATCTTTAATTGTAAGTCATTTTTATTTATACATAAAACAGAATAAAATTTTTATGCTAATTAAATAATATTCCAGGTATTTTTCTAAGCACTTTTCTCCCTTTTGAATGCTCAAATGTCTAGCTTAATAGAGCATGTCTTGAGTTTTCCCATTTCATATTTGCTGTATTATGTTGCATTAGTTTTTACCACATGTTTCATCTGAAATGATAGTCATCATATTTGCTTATATGCTGTAATTTTTAAAATATATCTGGTTATTCCAATTTTTAATGATTCTGGTTCTATTTTCAAAGACATCTCTCTGAATATCCTTTTGTATTTTAGCTTCTTTTTGTAATATTTTCTAAATGAGAATTGAAGAAAACAGTCAAATATTTTACCCATTTTTTGTTGATATGTCTTTGCGAAGGTTTATTTTTTTTTTTGTATTTATTTTTACAAACAGTGTTCACTGTAAAATAAAACAGAAATATTAAATAGTTTCTGGACTTCTCAATAACCACTTTATTGCATGATAGAAGCCTTTTGTAATATTCAAGAGAAATTATAATTGGTTATCAGTCACCTTGGCATATTCTTACACTTTTGCCACCAGGATGCATTTAAGGACTATTTCTTACTTTTAATTTAAAATAGTAAGAGTTAAACATTATATTTAATGTTTAGTTAATACATATTAAGGATGTATTATTTAATGTAATTTTCATTTTTTTGTTTTGTTTTGTTTTCAATTTTTTTGTTTCAGTTTTTTTTTATTCTGTTAGGTAGTTAGAATAGGAAAAGGAGTTCAAAATGGCAATGACTAACAGACAAACATAACACCACACTTTTGGCAGAAAGCACAAAAGAACTAAAGACTCACCTGATGAAAGTGAAAGAGGAGAGTGAAAAAGCTGGCTTAAAACTCAAACATTCAGAAAACTAAGATCCAGTCCCATCACTGCATAGCCAATAGATGGGGAAACAGTGATAGACTTTGTTTTGGGGGGCTCCAAAATCACTGCAGATGGTTCTTGCAGCCCTGAAATTAAAAGACACTTACTCCTTAGCAGGTGAAACAAACAGCCTTCCTGGCTAGCCTAATTTGCATAGGGTGGGCTCAAGGAGGGAGGAGACAAAAACTTGTAAAAAGAGGATGTCAAGAAGAATTGAAGCCTCTCCTTAGGGGTTGGCCTGCCCTCGTGCCTGAGAGTATACTTTCATTTGCTTGTTGAATAAAACTTTGAGCTGGAACTGAGCTGTAACACTGGTCTGTCATTTCAAATCTTTGCTGTAGCTAGATAGAACCAAGGAAATTACACACTCTCCCAACATTTCACAATATGGGCCCAGAAATTCTCACACAGTCCATGGATTTTCTTTTGTTTCATTTTAACAGGCTTTTCCTTTCCTTTGTCATTTAGTTATTGCCAGTTTGGACTCCTTTTCCTATTCTAACTACCTAACACTTCATATCCAGCAAGCAGCTGTAGTTTGATCCATGGCTATTAACTCTTATAGATGCACCATACCCAAGCTCATCACAAATTAAAGCCTTAGCTTAGAAAGTAGACTGGTGCTTCCCAGGTGGTGCTAGTGGTAAAGAATCTGGCTCCAATCCAGGAGACATAAGGGATGGGGGTTCGATCTCTGCATCTGGAAGATTCCCCCAGAGAAGGAAATGGCAACCCACTGTAGTATTCTTGCCTGGGAAATCCCATGGGCAGAGGAGCCGGGCAGGCCACAGTCCATGGGGTCCCAAAGACTTGGACATAACTGAAGCGACTTAGTACACACACAGAAAGTAGATGGGTAAGACTAGAGATGAGGATTTTAACTGTATTTTGTCATGTAAGATAATTCAATTAAGTTTGGTTTCTAAGTTAAAGAAATAGAAGCACAGACAAGTTAAGGTCCCCAAAGTTACATTGTCAGAGGTGGCATAACAAGGACCTGACTGAGGGCCTCAGAAAGTGTCAATTGTCCATCTCTGTTTCCTAAAACATTATTTGGTGCATCTTTGTGATTCAAGGTAGCATTTTCTCTATCCTTTTGATCATTTTCCACTACTAAAATCCATTGAGCTTAGGAAAATTATTCTGTGTGGTAGACAATGCTTATCTAAATGTGAAATACCACAATTCAGGCATCTATAATCAAACTCAGATATTCAGTTTTAAATTTTAGTATTTCAATGTACTTAGAGGTACCTGTATGCCTGGATTTTGAAGTAATGGGCTTCATGTATTTTGAAAACTGTTTTCCTCTATTCCCAATCTCCCCTTGATTTTACATTGCTTGATGTGCTTTCTGGAGCCCTCTCTGTCCCGCCCCAACACAGAGCAGAGGGTAAGCATCCCCTCGAGCTACTCCTATTCCCTTTCTTTAAATTAGCTGATTATGGCCTGAAATAGATGTCATTCTCTCAGAGGTATAAAACTTCCTTCTCCAAAATGACCAGTCTCTACAGACCAATTAAGCAAAAGAATGCTGAGCCTGCTTCCGAAAGGTAAAGCTCTCAAAACACACAGCAACTGTCAGCCTGTGTACCTCTAAGCAATTTCTGTGAGAGGATTTTCTGAAAGGTTGAGCTAATGGGTTTGAATACAGCTGTGCAGAAGGTTTTGCAGAGCCAGCAAAACTAAGGAAATGTCAGTTTTTGCCAGTTTCCTAGAACAGCAGTTCTCTGCTTGCATAAACAAAGCAGCGTGGGAGTGCAAAGCATATTTTCACCCCTAAAGACCACTTTCCACTTGGGGTAAGCAGTGGGTTTGGACTCAGACCACTGTGTGGCCTTCAGCTGCTTAAACATAAAAGGGCAAGTCAAGTTTTATGAAGCAGATTTGGCTAAGCTTCTACTTTCATCCTTTTCCCTAAGCTTTTATCTTCTTTGCAAGGGGAATTTCTCAGCAGCCTTTTCTGCATAATGATATCTGAAATGCTGTCACCACTAATCGATCTCGGACTTTTTTGAAGGAGTATCAAATATTACTTGGGAATCAAACTGCATATATTTTATTTATTTAACATTAACTTTATTTCAATATAGTAAATGGAATGAACCTAATCTTCAGAGTACAGTAGTCTTGGATCAGAACCCTGAGTTTGATTACCTAATAGCTGAGTGTTTCTGGGTGAGCTAGTTAACCCTTTCCTATTAGAGTTGCTAGTCTCAATTTTCAGCTCAGGGATATGGTGGCAACATCTGTTCACACACCTGCAATGTATTTAAGGAGTACATCATATGTACTCTCAGTGTGTCTCCTTTTTCCATACTCTGTATATTCCAAGAACAAATCAGTCTAGATTTTTGAAATTATTTTTTTAGTAGAAGACTACAGTGAATTTTCCAACCATATTCCTATGTTTAACTAACACTGTGATTTTCTCACTCAGGGAAAAACAGTGTTTTGGATCAATCTGATGCATGAACTATTTTTATATGGTTCACAAGTGCAGAATTATTTTCACACATTTTTTTAAGGTAAGAATAAAAAAAGAAAAAGAAAACAAGAATAATCGTTTCTAACACAGGGGAATGGTATAATATTGAAATTTTGGTATCCAGAAATAAAACTTCATGGGAATTCAGACATGGACTTCTGTTTAGAAACTGTGTATGGCTGTCTTAGTGCCACAAGGCATGAGTGAATAATTGCAACAGAAGCCAGATAGCTTACAAGGATTAAAATATATACAATCTGATCCTTTACAGGTAAAATTTACAGACCTATGGTCTGGAATATTGGCTATGATAATGTCAGTATTCTAAGAATGACTTCATTCTGAGCTCTTGTGCTCAGTCGTGTCTGAATCTTCTATGACCCTATGAACTATAGATCCCTGGGCTCCTCTGTCCATGGAATTTTTCCAGGTTAGAACACTGGAGTGGGTTGCCATTTCCTTCTACAGGGGCTTGTCTGTAGTTCATTGTTCAAAAAACATCAGCCTATATAGTAAAGTTTAATATAGAACCAAACAAAATGTTCACATTGACTTTTTGTTGGTTGAAGCTTAGTGCTTGTTTTCTGGGATGTGAATCACAGAGATTGGGGATTGAAGTTCAAACACATACTGTATTCTAAAGACTCAACCTGGAGTCAGGAATGTTTAAAGCCCTAATCATTCTAGTTAAGTTTTCTTACAATCTGTGTAACTCATTGCCCTACCTAGTAGTCAAGTCTCCTATTTATAATTCAAATAACCACTAGCTTCATCATATCTAAACTTTAAAAACAAATTATATTCTTACTATCCTTTATCCAAATGTTCCTTATCACTCTTAAACTTAGTATTTTATTTAATAAAGTACAAATTATGTTAATATCTTTATAAGTTTTTGAAGAGCTTATTCTCAAACTCTTTAAAGTAGCCTTAATGGCTTTTAAAATGAGCTGAGTTTGCTGAGGAAATAATAGAAGCACAATGCATTAATTTCTCAACACAGTGGCTTCCTAGACTACAAAATAATTATAAAGCACATTATTTTATTCTTTGTGTCAAGAATTTCTTTACTATTTCTAAAGATACCATACTTTATTTGAGGGCTCTATGAATTTAGTGCATTTCATTTAAATAATAAAATTTGACAAATGTTGAGAAAACAAGTAGAGGGAAGCTATACCTTATCTTATATTTTCTTGTGTGCTTGTAACCACTTCATATTCTTTTCATTTTCTGATACCCAATAAATGTGTCCATTCTCTTACAACATTCAAACGAAAGGATGAGTGAAGGACAAAAGGATTCAGATGCAAAGAAACAGGACAGTAAAATAAGCTGTTAAAAATTAGGGCAGCATGATAGGCAGGAAACAATTAGGGCACTGCAACTCAGAGATAGGGAGAAGTAGAGGGCAAGGAATAACATAATATGACAGGTGAAGAATGAGCTGGGTCTTTACATTATAAAGAAGGAAGATGAAGCACTTGGATAGGGAGGGGAAATCAAATGAACATCTGCTGACTCCAAATAAGGTGCCAACACTCCAAAGGTGAGATATGAAACTAAGCAGGAGAAGCAGTCATTAAAGGGTGCCAGATTGTTTATGAGAAATTAAAGAAATTCCATGAAGATGAAAGAGATGTGTCTGTTCCTGTAACAGCAGACATATTTTTGTCTTTGGGTGGTTCCCTCTTCAATATGCATCTAAGTTTTTAATATTTTGTAAATTCTTAATAGATTTTTAAAATCCTAATACATTGCACACAGTGAGTTTGATTTTAAAGCACCATAATTGAAATAATGCTGGCTCTATTTTATTTAAACATTATTTTAAAATTACACATGGTGTTTTATATGACTGATTACTTAAAATCTTTATATAAGCCATTGATATTTTCATCATAATTAAATATTTATAATGTAATAGTACAGCTTTTTCACATAAGAAAGTAAAATATAAGATCCAGGAGAAGGAAATAGCAACCCACTCCAGTGTTCTTGCCTGGAGAATCCCAGGGATGGAGGAGCCTGGTGGGCTACCATCTATGGGGTCGCACAGAGTCAGACACGACTGAGCGACTTAGCAGCAGGGACAGATCCAAATTAAAAGTGAAGGCAGAATTAAAAAAAAAAAAAAAGATCCAGTTTTGTATTCTTCCTACTTCTGACTTGTTTCTTAAAACTCATATTTTAAAAATGTCAATATAATTAAACAAATAAGCAAATAACAATCACCCTCTTCCCAAAATAACAAGAGCAAGAACAGGATTAAGAATAATAGCAGCAATAAAAAGAAAGGCCAGATGTACTAGACCATGGAAGATGTTTTTTAACTGAAATTTCCATCTAAATTATACAAGCTCTATGTGAGGAACAATAGTCTGTTTGAGGAATATACATTTTCTCAATGTGAGACCAATATCACTTACAAAATTTCACTGACTTCAGAATTCTGAGAAGAAAATCAATAGAAACCAGTAAATGTTAACCCATACCTTATTCTGTATCAGTACTCTGTGCCCTGAATGCTATTATTTACTAAAAATAATTTCTGCCTGTATCTCTGAGAGCTTCCAGATGATAGCAGTAAGTAGTGTTTTTTGTCACTAACTCAGAGAGGTTACAGTATTTACTAATATCTGGAGGCATTTTGACAGAATTTAAGTATGCAAATATTAACTACCATGTGGCGCTAGTGGTAAAGAACCCTCTGGCCAATGCAAGTAGATGTAAGAGATGAGTTCAATCCCTGGGTCAGGAAAATCCCCTGAAGAAGGCAGGGGCAACCCACTCCAGTATTCTTCCCTGAAAAATTTCATGGACAGAGGAGCATGGTGAGCTAAGGTCTGTAGGGTCAAAAAGAATCAGACCAGACTGAAGCGACTTGGCACAAAAGCATGCAACCATGTAGAGGCACTTTTTAAACAGAACTAATGACAATCACAGAGATATTACACAGCTAAAATCAAAGAATAATTTAGTGTAATATGAAAAAATAAGAAGATTTTGCAGTGTCTCTTGTGGAAACTGAAATTCAGTTCTCTTTTGTTGTTCAGGGATAAGCCCAGAGGGAAACTCATCAGTTTTATATCCTCAGGTGAATCTATCAAATATATGCTGTGAGTAATAAAAACAGGTTTGTCTTTAAAGTTTCTTAACTATCATTTGTATTTATTGTTTAAGGAAAGCCCTCCTCCCAGCCCTTGTCATGATTCATCTTTTTAATTCCTTTACAATCTCTCTTTTGGTACAGATTTCTTTGACACACATTTTTCTTAAAAACCACTTTTAATTGCTTGTCAGTGGACCAAAAATCTCAAGATAGTACCAACATTCCAGAACAGTTTATAACCTTTGGAGAGTTATGGTGTTTGCTCTGTACTTCAAATTCCCCATAGACTTAGATGTCCAACTTATTGGAAGAAATGCAGGCAATTCTATCCTGAGTTGCTAAACTTACAAACATATTTACAAAGAAAACAAGGAGATTATGCTGTAAGCAAATTAATTCTATTTTTCTCTAGAATTTGAAATGAGTGTGCTTTAAACCAAATATTTTGTCTACTATTTGTGCTCATTTATATTTATAGATTCCAAGTGACAATGTATAATTTCCTTTAAAAAATAACATAGCCTATCAAAATGATAAATAAGCACTTACATTTTTTTGTAGCTAAATTTTTATGCAATCCCTCCCAAGTGTATTTGTGTCTTTACATCCCAGGAGCCCAGTTGTATTCTAAACCAAGTGCCAAAGACACCTACACACATCACCTCTTTGTTAGTAAATCTACAGGCTCAAATAAATCTACCCTCTTTTTCTTGCCAGGAAGCTATACTCTATCTCTTAGTTTGATCAAGATTTTATATTTGTTGTCATTATCATGACCATACATATCTTTTTGGTCCTGAACTAGGTTTCAAAGAACAAATTAAACAAAATTATGATATTCCTGGACCTATTTTCGATTGAGAATCACCACTTTAGGCAACAGAGACCTTCCGTGCTGCTCCCAGAACTAAGGACACAACAACATGGATCTTCGAGAAAAACTATCATTGTCTTCGGTGTCTGATCCTTTAGTGATTCCTGGATTGGGATTTAGGTCTGATATCATTCATTCCTTCACTCCATTACTTGTTTAATCAAGGAAACTATTTTTAGTATCAACTAGGCGGTAAACAGCAGTGATCTGGGAATAACAATAATAATGACCAATTTTATTTGATGCTTACTGTATGTGCAGAGCTAAAAGCTTGACACTTATTTGTCATGATATAGCTTGCTGAATCATCTGATTTATGTGTGAATGTTATTTCCATTGTAGAGAAAAGCAAATTGAGAGTTAAGTAAATTGAATAGTTACTTAAGCAGGGTCATGTAGCTAAGCGGGAGCAGAGTACAGTTAGAATCCACATACTAGAACTCCAGAGATAACACTGTTTATAACTAAAAAAATGAAATAAAATAAAGGATTTTTGGTGTAAGAATTCTCATAATCTAGTGGTAGAGATCAAGAATTAACCAGATGATTACATTGTAGTTTGACTAGCATAGAACTATATCTATGTTGTTATGGTAAGATATAGAAGATGCAATAGCATATTTAAAGGGAATATATCTTTGGATCATTTGCCTCAATTTATTACCATATGAATTCTAGTGCCTTTAAATCGGTTGTTATGCAAGATAACACATGGAAAACATTCACCATATCCTTAATTTATATACCTGAAATGATGTTTATTTTTTATCTTTTCCATTTATGTCTATATTCAAGATTGGTATTCCCCACTACCTATTCAATTCCCAGATTCAGTTTTATCACAAAGTAGAGAAATTTAACTTTATTTGTTAATATTGATTAAATAAAATAAATTCTAGGTTTATGTAACTTAAAATGTATTATTATTGCTAAACTAGCACATAGGTCCTTATCAACTTACAACTTATACATATCTGTCTTCAGGTATTACCATATCATTGTCATTTTTCACACAAGAAGCCAAATAGATTACTATTATTTATTCAGCTTTCCACATTTCTTTTCTTTGCTGTTTTTATGCCCCAGCACTCTACTGAAGCTGTTCATGGATACATCACCATTGACTTCCTCATTACAGAGAAGAGCAGTCCCAGCTTGCTCCTCATCTTCCAGGCTCTCTCACACACATCTGAAAAATATGAATTGCTCTCTCTTTTTCAAACATTAAATTCTGTTGGTTTCTGTGACACTATTGATGCCTCATTTTACCCCTGCTTTACTGATGTGTCCTTCTGAGTCCAGTTTTTTGGGTTCTACTTCTTTTCTCAATTTCTAAATATAGTTTCCCTCAGAGAGATGAATTGCTCTTAGGCTCCTCTTTTGGTAACTGTACTTTTTGCACTCTCTTTCCTGGTAGTCTCATCTTGAATGTAAATGTGGGTTTATCTATCTGTATATCTATAACTCAGGTATTGGTCTTTGGCCCGAAATGCTACCCTGAATTTCAGTTTCATCTATAGTCTCTTGATTAATTAATTAATTAATTCATTCACTTTAACGTTGTCAGCAAACATTCATATTTTGTTGTTGCTGGAGTTTAAAGAACTTTTCTAGATGCAGGGAATTTAATATTGAACAATCCAGACAAGAGCCCTTCTCAAATGGCTTTTTTTTTTTTTTTTTTAAGGGCGGAATTTTGTGGGGATGAATTTTCTCTTTGTGTTTTAGGGCATTTTGACTGTAACATGATACTTTAGGCATTAGAGCATTTTAGACCCTCTGAAGGGTGCATCTAATGCAATGTTGTTATATTTTTTTAGGAGAAAACTTAATGCAAATTTTAAAATTGATATTTTATTATTATTTTATTAGTAGGAGTATAATTGCTTTACAATGTTGTATTGGTATCTGCCAGACAACTTATTACTCTACTCGAAGATACTTCTTTCTAGATATGTTTTTATTGATTATGTATTTAAAAATCTATATTGCTAATGCCATATATCTATCTATATATAGAGAGATATGCATGTATGTGTGGTAAGTCACTTCACTCATGTTCAACTTTTTGCGATCCTATGGACTGTAGCCTGCCAGGATCCTCTGTCCATCATATTCTCCAGGCAAGAATACTGGAGTGGGTTGCTATGCCTTCCTCCAGGGGATCTTCCCAAGCCAGTGATTGAACCCATGTCTCTTATGCCTCCTGCATTGGCAGGTGGGTTCTATACCACAAGTACCACCTGGAAAGCCCCCATATCTATGTATATATAATATCTATTGCACTCCAGATACAGGAATTTATTCAGTTGAAATAAGATTAAGTAACTGATTCTTGAATCAATCAATAAGTAAATTGATTTATGTAGCAACAGAAATAAGAATCATTTTATCCTCAATGTATATAAAACACAAAATCATATTATCAGCACTAACAGGTAAAAAAAGAATGGGCTAATACCAAGACACATATTAAATACAAATATGAGGGGGTTACTGCATAGTAGATACACACAAAATATCTGTGTATGTGATTGGTCGAACATGGCAGTTATGCACTGAAAAAGTGAGAAATCAAGAAACACTTGCTTGATGAAATGATAGTCAGTCCCAAACACTATCTGTGTGTCAATTTTTGATAGTAAAATTCTGAGCATAACCAGGGTAATTAACTTAATGAATAAGGGGTCTGATAGTGGCAAACACATTTAATATTTACATGTTTTTTAGGTTCCAATCACTCTTAAAGATACATTTGAGTGCCTGCCACAACATCACTTCAGTTCAGTCACTCAGTCATGTCTGACTCTTTGCTACCTCATGGACTGCCGCACACCAGGCCTCCCTGTCCATCACCAGCTCCTGTAGTTTGCTCAAATTCATGTCCATTGAGTCAGTGATGACATCCAACCATTTCATCCTCTGTCGTCTCCTTTTCCTTCTGCCTTCAATCTTTCTCAGCATCAGAGCCTTTTCAAAGGAGTCTGTTCTTCATGTCAGGTGGCCAAAGTATTGGAGCTTCAGCTTCAGCATCAGTCCTTCCAATGAATACTCAAGACTGTTTTCCTTTAGGGTGGACTGGAACATATACGATATTAGTATCTGTTCTGCATTATGAAATATAGAATCTGCTGAATTTTCATCTTTCTAATAGTTAGCTACAGTACACCATGATGAATGAGGGCACATTTTACCTTTATATTATCTCTTTTGCATATCTATGGATAATCAATTCACAGATTTATGTTCACTTAAAGTGACATTAAAGCATGTTTAGTGTATAAAATACCTTACCATTGGAAAAGACCTTGATGCTGAGAAAGATTGAGGGCAGTAGGAGAAGAGGGCAATGGAGGATGATATGATTGGATAGCATCACCCACTAATGGACAAACTCTCAACTGGCTCTAATTTGAGCAAATTTTGGGAGATAGTGAAGAACACGGAAGCCTGGTGTGCTGTAGTTCATGGGGTCACAAAGAATCAGACACAACTTAGTGACTGAACAACGACAATGAACAAAATGCATGTCAAGAGGAGGATTTAGACTTCTCGTTTCTTTTCAGAGTTAATATACCAAGGATTTTAGTCTGCTCGGGACTCCAGGCCTCAGAACAAGTTTTCTCAAGCCTGATAGTACATAGGAAAACTTTAAAAAGATGTCTCTATATAAGCCCTATTCCTGGAGATTCTGAATTAATTGGTCTGGCAGTGGGGGTCATCATTTTCTTAATATACAAATTTTAAAATATGTGTTATTTTAAAGCTTCCTAAATAATTTAATTGGCAGCCATGTTTGGGAATCATCAGAGTATGATGTATTGGTTAAGATATTGATAGGAAATAGAAATCACATTTAAGAACTAGCAGAAAAGGTCTTTTTACAGCAAAGTGGGCAGCATTCAAAAAACCAAAAAGGATGAGACAAGCAACATTAAGGCATTGTTCACCAAGTTTAGGGACACAAGAAGAGAGTGGTTTTAATAGAACCTGGCAAGCATTATAGTCAGCAGAGAGTGTCTTCAGGAGAGGAACACTGGCCATGAGTTAAAAAAAAAATCAGCCAAACCAAAAAGTAAGACCTTCTGGAGCAGGAAAAACTTAGCAAAAAAATAATCTGGAGACCCTGGCATTTCTTACATATGGCCATTTTCTCAATATTGCCTCTGGTTTCCTGGCTTTCAGATTGTGGTTATGTGTCAGGATAGGTTTTCATCTTTTTTTTTTTTTTTTCAAATTGGAATATAATTGCTTTACAAAGTTGTGCTAGTTTCTGTTGTACAACAACATGAATTAGTCATATGGTCATACATATACATATATCTCCTCTCTCTAAAGCCTCCCTCCCACCCCTTTAGGTCATTGCAGAGCACCAAGCTGGGTTCCATGTACTATACAGCAGCTTCCTGCTAGCTATCCAAGCTATCCATTTAGAGGTGGAGGAATTTGAATCTTTCATCTATTTCATCATCTAGTGTGAGTCTCTGCTTTAAAAAAAAAAAAAAAAGCACGAACATTGTGGGACAATCATCCTTTTCTTTTACCTGAGTCCCTGATTACTTTCCACTTGGTTGTTATTTCAGTCACAGTGACCTCTTTGAAATATGCCTGGTATACTCAAATCTCAAGTCTTTGCTTGAGATTTTATTTATTTGATAAAAAATACCTTAAGAACATACATGCTAAGTTGCTTCAGTCGTGTCTGACTCTTTGTGACCCTAATGACTGTAGCCCGCAAGGATCCTCTGTCCATGGGGATTCTCCAGGCAAGAATAGTGGAGTGGGTTGCCATGTCCTTCTCCAGGAAATCTTCCATACCCAGGGATTGAACCTATGTCTCTTTCATCTACCTATATTGGTAAGTGGGTTCTTTACCCCTTGTGCCACTTGGGAAGCCCTCAAAAAGACATTAGCTTGCATAAACAAATGACTCTGTCATCTTCAAAGATTATATTATATCCTCCGCAAATTCTACTCTGAGTAATTACAAACCTATCTTTTTGACCAGCAGGCTCAACCCATTTGCCTTCTCCATTTGTTTGTCTCACGGACTTCTAACAGTACTTTATTTCTTTTATTATTTTTACTTTTTATCTCTCACTATTACATCAGTCCCATGAAGCAGACACCATTGTCTGTTCACTGTTGTAGCTCCAGAACCTAGCCCACTGTACACATTATAAACATTTATTGAGTAAAGCAAATGTATCCTCTATGATAACAAAATATCCTCATGCTCACTATAATGATCTGATTTAGAAGTAAATGAAAGCAATTTCTGTAATTGATTTATAAATGATTGCTAAAATAAAAATAGTTGTCTCAACCTGTGGGATATAGCTTATGCATTACATATAGGGAGCTTTTAAACCCTACATGCTCAATTTTAAGAGAAAACAGTATCAAGATAATTAGCTAAACATATGAGCTACAAAGTTCAAATACTTAAGGCAGAATATGTGCATAGAAATTTTTAAAAAATGCAGTGAAAATTCATTTATTTTATAAAAGAAATGATACAGGCAATTTTCACTTAAGTGATTACAGGATAAAAGAGAGAAGACAAATGTACAAATTTTGAAAAGGGGGGATATGACAGTAGATGCCAGCAAAATTAAATAGAAAAGTGAATGTTATGAATAATTATAAGCAATACATAAAAAGTATAAGCAAAATATATGGAGAAATTGAAATAAATTTGCATTTTAACAATCTGACTTATAAAGAATTATAGAATCTGAACAAGTTTGCAATAATTAAACAAATAGATTTAATAGTTAAAAAATCTTTACCAAGGGCTTCACTGGTAGTCCAGTGGTTAAGAATCCACATTGTAATGCAGGGGACACTGGTTCGATCCCTGATCCAGAAAGATTCCACATGCCGTGGGGCAATGAAGCTGGAGTGCCACAACTATTCAGTCCACATGTAGCAACTGCCAAAGGCCACATGCCCAAAAGGCTGTGCTCTACAACAACAACTAAAAAAGAAGCCACCACAAAGAGAAGCTTATACACTACAACTAGAGAAAGCCCACACCCAGGAACAAAGACCCAGTCTAGCCAAAATTAAATAAACATTAAAAAAAAAAAAAAACTCTTTACCAAGAAAGAATCAGGCTCCTAGAAGGATCTATAAGCATACTTCAACAAACATTGCAAGAACCGCTACTTTCATTTATACACAAACTTTCTTCCAGAAAGAATTCCACTTGTACACAAACTCTTACAAAGGAAAATACCAAACCTTCATAAGATAGCCTCAATGAAGCTGCATAACTGGAATCAAAACCATTAAAGGACATTATGAGAAAAAAAATATTTATAATTATATTTAGTGATAATCACAGAGGTCAAAATCTTTGATAAGTTATTTAACCAAATCTTGCAGTTTATACACAAAAGTTAAGACCTCTTGAAAGTGAAAGTGTTTGTCATTCAGCAGTGTCCAAATTTTTGCAGACATGTGAACTGTAGCCTGCCAGGCTCCTCTGTCCATTGAATTCTCCAGGCAAGAATACTGGAGTGGGTTGCCATCCCTTCTATAGGGATCTTCCTGACCCAGGGACTGAACCTGGGTCCCCTGCATTATAGGCAGATTCTTTACCACTTGAGCCAACAGGGAAGCTACTAATATCTCTTACCCATATAGATTTTTCCCAAGTATGGAGTAGAATTTCAGCACTAGAAAATCTGTCATTAAAATCACTACATTATCTTTAATTTTATTATATATGGTATTAAAATGTTTTTATAAAATTAAACCACCTATTATAATAGGAGCTATTAACAAACAAAATTTAATCAAATAAAGTACATGTACAAAATCCTTACATAATAACAAACTTAATACTGGGAATGTCAAAAGCCCTTTCTTAAGACTTTGAAAAAGATAACGATATATTAAATTACTACTTCTGTGTCTTGGCTAGTACATTGCAATAATACAATTTAAAAATGTTGATTAAAAACTATGAAAATAAATATTCATTATGTGCAAGTGATAAAACTGTCTACATAGAAAACTAAATTTATAAACTTGAATTTAAAATTTTTTAAAATACAGCAAATTTTTGAAAACTGGAATACATTTGCTTAACAATACTGCAGAATACAAAATTTGCAATTAAAATTGAGTTGACATCCTTCCAAACTGAAACTCATGAAAGTTTTCTAAACTTTGAATCCAATGCACTGAGCAAAAGGTAAAAATATGTTGAGTCTTTGGGATTTTAAAAGAAATAATTTGATACATATAGGAACCACTCCCCAAACTACTTATTGTAGAAAATTGTAAAACTGCCTAGTTTGAGTGATCTCAGACTTGAAAAAGACTCTCCACTGTACTGTGTGCATAAAGAAACAGCTCTATCACTTGACATTTGAATCAACAAATTGTAAATTCACATTCTCTCTGGAGGCAGTAGCAAGGCTTAATTGGGGTATTACGCTGAAGACTGCTGTGGTTTTGGAGCACAAACATGCCCTTTTTTCTTGAAATTTTTGACGGATGTCCATAGGGCTTAAAAATTTAAGCCGCTCTTCAAAATTTGCATTTTTTTTAGATTCTTCAATAAAGGTGTTTGTGGCCACCAACACATCATTATCAAGTAGAACTGGCATAATAGTTACATGAAGAGAAACTCTCCCAGAGCTCTAGAATACACAGATACTTGCCTGAGCTGATCAACTGATCATTCCAGTGGCCTTAACTCTGCTCTCCTGCCACCTTCCTGTCAGCTGACACAAGCAGCTTTAAAATTTCAAGCTTAGTTGTCTCTGCAAGATACACTGTCAAACCAAAACTACTGCAGTAGACAGCTCCCTTAGATGTTGTCTGAAGGAGAGGAAGAAAAGGAAATCCTTCCACTTGTAGAAACTTTAAGCATTATATGCCTGTTCACTTTGCCTGGAAGGAAAAAAGTAGGTGCGGATATATGTCAGTAGGTAAGGAGTGACTAATCATTTGGCTGGATGATGAGAGACTTCCATATCTAAAATAATGGAAGCTAGGTGACAAGGAGTTCTACAGAGTATACTTTGCAATAGAGTACTCTGAAAAGGTCTATGACTGTGAGAGATTTTGTTTTGTTTTAATATATATTGTTTGTTTCCAGTTGCACACTTATTTAAAGATTCCTGGAAAGTTGGAAAATAAAATAAAAGTTATTCAGCCACTTTCTACAACAATCCTATTGTTTTTCACTGAGCTCTTGGAAAGAAAAAAAAAGTGGTCTTAAAATCACAGAGGGTGTTACTTTGGGGCATCTCATTAAGGTTGAATTGTCTAAGTGATGCACAAATATTTAGCATTCACTGAAATAATTCCAGGGATGCAAGCAATGGAAACAGGCTGAAAGGAAGGAAGGGAGGGAGGAAGAGAAAGAAAGAGAAAGGAAGAGGAAAGAATGGAAGGAAGGAAGGCAGAAGAAAGATGGAAGGAAAGATTCCAGGTTTAAAAAATAAAATAAAATAAAGCAAAAATAAAGCAACAAAGCCCAAAACCAACTGCTTTTAGATACAAGATTGAAAGAGCATCTCTGGCAAAAAACTAGCTTTTAGGAAATGCCACTTTGACTCAAATTTCAAGAGCCTTCAGAAGCTTTAAAAATTCAAGGTATATATATATATATAAAAAAGTTGAAAGAGAAAGATAACTGGACTTATGCATGTGGATTCTCAAGAAACTACTCCAGCCTTTAAATTCTAAAATATCTGAATACTTTGTAAATTGTCAGGTGCCACTGTTGTTACTAAGAACAAATTTAAATTCTATGGTCTAAGAGATCCAGAGGATGCCAGTCAAGCTGGCACACAAAATTAACCATCGTAACTATTATGTCATTTAGCTTCTGATTATTTTCCTGAATTCACAGAGCCACTTCCATATGGGACATATGATATACAGAAAAAGGCTAGGTTGAGGAAAGATTATTGCTGGGTTGACTTAAATTGCTTAAATTCACAAGAGATTTGGTTTATTTGATTTGTTCATATGTAATATGTGTTAGCAAAACCGCTGAAATAATTAATTTGTCTAATTTGTGATTATAGATATGATACATGATATATTGTCATATATATATATATATATATATGACACATATATATCACCCCATGATATGAAAATATCTACAAACAGTAGATAGTCTCACAGGCATTTATTTTATAGCATTGTATTTTAGTTATAAACATTTGTTTTATTTATATTGCAATTATAGTTATTTTGGGAGAAACCGTTTTACTGTGGTTGGTGAGTTTTAAAAATGCCACAATACTTCCTCATATTCCTGTATGCACATCCTGTATGGCAAAATGAGTTCCTTCCATTAATAGTTCCTTCCATCAATTATTGTTGTTTAGTCTCTCAGTCATATCTGACTCTCTGACTCTTTGTGACACCATGAATTGCAGTATGCCAGGCTGTCTTGTCCTTCACCATCTCCAGAAGTATGCTCAAACTCATGTCCATTGAGTCTGTGATACCATCCAACCATCTTATCCTTTGTTGGTCCCTTCTCCTCTGCCTTCAATCTTTCCCAGCATGAGGGTCTTTTCCAAGGAGTCCCTTCTTTGCATCAGGTGGCCAAAGTATTGAAGCCTCAGCTTTAGCATCAGTTCTTCCAATGAATATTCAGAATTGATTTCCTTTAGGATTGACTGGTTGGATCTCCTTGCAGTCCAAGGCACTCTCATGAGCCTTCTCCAGCACCGCAGTTCAAAAGCATCAATTATTTGGTGCTTAGCCTTCTTTATGGTCCAACTATCACATCTGCGGGATTCCCTAATAGCTCGGTTGGGAAAGAATCCACCTGCAATGCAGGAGACCACGGTTGGATTCCTGGGTTGGGAAGATCCCCTGGAGAATGGAAAGGCTACCCACTCTAGTATTCTGGCCTGGAGAATTCCATTGACTGTAAAGTCCATAGGGTTGCAAAGAGTTGGACATGACTGAGTGACTTTCACTTTCACTTTGTCACATCTGTACATCAAAATCTGTAGTCTATTTCCTCACCTCTTGAATGTAGGCTGGTCAAGGGGACTTGCTTTGTTCAATAGGACTTTTGCAAACATAATGCTGGCATAAGATTCAATATTCTTGAGCATTTTGGCTTGCCCTCTTTGCTATGGCAAATCTGAGACCATCACCCTGTGGACAAACTAGCTAATTATTTTAAAATAGACAATTTGTGGCACGGCATTTAATACATTAACAATACTGTGCAACCACCTTCTCTATGTAGGCTCAAAATATTTCCATCACCTTCAAAGAAAACCCATAGCTTTTAAGCTACTCATTGTTCCTTCACCCACTCCCTAGACCTTGACATTACTAATCTGTTTTCTGTCTCTATAGCTTTACCTATTTTGGATATTTATATAATGCCATGTGATCTTTTATGTCTAGCTTTTTTGAGATTAGCAAAATGTTTTTTAAGTTCGTGTATATTGTTGCATGTATCAGCACTTCATTTTTTATGCTGAATAATATTCCATTGTACATATATACCACATGATATTTATTCACTCATTCATAGAGGAAGATGCAGATTTCATCTTTGGCTATTTCAAATAGTGCCTCTATGAACATTTATGTACAAGTATTTGTTTGAATACCTGTCTTTAATTGCTTTGGTTTACAAGCTAGGAGTGGGATTACAGGGTTAGATAGCAATGCTATATTCATTTTTATTTATTTATTTACTTTGCTGCTGCTGCTGCTAAGTCACTTCAGTCGTGTCTGACTCGTGAGACCCAATAGATGGCAGCCCACCAGGCTCCCCTGTCCCTGGGATTCTCTAGGCAAGAACACTAGAATGGGTTGCCATTTCCCTCTCCAATGCATAAGAACGAAAAGTGAAAGTGAAGTCGCTCAGTTGTGTCCGGCTCTTCGCGACCCCATGGACTGCAGCCTACCAGGCTCCTCCGTCCATGGGATTTTCCAGGCAAGAGTACTGGAGAGGGGTGCCATTGCCTTCTCCATTGTATATTCCCCCCTTACAATAAGAACTCTTAGAACTTAGTCTCTTAACAAATTTCCTATGTGACATACATCACTGTTGATTATAGTCATTATCATAGTGATTATACATTACATACCTGGTCCTTGTTTATCTTATAACTGGGATTTTTACCTTTTGACCAACTTCATCTCTTCTCCCCCCCACCACCATGAAAAGCCCATATTTATTTAGTTTAACACTGTCCCTGATCTGAAGAGAAAGATGCCAAAATCCCACAAAAATTGTAAGACATACACATAAACAGATATACCCCTCCTTCCCCTCATGCCACCCAGAACCCACAAAACCTACAAGAAACAATAAGGGCAAAGTTCTGCTCAACAGACAAATTTATCTTCACTTCTGGAAAATGTTTCCATATCTTTAGTGGCTATTTGGACCTTCAGAAAAGCAGCTTTTCCTTGACCTGACCCAGAGCTTTGGTTTTTATTTTTCATGTTCTTTAACATTGGTGCAATTTTCAGTATGTTAGTAAAATCAGAAAGCAGATTTTGTTGCCATGTATATACACCTCTGTTCCAGCTATAGCACTAGGATAGCTCTAGGCTGTGATGTTAAACATCTGCCTGTCCATGTTGTCTTTCACCTCACTGAGCTTCTCTTGATACACCTCAATGATATTCATTTCACCAGTCACAATGTGGTCCTTGGCTCATATAGGGCTTTAATTGGCTCACTAACAGACATCCTGGCAAGAAGAGAATTAGGCTTAGCATCCTCCAAATTCCTAATTGGCTTAGTCTTCTTTTTTGTTGTTGAGTTCTAAGAATTTTTTATATATTTTGGATGTGGATGTGTATTCATGTGAACACAGTCACTCAGTCATATCCAGTTCTTTGCAATCCCATGGGATGTAGCTTGCCAGGATCCTCTGTCCATGAGATTCTCCAGGAAAGAATATTGGAGTGGGTTGCCATGCTCACCTCCATGGGATCTTCTGGACCCTGGGAATGAACCTGCATCTCCTTTGTCTCCAGCATTACAGGTGGACTCTTTATTACTGAACCACCCGGGAAGCCCCCTACACCACCTGGGAAGTCTTATATTTTGAAGAGTAGATCCTTTTAAAATATTTAATTTGCAAGTGTTTTCTGTCAATATGTAGGTCTCTTCATTTGCTTGAGGCAGCTATAATTCTCATACATTACTGGTTGGAATACAAAGCTATAGAACCATTTTCAAAGCAGTTTGTGACAGTCTTTTCCTAGTAAGCAATTGCTATATGACTCAACATTCTCATTCAGAAGACATTTTCCAAGATAAACAAAAGCTTATTTCAACACAAAGACTTTTATGTGACTGCTCATAGAAGCACTATTCATAGCTGTTAAGAACTAGAATTAAGGGAGTGTTCATCAGATAAGTGAAAGTTGCTTAGTCATGTCCAACTCTTTGTGATTCCAAAATCTATACAATCCATGGAATTCTTCAGGCCAGAATACTGGAGTGGGTAGCCTTTCCTTTCGGTAGGGGATCTTCCCAACCTAGGTCTCCCACATTGCAGGTGGATTCTTTACCAGCTGAGCCACAAGGAAAGCCCAAGAATACAGGAGTGAGTAGCCTATCTCTTCTTCAGTGGATCTTTCCGACCCAAGAATCAAGCTGGTGTCTCCTGATTGCAGGCAGATTCTTGTTACCAACTGAGCTATCAGGAAAGCCCTCATCAGATAAGAAATAGATAAACAAAACTAATTGTGCTCTATGTATATTATGGAATATTTAGCAATAAAAAGGAGTCAGCTATTGATACAGCAACAAAAATTGCTGAATCTCAATGTCATTCTATGTAAAAGCAGTCAGATTCAAAGATACTAACTGCATTATTCTATGTATAAGGAATGTATTAAGTTTACTAAAAGGCAAAGCAGGTAAGATTGATGGCAAAGCAACAAAGGAAAAATTTCATATCATTTTCTGGAGTTTGTGTAATTTTATACAATTGCTAAAGTTTATCAAATAATATTCTTAAAATGAATGCATTTTATAGGTCATAGTCTTAATAAGTTTGGGAAAATAAATACCTACTTATTTTAACCTAAAAATAAGAGATAATTATATATAACATGCATATATATAATTATCTATCTATCTATAAATATATATATATATATATATGTTATACCAGTGAAATATTTTAAGTTTGCAACAGTAATTTGTTAGAGAAAAGATGCTGATTAATTTCAAATATAAATTACATTTTTATAGAAGAGTCTTATAAATTTCTTTTTTTTTTTTTTTTTTGTTTTTTTTTTTTTTTCAAATATCAGTGTTTAGCTGTGGTTAAGTAGCTATTTTTGCTTTAGGGAAAGGTACCAGAGGGCATAGTAGCACCTGTCAGATTTATATTATTAGCCCAATAATTAGGAGTACACCAAACAGTGAAAAAATTTTTTTTAATTTTATTATTTCAATTCCTGTAACATTGCAAACCCTGTAAACATCAAGAAACCCTGCAACTCTGTGTCGTTGTCTTCTGAATATACTAATCAACAGAGTTATCCAAAAAATGAAGCAGCCTTATTCATTAAGCATCAGGAATAACATTTTTATGTTCCTTATTTCTTAAGTTTCTCATGTATTTTATAACTAATTACAATCAAGTGTCTTCATCATGGATGCTCTCCGTAGATATTTATCTGCCTAATAATCTCCTAGATTTCTATATATGATATATATACTAAATCAGAGCTGTTTTAAGATCCATTTTTGTCCATTATTGGATTGGTTTTTAAAGAAGTCATATGTTGTTACTATCTTTAATAATCCATCTTTACTATTAAAAATTAGAGGAAATCAGTTGAATCAATAACTTAAATTCATTAAAAATCTAGAAATTTCTTGCATTGGTTTTGTAAGTTGCTTCAGTCATGTCAGACTCTTTGGACTTTATGGACTATAGCCCACAAGGCTCTTCTGTCCATGGCATTCTCCAGGCAAGAATACTGGAGTGGGTTGCCATGCCCTCCTCCAAGGGATCTTCCCCACCCAGGGATCAAACACACATTTTTTACATCTCCTGCACTGGAAGGTGGGTTCTTTACCATTAATACTACCTGGCAAGCCTGGTTTTATAATATATAGTATATTTTTAAATATACATCTGAATATAGAACTTAGCAAGCATTTAAAAGTTGTAGTTTTCTTGGGGTGTATCAGATGCAAGAGACACAGTTTTGACACCTGGGCTGAAAAGATTCCCTGAAGTAGGAAATGGTGCCCCATTGCAGTATTCTTGACTGGAAAATTCCATGGACAGAGATGCCTGGTAGGCTATAGTCCATGGGGCTGCAAAGAGTCATACACAACTGAACACATCCTAATAATAAGATTTTCATTTTTCCAGATCTCCTTGGCCATTTGGGTTGGGCAAGATTTCTTTTTCCTAAATTTTTCAAGATAAGAGACTTCAGATTTAGGAAAAAAAAATGTTTCCTTACATGTGAAATCAAAGTAGCTAAAGTTTGTATGATAGGAACATAATCAGTTCCTCAGCTTCAGCATTAGTCCTTCCAATGAATATTCAGGACTGATTTCCTTTAGGATTGACCTCTTTGCTGTCCAAGGGACTCTCAAGAGTCTTCTCCAACACCACAGTTCAAAAGCATCTATTCTTTGGTGCTCAGTCTTCTTTATAGTCCAACTCTCACATCCATACATGACTACTGGAAAAACCATAGCCTTGACTAGATGGATCTCTGCTGGTAAAGTAATGCCTCTGCTTTTTAATACGCTGCCTAGCTTGGTCATAGCTTTTCTTCCAAGGATCAAGTGTTTTTTAATTTCGTGGTAGTCACCATCTGCAGGGATTTTGGAAACCCCCAAAATAAAGTCTCTGTTTCCGTTGTTTCCCCATCTATTTGCCATGAAGTGATGGGACCAGATGCCATGATCTTAGTGTTTTGAATATTGAGTTTTATGTCAACTTTTTCACTCTCCTCTTTCACTTTCAACAAGAGAGTCTTTAGTTTCTCTTCACTTTCTGCCATAAGGGTGGTGTCATCTGCATATTTGAGCTTATTGACATTTCCCCTGACAATCTTGATTCCAGCTTGTGCTTGCTTCATCCAGCCCAGCATTTCATATGATGTACTCTGCATATAAGTTATATAAGCAGGGTTGACAATATACAGCCTTGACATACACCTTTCCCAATTTGGAACCAGTCTGTTGTTCCGTGTCCAGTTCTAACTGTTGCTTCTTGATCTGCATACAGATTTCTCAGGAGGCAGAAAAGGTCATCTGGTATTCTCATCTCTAAGAATTCTCCACAGTTTCTTGTGATACACACTTTCAAAGAAAATGAGAATACTTATCTTTATTATATATACTTAAAGGTTTTAATTTTATTCTTCTTCTTCAAATTCTTCCTAACTTATAGAAAATATGTCAGGAATATGAAGTAAAATGGTGATGTGATAGTGAAAATGTTAGTCATTCAGACATGTAAAACTCTTTGCAGCCCCATGGACTATAGCTGGGCAGGTTCTTCTATCCATGGAATTCTCCAGGCAAGAAAACTAGAGTAGCCATTCCCTTGTCCAGGGATCTTCCTGACCCTGGGATTGAACCCAGATCTCCTGAATTGCAGGTGAATTCTTTACCATCTGAGTCACCAGGGAAGCCCCCAAATGTGATAATAAGCACTATATGGAACTATCCAAGACACAAAGACAAAATTATCTATGTGATATTGACTCACTGTGTCTGACCTACTTAATTTCAGAAGGATTTATGTGAACCAACTCACACTTCTCTTGTAATATAGGTAAGAGTTAATTTCAAAATCATATTTTAAAATTTATAAATCATAATTAGCTTGTATTAAGTAATAAATGTTATATTATTCACTATTTGATGTTTTACTTTTTGTATTTTTCTGGGGAGTTCAGTGGCATAATAAAAATAATTAGAGAGAAATGAAGCAAATGCAGAGTCATTTATTTTGTCTTGAACTTATTCCCTAAAAAAAGTAGTTTGATGAATTTTAAGCAGGTCAAAGTAGATGGTCTAGTATCAAAAAATGCTTATAATCTTAAAAGGAAAAAAATATGCCATACTGTCATTTATGTCATTGTGAATTTATTACTTTAACTTTCTGATTTCTGATAATACTTTGCAAGGAAAACATTATAATGACAAATTATTAACTACAAAATCAGCATTTTTAAATTGTCATTGAGAAATAAGAGTATAAAGACAATCAGTCTTTATAAGGTGGAAAAGTCCATTTGTGAATCAGTGAGAAAATTAAATTAAAAATAGATATGATAGTGGCTTATTCACCTGCAGTAGCTGTATTAGGTTAAAGTTCCCTTGATGAAAAATATTTTCCAGGGCAAAATCATGTAAACTTATATCTAAATGAAACCAATTCATAATAATAATAAATACTTCTATATTTCATACTAAATTCCATACACTATTTCATTTGTTATATATATATGTGTGTGTGTGCATATAAACTCAATCCATACAACAATTCTATGTCAAGTGTATTATGATTAGTCCTATTTCATTTTTTTTATATTGCTATTTTAGAGGTAAGAAAATTGAATTACAAAAACACAATTTGCAGGTATATATCCAAAGAATACAAGATATAGCTTAGACTCAAATCCAGGGGTTGAATTTAAAGATATTTTTCTTTTTTTTAAGAATTACGTTGTGCTGATTTTCAAGATTAAAATACTAACTTTAACAACCAGTTTTATGTCTGTGAGGAAATCCCACTGCAGAAGAACAACTCTTCTCAGGTCATCACTGGTCTTAAAAAAGTTGCCAAGATCAGGTCTTCTTTTAAAAATATGAGCTTGAACTCCTGTGGTGGGAGCCATGCTTTTCTCAGAACAACTCCTCTGCATTGAGCTGCCAAGAGCAGTATCAGTCTAGGGGTAAAGCCTGGGGCCAGAAGTAAGTTGAATAACTCTATCTGAGCACATCCCCCAAAGTTAAGGGTTGCAAGTCAAAATGACTTAAGAAAAATGAAAATCCTGAAGAGATACATGCACTTCAGTGTTCATTGCAGCACTGCTTACAATAGCCGAGACATGAAAGCAGCCTAAATTTCCATCAGTAGAGGAATGGATAAAGATGATGTGGTACATGTATACAATGGACTATTTCTCAGCTATAAAAAGAATGAAATAACGCCATTTGCATTAAGTGACGTAAGTCAGGCAGAGAAAGACAAAATTATATGATATTTATATTACTTCTATGTAGAATCAAAAAGAATGATATAAATGAACTTATTTTCAAAAAATAAGCTCTCTCAGACTTCATAAATGAACTTATGGTAATCAGTGGGCAAGGTTTGGGGAGAGGAATAAATTGGAAGTTTGGAATTAACATGCACACACTTGTTCAGTTGCTCAGTCATGCCCAGCTCTTTGCAACCTCAGGACTGTGGCAGCTCAGGCTTTCCTGTCCTTCATCTTCTCCCAGAGCTTGCCCAAACTCATGTCTATTGAGTCAGTGATACCATCCAACCATCTTGCCCTCTCTCATCCCCTTCTCCTCCTACTTTCGATCTTTCCCAGCATCAGGGATTTTTCCCAATGAGTCGGCTCTTCGCATCAGGTGGCCAACGTATTGCAGCTTCAGCTTCAGCATCAATCCTTCCAATGAATATTCAGGGTTGATTTCCTTTAGGATTGACTGATTTGATCTTCTTGTTGTCCAAAGGACTCACAAGAGTTGTCTCCAACACCACAGTTCGAAAGTGTCAATTCTTCTGTGCTCAGCCTTCTTTAGAGTCCAACTTGCACATCCACACATGACTGCTGGAAAAGCCATAGCTTTGCCTAAAGGGACCTTTGATGGCAACGTTTGACTGTGGAATTTTAAACCCGCTTTTTCAGTCTCCTTTTTCACCTTCATCAAGAGGCTCTTTAGTTCCTATGTTAAATATGTACACACTACCATATTTAAAATAGATAATCAACAAGGATCTACTGTATAGTACAGGAAACTCTGTTTAATATTCTATACTAACTTAGATGGGACAAGAAATTGAAAAAGAGTAAATATATGTATATATGAAAAAAATAAGCTAAAAAAATTTGTAAGAAAAAAATCGCTGTACAAATGTAATCTATATTTCTATATCAGTAACCTGCAGTTTAAAAACTGAAGTTTTAAATTATACTAGTAACAACAGCAATGTTTGTTATTGAGAATAAGTAAATCTGAAAATATATATGCAAGACCTCCATCCAGAAATCTGTACAATTGTGGAGAATTTTGAACAAGGACTGAAATAATGGAGAAATATCCTATATTCAATCATAGGAAATATCAGTATCATACAAATATCTATTATTTTAATTGATTTATATGTTTATTATAACTTTAAAGAAAATTTCAATAGGGTTGTGTGATAAATGTGACAAGCTGAAACTAATAATGAATAAACAGCAATATTTCTAGTATACAACCAAATCTTGTAAAAAGATAATAAATTAATATGATGTAAATGAAAGAATACAAATGACCAAGAGAAAAGCATAGCAAACCCAGTGACCCCTAGATGAATGAAAATTCTGTATCTATGACAAAAATGAAATTGAAAACCTATGAAGGAAAACAAAATATTAAATAAATGAAACTGAGAAAGCTAGTTCATAAGTAAGAAAGAGAAGAGTGATAATTATGCATTATGAAACAATGAAACTCAGATAAAATAAGAAAATATTAGAAAAAAAATTAACTAAAGGGGCATTAATATTTCAACACTGAAAGAGAAACATGTTCCTTAAGCAAGCTCCCCAAATGATTATTTGTAAAAGAAAAGAAAAAAAAAAAAAACAAACTGATACACTTCACATCATACAAATTAAAAACCTGTCTCTCTAAAAAAGCACTGTAACAGAAACAAAAAGACAAGTCTGTTGGTTGAAGGTAATATAAATATAAAGAGCTGAGGCTGGATTAGTATATAGATTATTTTTTTTTAGTTAAAATTTAAAGTAGCAAAAATAATGTAAAGAGATTCATAGACATTTTGAAAAAGTGTAAGTACACACGGACAACTAATACAGAGAAGTATGCTCTGTTTCATGAAAATCAAGAAAGGATGAATTAAGAACAAAATTAGAAACTACATTTTACTAAAGAGTTGGCAGAGATGTTGACTGGGACATGGATCATATGGTACTACCTGCTGATGTTCACTGTACATTGCTAAAACAAAGTTGGAAAACCATTTGTTTTATCTTGTAGGGTTGAACATTAGAATCCTTTGTGTTCTAACCATTCATTTTCTTAATATAATCTCTGGAAAAACTTTTGAAATTTGGTGCAGGAATGTACAAGAATGTTCATGTGCGCTTTTATGCTTAGTCACTCAGTCGTGTCCGACTCTTTGTGACACTTAGGACTATAGCTCACCAGGGTCCTCTGTACATGGGGGTTTTCAGGCATGAGTACTGAAGTGTGTTGCCATTTCCTCCTCCAGGGGATCTTCCCAACCCAGGGATTAAATCTGCATCTCCTGCATTGCAAGAGGATTCTTCACCCACTGAGCTTTATTTAATTTTTTACTGGGTAAAACTGCCAATCTGTGTGACAATGGATAATAAAGATGTGATAAATTCATCATATTCTGTAATGTATAAATAAATGTATTGCAACTATTCTTAACAACATGAATGAATCTTAAAACTTATGATGTTGGAAATTTCAGGATACTGTCTATACAGTGATGTCTTTATCAAGTTCAAAAATAAGTAAAACTAAATTGTATGTTTTACAACTTGTATGTTTTACATACATTCTTTACTCTGTATTGAATATTACTTTGAAAGGATAAAACAATACAAATAAATAATTTGAACTCATTTTTACTTACATGTAACATTTTAAAAAGTTAATCCAAAAAGTTGTTGCTCCTTTCAAGTCTGACCACTCTCCATCATACCTTTTTTCCCACTGACTTTCCACTTTAGTTGAACATTTCTACATTATATCCTCTAAAGCTAATCTGCTTATTTTTGTTGTATTATACAAATTAATATTAATCCTTTTAGACAAATTCAAACTTTTTTGTTGTTTCAATATGATTTAATTAAAAATCATATCAAAATTTTGTGACTAAAATATATAAGCATACTTCATCTGATTTAATTTCTAAAACAAACATTTAAAGTAATTACGTGAATTATTCTAGGTTAATTTATGTGCAGGTAAATATAAATAAAAGTCAAATAGCTTAAAGTGGGAATAAAAGGAATCTATTGTTTCAGTTTTGAATACCTCTGGACTAGCACCATTTTAGGTAACTGTCCATATGCTGTGTGGTGGGATCCCCATAAGTAGATCCAAAATTACACGGTCTTCACATATGTTATTGTGGAAATAAAGATTAAAAAAAAAAAGACTTCTGCTGGGAGCCGTCAGGATGCCCCCTTACTCGGACGACAAGGTCACGAGACTAAGGAAGAAATTGCAAGGCTGACTTTCTTTATCGGGGCATCCCGGGCTAGGCCCCCCTTGGTATTTTTCTTGGGAGTTCTGTCCATGCTCGGAACATTGGCTCATCTCAGTAGGTCAGTCCCAGTTGGAAAGAATTTGTCCTGAGATAATCCCCCCAGACCTTATTGACCAGAAGATCTGGGAAGGTGGATCACCTTCCCAGGGGGCTAAGGAGGAATGAAAAGGACATTTAAATAGATTACTACTCCTCCTACTAATTACTGGGGAGTTTACCAAGAGTTCTCTTGGGGTCATGGCAAGGCCACCACCAGAAAGGCTCGTACTTGGGTCACCTTTTCACCTCCCACTCTCCCGACCACTCCACAGAGGAGGCTCTCTTCCTTGAAGATATCAGGCTGGATTGGGACCTAGGAATGCTCATAGTTGTGGCCAGCATAGTTGGAGATATTGATTGTTTTAGGATAATGTAGACATAGGAATTCATCATAGTAGTTATAAGGTTAATAGGGTTTTATTGCTAAAGCAGTGCTGCTTGACTGTCTCTTAGTCCTCTTTCCTCTTCCTAAACTGTCTTAGTCCTCTTTGCTCTTTCTAAACTGTCTCTTTGTCCTCTTTCCTTTTTCCTCGTAAGAAGTGAAGTAGGTTACTAGAATAAACAGTCTCAAGCTTTAGCCCTTCCCTCTAGCTTCTACATAGTTGTACCTGATAAGAGAAATGTAACCTCTCTACTTAGGTTGATGTACTTATCATGATTGAATGAAGTATACTGAAGACATTCAAATGGTAAACATACTACTGTTAAATCTAATTACATAAAAATCTGACTTCTGTAAGGGGAATGTTTCATGATAGATTGGGGAATGAACTCAATGATAAGGTTGCTATGGAAGGTAGAAAACAAAAACTTGTATAGAATGATAGGTGATGTAATGATGTAATGGGGATGTCTTTTGGCTATAAAACTGTAAACCAACAATAAACGAGAGAGACTTCTCCATCATCCCACAAACTAACAGCAATAAAGAGAGACTGCTCCATCACCACACATGGACTCAGCTCAGTTCTTCCGCCAACGCCACAACGCCACTCATCCCTCAAGACCCCCGGACCCCGCCGAGGCTAGACCCTGGCAGACTTCCATGTTCATTGCAATCTGCATGCTTATGTTGGAATAGTTTTCCTTGTATTTCATGGTCTCAGAACTGCCTTTAATCTTTTTTTTTTTTTTTCTTTTGCAGTGGAGAGGGTTTTGTTGGACTTAGATGGCATGAAAACTGAGAGAGGGAATGGGATCTGGCTGAATGAGGTCTAGGTGTATGTGTAGCCAAGGAGAAGTGAATGGTATTTTTATAGGTAATTTCAAGAAATAGATGTTTTTCCCTATCCTTATGGATACACCAAACATACTCAAGAGTCTTTAGCTCCAGCAGGGCATTGAAAGTGAAAGGGAAAGCCATTCAGTCCTGTCTGATTCTTTGCAACCCCATGAAATGTATAGTCCATGTAATTCTCCAGGCCAGAATACTGGAGTGGGTAGCCTTTCTGTTCTCCAGGGGATCTTTCTGACCCATGAATTGAACCAGGGTCTCCTGCATTTCAGGTGGATTCTTAACCAGCTGAGCCACGAGGAAAGTCCAAGAATACTGGAGTGGGTAGCCTATCCCATCTCCAGTGGATCTTCCAGACCTAGGAATTGAACCAGGGTCTCCTGCAATGCAGGAGGATTCTTTACCAACTGAGCTCTGAGGGAAGCTCACAAATGCACTTTCTTTAGAGATATAGGAATGAAACAAGAGTCTTTGTAAATATAAGAGTGCATAAGAGGAAGTTAAGACAGAGGGAGAGCAGTAGAGAATATTATTTCAAGGGAAATGAAATAGAAGAAAAATATAGAGTTATGTGTAGAGATGGACTTGAAGTTAAAGACATTGTTGAAAAGCAGAATAGACACTCCAGAGTTCATTTTGGAAATGACCTATTTCTTGAGTAATCAAACTGCCAAGTCTTGTGGTTGTATCCAAAGTTTCTTTCTGATATATTGTTTATAACAGTAACTGTTGAGCTTTACTAATTTTTCCTCCCTTGGGAATAGGTTAAAAACAAATACAATTTTTGTTAAATCCCACAGATATGGTACACTTCCTTAAACACAATAATAGAAAATGTAATAAAAATTAGTCCTTTTCAAATTAAGAACACATAATTAAGGTAATTTTATTTATGATATCAACAGTAATAATAAGTAAAATATCTTTCAATAAACCTTAGAAAGAATGTGCAAGACACAAGTCAACAGTAAAATTTTAATGAAAGATTTTTAAAAATAAAAGGTCCCCCTAATAGGCTAAATCAACATTTTCTTAAATGGAGTGCCTAACAAATATTTTTTTTAAATAAATACTTGTTTAATAGATAGATAAATTAAAATGTATTTCTCAAGGGAAAGAAATTACTGACATATCCTGATCTGTTACAGCTTCCTATTACAAAACCTGAACTCCCTTATAAACAGGTATGAAATCAAAGAGTAGAACAAGGGACTGGGTAGTCCATGTGCTCCAATATATTTAAAAGGAAAGGTCTGCCCAGGGATAGACCATGATGTATTATTGACTGACTATTTCAAATTGTTCTCCTTCTTATTGGGTATTTGACTTGGGGCAAGTCTCTAAGCTTTGACAAATTCTAGATATAGAGACAGAGATATAGATAAAGATACAAATGTAGTTATAGATGACAAGATACAGATACAGAAAGCCAATGTCAGTACCTCTATGCTGTGCTGTGCTAAGTTAATTAAGTTGTCTCCGAGTCTTTGTGACCCTATGGACTCTAGCCCACTAGGCTATTCTGTCCATGGGATTCTCCAGGCAACCACACTGGAGTGGGTTGCCGTGCCCTCCTCCAGGGAATTTTCCCAACCCAGGGATCAAACCTGTATCTCTAAAGTCTCATGCATCGACAGGCAGGCTCTTTACCACTAGCAAAACCTGGCTCTTTACCACTAGCAAAGTCCATTCCTATCTATACCTCTCTCTAAATATATTAAACTACTTGTCATGTCGATTATTTGTAAATATTAAATTATGCCAAGCATAAACTACTTTATACATTCCCTATCACATAGTATCATCTTACCTGCCTAACGGAAAACCTATACGGAGGTCAAGAAGCACCAGTTAGAACTGGACATGGAAACATGGACTGGTTAAAATTGGGAAAGGAGTACATCAAGTACATTAACACCTTACTTATTTAACTTATATGCAGAGTGAATCATGCAAAATAATGCTGGGCTGTATGAAGCACAAACTGAAATCAAGATTTCTGGGAGAATTATCAATAACCTGAGATATGCAAACGACCCCAAGCTTACAGCAGAAAGTGAAGAGGAACCAAAGATCCTCTTGATGAAAGTGAAAGAGGAGAGTGAAAAAGCTGGTTTAAAATTCAACATTAAAAAAAAAAGACCATGTCATCCTGTCCCATCACTTCATTGCAAATTGATGGGAAAACAATGGATTCAGTGACAGACTTTATTTTCTTGGCTCCGAAATCACTGCAGATGATGACTGCAGCCATGAAATTAAAAGATGTTTGCTCCTTGGGAAAAATCTATGATAAATCTAGACAGTGTATCAAAAGGCAGAGACATCACTTTGCTGACAAATGTCCATAAAGTCAAAACTATAATTTTTCCAGTAGTCATGTATGGATGTGACAGTTGGACCATAAAGAAGGCTGAGCACCAAAGAATTGATGTTTTTGTACTGTGATGTTGGAGAAGACTTGGGAGAGTCTCTTGGACTGCAGGGAAATCAAACCAGTCAATCTTAAAGAAAATCAGTCCTGAATATTCATTGGAAGGACTGATGCTGAAGTGGAAGCTCCAATACCATGGCCACCTGATGCATAGAGCTGTCTCATTAGAAAAGACCCTGATGCTGGGAAAAACTGAAGGCAGGAGGAGAAGTGGAAGACAGAGAATGAGATGGTTGGTTGGCATCACCAACTCAATGGACATGAGTTTGAGTAGGCTCCAGGAGATGGTGAAGGACATGGAAGCCTGGCATGCTTCAGTACATGGGATCACAAAGAATCAGACATGATTGAGTGACTGAACAATAATCACATAGTAAAGTTATGATAAATATTATTGTCATTATTGTTATGATTATTTTTAATTATTTCTATGCTTGTCATGTTGCAGCATCTGATATGAAAGTCGTTAATTTTGACAACATCTGAAGTCCTTGGTTTGAGTCTAGGACACTCCACATACTGATCTTATGGCACTGGCAAAAGATTTATTTTCCATTAGTCTTGGTTTACTGATTCTAATTGGGGGAAAATATATTTCAGTTCAGTTCAGTCACTCAGACTTGTACAACTATTTGCAACCCCATGAACCCCAGCACACTAAGCCTCTCTGTCCATTACCAACTCCCGGCATTTACCCAAACTCATGTCCATCGAGTCGGTGATGCCATGCAGCCATCTCATCCTCTGTTGTCCCCTTCTCCTTATTCCCCCAATCCTTTCTAGCATCAGGGTCTTTTCCAATGAGTCAGCTCTTCACATCAGGTGGCCAAAGTATTAGAGTTTCAGCTTCAACATCAGTCCTTCCAATGAACAGCCAGGACTGAACTCCTTTAGGATGGACTGGTTGGATCTCCTTGCAGTCCAAGAGACTCTCAAGAGTCTTCTTCAACACCACAATTCAAAAGTGTAAATTATTTGGCACTCAGCTTTCTTCACCGTCCAACTCTCACATTCATACCTGACAACTGGAAAAATCATAGCCTTGACTAGACTTTGTTGGCAAAGCAATGTCTTGGCTTTTCAATACACTAGCTAGATTGGTTATAACTTTCCTTACAAGGAGTAAGCCTCTTTTAATTTCGTGGCTGCAATTACCATCTGCAGTGATTCTGAGCCCCCCAAAATAAAGTCTGACACTGTTTCCCCATCTATTTCCCATGAAGCGTTGGGACCAGATGCTGTGATCTTAGTTTTCTAAATGTTGAGCTTTAAGCCAACTTTTTCACTCTCCTCTTTCACGTTCATCAAGAGGCTCTTTAGTTCTTCACATTCTGACATGAGGTGGTGTCATCTGCATATCTGAGGTTATTGATATTTCTCCCAGCAGTCTTTATTCCGGCTTGTGCTTCATCCAGCCCAGTGTTTCTCATGATGTACTCTGTATATAAGTTAAATATGCACGGTGACAATATACAGCCTTGATGTAATCCTTTTCCTATTTGGAACCAATCTATTGTTCCATGTCCAGTTCTAACTGTTGCTTCCTGACCTGTATTCAGGTTTCTCAAGAGATGGGTCAGATGGTCTCGTATTCCCATCTCTTTCAGAATTTTCCACAGTTTATTGTGATCCACACAGTCAAAGGCTTTGGCATTGTCAATAAAGCAGAAATAGAGGTTTTTCAGGAAGTCTGTTGCTTTTTTGATGATCCAGCAGATGTTGGCAATATGATCTCTGATTCCTCTTCCTTTTCTAAATCCAGCATGAACATATGGAAGTTCACGGTTCACATACTATTGAAGCCTGGCTTTGAGAATTTTGAGCATTACTTTACTAGCTTGTGAGATGAGTGCAATTGTGCAGTAGTTTGAGCAGTCTTTGGCATTCCTTTTCTTTGGTATTGAAATAAAAACTGACCTTTTCCAGACTTGTGGCCATTGCTGAGTTTTCCATATTTGCTGGCAAATTGAGTGCAACACTTTCACAACATTATCTTTCTCGATTTGAAATAGCTCAACTGGAATTCCATCAGCTCCACTAGATTTGTTCACAGTGATGCTTTCTAAGGCCCACTTGACTTCACCATTCAGGATGTCTGACTCTAGGTGAGTGATCACACCATCGTGATTTTCTGGGTGATGAAGATCTTTTTTTGCACAGTTCTTCTCTGTATTCTTGCCACCTCATCTTAATATCTTTTGCTTCTGTTAGGTCCTTACCATTTCTGTCTTTTATCGAGCCCATGTTTGCATGAAATGTTCTCTTGTTATCTCTAATTTTCTTGAAGAGATCTCTAGTCTTTCCCATTCTGTTGTCTTCCTCTAATTCTTTGCATTGATTGTTGAGGAAGGCTTTATTATCTCTTCTTGCTATTCTCTGGAACTCTGCAAACAGATGGGAGTATCTTTCCTTTTCTCCTTTGCTTTTCACTTCCCTTCTTTTCACAGCTATTTGTAAGGCCTCCTCAGACAGCCATTTTGCTTTTTTGTATTTCTTTTCCATGGGGATGGTCTTGATCCCTGTCTCCTGTACAATGTCATGAACCTCCACCCATAGTTCAGCAAGCACTCTGTCTATCAGATGTAGTCTTTTAAATCTATTTCTCACTTCCACTGTATAATCACTAAGGGTTTGATTTAGGTCATAATTGAATGGTCTAGTGGTTTTTCCCTGTTTTCTTCAATTTAAATCTGAATTTGGCAATAAGGAGTTCATGATCTGAGCCACAGTCAGCTCCCAGTTTATGTTTATGTCTCAGTAATTGTGCTTTATTCTATAAAGAAGCATTAAAGAGTTAATGCAGCATCATTCCTTTGTCATCATCACCATTTTTCAGGGGATGAAGTGAAAGTTTTAGTCACACATTCATGTCTAACTCATTGCAACCCCATGAACAGCAGCATGCCAGGCTTCCCTGTCCATTAACAACACCCGGAGCCTGCTCAAACTCATGTCCATTGAGTCAGTGAAGCCACCCAAACATCTCATCCTCCGTCATCCCCTTCTCCTCCTGCCCTCAATTTTTACCAGCATGAGGGTCTTTTCCAAGGAGTTCCCTCTTCACATCAGGTGGCCAAAATATTGGAGCTTCAGCTTCAGCATCAGTCCTTCCAGTGAATGTTCAGGACCGATTTCATTTAGGATGGGTTGGTGTGATATCCTTGCAGTCCAAGGGACTCTCAAGAGTCTTCTCCAACACCACAGTTCAAAAGCATCAATTCTTTGGTGCTCAGCTTTCTTTATAGTCCAACTCTCACATCCATACATGACCATTGGAAAAAACATAGCTTTGACTAGATGGACCTTTGTCAGCAAAGTAATGCATTATTAAATGCCTTTCCATTATTCTACCATCAAAATAATATGGAAAGTTTGTTTGTCAGTCTCTATAGTTTTAGTTGTGCAGAAGTGGCTGTGTTTAACACATTATTGACCAGACACTTAATACATCTTTTGTTATCTGAAGGTTATTGAGCAAAGGCATTTCAATACTCACTTACATAACAAATTGCTGACCATAGGTATTAGTTTCTGCAAGAATTCTCCAGTCGATAGGTTTTAAGAAAAATCATGCAAGTACTGCTTCCTATTTTTATTGTTTAAGTCCTGTTCACATGTGTGAATATTTGATGTCATTTATCACATTACTATTTCTTAAATGCCCTTTGTGGACACCAAAAAAATAAAGAAAGAAAGGAAAAGTTGTTTCAACCTCATTGGTAATGAAGGTAAGAAAAATTGCCTTAATTTAGGGGGAATATGCAATTATTTTCATTAATTTTGGACACTTTGAATCAAAAATTCTATTATAGACATGAATTTGGAAGCCAAGAAAAAGTGAAGATAATGTAGCCTTTGTTTCTTTCACCCTAGTTCCTCAAAACTCCAGTGAAATATTGGTATGAAAATTATGCTATAAAGCACTATCAAAATTTTCCTGTAATAAAAGTGAGGATGAAACTAATTACATAAACTTTCCTCTAGGAAATACTCTAAAACATTATTATGATTGAGTGAGCTTTTTCATCATCTATAAAATTATTGGAAATCATTTGTTATATTTTATTATAATAATATGAACACTTTTCTTCAACTTGTCAATCATCCTTATTTAAAAATTGTTTGTCAGAATATTTATAAGACAAAAACACAACTTGGAATAAATTCAATGTCATTTTCACTGAACAGAAATCTCCTATAACTAGGATTATTGCATTATAGTATCTCAGATTTAGATGAAATTTCAGAGATTCTAGGTTAATTTTTCTCTCGGTGATTTAAAAATCATATTTCTTAGTACATGCTAAAACCTATTCTCTGTGGGTGTTACTAATTTCTTATCTATAATTAACATTTTTTTTTCTACAAAGAGCATATATCATTTTCTGTGGCTGTGTCTTACTAAGACAATTGAGATGCATGAGTATTCCGTGGGACAAGTTCCAGATAGGGTAAAAGTTGATATTTACTTATTTGTAAGACAGTATTAGACTAGATAGGAAATAATATGTGAATACATTAGTCAAGATCCTGTCAAAGGGGAAATATCACATCAGGAATTTGAACACAGGAATTTTAACAAAAAGAGCTATTAAAGAATAGCTTTTAATTTAAAATGGTTGGGACTCAGGGGTAAAGAATCTGCCTGCAAAGCAGGAGGTGCAGGATGGATCCTGAGTCAGGAAGATCAGCTGGAGAAGGGAACGGCTAACCACTCCAGTATTCTTGCCTGGAGACATCCATGGACAGAGGAGGCTGGCTGGCTACAGTGCATGGAGCCACAAAGAGTCAGACTAGACTGAGGAACTAACACTTTCACTTTCTTCAAAGAGAATGCTAAAGAAAAAATAATTATAGTAGATATAATAATCAGCCATTAGTAATGAGGTAGAAAACTTAAAAAAAAAGAAGCTTGGGAGAGCTTTGCTCCCACCCCAAGTCTGAGATGTAGACTTCATTGGAATGCGTGCGCCCTTTCTCCAATATTTGATGGAGAAGTTTGCTGAGGTGCCATAGCCTAGGGTTAAAAATTGGGAAACTCACCAATGGGACACCAGCAAGCCTTAACGAAGAGCTTTCTGGGGTGCTAGAGAGACTCACTGAAAAACTTCTCACTGATGTGCCAGCAAGACCTTTGTGGAAGCTGCCCACTGTCGTAGCGCTGAGACTCACAGGAAATCTGTCTGCTGGAATGCTGCTGCAGTTCACTGGAGGGTGAGAGCCAGTAGGCATCCAGCCACATTCTGGCAAGCATGCACCACAGGAGCAAGAAAGAGAAGCTTATTGGAACCAGGAATATCTTCTGCAATATCTTTCTAGCGTTGTCCACTGACAAATTTAGATATGCCAACTGATAAAGGAGAGATGTTTCCAGGTTTACTCAGAAAAGTATTGACTGGCAGAGTAGCATTCCTACCATTTCAAAAACTATCCCGTAAGTATAGCAGAGAACTCATTAGGACAGAAAAACAGGCAAGAGGAACCTAGTTGAAAGGGAATAATAATAGATTGTAACTTTATCAAAACTCATCATCTAAATTCAAACCATAAGGCACAATTAAGCTCTAACCAGTTCTTACAATTAACAGTAAATGGCCACATACCTGATACCGTCTATCAGGAGGTGCAGTGGGAAGTTCGTAGTGTTTAGCAGACTCTTTTATGTCAGGCTTCAACTCCAGTGTTGTTTTTTTTTTCTTTTTTCCCCACTGCTAGGAGCACTTTAGTGACTCATTGCTTGTACTCCTTGTGACCTGGGCAGTTTATGGACTGGTGAAGTCTTTGCGAGAAAGCCAGCTCAGATTGTTGGCTTCATTTCTATGTAATTTGCTTCTCTCTGGTATCCTGATTTCTTAAGTGTTGATGCATTGGTCATCCTAAATTTCAGTTTTTGTCCATCTAGCACCATGGATGGATGTATTAAGATTCTTTGCCTCTTGGAGATAATTCTTGCTCAGGATCTCCATGTTAATATCTTCTTTATGTGTTTTTTTTTTTTTTTCAGTATGACTTTTTTTTTTTTTTTACTAAGTTCCCTAGTCCCATATACCTTAAAATATTTTTCACACTGTTCCAGTATTCTTACCTGGGAAAGCCCATGGACAGAGGAGCCTTTCATGTTATAGTCTATAGGGTCACAAAATAATCAGATGCATAGCATCTGGGGGCTAAACAACCCCAACAAAAGAGAACACTGGGACTTCCCAGGTACTCATTGGTAGAGAATCTGCCTGCCGATTCTTCTACATGTGGACTTCCCTGGTGGTTCCGACGGTAAAGAATCTGCCTGCCATGCAAGAGGCCTGAGTTCGATGCCTGGGTGGAGAAGATCCCCTGGGAAAGGAAATGGCAACCTACTCCAGTTTTCTTGCCTGGAAAATCCTAGTGGGCTACGTCCGAAAGGATGGCAAAGGGTCGAACAGGACTGAAAAAACACTCAAAAGAACAATCCTGTTTTATGTTTGAGTTTGTTCTTGTTTTCTAGTTGCTTTCAGCAGGAGTTATTCTACTACATGCTGATTCATCATAGCTGGGAGTGGAAGTCATGGAAATATTTTAAAAGAAAATGAATGAATTACAAGACAACAAATGATTTACAATAAAAATCATTTGTGCAAAGGGCAAAATGCAACCTCTAAAAAGTGTTTATTTCTTCCTCTTTTTTATCTCTGTTGATATTAAAGTAGGCCTTTCATCTATGTGGTTTTATAATTCTATGAGGAAACATATTGTGCACCATACACCCCAGAGTCCTAAATTCAAAGGTAATAACATTTATCATTTTGTTTACATTTCTTGTGAAGATCGAATTTGTTCATATGCTGAGGCAAAATGTTAGCCTTTACTGAAATACAGCAGTAGAGACCTAAACTACCTTTTAGTGACTTGAACCTCAAGTGATTTTAGTAAATCAAGACTGCTTCAGTCAGGCTAGTCTCTCATAAGAGCAAAAAAGGAATAAACCACTGCATTACTTTTTTTAAGAGCTTTTGTTTTCCTGAGTGAGATACTGTTGAATTTCAATATTGCTTTTCAGTTAAATGTGACATGTAGAATATAAGCATGCAACCGTTTAACAATGAATCCCTTATGACAATGAGTATCTCTTTTTTTACTAGTTGCAAAGTGGTTTCCAATAAAGAATGGAGAAGATTTTTGTACTCATCTTGCTGCAATTGAGTCATAGAGGTGCATTCTACTCAAATGAAAAACATAGAGAACAATGAAAGGCAACACATAAGTAAGGATCAGGTAGTATAAGTGATACAAGTGCTGAGAATATGGCCAGAGTGGGCTCCTGTTGAGAGGGGTTCCTCGTTTAAGAACATAAATATATATGTAATTTGTATTCAATAGTGTATGACAGAGGAAAGGCACATTCAATATATTATTAGTTTACTTTTTCCTCTCAACAACCTGAACTGGGGATTTCTGGCTAAAGGATTTTTAAGACAATTCAAACAAAATAAATAGGAATATTTGTTCCCTGGTGTGCTGAAGTTCATGGGGGTCACAAAGAGTTGGACACAACTGAGTGACTGAACTGAACTATCCATTCAACAAATATTTTCATGGAAGAATGAGGGCTTCAGGGTGACGCAAGCTCTTTATTGATAGCTACATGATCTTTGTCAACTTTCCCCACTCTCTGAGACTCCATGTTTTCTATAATGTGTGCAGCCCCTTGGCCCTGCCTGCTCTGGCATGCAATTACTCTTATTGTATTTAGGTTTCTCAATTTAGTGACCACAGGTCTCACTGCAAGGCCTGGCCTACAGTGGTCTAGTGAGTCTATTTCTTTCCTGCTTGCTGCAGGAGCAAACAGCCCCAATTGTCACATTGCTCACAATGACTGTACAGTGTCTCTTCACCACAGACCTATAGTCCCTCTGAGAACTTTATGTTCTTTGAACAAAAAAGAAAAAAAATATGAATTTAGTTCATGGATAGATTATCTCAGCTGAAAATGGATGGTTCCACTAGAGCTTCACTCTGGGATAGCATAGTCTACTTTTCTGTTCAAGACAGATAGTACACTCTCCCCCTATATAGGACTGACAGATTTGTTACTTTCTTGATCAAGATGTTATTATTTGAGTTTGACACTTTAGGAATTGTTTCTCATTGAAGAGTCACTTCCTTGTTAATGCCTCTTTCCCCAGTAAGCCCACATTCTGTGAATGAACAATGTGCTTAGTCACTCAATCATGTCTGGCTCTTTGGGCACATGGACTGTAGCCCCCAGGGTCCTCTGTCCACAGGATTTCTTGGACAAGAACACTGGAGTGGGTTACCATTTCCTTCTCCAGGGGATCTTCCCAAACCCGGGATTGAACCTGCATCTCCTGCATTACAGTCAATTATTTGCCACTGAGCCATTGTGGAAACCTCATTGAACAACCCAAAGGTACAAAGGCTCAGGTTCTGCCTGAAACTTGGGGCAGCTAAACCCTTAGCATCAGAGGTTCTCCCATGTTCAGCAGAGATCTTGTTATAAACGCATTGCTGCCCAATGTCTCCTTCTTTTCAATTCTGTTTCTTCTGTTTCTTCCTCCAGCATTCATAACAAGAGAACTCACTAAAAAAATTCCTACACACACATGTTCATCTTGGCACCTGCTTCCGGGAAAGCCGTGACACTTTCCAAATTAACATCTTTTGTTGATCAGATATCATAAGGTGCATCAAGACAGACAATCATTATGCTGGAATGCTTGTTCAAATCCATATAGAATGGCACGGAGATCAATGCAAGGATTTATCTGTCTGTAGTGAAAACAATGAGGCAAAAGGTATACGTTTGTATGCTGGACCAGGCCTAACTTGACAGCTATGAAAACATAAAATATGAGACTTCCCTAGCTAACTTTTTTTACAACTATTTGAATACAGACATGTTATAACTTGCTATTATTGTGTATTTTCTCACTTCAACTAATATTTGAATCATTAGATATTAAAATCAGTAGGTATTCTACTGAAAGCTGTTGTATTATTGCATTTGACCAACTATCATGCTTGTCTACTATTGTTATTTATCAGTTTTTTAAATTTGGCAATTATATGATAACTTAAAATTATTTCAATAAGAAATCCTATTTTTATTACCAATATATATATTTATATTTGAATTACTTATGGAGAAAGACTATTATAAATTACTTTAATAAAGCTTAAATTAAACTCCAGTGTATAATTTTTCTTTGATTGGGTTATAAAGTACTATTTCACTTTGAAATGGCTTTTGATCCTATAATATGATGAATACATGCAGTTATGCTAAATATTTTCTACCTGACTTCACATATTTGAAATATTTAACCTAACTTTTAAAGTATTTAATATTCATTTTGATCAAACTATTACTTCACAATTTTCTCAGTTGGAATTGTTATTTTGTGTTAGTCTTTAAGATTACATTGCTGCCCATTATAAAGCAAAATTTATAATGAATGCATGCATAGGAGCTATTTTCCTAGGTGTTGGAATGTGTATAGCATATTTTGAATATAAGTAGTACTTGGAAAATTATCCAGAAGACATTGAATAAAGAAGTGTTTGATTTACCCTTAATATTTGAAATTATTTGAAAAACCATATGCTTATTGTATAGGAGTTCAATTATTAGTTTCAAAATAGTATTAAAACAATATTTTTACATATTTCCCTTTCTGCCATAACTATACCCTTTATGCTAACCTCAGATGTTCACATGATAAAGACAAAGGTGAAAAATAAATCTCTTAAACTTCTGCATATTACAAAAGATCTCAGGAGGTTCTACACTGGAGGTGGTTTACACCACCTAGAAAAGAGTTTATTTTCTTAATAAAAACCTCTTCCTGGGAAAGGATTTGTAGAGGAATACAAACTTCAGGAAAAGTGACATTGTTAAGATCATAAAGTAGAAAACGGTAGTAATTTTAAAATCTCATTTATCTGATTATGTGCAAGTGTTTCATATAAGTTATTTTACATATTTTCTCATAGATAAATGAGAAAAAAGCTACTCTAAATTTCTCCATTTTACAAATAAGAAAAATGAAATTTACAAGTATTATAAGGTACCTTAACCATGGTGTCTCTAAGTGACTGCATAGAAGAATGTTCAGTTAGCTTGACTTCAAGCAAATAAATACAACTTTCAATTGTGTATAAGTCACTAGGTGGATAGGAAGGCAAAATTAAAGAAAGAAAATAGGCTGTAAGAGAGAGAGAAAGAGGGAATGGGAAAAGTAAAGACTAAAAAGACATGAAAGTCCACAACCAAAACTTTCAAAGATAATATTGCAGGCTTGTAACCATCTAATGAGGATGCTCTGAAGCTAGCAATATGTGATATACTTTTCACAATCTGAGTGCATTTTAAAACATATTTGGGATACTATATGCTTGCGTGCTAAGTTGCTTCAGTTGTGTCTGACTATGTGTGACCCCATGGACTGTAATCCACAAGGCTCCTCTGTCCATGGGATTTCCCAGGCAAGAATATTGAATTAGGTTGCCATTTCTTTCTCCAGGAGATCTTTCCCACCCAGGTATCGAACGTGTGTCTCTTGATACTCATAAATGTACAGAATCCCAGTGTTGGAGGGTCACAGATTTAACCAACTACTTGTGGCTATATTCTCTCATCCACTACTTGCTAAAATATTTCATAGAATTAGTTGTACTATTATTATGATCCTTAGAAAATCCTTAACCATATTGCCGCATTTTAAATGTATAGTTATCGATTGTGTCTCACTTGAGTATTCTCTTAAATACAGTTTATACTTAAAAATGTTACTTACAAACATTTTGTGAGTTTCCAATATACATAAAACAATGAGTTAATACTTGCAAAAGCCTCCTTGCTTCAATATTTTAGAGAGTTAGAATGTAGAAAAGATAGATCTTTGTTCAAATGCATGATACAATATTAAGGGATAGTTTAAGGTTTTCAGTATGAAACGGACCATATTAAATAACTACAAAGGAAGAAATTTATCCATACCTGCTCCTGATTTATATGGTGCAATCCTAGATTTTGAGCTGATATCATAATGGATCAAACATTTGGTGTACTTGAAGGAGAGAGCGTATTTTTATGTGGAAGAGACGTTGATGCTATGGCCCACAAAGCAGACTGTGCTTGGCATTCTTCAGGATAGCACCCAAGGCCTGCTTCTCTTGGTTCTCTTGGCCCTTGGGTATTCCATCTCTCACTGTATCATAGTTGACCACTTAAATATGGCAGAACTGGTTTGGATCAGAATTGGTCTATGTGGCCAATTAAATATGACTTAATTTTGGATCGCATATGATCTCCAAGGATAAGTCATAGGAAACACTGTGGCTTCTGCAACACCTTCTCTTGGATCAGTACTTTAGTGAAAGTCAGCTGCCACATCATGAAAAGCTCAAGAAATCTACGAAGAGTCCCATGTGGTGAGATCACAGCCAGAACTAACTTTGCCAGAAGTATAAGAGCACTCCCATGAATGTGGTTCATTCCTCCCATTTAAGACTTCAGATGAATCTAGCTCTGACTGACACCTTGACTGCCACCTTCCAAGATACCCCAAACCCAAACCTGACTTAACTCTCTCAGAGTCCTGATGCTAGCAGCTATAAAACAGGGATGGTTTTTATTTATTCCAGTTTTTTTTAAGATATAATTGACATGTAGCACTGTATAGGCTAAAGGAATAAATGTAGTTATTTGACTTACATACATCACGAAATGGTTACCACAAGTTCAGTGAATATCCACTATCTCATATAGATACAAAGTAAAAGAAAAAAACATTTTCCTAAGAGTTGTAAGAACTCTTAGAACTTAAACTCTTTCATATATAACATACAGCAGCATTACTTATATTAATGATATTGTACATCATATCCCAAGTATTAATTCATCTTACAACTGGAAGTTTGTATTTTTAACCACCTTCATCCAATTCTCTTCATCCTTCCCTCCAGTAACCACAGATCTATTCTTTTTCTATGAGTTTGTTTGCTTTTGCAGTCTATTTGACCTAAACACTATGTTAGTTCCTGGTGCACAACACAGTGACTTGACATTTCTATACATTACAAAATGATCACCATGATAATTCTAGTTAACTCTGTCACCATACAAAGATATTTTATTGTTATTGACTATATCTGTACATTTCATCCCCATGACTCATTTATTCTGCAACTAGAAGTTTGTAGCCCTTAATCTCGGTCATCTATTTCACTCCTGTCCCCACTCCCATTTCCTCTGGCAACTACCTGTTCTCTTTATCTATGACTCCTTCTCTTTTGTTATGCTCACTGGTTTTTTTGTGTGTGTGTTTTAGATTCCACATGTAAGTAAAATCATACAGTATTTATTTGTCTCTCTGACTGACTTGTTTCACCTAACATAATACCCTGTATGTATTAAATAATTGTTTGGTGTTTTAAATGGCTAGGTTTTGAAATATTTTATTGTACAGCCACAGATAACTGAAGTGGATCTGGAAGGTCTAAGAAAGGCTGAGGAAACAGGATACTGGATTGGATACAGTACATTGGGTTAGAACACATCCTTTACCAATGTCGGGGGGAATGACTGGTAAGAGGAGCACTGTATCTTAGCATTAATAGAAGTTCAGTACTGTAAGTTCTCTGAAGGTCTGGGCTGACAGTAGGTTACAGATCTTGGCTTATGCATATGTATTGATAACAGTGCCCCTCTTTCCTTCTCTGTGTACTATGCTCAGTTGCATCCCACTCATCACAACCCTATGGACTGCCCCCTCCAGGCTCCTCTATCCATGGGATTTTTCAGGCAGAAATACTGGAGTGAGTTGCCATTTTTTACTCCGGAGGATCTTCCCAACTCAGGGATCTAACCCACATCTCTTGCAACCTCCTGCATTGGCAGGTGGATTCTTCACCACTGTACCACCTGGGAGCCCCTTTCCTTCTCTACTCCACAAATAATAACTGCCAAGAGCAGGTAGTACTTAAATTTCAAGAGTGCTAAGAGCTACAATGACCATAGAGGCTGAGGAGGCTAGAGGTATGGTGAAAAGGTCTTTAGCCAAATATAATAATTAGAGCATGACATATGTAGGGGCAATAGAGTGCAGATAAGGTTCATGTTTAGTAGCTATTACCAAAAGAAAAAATAATGGTGAATCAGGAGTCTTACAGTGGTCACCCATATAACAAATCATAATCCCTTTCTCAGGGTCTGAACATGAGTTAATTTTTTAGGTATTCACTGACTGAAGAGGAGACCAAGTCATTAGGAGGCAGGATTTTGCAGCCCAAGGTTAGTACTATGCATATTCAGTCACTTCTGTCATGTCTGACCCTTTGTGACCCTATGAACTGTAGCCCGCCAGGCTCCTCTGTCCATGAGATTCTCTAGGCAAGAACACTGGAATGGGTTGTCATGCTCTTCTCCAAGGAATCTTCAACTGAAAGATCAAACCTAGGTCTCCTGTACTGCAAGCAGATTCTTTACCTCTGAGCCCCTGGGAAAGTCTATGGTTAGTACTGTAAACCCCTACAAATACATCTCAAAATCACTTTATAGCCATCTACATTGGGAGAAAGAAAATACTCAAGAGATTGTGGGTCTATTGGACACAGGGTATGTGAGGACAGGGAAATTCAGAGAACTAGCCATCATCCTGATGCCTTTGCACCCACTTTCCACCCCATTATTAGAGTAGTAGGTATATAGGGATAGGTAATTGTGGAGTCAGGACTTCCTAGATGGTGCTAGTGGTTAAGAACCCACCCGCCAGTGCAGGAGATGTAAGAGATGCGGGTTCGATCCCGGGATTGGAAGATCCCCTGGCACCCAGCAGTATATATATTTGGTGATGATATACAAGGTAGTTACAGTAACTTCCATGATGGATCCTTAGCCTATATCATGACAATTTTAATATCAGGGAAGGATAAGTGACAACCTCTGAAACTGTCCTTCTTAAGGCAACATAGAAATTAAAAATATATGTATCACCTTTGGTAGTGGGGAGAATGAAACTGGCAGAGATTTGTAAATTATTAAATACCTGAAAGGTGAGTTGTGGTTACGCCTACATTATCCAGTTCAATTCACCAAAAGAGACACTGCAGAAACAAGATGGATCCTTGGTAATGACTAAAGACCACCACAAACTCAATAAAATGATAATCATCATCACATTTGTTGTCATGGACATGGTATTAATGCTGGAAGGAGTTAATTAAGCCTCTAGCATATATTGGGGCTTCCCTGGTGGCTCAGTAGTAAAGAATCTGCCTGTCAATGCAGGAGATTCAAGTTGGATCCCTGGGTAGGGAAGATCCCCTGGAGAAGGAAATGGCAACCCACTCCAGTATTCTCACCTAGAAAACCCCATGGACAGAGGATCCTGGCAGGTTACAGTCCATGGAGTCACAGATTTGAATAGGAATTAGTGACTAAACAACAATAATAACAGCAGATAGCATATGGTATGCAGCCATTGATTTACTGATGGTGTTCTACCCTGATTAGAGGGAAAGGAAACAGAGATAGTTCATGTTCATGTGAAATGAACAACAATATTCATTAATAGTTTTGCTACAGAGTTCTCCTACCTTCTGTCAAAATATAGTCTCAAGAGATCTAGACCATCTGTCCATACCACAGAACATCACATTGATACATTATATCAATGACAAGTTACTGATTAGACTGGATTAGGAGCAAGAGGAAGCTAATATACTGATGACCTTTACAAGCACCTGTCATGGAAGGGGCAGTTAACCAGCATATAGTAAAAAATGAGTTGGGCAATAATCTTTGATTATTTCTTATTATTGGCCACTGTAGAATTAGCATGATAGACATGGAAACGAGGTGACCAAGATGGTAGATGTAGACATTGTGCAAAAGCCCAACAGTATGAACTCCTACTTTCCAAGATTTACCTATCTACTGCTGCTTCTGAATATCTGATCACCCAACAGCAGGGAGCAAAACTTATACTTCAGTATGGCATTACACTTTGGGAGATTAACTAATGACTTAGTAAGGCGACTATGTCGGCACCATTCTATTCATCTCATAAGGAGAGATAGCCATACCTGGTAAGGAATTGAACTTTCCTATGAACAGAGCCTCATTCAGTACCAACATCTATGTGCTTACAGAATACCTGATCACAAACATGGAGTTCCTCAGAGCAAAATATTAGACCTCTTTCACAGTGGAAACCCAGAGATCTACTTGTGATATATTTTATCATAACATTCAGTAGCATCTAGCCTCATAGAGTGTTGAAATGGGCTTCTAAAAGGACAAATGCCATTCTCCCATATCATCCCACCCTTGCCCTCTCCCATAGAGTCCAAAAGACTTCTATACATCTGCGTCTCTTTTGCTGTCTCACATACAAGGTTATCATTACCATCTTTCTAAATTCCATATATATGCTTTATGTTTTGTTTTTCCTTCTAGCTTACTTCACTCTGTATAATAGGCTCCAGTTTCTATGGGAGAGGGCAAGGGTGGTATGATATGGGAGAACGGCATTGAAACATGTAAATTATCATATGTGAAATCAATCGCCAGCCCAGGTTTGATGCTTGATACAGGGTGCTCAGAGCTGGTGCACTGGGATGACCCAGAGAGATAGAATCGGGAGGGAGGTGAGTGGGGGTTTCTGGAAAGGGAACAAATGTATATGCATGGCGGATTCATGTCAATGAATGGCAAAACCAACACGATAATGTAAAGAAAATAAATAAATAAATAAAATTTAAAAAAAATAAAGTAAGTCAGAAAGAGAAAAAAGTAAAAGCACAAATGCTATGTCAACTGGGGGTTCAATAATCTGAAATAGTGAGGTGACATTCTTCATGATGTTGTCTGTGTATTAAATCAGAGGTTTGAATGTAGAACTCTGTGCCTTATGGATAAACACACATACAAACAAATAGACAGACAGGTGTGTGTGTGTGTGTGTGTGCGCGCACACACACACACACTGGTCCAGCAACAAAGAAGAGGAACAGAGGATATACTTATCTCCTAGAGGCATACTGGTTGACTTTTTATATCAAGTCTTTGTAACTCTGGGATCTGAAGGATTTGAGTTCCTAGGCACAAAGCTGGAATATTCTTGCCAGAGAGTATAGCATAGATACTATCAAGCCACAGTCTGGGGTTGTTGTCAGGGTGCTTTGGATTTATGATCAAAAGCCATTAGGAAAGAAAAGCAACCACTGCCTTCATAGGGATACTGACTCTGAGGAGCAAGAAGGGTGGGGCTGCATATATAAGGAGAGCATGTAGAACTGACTAGTAGCACATGATCTCTGGGATCATTATCTTTGGCTTTTTTCAGAAAAAATGAGAAAAGTTAATAAAGAGAATTTTCAAAGCCTAAATGATGAGAGAAATAATAAATGTGTCTCAATTGAATTATGCATTCCACACTTTTTTCCTGTTTAAATAAAATAGGTATACAATTTTGTAAATATATTTCTATGAATAATACATCTAAAATGATCCAAGAGGATTTTTAAACCACTGACTCACAAACATACAGCATATGTTTTGGAATATCTCTTAGGAGAATGTTTCAATGTGTTCTTATTTTATTTGTATATCTTCTCTCTTTGGAAAAATTGTGCTATTCTGCATATGTTTGGCTTTGGTTTAGTAATTTATGATTACAAAATGAAACTTCTGACTTGGAACAAAAACAAATAAGCACAAAGCATTTTTTCCGTATCATAGCAGTAGTTTTCTTTCATCTCTTCAGAAGCTGGTATGACCTGAACAACAATAACACATTCAATTATTTGAAAATACTTGAACACAAGAAACTGTGGCAGGCAATGACAATGTGAGAAACACTTTGAGAATTCACTTACAGTTAGGGACATCAACGTTTAATATGTGATCATCTATCAATGAAATAATGCCAAAATTCATGCTTTTACAATCTACAACTTTATATATTTTAAATTTAGTGTAACAGAACACTTTTCATGTTATTTTTCTGACTAGAATGCTTAGTTACAAGGTAATTTATCATAATTATTTTAAGGTATTACATTACTTTTATATATTTCTTTTTGGCAGCATCTGGTCTTAGTTGTGGCAAATGGTATCTTCATTCTTCATTGTGGTATGTAGGATCTAGTTCCCTGATCAGGGATCAAACCTAGGTCCCCTGCATTGGAAGCATGGAGACTTAGCCACTGGATTACCAGGGAGTGAGTGAGTGAAAGTCTCTCAGTCGTGTCTGACCCTTTATGACCCCATGGACTATACAGTCCAAGGAATTCTCCAGGCTAGAATACTGGAGTGGATAGTCTTTCCCTTTGCCAGGGGCTTTTCCCAACCCAGAGATTGAACCCAGGCTTCCTGCATTGCAGACAGATTCTTTACCATCTGAGCCACAAGGGAAGCCCAAGAATACTGGAGTGGGTAGCCCATCCCTTCTCCAGTAGGTCTTCCTGACCCAGGAATTGAACTGGGGTCTCCTGCATTGCAGGTGGATTATTTACCAACTGAGCTGTCAGAGAAGCCCAGATTACCAGGGAAGTCCCTATATATTTCTGTATATAAAGGTAACAGAACCTAAGATTTGAAATCAGATAGAAAGTACTTGAACATTGACTATGATTTTCAAACTTGAGATTGTATGGCTATCATGAATTTAGATACATTGTATCACAAGTGCTTACAAACAAGAATGAATGTATTCAATGAAAATACTATCCTAAGAGCAAATCCATATTTGCACACATGAAAAATGTTAAAATGCACTGTAGTTTAACAAGCCTATCAAAATTCAGTGTAATAAAATTTTATGCATATAGGTGTAAGGAGGAGAGGTGAGAAGATATTAGTGCTATTTAAAACTTGGGAAGAATTTGGAAGGTAATGCAATAGAACTTTCTAATTTGATCTGATCCCTTGTCTTTATCATTTTAAAGCCCATGCCAAGAGAAGAAACTAATATTTCACATGTACAAAAAGCCCATATTTCAGAACGTATTTTCAAAAGTATGTTTAATAATATCAAGACATTTGTATTTACTTTAAATTTTATTGATATATAGTGGAAAAACATATATACCTATGTATGCATATACATAAATATATATGTATACAGAATTTAATCCTACACTTCATGTATTCAGTTATTGTTTAGAAAAATGATAATCCAAAGATTTAACTCATGAAAATATGGACAATAAAATGTTTTCATTACATAGAAAAAGAAATTATTAATTTAGTGTGGTTTGTATACAAAGAGGATGTGACAGAATCAAGGGAGAAGATAATAGAGCCATCAGTCAGAAAGGCTCACAATGTGTTACATGTACAGTCTCAGTTTGATTAGGAAGAAAAATGTAATAATGTAATAATATTGCAGCATTAGTAAAGTGCTCATAATAAAATCTGTCACAAGATTAAAATTTAATAAACTATACTTGATACAAGTTAGTTGAACAAATAAGAGAAAAGGGGTTTAACTTACTAACATATATGAAGTCCAAGAAGGTTGACTTAATCAAGCTCATTTTTTTTGAAAGGCTATGATTAAAGGTTAGGGAAATGAGCAGGAGGCCATGGATTTTTCATAGCTGTCGGCCAGAATGGTTAGGGTCATCTTTCACTAATCTATGACTACTTAGGAAATTATCTGTTAGCTCCCATTTGTTCTACTCAATATCCTTCATAGATGTTTAAAGACAGAAACAAATGAAAAGAATATGCATTATTAACTCCTGGAAAGCTGTACAGAAAAGTATAAGCAATTTCCATTTCCCTTAAATATTTGCTAAAAAAAACTCAGAAGACCTCACAAGACTTCAGAAACTTTAAAAATTTTTTTTTTTTAGATTTAATACTTTTCTTTCTTTTTTTTTTTTGTATTTTACCTATAGCTACCATTGTTGAGCAGTGTCAGAACTTTGTCTTTTGAACACCTCAGTGTAGAAGTTCATCACTGTTATATTTTATTCTGATACCTATGAACAACTGGAATTATTTCACAGTAAATATTTTAGCTATATATGCTCTTCAAGTATGTATTAAATGCTTTATACATGAATATCTCCATATCCACAATGGATACTTAATCATCTCACTATTTATGGAACAGAGACTAGTAGGTGACTTCTGAAGTGGCTCAGTGGTAAAGAATCCACCTGCCGAGCAGGAGACACAGGTTCGATCCCTGGTCCAGGAGGATTGCTTGGAGAAGGGAATGGCAATGCAATCCAGTATTCTTGCCTGAGAAATCTCATGGACAGAGGAGCCTGGTTGGCTCAAATCCATGAGGTTGCCAAGAGTCACACACGACTTAGTGATGAAACAGCAGCAGCAGCAAGTATTAATGGGTATTTGTTTGGTTTAATTTAATACTTTTATTGTACAGATTCAATTCTTTTGAATGGAGAACTGAAGATGTTATCAAAATTATTAATCTAAAGTCATCTGTTTTCTTGATATAATAGCTAATCTCTTAAGTTAACTTCTGTGCTTTTGAGTATTCCTCTTATTTCAACATCTAAATAATTGCCTTAAAATTTCACCATTTATTGCATGTGTTTTATAGGTAATAATATTAATTACCTTTTCAAAATGATATTCAGAAAAACAACTATAATGTTAATTCTTATGGTAATGACTAGAAGTGAGAATTCTTCTCAAATTACAAGGAAATCAAAATATAGTAAGAATTTCATTTTACTTGATATGTTTATGACTGCTGTTTTAATAAGTCATTGGAAGAGAAGATCATAAACTTATGAATGTCATATATATTTATCCTCTAGTCCTGACAACTCAACCAAAAATATACCTAAAAGTTACCTCAAATAAAATCTATAGAATAAAGGAGTGTTAAGTGCACTAACCAAAGGTAATCAAAAATATACTGATAGTTGAAATGTAAGTTAAGTTTCAGGTGACTTACATATTATCTCATTAATTTTCTCACAGTCATTATCTATGGTATTTTGTAATACAAAAAAAAAAAAGCACAGAAAGGAGGATAAATTGGCCAGAGTACTACCCGTAATTGATGAGATAGAGATAGAAACAAACATAGGCACTTTCAGTCTGAGTTCAATTCAGTTCAGTTCCTCAGTGGTGTCCAACTCTTTGTGACCCCATGGACTGCAGCCCATCAGGCATCCCTGTTCATCACCAACTCCCAAATCTTGCTCAAACTCATGTCCATCTAATCAGTGATGCCATCCAACCATCCCATCCTCTTTCGTACCCTTCTCATCCTGCCTTTCATCTTTCCCAGCATCAGGGTCTTTTCCAAGGAGTCCACTCTTTGCATCAGGTGGCCCAAGTATTGGAGTTTCAGCTTCAGCATCAGTCCTTCCAAAGAATATTCAGGGTTGATTTCCTTTAGGATAGACTGGTTTGATCTCCTTGCAGTCCAAGGGACTTGCAAACATCTTCTACAAGACCACAGCTCAAAAAAATTAATTATATGGTGCTCAGCATTCTTTATAGTCCAATTCTCATATCCATATCAGGGCTTTTCTGATAGCTCAGCTGATAAAGAATCTGCCTGCAATGCAGGAGACTCCAGTTCAATTCCTGGATTGGGAAGTTCCGCTGGAGAAGGAATAAGCTACTCACTCCAGTATTCTTGGGCTTCTGTTGTGGCTCATCTGGTAAAGAATCTACCTGCAATGCAGGAGACCTGAGCTCAATCCCTGGCTTGGGAAGATCCCTTGGAAAAGGGAAAGGCTACCCACTCCAGTATTCTGGCCTGGAGAATCCCATGATCTATATGGTCCATGGGGTCGGAAAGGGTTGGACATGACTGAGGGAATTTCACTAACATATATACACATCCATACATGACTACTGGAAATAACCATAGCTTTGACTAGATGGACCTTTGTTGGCAAAATAATGTCTCTGCTTTGTAATATGCTCTCAAGGTTTGTCATAGCTTTTCTTCCAAGGAGCAAGAGTCTTCTAATTTCAGGGCTGTAGTCACCATCTGCAGTGATGTTGGAGTCTCCCAAATAAAGTCTTTATTTCCATTGTTTCCCCATCTATTTGCCATTAAGGGATGGGACCCAGATGCCATGATCTTTGTGTTTTGAATGTTGAGTTTTAAGTCAGCATTTTCACTCCCCACCTTCATCAAGAGGCCCTTTAGTTCCACTTTACTTTATGTCATTAGAATGGTATTATCTATATATCTGAGGTTATTGGTATTTATTCCAGCAATCTAGATTCTAGCTTGTGATTCATCCAGCCCAATATTTCTTATGATGTACTATGTATATAAGTTAAATAAGCAGAGTAACAATATATAAACTTGACATACTCTTTTCCCAATTTGGAACCAGCCTGTTGCTTCCTGCAAACAGATTTCTTAGGAAGCAAGTAAAGTGGACTGGTATTCCCTTCTCTTGAAGAGTTTTCCACAGTTTGTTGTGATCCACATAGTGAAAGGCTTTGGCATAGTCAATAAAGCAGAAGTAGATGCTTTTCTGCAACTCTCTTGCTTTTTTGATGATTCAACAGATGTTGGCAAATTGACCTCTGGTTCCTCTGCCTTTTCTAAAACCAGGTTGAACATCTGGAAGTTCTCAGTTCAAGAACTGTTGAAACCTGACTTGGGTAATTTTGAGCATTACTTTGCTAGCCTGTGAGATAAGTATAATGTGTGGTAGTGTGAACATTCTTTATCATTGCCTTTCTTTGGGATTAGAATGAAAACTGACCTTTTTCACTGCTGAATTTTCCAAATTTGCTGTCATATTGAGTGCAGAATTTTCATAGCATCATCTTTTAAGATTTGAAATAGCTCAACTGGAATTTCATAAACTCCACTAGCTTTGTTTGTAGTGATGCTTTCTAAGACCCACTTGACTTCACATTCCAGAATGTCTGACTCTAGGTGAGTGATCACATCGTCATGGTTATCTGTGTCATGATAACCTTTTTTGTATAGTTCTTCTGTATATTCTGTTTATAGTTCTTCTGTGTATACTTACTAGCTGTATTCCTAGAATTTCAGTCTAGGAAACATGTTTTCAAGCATTAAGCTAACCTGCCTGCTAAGATGTATTCATTATTCAACTTTTGCCACTTTCTATATGCCAGTTACTATTTGAAGCAATGGAAATAAAGTAGTGAATGAAAGGAATTTTGCAAACAAATGAAAACAAGCAAACAAACAAAACCTATGCTTCATTGATCTATGAATCAATACATAGTTAGCAAGTAAAATATATTCTCTTTGAGACCAAGACAAGCAGGGGAAGAAATAAACCATTGAGAAGGAATATAAATTGCTGAAGACATATGCTGGAGTTGCTTAGACAAGTAGATATCTTAAAAGTCACCTTGGCCATATCTGTGTTTTAAGAGAATTACTCTGTTGGCAGTTTATAAAATGACTCAGAGAAGAAAGTTGAAATGTGAGTCAAAAGAGAAAGTTTGTATTTACAAATATTTTAACAAAAAAATAAAATAAAAAAAAAAGACAACATTTTTTGGTAGCAGGTTTACTCTAGAAGTCAATCAGCTGGGAATGCTGCAGAAAATATTAAAGATGAGCCAGAGGACATTTTGCTTGGCTAATGTTTTTAAAATGTGTATATATCAGAATATGGAGATAGATATTCTTCTATTTTCTCCATTTACAGATCATCTATTATTGAAATCAATATGGTAAATACTTATATTCATCCAATATTTTTCACCAATGATGTTTTTGGTTTTGAATGAAGGGAGCTAGAACTATTAAGGTGATGTCTGGTTTAAGGTAGCAACAAATAATATATAATCCCTTTCCTCAGAAACCTTTCCAGCTTATTATGTTTTTTACAAAATTAATGTGTTTGGCTACAGTACCAAAGTTTACAATGATGCGGTGCTTATTACATGCCAGGTATCTTCCCCCAAATTAACATATGTTAACCCAGTAATACCAACAACAAACGAAGCAGGTATATACTATTATTATTGTACTCATTTTAGGAAAGTGAAACACAAAGGAATACATAACTTATCAGCGGTCTCTTATTTAGAAAGTACCAGAACTAATATTCCATTAGATAAGTGTGACTCCAGAATATGCACTCTTATTAACCAATACCCTTTCATGGTACTTCAAGCATGTAATTTAATCAACTGCTTATTTTGATTTATCTGTGTGGTTCTAAATATTTATATTTGCAGTAATAACACCAAGCTGAGCGCTCTAGTAATAAACTATTTTTATACATTTTTTATTATATTCTGTGCATGTAATATACAAGATAAATTTCTAGATTTGAGAGAATGCAAGCAACATTCCTTTATTCAAATTGTTCTCCATTAAATTTGTACACACATGCTCTCCCTTTAAATGTCTGAGCATTTTTATTTCTTTTCAGCTGCAATAATATTGTATATTTTAAGTTGAAAATTAACCTTTGTTTTTCAGTTGTGTGGAATCATTTTTTGTAGATCATATACAGCATAAAAACAACTCTGCATGCAGTTCATTTTCTCTTTGGGTCCAGCCTTGTCCCATGAAGAGAGGGCAAAGTTGTGAACAGCAATAGGGCTTTCTAAAATTCTTACTTACTTGGAAGGTAGTTAAAAAGAGCTCACAAAAGAATAGATGCCTTAAGAGTAACGGAAGATTGTTATATTTGCTACTCACAGTAAAATGAAGTGTACAACAACAACATGTGAAGTCACTCAGTCATGTCCAGTTCTTTGTGACCCCATGGTTCTTCCATCCATGGGATTCTCCAGTCAAGAATACTGTAGTGGGTTGCCATTTCCTTCTCCAGGGAATCTTCCTGACCCAGGGTTCGAACCCAGTCTTCCACATTGCAGGCAGACTCTTTACCATTTGAGCTACCAGGGAATCCTGTTAAATGTAAGTCAGAGGAAAGGCAAGTGATTTCCATGGTGTGATTATGTGGGAAGATGTGGAAAAATAGCAATTCAAAATCTCTACCTACTTTAAACAAAAGATATAGAATATTCTGAAAGTTCTTCTATGTTGGAGAGAGTAAACTTTTTAAAATATTAATAATTATTATCTTGGCTCAACAAGGATAAACTAGACTACCTGTCAAAAATAGAAATCACAGACTTAAAGTAGCTTAAATATGATTGCAGAATGTATAGAGCCAATTTACCATTTCCTTTTGTGTTTAAGGATTTCCACATTCATCTTTCCACTATTGTGGTAGCTTTAAACAATTTTTTGAGTGGGTTTGGTATAATTCTGCACATGTAAAAAGCATGCTATATGATACACTCTAAAGATGTCCTTGCAAATGCAAATTACAAGTTCAGACAAGTTAGCTAGGATGCTGAATGCATATTCATCTCTTTCAGTATGTGATGTAACTATTCATTTGGTTACGGTACAGATTCTGTGGCATTGTGGATGATTTCTCTCTTAAAAGTCATCCCATCCCACAGGAGCAAGACACTTTTCCCCCACACATAGGAAGCGATGAGCTTTTTAAACTCTTCTGAGGTCAGACAGGGATTAATACTAGTTTAGAAAGATGTTCCAAATGATTTTATGATAGAAACATACCCATATCTTTCATTATTTCACAGTATGTATTTGATTTATATTATGTGCAAGTCTTTATATCAGGTTTATATTAATAAGACCCTCAAGGTTCTTATGAACACTGGAGGAGATAAATGTATATATGTGAATATAACGCAGTGTTAGAAAAAGGAAATCATCAAAGCTGATGCTGGGTGACTGATAGGGAAATTTTACATAGCAGGATATATCTAACTAGGTTAGAGCAAGATAGAATGAACGTTGAAAGCATAGGTTGAAAAATGTATGTTCTGCTAGAGACAGCTAAGTGATTCTAACAAGATTAGGCTGAGGAAAGAGGGGTAATAAGGTTAGAAAAGTGTATATCATAAATGCAATCTCACAGAGCTAGAACAAGGGAAACAAACATGAAGGATTCCAAATGTACTTTATGCAAACAGAAAATGAAGTTACAGATATCACAATCCATGCCTTTCAGATATGTTGATGACTGGTAAAGAAAGTGCAGGTTTATATTCCAGGGGAAGTGAATTTTTAAATAAATTAAAAAAATGTCAGGCACATATGAAATAATTGGCAATTTTTAATGATCCAGTTTTGTCCTGAAGAGAATAAATTGCTTTTATTAAATTCTACAAAATTTGTGTTTAACAAGGAGATGATGCATACCCTCAGATATACCTATATTTTATTCCCCAATTTAATGCAGAAAGTATTGCTGAGAACGTTACATGGGTATGAAATTTACCCTGAAGATAATAAACTCATGAATACATAGTAGACAGTAGAGCGCAATGCAATGAATTTTCATTTGTGTCAGATAGAATTTTATTCCAACATTTTCCATGTTCTGTAAAAAGCAATTGCATAACAGCTAACATCTCTGTGGATCTAAGTAAAAGAGTAAGTTATAATCTCTATAGCCTATGCTTAGAATTACAGAATGCACTATTTATTTGACAACAGATTTTAAATAGATTTGTTGCTGTTCAGCCACTAAGTTGTGTCTGACTCTTTGAGACCCCATGGGCTACAACATGACAGGCTTCCCTATCTTTCCCTATCTATCAGAGTTTGCTCAGACTCATGTCCATTGAGTCAGTGATGCCATCTAACTATCTTGTCCTCTGTCATCCCGTTCTCCTCCTGCCTTCTATCTTTCCCCAAATCAGGGTCTTTTCTAATGAGTTGACTCTTGGCATCAGGTGGCAAAAGTATTGGAGCTTCAGCTTCATTCATCAGTCCTTCCAATGAATATTCAGGGTTGATTTCCTTTAGGATAGACTGATTTGACCTCCTTACAGAGTCCAAGGGAATCTCAAGATTTTGCGCTCAGCCTTCTTAATATTACAATTAGGTTTTTTTTCCTTTATCTTCACATTCTCCATATGAAAGTAAACGGACATTACTTGGATTATGGGGAAAGGTAGGTCCCCTGTCTAATTTCAATGATAGTCTATGTGACATTAATGCATTAAGTAAATCAGAAAGATCCTCACTAGAGGATCTCTCTCACATACTTTCAGATGATGAATCAACACTGAGCCTAATCTCTGAGAAGGTGAATTTTAATATTTTCTAATACGTAAATTCCTTAATTTTGGTCTAAATTCTACTATACTGGTACTTATGTTCAGTATTATTGTTGCCGTCTTCAAGTTTCATTCTATTCATGTTAGAATATATGTGTGTGTGTATATATTATATCTGCCTTTTAATTTAATGATACTATACACTGTACATAGATATTATATGCACGTATGCTAAGTTTCCTCAGTCATATCCAACTCTTTGTGAACCCGTGGATTGTAGTCCACCAGACTCCTCTGTTCATGGGATATTCCAGTCAAAAATACTGAAATGGGTTGCCATATCCTCCTCTATCTATTTCTGCTTCATAGACTTTGGTAAAGCCTTTAATTGTGGTTAACAACAAATTGTGGAAAATTCTTAAAGATATGGGAATAACAGACCACCTTACTTGTCTCCTGTGAAACCTGTATGCCAGTCAAGAAGCAACAGTAAGAACTGAACATGGAGCAACAGACAAGTTCAAACTTGGGAAAGGAGTATGTTAAATCTGTATATTGTTACCTGCTTATTTAAATTATATGCAGAATATATCATGTGAAATTCCGGGCTGGATGAAGCACAAGCTGGAATCAATATTTTCAGGAGAATTATCAATTACGTCAGAACAACAACCCTCCTCCAGGGATCTTCCTAATCCAGGGATTGAAACCATGTCTCTCACATCTCCTGCATTGGCTGGTGGGTTCTTTACTAGTGCCACCCAGGAAGCCCTAAGCATTATATATACACATATTTTTATATGTACATACCTATATTCTGCATGAAACTGGAGGGCTGATAGAATATATGGAAAAAATATGTGGAAAAATATATTTATATGCATATATGTATATATTCTATTATGAAACTAGAAGGCAGCAACAACCTCAAACTACTATAAATGCTTGTAGAGTGGAATTTAGATGAAAATTAATGAAGATGTTGAACATTTTAGGAAAAAATATATTTATTGCCCCAGTAGTAAGTCTCAGTTCTCTTATCTATAATGTTTTATTCTGTCACAAACATTCTACCTAACATGTATATATTTTCATATATAATTATTTTTATATATACACACTACAAACATTATACTTTGTCCCTCTTTCTTTCTGTTTATCTGAATCTACCTCTGCTTTTATGGGTAAGGTTTGTGTGCATAGGTGTGTGTAGGAATGAATCTAGTAAAAAGCAACAGAACAAATATAAAGAATAAAAACAACAACACAGGTAATTGACTCACATGATTACACATGCATACAATATTTGGACTTATTTTAGTGAATTTCAGGGTGAAAAGCATCATAAATACTCAGCTCACGTGAAAACGTTTTCCTATTAACTTGAGCGTCCTTTGCTCGAATCTTCTGGCTGAACCTCTCCTACTGGAAATTTCTCACTAGACACTTTCTATTCAGGTCATCCCTGTTCCTGCTCAAGACCATATGCATCATAAATATTTTAATTTCATTTTTCCCATTTTATATTTATCTTTTCTTTGTCCATTTCATTTTATTTTGACACTAATCAGAAGGTTCTCTTTCCATAGGGAAAAAACGTATTAAACTAATTTTTTCTTCTGTTGCTAAACAAAGACACTTTTTCACTTATGGTAAATTATTTCATCACTTGCTTAATGAATATTCCATCATTAAAGCTATGACAAACCAGATAGCATATTAAAATGCAGAGATATTACTTATCTGACAAAGGTCTGTATAGTCAAAGCTGTGGCTTTTCCAGTAGTCATGTATGGATGTGAGAGTTGGACAGTGAAAAAGCTGAGCACCGAAGAATTGATGTTTTGAACTGTGGTGTTGGAGAAGACTCTTGAGAGCCCCTTGGAATGCAAGGAGATACAACCAGTCCATCCTAAAGGAGATCAGTCCTGGGTGTTCATTGGAAGGACTGATGCTGAACCTGAAGCTCCAATACTTCCGCCATCTGATGCCAAGAGCTGACTCATTAGAAAAGGTCTTGATGTTGAGAAAGATTGGAGGCAGGAGGAGAAGGCGATGACAGAGGATGAGATGGTTGGATAGCATCACTGACTCTCAGACATGAGTTTGAGAAAACTCCAGGAGATGGTAGAGAACAGAGAAGCTTGGAGTGCTGCTGTCAATGGGGTCGCAAAGAGTCAGACATGACAGAGAGACTGAACAACAACAACAATTACTCCGTATTTATTCTTTTAAAATATTTATTTAGTTATTTGGCTGCATCAGGTCTTAGCTACAGCATACAGGATCTTCATTTTTCATTATGGAGCACCGACTTTAGTTGTGGGGCCCTGCTTCACTATTTGTGGCAAGTAGCCTTTCTAGTTGTGTCACTTGGGCTCTAAAGCATGTGGGCTTCTGTAGCCAGAGCCCGTGGGCTTAGTTGCTTCGCAGCATGTAGGATCTTGGTAATTGACAAGGATTGAACCAGCATCCCTTGAACTGCAAGGCAGATTCTTTTTTTTTTTAATTTAATTTATTTATTTTAATTTTCTTTACATTATGGTGTTGGTTTTGCCATACATTGACATGAATCTGCCATGGGTATACATGTGTTCCCCTTCCAGAACCTCCATCCCAATTCGCTCTCTCTGGGTCATCCCAGTCCACCAGCCCTGAGCATCAGACCTGGGCTGGCAATTGATTTCACATATGATGATTAACATGTTTCAATGCCGTTCTCTCATATCATCCCACCTTTGCCCTCTCTTATAGAGTCAAAAAGACTGTTCTATACATCTGTGTTTCTTTTGCTGTCTCGCATACAGAGTTCTCCTTACCATCTTTCTAAATTCCATATATATGCGTTAGTATACTGTATTGTTGTTTTTCCTTCTGGCTTACTTCACTCTGTATAATAGGCTCCAGTTTCGTCCACCTCAGTAGAACTGATTCAAATGAATTCTTTTTAATGGCTGAATAATATTCCATTGTGTATATGTACTACAGCTTTCTTATCCATTCGTCTGTTGATGGACATCTAGATTGCTTCCATGTCCTGGCTATTGTAAACAATGTGGCGATGAACATTGGGATACACGTGTCTCTTTCAATTCTGGTTTCCTCGGTGTGTATGCCCAGCAGTGGGATTGCTGGGTCATATGGCAGTTCTATTTCCAGTTTTTTAAGGAATCTTCACACTGTTCTCCATAGTGGCTGTACTAGTTTGCATTCCCACCAACAGTGTAAGAGGATTCCCTTTTCTCCACATCCTCTCCAGCATTTATTGCTTGTAGACTTTTGGATGGCAGCCATTCTGACTGGTGTAATGTGGTACCTCATTGTGGTTTTGATTTGCATTTCTCTGATAATGAGCGATGTTGAACATCTTTTCATGTGTTTGTTAGCCATTTTTATGTCTTCTTTGGAGAAATGTCTGTTCAGTTCTTTGGCCCACTTTTTGATTGGGTCGTTTATTTTTCTGGAATGGAGCTGTAGGAGTTGCTTATATTTTTGAGATTAATTGTTTGTCCTTTGTTTCTTTTGCTACTGTTTTCTCCCATCCTGAAGGCTGTCTTTTCACCTTGCTTTTAGTTTCCTTTGTTGTGCAGAAGCTCTTCATTTTAATTAGGTCCCATTTGTTTATTTGTATTTTTATTGCCAATATTCTGGGAGGTGGGTCATAGAGGATTCTGCTTTGGTTTATGTCAGAGAGTGTTTTGCCCATGTTTTCCTCTAGGAGTTTTATAGTTTCTGTTCTTATGTTTAGATCTTTGATCCATTTTGAGTTTATTTTTGTGTATGGTGTTAGAAAGTGTTCTAGTTTCATTCTTTTACAAGTGGCTGTCCAGTTTTCCCAGCACCACTTATTAAAGAGATTGTCTTTTCTCCATTGTATATTCTTGCCTCCTTTGTCAAAGATAAGATGTTCATAGGTGTGTGGATTTATCTCTGGGCTTTCTATGTTGTTCCATTGATCTATATTTCTGTCTTTGTGCCAGTACCATACTGTCTTAATGACTGTGGCTTTGTAGTATAGCCTAAAGTCAGGTAGGTTGATTCCTCCAGTTCCATTCTTCTTTCTCAAGATTGCTTTGGCTATTCATGTTTTTTTGTATTTCCATACAAATTATGAAGTTATTTGTTCTAATTCTCTGAAAAATACCTCTGTTAGCTTGATAGGAATTGCATTGAATCTATAGATTGCTCTGGGTAGTATACTCATTTTCACTATACTGATTCTTCTAATTCATGAACACGGTATATTTCTCCACCTATTTGTGTCCTTGCAAGGCAGATTCTTAATCTGTGGAAAACCAGAGAAGTCCCCTGTTTAATCTTCATTTAGAAATATTTTTGTGTTCTAGCCTATATTAGGCAGTATGTAAGCAACTGCAAAAATTTTGCTATTAAAGAGAGACACTACCCTAGCCCTCACTCAAGAGTTTAGCCATATATATTTTTACTACCTTTACAGCAGCACTTGTCTAAACATGCTTGCCTCAGTTTTCCTACTGGCACAGGCAGCATTCTTCACCACTGCTATGCATCCCATTGCTTAAAATGGAATGTGCAATTTCTAAACTGCACTGTCCCTTATGGCAGCTACTAGCCACAGAGGGTCATTAAGTTTAAATTCAAATTAACTAAGATAGATAATATTATGTATTGCTTCTAAGTGATAGGACTGGAAAAGGTCAGTTTTCATTCCAATCCCAAAGAAAGGCAATGCCAAAGAATGCTCAAACTATCACACAATTGCACTCATTTCACACACTAGTAAAATAATGCTCAAAATTCTCCAAGCCAGGCCTCAGCAATACTTGAACCGTGAACTTCCAGATGTTCAAGCTGGTTTTAGAAAAGGCAGAGGAACCACAGATCAAATTGCCAACATCCACTGTATTATCAAAAAGGCAACAGAGTTCCAGAAAAACATCTATTCCTGCTTTATTGACTATGCCAAAGCCTTTGACTGTGTGGATCACAATAAACTGTGGACAATTCTTAAAGAAATGGGAATACCAGACCATCTGACCTGTCTCTTGAGAAACCTGTATGCAGGTCAGGAAGCAACAATTAGAACTGGACATGAAACAGACTGGTTCCAAATAGGAAAAGGAGTACATCAATGCTGTATATAGACACCCTGCTTATTTATTCTCATGATAAATTCTGCATCATTTATTCTCATCATGCAGAGTACATTATGAGAAGTGCTGGGCTGGAAGAAGCACAAGCTCAAATCAAGATTGCCAGGAGAAATATCAATAACATCAGATATGCAGATGACACCACCCCTATGTCAGAAAGTGAAGAGGAACTAAAAACCCTCTTGTTGAAAGTGAGAGAGAAGAGTGAAAAAGTTGGCTTAAGACTCAACATTCAGAAAACTAAGATCATGGTATCTGGTCCCATCACTTCCTGGGAAATAGATGGGGAAACGGTGGAAATAGTGTCAGACTTTATTTTGGGGGGCTCAAAAATCACTGCAGATGGTGATTGCAGCCATGAAATTAAAAGATGCTTACTCCTTGGAAGGAAAGTTATGGCCAACCTAGATAGCATATTGAAAAGCAGAGAAATTACTTTGCCAACACAGGTTCTTTTAGTCAAGGCCATGGTTTTTCCAGTAGTCATATATGGATGTGAGAGTTGAACAGTGAAAAAGCTGAGCACAGAAGAATTGATGCTTTTGAACTGTGGTGTTGGAGAAGACTCTCAAGAGTCCCTTGCACTGCAAGGAGATCCAATCAGTCCATACTAAAGGAGAGCAGTCCTGGGTATTCATTGGAAGGACTGATGTTGAAGTAGAAACTCCAATACTTTGGCCACATGATGTGAAGGGTTGACTCACTGGAAAAGACCCTGGTGCTGGGAAGGATTGTGTGCAGGAGGAGAAGGGGACGACAAAGGATGAGATGGCTGGATGTCATCACTGACTCAGTGGACGTGGGTTTGGGTGGACTCCAGGGGTTGGTCATGAACAGGGAGGCCTGGCATGCTGCAATTTATGGGGTCACAAAGAGTCAGACACGACTGAACGACTAAACTAAACTGAACTGATTAGCTAGTGAATTTGACAAAACACGCATAGAATATCCCCATTATTCTATACAGTTTTATTGGACAATACTATTCTATGTAAGGGAATTCCCTGGTGGCTTGATGGTAAAGAATCCACCTGCTGAAGCAGGAAACTCAGGAGATGTGGGTTCAATCCCTGGGTCAGGAAGATCCCTTGGAGAAGGAAGCAACAGCTCACTCCAGTATTCCCGCTTGGATAATCCCATGGACAGAGGAGCCTAGTGGTCAACAGTCCATGGGGTTGCAAAAAATTGGCTACGACTAAACGACTGTGCACACAGTTTCTATGTCTACATATCAAAGGATTGGGATATCATCCTAATTTTCCCAATTGTGAAACAGAAATAAAAGATTATAGCACGTGTTTAGAAGAGATGTTCTTAACTAGGATACACAGAAAGTTCAGTTCAGTCACTCAGTCATATTCGACTCTTTGCAATCCATGGATTGCAGTATGCTAAGCTTCCCTGTCCATCGCCAACTCTCAGAGCCTACTCAAACCTATGTCCATTGAGTCGATAATGCCATCCAACCATCTCATCCTCTGTCATCCGCTTCTCCTCTTGCCTTCAATCTTTCCTAGCATCAGGGTCTTTTTCAATGAGTCAGTTCTTCACATCAGGTGGCCAAAGTATTAGAGTTTCAGCTTCAGCATCAGTCCTTTTAATGGATATTCAGGACTGATTTCCTTAGAATGGACTGGTTGGATCTCCTTGCAGTCCTAGGGACTCTCAAGAGTCTTCTCCAACACTATAATTCAAAAGCATCAATTCTTTAGTGTTCAGCTTTCTTTATAGTCCAACTCTCACATCCATACATGACTATTGGGAAAACCGTGTCTTTGACTAGATGGACCTTAGTTGGCAAAGTGATGTCTTTGCTTTTTAATATGCTGTCTAGGTTTCATCATAGCTTTTCTTCTAGGGAGCAAGAGTCTTCTAATTTCACAGCTGCAGTCACCATCTGCAGTGATTTTGAAGCCCCCCCAAATAAAGTCTCTGTGTCCGTTGTTTCCCCATCTATTTGCCATGAAGTGATGGGACCCAGATGTCATGATCTTTATTTTTTGAATGTTGAGCTTTAAGCCAGCATTTTCACTCCCCACTTTAATCAAGAGACCCTTTAGTTCTACTTTATTTTATACCATTAGAGTGGTGTTATCAGCTTATCTGAGGTTACTGATATTTCTCCTGGAAATCTTGATTTCAGTATGTGCTTCATCCAGCCCAGCATTTCTTATGATGTAGTCTGCATACAAGTTAAATAAACAGAGTGACAATATACAGCATTGATGTACCCCTTTCTCTATTTAGAACCAGTCTGTTTTTCCATGCCCAGTTCTAACTGTTGTTTCCTGACCTGCTTATAGATTTTTCAAGAGGCAGGTCAGGTGGTATCGAATTCCCATCTCCTTAAGAATTTTCCAGGGTTTGTTGCAGTCCATGCAGTCAAAGGCTTTGACATAGTCAATAAAACCAAACACAGTGATACACAGAAAGTATCACTCTAGAAAATTTAGAACATAATTTCCTTTACTGTAATCTGGAGAATTTTTGTCTTCAATACCTTAAGTCCTCAGGCATCTGCAAACAACTTCACACTTTATACAAGTGTTAAAATTAAAATAAAATTTTGAACTAGAGCAAAGCTTTATATATCCTGACAGGATACTAAACACTTTTAAGTAAACAATATGTTTTAAGTAAACTAATAAGCTAATTAACCTCAATTTGCATCTTATAAAGTTACCTGTCATTTCTATTTAATGTTAGATCATATTTTTAAGGATCATCTTATTCTCTTAAATCTGCTATAACAAAGAAATTAAGAAGTTAGAACAATTTTCTTAACATTAGAGTTATTAATATTTGCAGGTCTTCCTATGTTGACGAGCTATGAGAAACTGAAGAGATAAAATGTCATCCATGCCCAACTAGGCATAGCCAGGATTCTTATAAACTTTGAAAATATGCTCTTAAATGTCTTTTTCATTATCTCAAACATTTAGTTTATTTCAGAATATTTAAATTGGAAGTATACATAGAGATGAAATTGTTCATTGTTTTTGTCATCTAAATGAAGAAACTTGACTCTAAAAAATATAGTGAAACTGTTTCTCAGAAGCATAACTAGCATGAGAACCCATAGTTCTGAGATTCTGTGTGGCTATTCCCACTCAAATATCATGTGTGCTTGGTTGCTTCAGTAGTGCCCAACTCTTTGCAACCCTGTGGACTGTAGCCTGCCAGGCTCCTCTGTGCATGGGATTCTCCAGGCAAGAATACTACAGCGGAGTGCCATATCCAGCTCCAGGAGAGCTTCCCAACCCAGGGATTGAGCATGCATCTTTTAGGTCTCCTGAATTGGCAGGTGGATTCTTTACCACTAGTGCTCCCTGGGAAATCCTCAGATATGATGCCTTTGCCCAAATGGGAAATATAAAGTGCCTGCAGTTCTGCCCTTTTCTAAAGCTCTGATTGTATTTTTATATAGGCTACAGGAATTTTTCTTAGCTGTGTCAGGAAAACAGAACAAGCTAATTATATGATAAAACTAATTCTATTTTTCTTCTAGGCATCTGCATAACTTAAGGACTACATCAAATTTAAAAGAAATATCTACTACCACATTTCCTTGTAGATTTATCGAACCTAAAACAATTTTCTTCATAAATAGAACTCCATATGCAATCTGCTTTAAAATGACCATATATTTTAAGAATGTCTTTCAATGCCTAAGATCTGTTATTTTTTGCTTTCCATTTGTTATTTTAAAATAAGTAACATTTCTTACAGAGAAATAGATCTGCGTTACACTATTTAAATTTCTTATCTTCATATAATGAAAGTTCAGTGATATTGTTCCTGGCTCAGGCATATCTGACTCTTTGTGACACCATGAGCTGTAGCCCACCAAATTCCTCTCTCCACGAAATTTTCCCATCAAGAATACTGGAATGGGTTACATTTCCTTCACCAGGGAATCGAACTCATGTCTCTTACATTTCCTGCACTTGCAGAAGGATTCTTTACCACTAAACCATGGCTTCCCTGTGGCTCAGACAATAAATAATCTGCCTGCAATGCAGGAGACCCAGGTTTGATCCTTGGGTTGGGAAGATCCCCTGGAGAAGGAGAAGGGAATGGCAACCCACTCCAGTATTCTTGCCTGAAGAAGCCCATGGACAGAAAAGCCTGCCGGGCTACATCCATGGGGTTGCAAAGAGTCAGACATCACTGGTGACTGACCGTTTCACTTTCACTTTCAGTGGGCTTAACGAGTCTGTATAGAAACACACAAACTAAGAAATTTATCATGCATATGGAAATGGTCACAGTTACTTTATGGTTTTAGATTTATAGAATTTAATTTTTGGTTTGTAAATTTTAATATATTTTCAAAGAGTCAGTACTGTATGGTGTGTAAGAGAATCAACTTTAAAGTCAAGTTCACAAAATTCAAATCCTGCACTACTACTTATAAACAATTTCGCCTTGGACAAGGAACATGTGCACCTCATTTGCATGGATGTTAAGTCAATTCCTCTATATAATGTTCTCAAAACAGTCCAGGCCAGAATAATGGAGTTGTTAAGCTTTAATTATAATTGTTATTACTGGTATAATAGACACAATAACCAAAGAATAAAGCATGTAACCATCTTTGTATATAGTTATACATATATGAAATATATATATAATTGAAAACACATATAGTATTATTTTGTTGTTCAGTCAACTCGGTCATGTCTGACTCTTCTGACCCTATGGATTGTCACATGTCAGGTTTCCCTGTCACTCACCATCTCTTGGAGTTTGCTCAAACTCATGTCCATTGAGTCAGTGATGCCATTCAACTATCTCATCTTGTCATCCCTTTCTCCTCCTGCCTCCAATCTTCCCCAAAATCAGGGTCTTTTCTACTGAGTCAGCTCTTGGCATCAGGTGGCCAAAGTATTGGAGCTTCAGGTTCAGCATCAGTCCTTCCAATGAATATTCAGGATTTCCTTTAAGATTGACTGGCTTGATCTCCTTGCAGTCCAAGGGACTCTCAAGAGTCTTCTCCAAAACACAGTCAAAAGCATCAATTCTTTGATGACCAGCCTTCTTTATGGCCCAACTCTCACATCCATACATGACTACTGGAAAAAACATAGCTTTGACTAAACAAAACTTTTTCAGCAAAGTAATGTCTCTGGTTTTTAATACCCTGTCTTGGAGGAGGTCACCATTAGCCCCATTATAGAGCCGCCGAGCAGAAGACCCACAAAGTGAAAGTTATTCAGTCGTGTCGAGCTCTTTGTGACCCCATGGACTATACAGTCCATGGAATTCTCCAGGCCAGAATACTGGAGTGAATAGCCTTTCCCTTCTCCAAGGTATCTTCCCAACCCAGGGTTTGAACCCAGGTCTCCCGCATTGCAGTGCAATTCTTTACCAACTGAGCCATAAGGAAAGCCCAAGAATACTGGAGTGGGTAGCTTATCCCTTCTCCAGTGGATCTTTCCAACCCAGTAATCAAACTGGGATCTCCTTTACTGCAGGCAAATTCTTTACCAACTGAGCTATCAGGGAAGCCCAAGAAACGACCCACAAACTGGAGAACAATTCTACCAGAGAAGTTCTCACACTTTTGCTGAAGTTCTAGGGCCCACAACAGATTTCCCAACCTGGGGATCCAGAAAAAGAACTGAGCACCCTCAAGGAAACAGACTTTTGGAGGGCACAACAAAATCTTGTGTGCACCAGGACCTAGGAGAAAAAAGCACTGACCCCATAGGAGACTGAGGCAGACTTGCCTGTGCATGTCCGGGCATCTCTAGCAGAGTGGGTGTTGACAGTGGCCTGCCACAGGGTCAGGGGTACTGACTACAACAGTCCTGAAAGCCAAGGCATGTTGGCATAAGTCTTTTTCAAGGTCACCATTGGCCTCAGGCCAAACTATAGGGAGAAACACAGCCCATCAACAGAAAATTGGATTAAAGATTTATAAGCATAACTCTGCTCACCTCAGCAAGACCCAGTTTTACCCACAGCCAGTCCCTCCACCAGGAAGCTTCCACAAGCCTCTTACCCTCATCCATCAGAGGGCAGACAGAGTGAAAACCACAACCAAAGAAAACTAACCAAACTGATTACACCTATCACAGCCTTGTCTAACTCAACGAAACTATGAGCCATGCTATGCAGGGCCACCCAAGATGGACGGGTCATGGTGGAGAGTTCTGACAAAACATGGGCCACTGAAGAAGGGAATGGCAAACCACTTTAGCGTTCTTGCCTTGAGAATCCCATGAACAATATGAAAAGGCAAAAGTACACAATATTGTATATTTATAATTTTATTGATATCAACACATTTATTTCATATACTTAATTAGATTGAATATTACTATATTCATCAAAATATTGTTTTGGTTATATTTTTATTTTTCTGTTTTCATAAGTTTTCTGCACAGAGAGGATATTTATTTAGTGAGGGATTGAAAATTGACACATTAGATAGAATCCTGCTGTTTTTGAGGTTGGTGTGTAGTCAATAGCAGGCAACATATACTCACACCAGGGAGTCTAGTAAAATCCCACACAATCTTGACTACATGGCTTACTATGAAAATATAACTCTCAATCAGTTCATTAAACATAAAAGTTATTTTATGTGGCATTAATTTTGGCACTGCCTTTCCATAAACCATGCCAGATCCAGATAGTACCTCCTTAAGTTTGTTCATTTCTCATCAGCTAAGAACTTAATCTTATAGGTTTCTGCTTCTATTAGAATCCTCAAAGACTTCTCCTCTGACAAAAGGAGAACTCCACTCTCTCTAGGTTTTTGACATTCAGTAATCACTTACAGTTTGACTTCTGTATTCTAGATAGTGGATGAGACACTACAGACTTAAGGCATTCATTATTTTTAATGTATAATCAAAAGTAATATCCAAGATCATATATAATTTGATCTTATATGTATTTGAAGAGGACAATAAAATACAATGCAGTTAATAATTTCACAAAACTCACAAAATCTTTGTAGCTAGACTATTATACAAAATAATGATCTATTTTCTCCATCTATTTGCCATGACAGAGAAGGCAAAGGCACCCCCACTCCACTACTCTTGCCTGGAAACTCCCATGGACAAAGGAGCTTGGTAGGCTACAGTCCATGGGGTCACTAAGAGTCAGACATGACTCAGCGACTTCACTTTCACTTTTCACTTTAATGCATTGGAGAAGGAAATGGCAACCCACTCCAGTATTCTTACCTGGAGAATCCCAGGGATGGAGGAGCTGGTGGGCTGCCGTATAAGGGGTCACACAGAGTCGGACATGACTGAAGCGACTTAGCAGCAGCAGCAGCATTTGCCATGAAGTGATGGGACTGGATGCCATGATCTTTGTTTTCTGAATGTTGAGCTTTATGCCAATTTTTTCACTCTCCTCTTTCACTTTCATCAAGAGGCTCTTCAGTTCTTCTTCACTTTCTGCCATAAGTGTGGTGTCATCTGCATATCTAAGGTTGTTGATATTTCCCCCGGCAATCTTGATTGCAGTTTGTGCTTCCTCCAGCCCAGTTTTCTCATGATGTACTCTACATATAGGTTAAATAAGCAGGGTGACAATATACAGCCTTGACATACTCCTTTTCCTACTTGGAAACAGTCTGTTGTTCCATGTCCAGTTTTACCTGTTGCTTCCTGACCTGTGGACAGATTTCTCAAGAGGCAGGTCAGGTGGACTAGTATCCATCTCTGTCAGAATTGTCCACAGTTTATTGTGATTCACACAGTCAAAGTCTTTGGCATAATCAATAAGGCAGAAATAGATGTTTTCTGGAGCTCTCTTGCTTTTTTTGATGATCAAGAGGATGTTGGCAATTTGATCTCTAGTTCCTCTGCCTTTTCTAAAATCAGCTTGAACATCTGGAAGCTCACAGTTCACATATTGTTGAAGCCTGGCTTGGAGAATTTTCAGCATTACCTAACTAGTGTGTGATAAACATTGGAAACAGTGGCAGACTTAATTTTTTTGCGGTGGGGGGGCTCCAAAATTACTGCAGATGGTGACTGCTGCCATGAAATTAAAAGATGCTTACTCCCTGAAAGGAAAGTTATGACCAACCTAAACAGCATATTAAAAAGCAGAGTCATTACTTTGCCAACAAAGGTCTGTCTAGTTAAGGCTATGGTTTTTCCAGTAGTCATGTATGGATGTGAGAGTTGGACTACAAAGAAAGCTGAGCACTGAAGAATTAATGGTTTTGAACTGTGGTGTTGGAGAAGACTCTTGAGAGTCCTTTGGACTGCAGGGAGATCCAGCCAGTCCATTCTAAAGGAAATCAGTCCGAATATTCATTGACAGGACTGATGCTGAAGCTGAAACTCTAATACTTTGGCCACCTGATGTGAAGAGTTGATTCATTTGAAAAGACCCTGATGCTGGAAAGAATTGAAGGCAAGAGGAGAAGAGGATGACAGAAGATGAGATGGTTGAATGGCATCATCGACTCAATGGACAGGAGTTTGAGTAAACTCCAGAACTTGGTGATGAGCAGGGAGGCCTGGCATGCTGCTGTCCATGGGGCTGCAAACAGTCAGACACAACTGAGCGACTAAATTGAACTGAACTTAATGATCTATTTTTATCATCTTTAACAACACAAAAAGTAACACCCTCACCTACATACATGACCACTTGACTTTGTGACCACACATATTCCAGATGTGAAGATAATGGAATAGAGACTCTGTATTTTTATAATATGTTTTTAAGTATCCTACAAGTGCATAAAAATTTGCCGTTTTCATGGGAGATTCAATTTAAAAAATTATTTTTAAAAATTCTGATTGTGAGTTAGAGAGGGAAGAGGCAAAAAAAATAATACCCTAGAATCCATATCATATTATGATGTTTAATGTGATCGTCTCATAGTCTCTCAAAATTTCAGCAGAGGTCCTGGGTGCAAATATTAATCCAATAGGTGCCAAGTATCTATGGCTTCCACAATGGCTCAGTGGTAAAGAATCTGCCTGCAATGCAGGAGACACAGGAGATACAGGTTTGATCCTTGGTTCAGGAAGAGCCATTTCAGGAGGAAATGGCAATCCACTCCAGTACTTTTGCCTAAAAAATCACATGGACAGAGGAACCTGTGGGCTACCATTCAAAGTGTTGCAAAGAATCAGACGTGGCTGAGTGACTGAGTGTATAGCATACACACCATATCCGAAATATACTATCGCAATACCTATGCGTGACATGTTAAGGGTTGTAGTACTGTTTCTCTCAGCATTTAGAAATCACTCCCCTATATATCAGGTTTCCCAAAAAGCTAAACATAAACTACCATATGACCCAGCAACTTCACTCCTGGGTATACACTCAAAAAATTCCCAAAACACTAATTCAAAAAAAGATACATGTATCCCAATGTTCACTGAAGTATTATTCATAATTGCCAAAATATGGAAGAAACCTAAGTGTCCCTCAACAAATTAATGGATAAAAAACATATAGATAGATAGATAGATAGATAGATATCACAAAGGAATATTACTTAAACACCATCTACAACAACATGGATGGGCTTGGAGGGTACTTTGCTACGTAAAAAATAGTCAAAGACAGATACTATGTGATACCATTTATAAATGGAATCTAAAAAAATAAAACATACTTGTGAATTTAACAAGAAAGATACTCACAGATATAGGGACTTGCTAAGGGGAATGCAAAATGGCACTTCCATTTTGGAAAACAGTCTGGGGGTATTTTACAAAATTGAACGTACTCTTACCAAACAATTCAGCAAATATAATCACTGATATCTAAATTATGTCCACACAAAAACCTGTACACAGATGTTTAAAGCAGATTCATTCATAGTTATCAAAAATGGAACCAACCTAGAGGTCTTTCAGAAGGTAAATGGAGAGAGAAAGTGTGATACATCCAGGCCGTGAAATATCACTCAATGCTAAAAATAAACACACAATCGAACAATGAAAAGACATGGAGGAAATATATGTGCACATTGCTAACTGAAAGAAACCAATCTGAGAAGTCTTCATGGTATATGAATCTCACTAAAGGCTACTCTGGAAAAGACAAAACTATGGAGATAATAAAAAGATAAGTGACTGGCAGGAGTTAGTGGAGTGAGAAGGATAAATAGAGCACAGAGGACTTGGGGGTAATGAAAATACTCTAATGATGGGTATCTGTCATTGTAAATTTATCCAAACCCATAGAATATGAGTTTGAGCAATCTCTAGGAGTTGGTGATGGACAGGGAAGCCTTGTGTGCTGCAGTCCATGGAGTCACAAAGAGTCTGACATGACTGAGCGATTGAACTGAACTGAACTGGTAGAATATGCAACACCAAAAGTGAACCCTAAAATAAACTATGGACTTGGAGTATATTTATGTATCAATGTACATTCATGAATTACAACAAATATACCACTCTGGTAGAGGATGATTATGATATGGGAGACTACCCATGTGTGGTAGCAGGAGTTATTATATGGGAAGTCTCTGTACTTTTTGGTCAATACTGACATGAATCTAAAACTGTCCTAAAAATAACTATTTATTAAAAATAAAACTACCAAGAAAAAGAACTATTTATAAGTTTTTGAGGATTATAAATGAATGGGAACATTTCTGAATGCCTGAAGATTCCATTTTGCACTGTATTTTTTTCTTAAAGAATTACTGTTTTCAATTACTGATAGCAGCGTTATCTCAAATCTTTCTCAAAAGTCAAATATCCTTTGAATTTTATTTTTAAAATTCATTAACAAAGTGAAAATAGCCTTATATACCTATAACTTCATCCAAAATGATAGTTTAAGTAAATTTAGAGCAATAATGTTATGCTATTATGATTATATGCTTTGAACTTTTCTGGCTACATCATTATATATCAAAAGCTTAGAGATAACTGAGCAGTTCTCAGAAACAGAGTTAAATTTTTAAGGAACAAAATGCTATTTCTTAAACAATGAATCATCACTGAGATACAATTCTCCATCAAGTAATTAGTAAGTCCTATTATATTGTAGGTTTTATCAACATTTTTTCAAGGGAGAATAAAGCTCACAATTGGGTTTTAGAAATATCTATCTTAGGTTCCATGTATTTCCACATAGCAGCCTGGTCATGACACATATCATTAGCAGCTATCTCAGTGGATACAGTTAATTATCACCCTTTCTTTCAGATGATGAATACTAAGTAGAATACTTGCCCTGTTATGAGGCCGGAAACTATGCTATTGATATGAAAAAGATACTGCTAAAATACAATGAAGTGGCTTTGCTAATGCCTGCCAGAAACTTGGCTCAATGTTTTTAACTATCTAGAGACTATGTTGTTGTTGTTGTTTTAAACCAATTGTGGCTATACTATCAATGATTACAGAAGACACTAGTGGAATTTTAAAATTGATGTTCCCATTTTAAAAAGACAACTTTCAAATTGATCTTTTTGTGTCACACTGAGCTGGAGCATTTTAATGGATACTTGCTGAAAGTTGCCTTTCTTCTTTGTTAGAGACACTGCAGGAAGATATTTTCAATTTGATTGTGTATCACTAAATGTTGAAACAGGGAAATAGAGTGGCTGTGATATGATGAGGTAAACTAATACCTCCTTAGAAAAGAAAGAAGACAGAACCATTTATTTAATATAAATATGGCTTAGTAAATGGGAATTACAATGCTACTTTGATGGCAATTTGATTATCAATGGTAGTATACTGAACGAAAGATCAGAGGACATTTCTTTCCATCAACAGTGTTTTGTGTAGGTCTGGCATGACATAAATAGAGTCCGTGTCATATTTTATTCAAAGGTATATAAAGGGAATACATTTTCATATGGCAAACTTGTGCATTCAGCAAAAAGAAATGAGTACATCCTTTTTTCATTGTCTTAGAATCCACATGCTGAAACTGCCATTAAGAAATGCATCATGGACTAAATTGACCTCTTCTAAAGAAACAGGGATAAAGTACCTATTTTATTGCAATTAATACTATAAAATCTTGGCAAATATCTTTAGCATTTTTGTCTTTTTATCAGTTGCTGTGCACTAGCTGATTTCAACACTGACTGGCCAAACTATTAAAGCAACAAAGATATAACAATTTACAGACATCAATCAGAAGCTGACTAAACGTGGAATGTAATATGATTTAGGTGGAAATGAGGTTAAATGTTACTATTCACATTAGATTTTACTTTTTTGATTAAAATTATTTTCCAGTCACTATATCCTGATTATGTAAGGGATTGTTCAAAATTTTAGCAACTTCTCTTTGTTCCTTCTTTCTAGTGGACAATATTTACTTCTTTAAATTTCAAATTATTAAGCGTGAAATATTATTACAATTATCCAAGCATCACTTTCCAATATTTATAAATATAATACATCACAAATAATGACAGAGTGGTTCATTTTAGACCCTCAAATTATGAAATCAAATAAAAATGCATTACATGAACAACTATATGAAAATAAAATGGATAACCTGGAAGAAATGGACAGATTCTTAGAAAAGTTCAATCTTTCAAGACTGAACCAGGAAGAAACAGAAATTATGAACAACCCAATTACAAGCACTGAAATTAAAACTGTGATAAAAAACCTTCCAAAACCCAAAAACCCAGTACTAGATGACTTCACAAAAGAATTTTATCAAACATTTAGAAGAGTTAATGCTTATCCTTCTAAAACTCATTCAAAAAATTGCAGAGAAAAGTACACTTTCAAACTAATTCTATGAGGCCACCATCACCCTGATTTCAAAACCAGACAAAGACACTACAAAAAGAAAACTACAGACGAATATCACTGATTAACATAGATGCAAAAAACCTCAACAAAATTTTAGCAAACAGAATTCTGCAACACATCATAAAGCTTGTACACAATGATGAAGCTGGATTTATTCCAGGAATGCAAGAATTCTTCAGTATATGCATATCAATCAATGTGATACACCATACTAATAAACTGAATGATAAAAATAATATGATAATCTCATTAGATTCAGAAAAAGCCTTTGACAAAATTCACTACCCATTTATGATTAAAACTCTTCAAAAAAAATGGGCATAGAAGGAACGAACCTAAACATAGTAAAGCCCATATATGATAAGCCTACAGCAAACATTACTCTCAATGGTGAAAATTTAAAGCATACCCCATAAGATCAGGAACAAGGCAAGGGTGTCCACTTTCACCACTATTATTCACATAGTTTTGGAAGTCCTAGCTGCAGCAATCAGAGAAGAAAAAGAAAGGAAAGGAATCCAGATTGGAAAAGAAAAAGCAAAGTTCTCACTGTTTGCAGAAGACATGATACTACATATAGCAAACCCTAAAGATAGTATCAGAAAAATTACTAGAGCTAATCAGTGAATTTAGCAAAGTTTTGAGATACAAAATCAATACACAGAAATTAGTTGCATTTCTATATACTAACAATGAAAAATCAGAAAAAGAAATTAAAGAATCAATCCCGTTCACCATTGCAACAAAAAGAATTAAACATTTAGGCATAAACTTATCTAAGGAGACAAAAGAACTGTACACAGAAAATTATAAGACACTGATGAAAGAAATCAAAGATGACATTAACAGATGAAGAGATATTTCATATTGCTTGGTAGGAAGAACCAATACTGTGAAAATAACAATACTACCAAATGCAACCCACAGATTCCATGTGATCCCTATCAAATTATCAATGGAATTTTTCACAGAGCTAGAACAAAATATTTCACAGTTCATATGGAAACACAAAATATTCCTAATAGCCAAAGCAGTCTTGAGAAACAAGAATGGAAGAATTAACCTTCCTGACTTCAGATTATACTACAAAGCTACAGTCATCAAGACAGTATACTACTGGCACAAAGACAGAAATATAGACCAATGTAACAAGATATAAATCCCAGAAATAAACTCATGCAACTATGGGTACCTTATTTTTGACAAAGGAGGCAAGAATATAAAATGGGGCAAAAGCAACCTCTTCAATAAATGGTGCCGAAAACACTGGACAGCTACATGTAAAAGAATGAAATAGAGCACTTCCTAACACCATACACAAAGATAAATTCAAAATGCATTAATGACTTAAATGTAAGACGAGAAACTATAATACTCTTAGAGGAAAACATAAGTAGAACACTCAATGACACAAATCAATGAAAGATCCTCTATGACTCACCTCCTAGAGTAACAGAAATAAAACCAAAAGTAAACAAAAGGGACCTGGTTAAACTTAAAAGCTTTTGCACAGTAAAGGAAACTATAATAAGCAAGGTGAAAAGACAAACTGCAGCATGGGAGAAAACAATAGAAAATGAAACGACTGACAAAGGATTAAGTTCCAAAATATATAAGAAGTCTATACAACTCAATACCGTGAAAATAAACAACCCAATCAAAATATGGAAAAAGAACTAAATAGACATATCTCCAAAGAAGACATACAAATGACTAACAAACACATGAACTCCTTATTGCCAAATTCAGACTTAAACTGAAGAAAGTAGGGAAAACCACTAGACCATTCAGATATGACCTAAATCAAATCCCTTACAATTATACACTGGAAGTGAAAAATAGATTCAAGGGACTAGATCTGATAGACAGAGTACCTGATGAACTATGGAAGGAAGTTCCTGAGATTTTACAGGAGACAGGGATCAAGACCATACCTAAGAAAAAGAAAAGCAAAAGAGTAAAATGAATATCTGAGGAGGCCTTACAAACAGCTGTGAAAAGAAGAAAAGTGAAAAGTAAAGGAGAAAAAGGAAAAATATAACAATTTGAATGCCGAGTTGCAAAGAGTAGAAAGGAGAGATAAGAAAGCCTTCCTTAGTAATAAGTGCAAAGTAACAGAGGAAAATAATAGAATGGAAAGACTAGAGATCTCTTCAAGAAAATTAGAGATAGCAGGGAACATTTCATGCAAAGATGGGCTCAATACAGGACAAAAATGGTATGGACTTAACAGAAGCAGAAGACATTAAGAAGAGGTGGCAAGAATACACAATCTTCATGAGCCAGATAATCATGATGCTGTGATCACTCTCCTAGAGCCAGACGTCCTGGAATGTGAAGTCAAGTGGGCCTTAGGAAACATCACTATGAACAAAGCTAGTGGAAGTGATGGAATTCCAGTTGAGCTATTTCAAATCCTAAAAGACGATGCTGTGAAAGTGCTGCACTCAATATGCCAGCAAATTTGGAAAACTCAGCAGTGATCACAGGACTAGAAAAGGTCAGTTTTCATTCCAGTTCCAGAGAAAGGCAATGCCAAAGAGTGCTCAAACTACTGCATAATTGTTCTCATCTTACATGCTAGCAAAGTAATGCTCAACATTCTCCAAGCCAGGCTTCAACAGTATGTGAACCATGAACTTCCAGATGTTCAAGCTGGATTTAGAACAGGCAGAGGAGCAAGAGATCCAATTGCCAACATCTGTTGGGTCATCAAAAATGCCAAAGCATTGCATAAAAACATCTACTTCTGTTTTATTGACTATGCCAAAGCCTTTGACTGTGTGGATCACATTAAAGGGTGGAAAATTCTTAGAGAGGTGGGAATACCAAACCACCTGACCTGCCTCTTGAGAAATCTGTATGCAAGTCAAGAAGCAACAATTTAGAACTGTACATGGAACAGGCTGGTTACAAATAGGAAAAGGAGTACATCAAGGCTATATGTTGTCACCCTGCTTATTTACTTGTATGCAGAGTACATCATGAGAAACGCTGGGCTGATTGAAGAACAAGCTGGAATCAAGATTGCCAGGAGAAATATCAATAACCTCAGATATGCAGATGACACCACCCTTATGGCAGAAAATGAAGAAGAACTGAAGAGCCTCTTGATGAAAGTGAAAGAGGAGAATGAAAAAGTTTGCTTAAGGCTCAACATTCAGAAAACTAAGATCATGGCATGTGGTCCCATCACTTCATGGCCAATAGATGGGGATACAGTTGAAACAGTGTTAGACTTTATTTTGGGGGCCTCCAAAATCACTGCTGAAGGTGACTGTAGCCATGAAATTAAAAGACGCTTACTCCTTGGAAGGAAAGTTATGACCAACCTAAACATCATATTAAAAGGCAGAGATAATAGCTTGCCAACAAAGATCCATCTAGTCAAGGCTATAATTTTTCCAGTAGTTATGTATGGATGTGAGAGTTGGACTATAAATAAAGCTAAGCACTGAAGAATTGATGCTTTTGAACTGTGGTGTTGAGGAAAACTCTTGAGAGTCCCTTGGAGTGCAAGGAGATCCAGCCATTCCATCCTAAAGGAAATCAGTCCTGAATATTCATTTGAAGGACTGATGTTGAGGCTGAAACTCCTATACTTTGGCCACCTGATACAAAGAGCTGACTCATTTGAAAAGACCCTGATACTGGGAAAGTTTAAAGCCAGGAAGAGAAGGGGATGACAGAGGATGAGATGGTTGCATGGCATCACCAACTCAATGGACATGAGTTTGAATAAACTCTGGAAGTTTGTGATGGACAGGGAGTCCTTGCATGTTTCAGTCCATGAGGTTGCAAAGAGTTGGATATGACTGATCCACTGAACTGAACTGAATTGAAGAAACACATGAAAAGATGCTCAACATTTTTAGAGAAATGCAAATCAAAACTACAATGAGATATCATTGCATACTCTTCAGAATGGCCATCATCAAAAATCTACACACAAAATATGCTGGAGAGAGTGTGGAGAAAAGGGAATGCTCTTGCACTGTTGGTGGGAATGTAAATTGATACAGCCACTATGGAAGATGTTATGGAGATTCCTTTAAAAAGCTAGGACTAAAACCTCCATATGACCCAGAAATACCACTCCTAGGCATATATCCTGAGGAAACCAAAACTGAAAAAGATACATGCATCCCATTGTTCACTGCAGCACCATTTACAACAGCTCGAACATTGAAACAACCTACATGTCCATTGACAGATGAGTGGATAAGGAAGTTTTGGTGTATATACACAATGGAATATTACTCAGCCATAAAAAGGAATGCGTTTGAGTTAGTTCTGATAAGGTGCATGAACCTAGAACCTATTAAACAGAGTGAAGTCAGAAAGAGAAATATAAATATAGTATTCTAACACATATATATGGAATCTAGGATAATGGTACTGAAGAACTTATTTACAGGGCAACAATGGAGAATCAGACATAAGAGAATAGACATATGAACATGGGGAAAGCGGAGGAGCGTAAATTGTGTGGAAAGAGTAACATGGAAACTTACATTACCATACGTAAAATAGATAGCCAATGGTAATTTGCTGTATGGCTCAGGAAACTCAAACAGGGACCCTGTATCAACCTAGAATGATTGGGATGGCGAGGGAGATGGAATGGTGCTTCAAAAGGGAGGGGATATATGTATATCTATGACTGATTCATGCTGAAGTTTAACAGAAAACAGCAAAATTCTGTAAAGCAATTATCCTTCAATAAAGAAATAAATTAAAATATAATGCATTACACTCCAGTATTGCCTAGAGGTTTTAAAGAATTTTCATTTTTACTATCATACTTAGTCTTCTGTGAGTTAAGCAGTATTGTTTTAAGCAGTGTCATGACATAGGGAAAAGAGGAGGTTCACAAAATTAATTTATTAAGGTCACAAAGCCAATAAACAGCCAAGTCAACTTTTGAAGATGTGTCTTATAAATGCATCTTCATCAGGCTGCCCTTGGAAAATTGTGTATTCATCAGACAGAATGGCACCAATGAATTTATGAAGAAATAAACACTCTAAGACAAGTGATAATAAAAGATAAAAGATTAAGAGAAGAGTAAATGAAACTGAGAAAGAAAAGTGGGTGGAGATGGTTCAAGGCATAGCGAGTAAAGAAAGTTGTGGTTTAAAGGCCTTGACAAGCTTGTGTGCTAAGTCCATCAGTCATGTCTGACTCTTTACAATGCCTTGGACAGTAGCTCACCTTGCTCCTCTGTCCATGGGATTCTTCAGGCAAGAACACTGGAGTGGATTGCCATACCCTCTTCCAGAGTCTGTTCCCAACCCAGGGATCGAACCTACCTCACCTGCATCTCCTGCATTGCAGGCAAATTCTTTACCCATTGAGCCACTTAGGAAGCCCACAAAGTTTTCTAGAAAATAGGGGACCTGGAATAGTTGCTTCACATTCTTCTCAAACAGATCCTTATGATCCATCAAGTCTACATATACTAACCCCCTTCCTAAGAAGACATTTGGGAGAAATCAAATCAGCAACAAATAATAGGACTGTCTGAAATGTTGTAGGTCAGATAGAGGAATCAAGATTTACTGATGTGTGAACAGGATTAAGGAAACCAAAAAAAAAAAAAGAAGAAGAAGAAGAAGCAATAAGGGTTGTTGGGATGCTCAAGGACTACCAACAGCAAAAGTGCTGTTGTTGGAAGCCTGGCATGTTACAGTCCATGAGGTCGCAAAGAGTTGGGCACAACTGAGCAACTGAATTGAACTGAACTGAAGGTCAGTTAAGCTAAGCGGACTTCCATTATAAGATTAAGTCACTTCTAATAGGAGACAGGAGTGAGAATTAAGTCTTTAGGGAACACAAGCAACATGAAAGAGGAACTTTTAGGACAAACACAGTAAGTGTCTTGGAGGAGTTGGAAGGTATCTCAGAGAAGAGTACCTTTCCCATGTTCCTTGCCAATGTACTACTTCTTTCCAAAGGAGGTAGGCCATGACTAAGAATAGAATCAGAGCTGCCATTTAAATCTGCCTCTCCACTTCTGAATACTCTGGGATTACACCCAATTTGAATATTTAGAAGATCAGGTCTGTCCTACAGAGATGGTTTTGATTTTCACAAGTAGTTGTTGATTGTGAGGGCAGGCGAAAGAATAACTTTCATGCCATTATTTACTACTTTTGCTGTTATAGACTTGTCCTTAGTGTTACATCATTTCTGTTGATTTTCATGATTAATGGATATGTGTCTCTCTATGACAACTTTTAAGCAAATCATAGCTTGAATGGTTGTAACCATAGGTAGTTCCTCCAACTTGCTTTACCTGCCTCCCATGGCTGAAAGTGAAAATGCTAGCCCCTCAGTTGTGTCTGACTCTTTGCAAGCCAATGAACTATAACCTACCATCTAGTGTGGATCAAACAGGAAAAGGTAGGTAAAATATCTCAATAGTTATAAAGTGAAATATACCACTGATTTTTAAAATTATTATTTTTTCCTAAAGTTGAATGTAAACACAAAGCACATAAATGATAACACAAAAGTTGTGACTGTCAGAAGCGCGTAAGCTGCTAGAGATGGTAGCATTTTGGATAATGAAAAGAGAAAAATGGTCATGCTCAGTTCTCTGTCAAAAAAAAATCACTTAAAGAAGTCATTTCAGCATGAGTGTGTTTTAGTTCAGAATCAATGAATACATTGCTTAATGGTTCTGAAAAATCTCCTTATTGATCCATCAGCCTATGAATTTTAAAACATTGCCTATGTGATGCTTTGGTCTTAAAAGTTCTGAAAATCAGGAGAGTGGAAATCATACATCTGACACCTGAAAAAAAATTACATGTGAACTGAATATCTGGCATAAAAGTAAAAAAGTCTAGCAAGACTTGATCTGCCAGTTTGAAGCTCACCGTAATAGAGCACAAACTTATGAAGATATAAGTCCAGTAATATGAGACATGCTACATTAGAAAAATGTACTATTCATATTTATCTCCTAAAGAGGAGATACAATCACAACTAGCTTACTTGGGCAGGAAATGGGACGGTAGAATGTTTTCTCATTAATGACTTCATTGCACTAATGAGAGGAAAAAATGAATGTTTGTGGTAATGTTGATTATTGGCAAAAAGGGTAAAGTAATACTCAGGATTTTGGCAAAAAGAATTGAAAAGGGGAAATAAGCGAAGTTCTTACTACTTCTCAGTTGGTAGCTATCATCAGTCATTGTTAATTAAAATTTACTGTTGATTATTTGTGATTGTCATAAAGGATATTTTATAAATCTAAGTAATTGGGAAAAATTATGAGTTTTTATGAAGAAAGTTGCATAGAAGCCTGAATAGAAACAGGCAGATTCCAAGGTATACTATAAGGAGTCATAAAAGATAAGTCCATTTGTTAATAAAAGGTTTGAAAGTTGAAGATTCTGTTCTGAACCTATTACCTGATTGACAATTGCTAGCTTTCTGTGAAGCTTATGCACATTGCTTTTTATGCTTCAAAAAGAGAAAAGACTTCAGTTCTACTCAGGTGGACGGAACTGGAGCCCATTATCCAGAGTGAAGTAAGCCAGAAGGAAAAACAACAATACAGTATACTAACGCATATATATGGAATTTAGAAAGACGGTAAGGAGATCCCAGCATGCGAGACAGCAAAAGGAACGCAGATGTATAGAACAGACACGTGGACTCTGTGGATGAGGGCAAGGGTGGGATGATAAGGGAGAATGGCATTGAAACATGTTAATTACCATATGTGTAATCAATTGCCAGCCCAGGATTGATGCTCAGGGCTGGTGCATCCAGATTTCCCGGGAGGAGGGAGGAGGGAGGAGGGAGGGGGGTCATATGTAAACCCATGGCGATAACATGTCACTGTATGGCAAAACTAATAAAAAAAATAAATTAAAAAATTTTAAAAAAAAAGAGAAAAGACTTCAGAAGAACTACTCTATATGCCAGAAAACAGGATAAATAGCCCCTAAATAGAAAGAAGGAAATGCTGAGAAAAGTGATCCAGGAATTATAAGATGCTCAAGAATTTATAGAGAAGTAAATCAAGGCCACTTTGGATATGGATGTGAAAAGAGATCATATGGGAGAATAAAAGACCTGTAATACTGGATAAACAATATTTAGGTGGCTATTTATTAAAGCAGTCATTCTAAGCGTTTTTGAAAAATAACACCCTGGACTCTCATAAACTGCTGGCATGAATATAAAATAATATAATCTCTTGGGGAATATTTATCAGTTTCTTAAAATATTAAACAAAACTAACTTAGGACGTGGGCTTCCCAGGTGGTGCAAGTGGTAAAGAACCAGGCTGCCAGTGCAGGAGACATAAGAGACCCAGGTTCCCTCCCTGGGTCAGGAAGATCTCCTGAAGAAGGAAGTGGTAACCCACTCCAGTCTTCTTGCCTGGAGAATCTCATGGACAAAGGATCCTGGGGGACTACAGTCTATGGGGTCGCACAGAGTCAGACACGACTGAAGCAACTGACCATGAATGCATCATACAACCTAACCACTTCATTCCTAGGTTTTCACCAAAAAGGGAAAGAAAATATGTGCCCACTTAAAGATTTGCATGCAAATGTTCACTGAAGCTTTACCAGTAAGACTCAAAACTGGAAACAGTGCAGGATAATTAATAGTTTTTCCATTGGTTGTTGTGCTCAGTCACTGAATCGTGTCCAACTCTTAATGGCCCCATGGACTGTAGCCTGCCAGGCTCCTCTGCAGGCAAGAACGCTGGAGTGGTGTGCCATTTTCTACTCCAGGAGAACTTCCCGATCCAGGGATCAAATCTGCGTCTCTTGAATCTCCTATTAGTGGATTATTTACACTAGCGCCACTTGGGAAGGTCCCCCATTTGTTTTACAATGGATATTAAAGTTATAATTATCCAAAATGATAACCACGGTGTTCAAATTATCCAAATGATAACCAAGTATTTATTTTTGGATAAATAATTGGTGTATATCTATAAAATTAATACTATTAATAAATAAAAATAATTTATTAATAAATAAATAAAAGGAAAGCACTGACACATGCAGTAAGATGAATGAATCTCAAAATAATTATTCTGTGTGAGATAAACCAGACAAAAAAGAGTATATACTATGTTGTTGGAGCTATGGGGTAGGACAAACTAGGAGGGAACAAATGCCAGAGGTGTGAGGAAACTTCTGAAAGTGATAAATATCTTCCCTCCTGATTGTAGTGATTATTCTAATTGTCTATGCATACATCAAAGTGTACACTTTTAATATGTGTTGTGTATGTGCAGTTCATTGCATATCAAGCATATCTTAATGTTCTTGTGTGAAAAATAATTATGAGACTCTTTGCAAATGAGGATGTTTCAGAGACTTTTAGAGAAGCTGAAGTATCCCATTCTCTGCAGTGCCAAGGTAAAGGCAGCTCTCCTACCCTGGCCCTCCCCCTCCCCACCCCCACATACACACAAATGTGTTTACCTTGCTAAGTCATCTTCTCTCTAGCCTTGACTGGCTAGAAAAATGTTCTACAGAAGTATTTCACATTGATTCATTCAGTTATTTTTTCCTATTTTTCATTCATTATCTTGTAAACACATATTAATCTATATCTATGTTAGGCTGTCTCTCAGATACTTCCTACTCAAATTGTTAACAGTTTCTTTTCTTTTCCTGTATGCTTCACAAGGCTTCTCATTTTCACAGCTGCTTAATCTCAGTTACCTGCACCATTATTTCACCATTTGCCATAAAACTACTTTTTTTCCTGGTAAACTTTAATGAAGGGGTATAGCATATTGCAAGAATTGGATAGTAAAAAAGATTAAGATTCAGCCCAAGTTCTCAACAATATTAAAATCAGATAGTAGATGATTGTTGTATAAATGAAATGTAATAATACCATGCTTTGGTGTTTACAAGTGATAGAATATATCAACCAATTCTGTCTGCAGGAGTCCAAAAAGTTTTAAAGACATATAGTATTTGAAGCACAATGTAGAGAGTGAGTATGAATTCATGTTTCCAAACAAGAGGGAGGGAATAGTATCTTAGTAAAGCAACATCATGAACAAAATCATGGCAGTATAAAATACTGGTATGTTTGTGTAGGGCTTCCCAGGTGGTGCTAGTGGTAAAGAATCTGCCTACCAATGCAGGAGACATAAGAGATGCATGTTTGATCCCTGGATCAGGAAGATCCCCTGGAGGAGGGCATGCCAACCCACACCAGTATTCTTGCCTGGAGAATCCCAAGAAGAGAGGAGCCTGGTGGCCTACAGTCCATGGGGTCACAAAGAGTCAGGCATGACTGAAGTGAGTAAGCATTCAAGAATGTTGGGGTAAAGGTGAGTACTTCTGTTCATATTCAAGAAGATAACACAGAAGCATGCTTCCTCACAGGCTGGCAGTTTTCAAAAACAAAAGGAAATATTTTCTGTATAGAATACTATAGGGAAGGTTTAAATGTATCACAGTTTAAAGAGCTGATAGGACCAGAGTTTTATAAGCTCTTAAGGAATATGAGGTGATGTTCAATCATATATAAAGAAATCATTTCAACCTTCTCATTTCCCTAAGACAATGACTTTCTTCCTGTAAATCAAGCCAGAGGCATTCTAACATCTTGTGATAGACACCCAAGACAACCTAATTCCCCTTCAAAGAAAGAACTGCTATTCATTTTAAAAGAGGTCAGTAGCTAGCCTCCTGCTCTCAGCTCCTTCAAGGTCTACTTTGGTAGACCAGTTCCACCCAAGGTCGCTTCCTTCTTGAGGCACTGCATATTCTGCCACCAAGTGAGGATAGTTTATAGAGCTTCTCCTGTTTTGGCCTGATGCAGGAAAATTCAGAATGGAATCCTTCCAAGATTCTCATCACTGACTTGACTGAGGATGTGACAAGACAGTGTTGTATTTTAGCTCTTCATTCTGTGCCATCAATTTTTCCTTCTTCTTTTTAGAGGGATATTTCCTTAAGAAGTATATTGCTCCTCAAACTCCATCTCAGTTTCTCTTTCCAGAATATCCAACCTGCATCACATCTCAACCTCAATGAATATTTGACATTGTCAAGGCTAGGTTTCGGTCAACCAACCAAATAAATAGTAGAGCCATTCACAGCTGCCTGAGCTGACACATACAGATAAAACATGTCTCTCTATCCATACATTATCTCACTCAATTGAATATATTTGGCTTCCTATCCTTAACTTCCTTGGACTTATTCCCAAATATATCTTAGAGGCTGTATGCTTTTATAAAATAGCAAATCTTACCAATATTCGAAGTAAAAACTGTTATTTTGGGTCTAATTTTGCTCTTGTCTAAAGGATGCTAAAATATAATTGTAACTAAGTCTTAAGAAATAAGATCTGGCAGGGCTAGGTCTTGAGGAAAAATGACATCCCTTGAATTATAACTTTAGTAAAGTTATCAAGCAATGAAAAGTCCATCTTCTCATTCTCAGGTAATGGTGCAAGTTATACCAGTAAAAAATCTCAGAGAGTTGAATATCCAAAATTCCAACTTCTATCAACTATACACAAATTTCCACATTTCATTATCAGAATCCTACTCTTCATTCTACTCCCTCATTTACACATAAATGATAAAGAATGTGGAAATTTAATTCAAATATCAATTTGTATCCAGCATAATTAAATTTAGGATATAATTTTCATTGCTATCTATTCAGCCATTATAAAGTATTAGTGATTATTTTAGGAACACAATAGTACCTGTTTGATTGTCTGATTCTTTGACTATTCTTTGACTGTGATTGGTCAAAGAATAGTGGCCCAGAGCTTGGAATTTTCTTTCTCTAAGCCTTTAGGAAAATCAGAAGTCAGCCTCCCACATTTAGTTCATACTATCCATGTTACTATCCACCAGAGATCGAATTACCAACATCCATTGGATTACTGAAAAAGCAAGAGAGTTCCAGAAAATATTTGCTTCTGCTTTATTGACTATGCCAAGGTCTTTGACTCTGTGAAGAGAAGTCACTCAGTCATTTCTGACTCTTTGTGACCCCATGGACTGTAGCCTACCAGGTTCCTCTATCCTTGGGATTTCCCAGGCAAGAACACTGGAGTGGGTTGTCATTTCCTTCTCCAGGAGGTCTTCTCAAATCAGGGATTGAACCCAGGTCTCTCGCATTGTAGGCAGATGCTTTACTGTCTGAGCCACCAGGGAAGTCCTGGTGACTCTGTAGATCACAACAAACTGTGGAAAATTCTTAAAGAGACAGGAATATCAGACAACATTACCTGCCTCCTGAGAAATTTGAATATATGTCAAGAAGCAATAGTTAGAACTGGACATGGAACAACAGACTGGTTCCAAATAAGGAAAGTAGTATGTTAAGGTTGTATATTGTCACTCTGCTTATTTAACTTACATTCAGAGTACATCATGTGAAATGCTGGGCTGGATGAAGCACAAGCTGGAATCAAGATTTCCAGGAGAAATATCAATAACTTCAGATTTGCAGATGACACCATCCTTATGGCAGAAATCAAAGAAGAACTAAAGAGCTTCTTGATGAAAGTGAAAGAGAAGAGTAAAAAAGCTGGCTTAAAACTCAACATTCAGAAAACTAAGATCATGGCAAAACTAAGATCCATAGCAAATAGATAGAGAAACAATGGAAACAGTGACAGGCTTTAATTTTTGGTGCTCCAAAATCACCGCAGGTGATGACTGCAGCCATAAAATTAAAAGACACTTGCTCCTTGGAAGAAAAGCTATGACCAACCTAGACAGCATATTAAAAGCAGAGACATTATTTTGCTATCAAAAGTCCATCTAGTGAAACTATGGCTTTTCCAGTAGTCATGTATGGATGTGAGTTGGACCATAAAGAAAGCTGAGTCCCAAAGAATTGATTCTTTTGAATTTGATGTTGTAGAAAACTCTTGAGAGTCCCTTGGACTGCAAGGAAATCCAATCAGTCATTCCTAAAGGAAATCAGTCCTGAATATTGATTGGAAGGACTGATGCTGATGCTCCAATACTTTGGCCACCTGATGTGAAGAACTGACTCATTGGAAAAGACCCTGATGCTGGGAAAGATTGAAGGTGGGAGGAAAAGGGGATGACAGAGGAATAGATGGTTGGATGGCATCACTGACTCAATGGACATGAGTTTGAGCAAGCTTTGGGAGTTGATGATGGACAGGGAACCCTGGTATGCTGCAGTCCATGGGGTTGCTAAGAGTCTGAAAACAACTGAGCAACTGAACTGAACTGATCAATGCTAATCTGACAATGGTCAGTTAATACAGTCACATGATATTGTGAAGCCTGGCCTAAAATAGACCATTTAAGGAATGAAAGATCTTAATTTAAGTAACTTTTACACCACTACATGCTACAGAGTGTCAGTTTCCAATAACTTTCCATCATTGAGACTAAATTTAATTTCTGTATTTAAGGATACAATTTATGTGACCACTTTTAGCATCACTTATAGCTTCAGTTAGGGTCATTACAGGAAAATAGAAATTATGATTGGTATTGAACCAAAGAAAATTAAATATAGGAAAGAGGTCATATATTTAAATAGCTATCACTCCTTGGCCTTGGGAATGTAAATAAAAAGATGTTGCCACAAAAACTAGGACCATGGGGTGGGGGAGTAGCTAAACAGTTGTCATAGAGTCTCTGAAGTCAGGAAAACAATTTCTTCAGGTTTCTGATTCACAGTAAGTGCTTGGAATTCCAGTGTGTGTGGGATGGATGGAGCCTGTGTCACATGGCAGCCCGTGCTGCTCTCATACAGTGCATATTGACACAGAGATTGGGCCTGAACTGATGTAGGCAGACTATGGACACCTGAAAAGAACCCTTTCTTCCATATTCTCTCTTTGCAGTCTTCCACAAGTGCATTCCATTGATACAAATTAAGAGAAAACTATCTGGCAAGATACTTTGGGATATTCAGTGTGTAGTCTCTCAGGTCTCAGATCACAAAGAACCATATGGAAGAGTGGACTTGTAATTAAGAGACCATGAGTGAACAATGCAAATAAATAGAGAAAAACAATAGAATGGGAAAGACTAAAGATCTCTTCAAGAAAATCAGAGTTATCAAGGGAACATTTCATGCAAGAATGTACACGATAAATGAGAAAAGGAAAGGACCTAACAAAAGCAGAAGAGATTAAGAACAGATGGCAAGAATACACATAAGAACTATACAAAGAAGGCCTTAATGACCTGGATAAACAAAATGGTGGATAAACACAATGGTGTGGTCACTCACCTAGAGCCAGATATACTGGAATGTGAAGCCAGGTGAACATTAAGAAGCATTACTATGAACAAAGTTAGTGGAGGGGTGAAATTCCAGCTGAGCTATTTTAAATACTAAAAGATGATGCTATTAAAGTTCTGCACTCAATATGTCAGAAAATTTAAAAAACTTAGCAGTGACCACAGACAAAAAAATTTAATTTTCATTCCAGTCCCAAAGAAGGGGAATGTCAAAGAATGTTCAAACTGACATATAATTGGGCTCATTTCACATGCTAGTAAGGTTATGATCAAAATCCTTCAAGCTAGGCTTCAGCAGTACACGAACCAAGAACTTACAGATGCACAAGCTGGATTTAGAAAAGGCAGAGGAACCAGAGATTAAAGTTACAACATTCACTGGATAATAGAAAACAAGAGAATTCCAGAAAAATACCTACTTCTCCTTCATTGACTACATTAAAGCCTTTGTCTGTGTGGATCACAACAGATTCTGAATAATCTTAAAGAGGTGGGGATACAAGACCACCTTACCTATGGATAATTCACCTTTCCTGTCTCCTGAGAAACCTGTATGAGTGTTAAGAAACAACGTTTAGAACTGGATATGGAACAACAGAATGATTCAAAATTGAGAAAGGAGTTCATCAAGGCTGTATATTGTCATCTTGCTTATTTAGCTTATATGCTTCCCAGGTGGCACTGTTGGAAAGAACCTGTCTGCCAATGCAGGAGACATAGGCTTCATCCTTGGGTCAGGAAGATCCCCTGGGGAAAGTAATAGCAACCCAGTCCAATATTCTCTCCTGGGAAATTCCATGTACAGAGGAGTATGGCAGGCTACAGTTTATAGGGTCACAAAGAGTCGTACATGACTGAGCACACACTTACGGTGCTGGGAAAGACCAAATACATTTAGGGCTCCCCTGGTGGCTCTTATGGTAAAGAATCTGCTTGCAGTTTGGGAAACTAAGTTTGATCCCTGGGTCGGAACGATCCCTGTAGAAGAGCATGGAAACCCCTTCAGTATTCTTGCCTGGAGAATCCCATGGACAGAGAAGCTTGGTGGGCTCCATGAGGTCACAATGAGTTGGATGTGACTGAGTGACTAACACACACACACACACACACACACACACACACACAGAGTACATAATGGAAAATGCTAGGCTGGATGAAGCACAAGCTGGAATCAAGATTGGCAGGACACATATCAACAATCTCAGATATGCAAATGATACCACTCTAATGGCAGAAAGTGAAGAGGAATTAAGGAGCCTCTTGATGAGGTTGAAAGAGGAGTGTGAAAAGGCTGGCTTAAACTCAATATTCAAAAATCTAAGATCATGGCATCTGGTCCCATCACTCCAGGCAAATAGAAGGAGAAAAAGTGGAAGGAGTGACAGATTGTATTTTCTTGGGCTTCAAAATCACTGCAGATGGTAACTGATGAAATTAAAAGATACTCACTCCTTGGAAGAAAAGATATGTTAAACCTAGAAAGCATATTAAAAAGCAGAAACATCATTTTGCCGACAAAGGTCTGTATAGTCAAACTTATGGTTTTTCCAGTAGTCGTATACAGATGTGAGAGTTGGACCATAAAGAAGGCTGAGCACTGAAGAATTGATGCTTTTGAATTGTGGTGCTGGAGAAGGCTCTTGGACTGCAAGGAGGTCAAACCAGCGAATCCTAAAAGGGATCAATCCTGAATATCCATTGGAAGGACTGATGCTGAAGCTGAAGCTCCAATACTTTGGTCACCTCATGGGAAGAGCTGACTCATTGGAAAAGACCCTGATGCTGGGAAAGGCTGAAGATGAAAGGAGAGGATGCTGGCAGAGGATGAGATTCTTAGAAAACATCACCTACTCAATGAGCATGAATTTGTGCAAACTCTGGGAGATAGTGAAGGACAGAGGAACCTGGCATTCTGCAGTCCATTAGGTCTCAAAGAGTCAGTTATGATTTAGCCACTTAAGAACAGCAACAATTCTGTCAGGTCCAAGATCACAAAGAAGCATATGGAAAAGTGAACTTAAGATTGAGACAGCATGAGTAAATATCTTGTCCAATCATATCCACAAAATAATATTATGTTGAAAAATGTGTTGATGGAAATACACATACACACGTGAAGCAGAATGATGGTCAAGCTCTTCTCAGGGGAATAATGATTAGAATAATAATGAATTGATTCCTGGACAGGAACTAAAATTGAGTCAGAATGTATTGAAAAATAACCAACTTGCAATTTATATGTTTTAAAATGATGTCATGAGGGTAAGGGTGGGATGATATGGGAGAAGGGCATTGAAGCATGTTAATTGTCATGTGTCTAATCAATCGCCAACCCAGGATTGATGCTCGGGACTGGTGCAGCGAGATTTCCCCGGGGGGAGGGAGGAGGGAGGGGGGACCCGGAGGGGAAGCATATGTAAACCCATGGTGATATCATGACAATGTATGGCAAAAACAATAATAAAAAAAAAATGATGTCACTGTATTTTTTTATTTGTGGTAAAAAATATAGGCAGCATATGAGAGAAAACAGAAGGAGCACAGTATATCACTAGTGTTCAAATAGTTTTTTTTTCCTATCTGTTTACTTATATAAGTAATTTTGTCTATCTTCTGGTTTATCTTTTGATAAATCTTCTGAATTACAACTTCTTAATGTTGCGTTGTAGTTAGAAGGATCTTTCCCATTCTAAAGTGTAAAGAAATTCAGTTAAGCTTTCCTCAAGTACTGTTTTGGTGTCAGGTTTTACATTTAAATATTTGATACATTTGGAGAATCCTAGCATGTAGCATAAAAAGGAACTATTAAAAGTTGACATTGATTATGGCACATTGATAATTCTGGAAGCAAAACTGTATGATTATATTTAAGAAATAGCTATTAGGTTATTGTTCTAAATCATTATGTCATTGGATATTTACTGTGATATGGTCTATGTACCATACATAAATGGAATTCTCATTTTTAGTGATTAACACAAGTGGTCCACAATTGCTCCTCTAGAACAAAAGATCAGGTTGTTAAATCATGAATTGGATACAGTACACATAGGTTTAACTCACTAGAAGCACTATTTCTTTTTTACAGTCTTAAAACTGGCAATCACATCCTTTGAATAGAAAATAGAATCCTCATCATGTCTTCACATTATGCATTTAACAAACATTTGTCAGCAAACTTTTCTATGATTAATTTGATTTCAACCCTTAGGGAAAGATTACTTTGAAAACATTTATGGTATGACTAATTGAATTTTAGAAATTTGATTAATACTCAACTTCAGAGTTTTTAAAATACATTATTAAAATTAATTTTACTTGAGTTTTAATAATTCTATGACTGTTCCTTTTGAGCAACTGTTATTTACTTCATGTTGTAAAATTCAGTAAGAAGAAAATTCATGTTCAATAGAACTGGGCGATGTTGAGCCTTCTTGCCTGGAAATGAATAACGTGCTTGTGAAAAGGTGACAGTGATTTAAGGCTGTGAGAACAGGTCTTTATTTACCTGCCAGACATAGTCTCTGGTCTGGATGCAGTAAATATTTTGTAATTTTATTGGAAACTATAACATCCTTGCACTCACAAAAGCCAGTTTTCTATACAGTATTACATGACATCTTCACAGTAATGATAAATTAGAATCAACCTCCAAAGTATCCAAAGCTAGCCATTTATAAGGCAAATGGATACTGAAGCAATCTTACTTCTCAAAACAGCAATCTTCACAATTCCAGTCTGCTGTTAGAGTAATTCTCTTGGGAATAGACGAAGTTTGTATTTGGGAAAAGGAAATATAACTCCATAGTATTTACTGAGTATCTTCTTTGTTTCAAACACTGTGCCATACCATCCTATGCACTTTAATTTTACTGTTTGGTAATCCCCCAACAATAGCCCATGCTCTCCTTAAATTGCTCTTGCAAAGACAGACTTTTCAGAAAGGGCAATTCTCTATTTTCACACAACTAGTCTTTTCCCTGTCTCTGGCTTCACATCACCTTCTCTTTCGTGCTTGTGTGTGTCAGGGCATGTGCATGTGTGTTTGTGTTTATTTATGTGAGAGTAAGTTTATGTGTCAAATCTCCCTCTGCCTCCTACTTATAAGGAGTCATGTGATGGAATTTTGAGCTCATTCAAGTAATCCAAGTGATCTTTCCATTTTAAGCTTCTGAAACTAATCATGTCTGCAAAGAACCTTTTTCCAAATAAGGTAACATAAATTAATATTTACATGTTTCAGGGACTGATATGTGATATGTTTGAAGGCCATTATCAGCCTACTACATACTGTTGATATTTCTGTAATCCGTTTGCTTATTCCTTTGCTGTTGGCCTCAAAGGTAACCCATCTTTTTCTCTAAACTTGGACTGTTTTCACTTCACTATCTATTTCATAATTTTCCACAATATGTCTTTGACTAGGAAATCCCCAAAACATCAAAGTGTTGTTGCTTTTTAAGCAGTGACACAAGGCAGCAGTTTGAGATGATAGTGGCAATGTTGCAATTATGTTGGTTTCGACAAGGATAAATAAAGACAATCTAACTATTGCTTGCAATTGCACTCAGATATAAGCAGGTTCATCAAGATAAATTGCTGAATAGGTCATCCTTTCTCTTACCAAACCCTATTTAAAATAGGTTGTTAAATATTTGTAATTCATATTTCTATTAAAATAGTCTATGTCTTTTTTTTTTCTTGCCCTATATCAGGTCTACGTCCTTTAAGTGACTGTACCATATTTAATGTGGGATATCTAATTCACATATTTGAAATGGCATTAAAATTGCCTCTGTCCATACTGGTGGTCATTCAATTTTTCTATAAGCCTGAAATTATGCCAGATATAAAGTTTACTGAAAAATAAGTATGTATTCTCTTTCTTTGAAGAAGAGAAGCAGTATAAAAGAATTAGAAAAAAGAAATATTAAAAGTTAAAGTTTAAGAAAAACTAACAGACATAAAAGAAACTTGAATCTACAGATTTAAAGATCACACAATGTTCCATGAAAAGTTGCCACAAAATGATAAATATATGTCAAGTAGATACCATAGAAAAAATAATAAATCCTAAAGACAAAGAAAAAGAATCCCCATCTGTTATCTAGATGAAAATATCAAGTCATTTTCAAAGGAAAAAATTAATGTCTTCCTACATTCTTCACAACATAACTCTTTCATGAAAATTAAGGATGACTCCAAAATTCTATGCCATGGCAGGCTGACCCTCAGGTCAGTTTTGAACATGGAAACCATTTTAAACAACAACACAAAAATCTATTCATATTATATGCTATACATGATCCTCTTAAAAAAAGTATCAGAGATAAGTTTTTGCTAACTAAGAAATTAGTGAAGAAACTTGCTGAAAGAACTATCCACTGAGCAACAAATCTATTTGTTTTTATGGCATAAACTACTAAAATGGCAGAGTATAAGGATGTTCACTCACCTGGGAGAACAGCATAATCACAACTAGCTGCTGAGCAACCACCAACAGAAGAATGTTGGATCCCACCAAAGAAGATACACCACATCCAAGGGCAAAGGAGAAGCCTCAACAAGATGGTGAAAAGTGAAGGTGCTCAACTGTATCCAACTCTTTGTGACCCCATGGATGATAGCCTGCCAGGGTTCCCTGTCCACGGGATTTTCCAGGCAAGAACACTGGACTGGGTTGCCATTTCCTTCTCTAGGAGATCTTCCCAACCCAAGGATCAAACCCAGGTCTCCCGCACTGCAGGCAGACTCTTAACCATCTGAGCCACCAGGGGAGCCCAACTATATAGTAGGAGGAGGAAAATCATGTTTAGAATCAAACTTCATATCCACCAGAGAAGCTCAGAAGGTGCAAACAAAACCTTATGTGCACCAAGACCCAGGGAAAGGAGCAATGACCTCTACAAGAGATTTAGCCAGACTTGCCTATGAGTGTCTGAGAGTCTCCAGTGGAGACTGCTGCAGGGTCAGTGGCACTGAATACAACAGTTCTGGGATAAGTTCTTTTGAAGGAGGTCACCACTGGCCTTGGGCTAAACTACAGGGAGGGAACACAGCCCCATCCATCAGAAGAAAATAGGCTTAAAGATTTACTGAACATAACCATCCCCCTCCTCAGATCAAGACCCACTTTTCCCCACAGCCAGTCCCTCCCATCAGAAGCTTCCACATGCCTCTTATCCTCATCTGTCAGAGGCTGACAGAATGAAAACAAATGTAAGTATTAAAAATATGGTCAAGAATATAAAGTTATAGAATAAGACAGTGTAGAAATAATGCATTACATAGATATTTGAAGAGATGGAAAAGATGGAAGTGATGGCAAATTTCTCTTCTATAAACAGAGTCAAAATATTTAAACACAATAAATTAAAAGAAGTATACAAAATTTGAAGCAGTAAAGCTAATTAGTAATAAAATAAAGCCATTGAAAAGGTGGGGAGGGAAAAAAACATTTTCCTCATTGTTCATGATGGGAAGTTGTGAGTACACTTGTAAGAAAAAAAAAAAATGATTAAGAGTACTGTTTAAGAGCATGGGGCTTCCCTGATGGTTCAGTGGTAAAGTATTCACCTGCAATGTAAGAGATAAGTGTTTGTTCCCAGGGTGGGGAAGACCCCCGGAGTAGGAATGACAACCCACTCCAGTATTCTTGCCTGGGAAATCTCATGGATGGAGGACTACGGTTCATGGGGTCACAGAGCCCAGCACAACTTGGCAAATACACGATAACAACAGAAACAAGAACATATTGTGAAGGTGACCAGTGGAACAAAGCTACAATGATTTCCTGAAAGAACATACTCCAAGTTCAGTTCAGTTGCTCAGTCATGTCCTACTCTTTGTGACCCCATGGACTGCAGTACTTCAGGCTACCCTGTTCATCACCAACTCTCAAAGCTTGCTCAAATTCATGTCCATAAATTCAGTGATGCCATCCAACCATCTCATTCTCTGTCATCCTCTTCTCCTCTCTCCTTCAATATTTCCCAATATAAGAGTCTTTTCCAAGGAGTCTTCTCTTCGCATCAGGTGGTCAAAGTACTGGAGTTTCAGCTTTAACATCAGTCCTTCCAATGAATATTCAGGACTGATTTCCTTTAAGACTGACTGGTTGGATCCCCTTGCAGTCCAAGGAACTCTCAAGAGTCTTCTCCAACACCATAGTTCAAAGGCATCAATTCTTCAGTGCTCACCTTCCTCTTTAGTCCTTCCTTTTTAGTCCAACTCTCATATCCATACATGACTACTGGAAAGACCATAGCTTTGACTAGATGGACCTTTGCTGGCAAAGCAATGTCTCTGCTTTTTAATATGCTGTCTAGGTTGGTCATAGCTTTTCTTCCAAGGATCAAGAGTCTTTTAATTTCATGGCTGCAGTCAGCATCTGAGTGATTTTGGAGCCCAGGAAAATAAAGTCTGTCACTATTTCCATTGTTTCTCCATCTGTTTGCCATAGAGTGATGGGACTGGATGCCATGATCTTAGTTTTCTGAATGTTGAGTTTTAAGCCAGCTTTTTCACTCTTCTCTTTCACTTTCATCAAGAAGCTCTTTAGTTCTTTGCTTTCTGCCATAAGGATGGTATCATCTGTGTATCTGAGGTTATTGACTTTTCTTCTGCAATCTTGATTCCAACTTGTGCTTCATTCAGCCCAGCATTTCACATGATGTACTCTGCATATAAATTAAATAAGCAGGGTGAGGAATATACAGCCTTGACATACTCCTTCCCCAATTTGGAACCAGTCTGTTGTTTCATATCCAGTTCAAACTGTTGCTTCTTGACCTGCATACAGATTTCTCAGGAGGAAAGTAAGGTGGTCTGGTATTTCCATCTCTTTAAAAAGTAATGCAAGTACTAACCAGGTCAAAAAAAGAAAAAAATTTGACTAGTGTATACCTGAAGATGATATGCACTGATTGAAAGACCCCACAAATAAGTAATAATGATTGCCTCTGTTTGGAGAGTGAAAAAACGTGGAGATGAAATTTTGACATCATTTGCTCTTGAGTTATTAAAATATTTTACAATGAATATTCATTGCTTTTTAATATTTAATAAGTGCAGGAAAAAATTAGGAAAGGATTAGTATGTGGAAGGATTGTACATTTGGGGAAATAGCCAATATACTTTATCTTGGTTCATATAATAGTCTATAAACAGCTCAGATCCTCAGCCATGTATGGATGATGTAAAATGTGAAAATTGTATGACTATTGACTGAACAAAACGTCAAGATGCTTTGAATTTTTAATATTTATCAATGATGTTATCTACTAAAAACTTTTTTTGTCATATTAAAAATGAGTTCAGTCTCAATCTGTCCTCTGGCATTTTTTAGTTGAGAAAAAAAAGACAAAAGATGTAATAAGAGAAGAGCAGGAAGTGTGAGGATGAGGTGAGGCTTCCAGCGAGCAAATGATTGATGGCAATAGAGAGGGCAGAGAAGAAACTGCACTGTGGCCAGAGGGGACAATCTAGATTAATGAAAGGCATCCATGCTTGAAGCTGCTATCTCTCACTTTCAACAGTTCTGCTGCTCTCCTAGGGAAACGCTGGTTGACAAACATAGTTAGAAGTGATAAATGGCATCTGTGAGCATTTAAAAAAAATACTTAGATGCAGAGAAAATACTAGAGTAATTTATTAAAATCAATTACTATATTAAAAGAGAGTCAAGTAGAACAATATTAACTTTGAAGAAAATAAGTAGCTGTGTACTTTAAATCCTTGAACTGCATGTCAAAATACCTTCCCCCCTAAATCATGACTATGTAAATTTAGTTAAATTTGTATAGCTATGACCATCTTCATAAGAAACGGTATATAAATACCCTATTCATTTCTTATATGGTAACGTGGCACAGTAAAAAAGATCATCGGGCCTAAAATCAAGGAGGCTTTATCTTTGTTTCTGGATTTGCCCCATTTGTATAACAGTGGATACTCAGGTTCGAATTGGGTTTTTCATTCTGCCTCCACCATCTACTACTTGATGTTTATTTCAGTCAGAAAGAAGCCATGCTATGTATTTCAAGCTAGAGATTAATTCCCAGAATAGGGTATTTGTACAACCATTTGGAAAGCTAAAGTAATGTAAATTAGAAAAACTGATGATAGCTAATTTCATTGTAGATTTAATCATTAGAGGACAATTAAATAGCCAGAGGAAAATTAATAGTAAACATGAAAAATCAAGTGATAAATTAAAAATCCAGTTTACTGCTTTAAAATTTCTCATTTTTATGAGCATATGAAATGACACAAGTATCTTAAAAGCCAGAGCTCCTGTTACTGACTCACAGGATCTCTCTAGGCTCTCCTTTCTAATTGTCTTTAGTTCTTGATATTTAGGAACATTAGTTACACAGTAACTTTCAGTTTCCTCTTACGTGGATTACTTTTTGACTTAGACAAATCCTTTAAATCGACTGATTTTTGGTTTCACTCTCTCCATGATGCCTTATTTCAGATCTAATACATGGTATATGCCTTAAAATCCTATGGTGTGAGTGTCTTTATCCCAACATCCCAGTATTCTGTTTTGCCAAGAGAGAAGACTTCATTTCAAGAAGCATACAATAGAACTCTATCTTTTGTCTTGATAAAATGTATTAATCTCATTTAAAGTTATAAAAGAAATACTATACTACAAAAATTATTTTATATATTCTCTCATAATGTTGTGAGTGTAAATATTAGGAAATTTTCTTGAAATAGTTAATTTGTGACACTGGGTTATACATGAAAGTTATTAATTGAATTTAAATTATCATCTAAAAATGAACATAATTTGTGTTAATGTCCTTCTAAATGACTATGAGTTATACATAATACCTAGATTGATCTGATGATGATTTATCACACTGTAATGTTTCCTCAAAGTATAGGAAAGAAATTAATCATCATCAAATTAACATTTCATTAGACCAATGAATAGATCATTAGCACACAAACATGCATTAAGATCTATCTATTTAACCTCATAAAGTCTTTTAACAAACTGAAAGCATAGTTTCTTTGCTTTGTCTTCAAAGAATTTCTTGAAAAATAACTTGCTACAGAACCCGTAGATTATAGATATACACAATGCTTGTAAAGTTGGAAGATATTAGGAATGTATGGGCCATTTCTCATTTTTACACATGATATTCAGAGGAAATGGAATCATTGATCTAACATCATGAAGTTTCTTTATACTCAGGGAAAGACATCTCCTGAGACTGAGTCATTGCCTTTTAACACCCAATTCTAGGAAAAGAAAAATTAAATTCTACTTGTGAAATACAGCTAAACAAGAGTGCCCTAATTATTACCTGTTTTCCCATGTCAACGTATATGAAAAATCCTGTTTCTGATAAGTAAGGTAGGTACTAGGATCCTGGTACATACAATCTGATATCAATTTGAAAGAAAGAGAATTTTTATCAATTTAATTATTATGAAATATTTAATATTTGATTTATAAAATAACTATGGCCAGTGACATTCTACATGGGCAAATTTTTTTATTTAGAAAAGGTTTGGTTATAGTGCATGTTAAAACTATTGTGACTTTTTAGCCTAGCATTGGTCATTGTAATATTTGCTGCATGTAACATTGTAGACAGATTCAGAAATATTAACAACAAAAAAAGTTTATATCAATCCATTTACTATCAGGTATACTTATCTACAAAGAATGCCCACCTAATTCAAGCATTAGTAAGGTTTAATTACACAAGTGGGAATGAAAACTCTACCTTGTTCCAAAAATAAGAATGGACTTTATATTTTGAAGTCTAAGTTATTTTTATTGTCTACTGGTGTGGAAGATTTCTCAGTGGTGGTAGAAATCAGGATAGAGATTGCCACTGCAGGTGGAGGATCAGGAATTAAATGAGAAGGAGTCAACAAATAAATAAACAGAAAGAGAAAAATAATAATAGAGTTGACCCCATATCTGCAATAATAATTCCAATAGAGATCATCCTGGAAAGATAAAATAAAGTTCTATCAGTGGTTTATCATGAAACTTAAGGTGATTAAAATGTGTATCAAGTTTTTCTTATTCTTTAATGTTTTTATTATGATAGTAAATTATTTGGCAATGTCATAGAGAGGGAAAGAAAGAACTGGGATTAATTTCAAGATAGTCAAACTTTCCCTTCATTTCTTTTTGTGATACTGAGCAGTTACTTTAAAATATCCACAGACTTTGACAGAGTATAAAACATGATTAGATTTCCACCAGCAGCTCATGTGGTTGAGAATAACACAAGAGGCATAATTGACCTTCAAACTAGAACTGAATGCCAGAAGAAATGTTCATCAAAGAAAAAATCCTATAAAGAGAAATTTCCTGGACCAGTAGCCAAAGAAAATTTTAATAATCAAAATATTCTAGTCTGTTCTTTTTAATAGGGCAGAACTGAATCATATCTTGAAATAAAGCTATAGCCTTCGTTTTCTCTTATGCAATTAACTCTTTATTAACGTTGCCATGGCTTTTAAACTAAATATTAAATAGGTGTAAAACACTGATTTTAGATTTTCATACTATTTTCTCCAACCCTTGTATATATATATATATATATATATATATAAAGAAGCATATATACATTTGTCTCTCTTTCCTTTTAGAGAAGATAGGAGGATAGACAAAGTAGGTCAAGAAAGAGAGGGGGTAGCTCATGGAAAACATAGGCTTTTATCATGCCTCCATATAGTCTCTATTATGGCACATTACTTTATGTGTGTGTGTAATAGCAGTGGACAGGCTGCCCAAGTGGTGCTAGTGGTAAAGAAAAAAAAGAAAGTGAATTCACTCAGTTGTGTCTGACTCTTTGCGACCCCATGGACTGTAGCCTACCAGGTTCCACCACCCATGGGATTTTCCAGGCAAGAATAATGGAGTGAGTTTCCATTTTCTTCTCCAGGAGATCTTCCCGACCCAGGGTTTGAATCTGGGTCTCTGGCATTATAGGTAGATGCTTTACCATCTGAGCCACCAGGGAAGTAAAGAACCCACTTGCAAATGCAGGAGACATGTGACCCTGGTTCGATCCCTGGCTTGGGAAGATCCTCTGGAGGGGAGCATGCCAGTATTCTTGCCTGGAGAATCCAATGGATAGAGTAGCCTGGAGGGTTATAGCCCATACAGTCTCAAAGGGTCAGACAAGACTGAAGAAACTTAGCAGGCAAGGCACTCACACACAGAGTAGTAGACATGAGCTACTGGCAGCCAGAAGAGAAGTGGAAATACATGGTGCTTGAAGCTGATCTAAATAGTGAAGGAGGTTTACTAAGAATATACCAAGCAAGCTTATAGGTCCAGAGGAAGAAACTGGATAAAAAGTTTGCTGATTGAATTAGTTACCAGTTCAGTTCAGTTCAGTCGCTCAGTCATGTCTAACTCTTTGAGACCCCATGGACTGCAGTACTCCAGGCTTCCTTGTCCATCACCATCTCCCAGAACCTACTCAAACTCATGTCCATTGCATCAGTGACACCATCCAACCACCTCATCGTCTGTTGTCCCCTTCTCCTCCAACTTTCAATCTTTCCTAGGATTGAGGTCTTTTCAAATGAATTGGTTTTTTACAACAGATGGCCAAACTATTGGAGTTTCATCTTCAGCATCAGTCCTTCTAATGAATATTCAGGACTGATTTCCTTTAGGATGGACTGGTTAGATCTCCTTGCAGTCCAAGGGACTCTCAAAAAAAAAAAAAAAAAAAAAGAGTCTTCTCCACAATCACAGTTCAAAAGCATAATTCTTTGGTGCTCAGTTTTCTTTATAGTTCAAGTCTCACATCCATATAAGACTACTGGAAAAACAATAGCCTTAACTAGATGGACCTTTGTTGGCAAAGTAATGTCTCTGCTTTTTAATATGCTGTCTAGGTTGGCCATAACTTTTCTTCCAAGGAGCAAGAGTCTTTTAATTTTATTTGCTGCAGTTACCACCTGCAGTGATTTTGGATCCCCCCAAAATAAAGTTTCTCACTGGTTCCATTGTTTCCCCATCTATTTGCCATGAAGTGACGGTACCAGATGCCATTATCTTAATTCTCTGAATGTTGAGTTTCAAGCCAACTTTTTCACTCTCTTCTTTCACTTTCATGAAAGAAGCTCTTTAGTTCTTCTTTGCTTTCTGCCATAAGAATAGTGTCATCTGCATATCAGAGGTTATTGATATTTCTCCCGACAATTTTAATTCTAGCTTGTGTTTCATCCAGCCCAGCATTTCTCATGATGCACTCTGAATATAAGTTAAAGAAGCAGGGTGACGATATACAACCTTGACATATTCCTTTCCCAATTTGGAACCAGTCTGTTGTTCCATGTCCAGTTCTAACTGTTGCTTCTGGATCTGCATACAGATTTCTCAAAAGGCAGGTCAGGTGGTCTGGTATTCCCATCTCTTTAAGAATTTTCCAGTTTGTTGTGATTCACACTGCCAAATATTTTGGCAGTCAATAAATTTAGTTATGGTTATTAGCTATGGTTGACTGCATTTGTCAAGTTACTATTGGAACTATCACATAACAATGAGGAATGAAACAATAAAAACAGCACTGATACCTCTCTTGGAAAAAGTCCAGAAGTTTGGAGACTTGCAAGTTTGGAAGAAGTAACTGTTTCTCTTCTGCAGTCAGAAAGAAATAAATCTAATTGAGAAGACCTTTGAGCAATAAAGGCCAAATAGACTTGCTTTGCAGCAACAATCAAGTCAGGGCACATCTGTCACATTCGTTCTTAAAAGTTTTGACTAGAATTAGGTGGCTTAAAGAGTCAGTTCAGGTTTGACTCCCAATAAAGTTTCTCTATAGGACATAATGACTCAGAAAATGTAGAGTAAAAATGTGTTTCTACAAGAAATCTGATATATATATAAGATATGTCCTATTAAAAAGGGGAGCAAGCAGAGTCAGAAAAGCAAAGATCTGTCATATATATAAGAAGAGCATGTCAAAAGTCAACATGAGTGAAGTTCTTGGCATGTGTTGCCAACTCTATTGAATGGATGAGAAGCCTACCATTTGTTGAAGAGACTTAATGATGCATCAAATGCATCATGGCTTAAACAAAAAGGAAAATATTTGTGGCTTATCATTACCAGAATATACCACAAATACCAGAACTTTGACTTTTCAAGATCCCATCTTCTAAGAGCAGAAATGGGAAGAAAAAAGCTGCTAAGTTTCACTGCTCTTGTTTCCCCAGCCCCTCATCTTCAAGACTTAGTTAAAAAAATTAAAAAACAAAAAAGGAGAAATAACCGAGAGAATGGATCCAAGAAGCACAGAGAACAATGGAGTGAAGATCCCTTGCCATAACCTTCCATGTAGATTTCTAAACTGACACAGAAACCCATACATTTTTCTCCTGAAAGAGGGCATTTGCTGAAATCATCCAGTTCCCTGGATATACTGTATGGTTTGTCTATTTAGTTCATAAATATCTGGTCAAAAAATAGGGCTTTTTGATAAAGGGACTGATACAAAAATCATCCTAACAAAAACATCAACAAGTAATACAATAAATCTTGAACATTAAGCTTGATGCTAGGAACAGACGGCAATTCAGTGATAGCTGTCTTGAAAAAAGATAGTACCTTTTGGGTGTAGAATGAAAGAAGCATCAGATAGCTGATGACCAGAAGGTCAAGTATCTAAATAATTATTCTGCTCATGTAGTAGTCCTAAATCTTGGGTTAGATGGTATTATATTTCCAGGTCAAATTGTAGTTAAATGAAACCATTTGGCCAATGACTTGTGAGCACAAAAATGTCACATATCAGCTTCAGATGACATTATTTAATTACTAGATCAACATTTGACATTGTTCCTACCTATACATAACTAAATTAAGCAGAGCACAGGTCATAAAAATTTCTCGTTGCCCTATAACACTTGAGAACTAAGATTTGTAGGCTTGAATCATTGTTTTGCTGTACATTCACTATTTCTACTGATAGGTTTATAATGACATTTTCCTCCCTGTTTACAAAGAAACAAAGGTTAGATAAGATGTATGATTTTCCTAAGATCATTCATTTAGCTACTACACACAGAATTGCTATTTGAATAGTAGTCTTCTTCTAAAATGCACATTTCTTTTTTTTGCTTTGACTTATTGCACTTTGATACATACCTAATCATCTTAAGTACCTTAAGTGCAACAATCTGATTATTGTACATCTGTTATTCAATCTGAAGACATTTCTCCTGATCCAGTTATATTATGAAAACTGCCATCATCCATAAGTCTTTCTTCAATGGATTGACCCTTAATGCAAGCAAGAAAAATCTTACTTTCTTAACCTTACCGTGTTAAGAAAAGAGAATGTCCAGAGATACGTTTTGAGGACAGTAAGTGTCTTCACCATAATTTTCTAAAAAATTGGAATGATTAAGAAGTAATTTTGCAGAACCAAAAGCAATACAGAACTCTTTGCAGTCAAACTGTTCTTGTTGAGAAAATCTGACTTCCATGAGATAGGTCACAATGCCCACAAAGGAGGGCATTGTGAAGAGAATTCCTGATGTGAGAAATAAAGAGAAAACTCTTATGTTGCTCAAGTCCTTATTCCAGTTCATTTTGAGAGCCATTTACAGTCTGCCATTCCTGCAATTTGAAATCATCTTTGTGTTTTTGTAAATTATTGAATTTTTATTTCTCTATGGTTGTTCCAGGTTGATTATGTCACTGATATCAAAGAATTATAAAGATGTATGCACAAAAACCCATGGATTACATGTTCAACCACCTCTATGCTTTCTATATTTTATTTAACTACTAAGTGTTAATAATTACTTAATCAGTGAATTTCATGTATTTTTCATTCTCTATTGAATTTAAAATAGAACACTGTATAGCCACTCAGAAAGTCTGATAAAATGTTTGAAGTTTCTATTGACCTTTACCTACTTATATGACAAAGAAGAAAGGACATTGGACAAATTGATAAAATCATGAGTCAGTTCCTATTATGATCAGATCCAAAGACAAAATACATCAAATTATTTTATTGAAATATTTTATTAAAAGTGTACCATCAAATAGGGCTCAAACATTTACTTTTAGAAATAAGTTTTTTATTGGAACATAAATCACTTAATTTTCCATTTATAAGATGTCATTGCCAACAGGGTGGAACAGATTAAATGAGAAAAAGAGACTAACTGTATTTATGATTGCATTACAACTTGAGGACATGGCTTTTTTATTCTTTTCAAGAAAGTAAAGCAAATTCAATGTAGATTTCAGGTAAGATTGTTTGAATAAAAGGATAACTTGTTTCCAACTGACTAGAAGTTTATGGTTTGAAAATAAAAACATTAAATAATCTCAACATGATAAATTTAAATTCAATTGGTTTCATTCCTCCCTCATTCTCATGTTCGGTGAAACGAAACAATCCAAGACACAGTTTAAACTAAATAAAGAATCTTTATTTAACTTTCCAGAAAGAATGATGGTATTATGTCTCAGATGTTTTACCTAAGTTTCTCTCCAACTACAGTTCAGTTATTTTGATTTTGAAAAGGATAATTGCAAATCCGGAGTGTGTGTGTGTGTGTGTGTGTGTGTGTGTGTGTGTGTGTGTGTAATGAGAGAATAAGTCTGTATTATGAAATAAGTAGTAATAATAAAACATTTGCTTCAATTAAATGTCAAACTTTAAAGTTGAAAGAGATATTACTTTTGTCAAGCCTAAATGTATCTTGCATTTGACTAGTAGCATTGCTCTGGAGATATACCTATTTATTAAATATTCTTTCCTTTGGTTTTATTATTATCTTTCACTATCTTTTAATGAAAAACACACACCCATATATATATATATATATATATATATATATATATATATATATAATTGTCCTTTGATTAATTATACTATACATTATAATAGCTAAAACATTAAATGAAACATTATTAATAATGAAAGAAAGACAACATACTGTAGAGGGTATATTCTAAAAACATAAAGGATATACTTTAAGAATATACATTGAAATGGTCAAGTGATAATATACACAAACAGTGGTTAAAGCAAAGTAAGAAAAAGTGTTCATAAATTCAGACTTTGCCTATCCAAGAAAAGTTCACTAGATGTTCTTTGATGTCTGGAGGATGGAGAAATTATTTAAAGACAGTCAAATGCATGCCAGGTTTAGAGGATGTAAATTACATAAAGAATTTGAGAAGTCAGTACAGTTGCACTTTTTTCCCAGATAATCACTGACTGGAGGATTATGTTCACACCTCTCTTAAAGGGACATGTTATTAGCTATAATGGACACAGTGTGAGCTTCAACAAATCATTAACTACTTGGGGAATACTTTTTTTTTTTCTATCAGTATATCCCTTTATTAAACTATGCCTGTAATGAATCAAGGAGACAATTATTAACAGCTGCATTGCAGCTATGATACTACTGGTGTTAGAAGAACACAGAAATCAAGGACTTTTCAAGGATTCAGAAATATAATTTTTATCAGTTCTAGTGCTAAAAAAGAAAGGGACAGTCGGCTTGGATTGCTTCTGGGAATATTCACCTTGCTGCTTACACTGGATGAATTCATAGAATTTGTAGAACACTTTGACCATGGTTAGTAATTTTAGAACATTTCATTCACTATCAAATAGGGAAAATAAAGACATAATCTTCCCTTGAGACACTTAATTGTGGCAGACTCCAAAACAAAAGGGGCACTTTCTGAATCTTGAGGTTAGGGGTCTTATTACTATATATCATTATCTTTGATAGCCCTTCACATATTGTTCTTCCAATTCAATATCAATTCTTTCACTATTTGTTTACTTAGTATGTGACACTTTTATATCACTGTGAGCCTCTCAGTTCTCCTTTATTTTTTGAATTTACTTCAGAAAATGTAGTAAATATAGGATCAGAGAAATACATAGTTTGTTACATTTTTCTAATTTATCAAAATCCCTAAATGTAGGAAAATGCTTATATATTATATAAACATACATGTGTATATGTACATCCACATACACACATATATATAAAATTTCTGGCAATGAATAGGTACATGGTAGATTAAAAAGGTATGTTGATTGATAGCATCAGCATCCCCATGGTTGATAATATTGTATGTATTATTATGTTTCATTTATTCATTCAATAAATATCTAGTATGTTCCTACATTCTGATAGGGTAAGATCTACTTATAAGTCTACAATTTTAACATTACTGATACTACCTATGGTGGCTCAGATGGTAAAGAATCTGCCTGCAATGCAGGAAACCCAGGTTCAATAACTGGGTCAGGAACATCCCCTGGAGAAGGGACTGTCTACCTACCCCTGTATTCTTCCCTGAAGAATTCCATGGACAGAGGAGCCTGGCAGGCTACAGTTCATGGAGTTGCAAAGAAGTTGGACAAGACTTACAGTCTAAACAACAATAACAACATACCACCTACAATTTATTTTTAAAAATGGCTTTTCCTTTAAAACCCTCACAATTTATTGATGTAATTTACCAGACACACACATACACCTACAGAGATACAGTAGAATAAATGCTAAATAAACATATATACCAAGTACTAGAACATTAAACAGTTTGAAGTGATATGCTTCCAGAAAAAAAAATTTATACACTAGTAAATATCACATTTTAATAGTATATTTTTTCCTGTTTACAGACTTCTTAGAACTCATGGACAGCATGGCCATTTAAAAAATTAGATTAAATAGGATTAGTTGTATTTCAGAACTACAATTGCTAAGGGAGAATGAAAGTGCACAAACCAGTGGGATATTTCCATTGAAAACACAAAGTTTAAAAGGAAAACCATGGTTTATACAATCTCAATTGCCCCCTAGCTAATAAAGCAAGGATGAGGTCTATTGGGAACTTGTGAGCATGAGTGTGCTAACTACACCACCAGGTAGCAGCAGGGATCCTCCCAGGGTAATTACCACCTCTGAGGAAGCAGTAGTTCCGGAAATGATGTTCATCATCAGATAAAAGGGGAAGGCCCCTCACAAGCATTCTGTTCCAAGCTATAAAGTTCTTTTGTTTTCAGAAGAAGCAGTTATGAATTAAGGCCCACTGCTGTTCAAATAATTAGGATTTGTGGTGTTTAAGAATTACCTCCATTAGAGAAGTAAAATGGTATTAATAGTGTGGCAGCAAGCTGTGAAATACAGAAACATTACTTCCTAAGACAGCTGTTCAACTGCTGTTAAAATATGCAAACTTGCCTAGAAAATAATTTTTCTTTGTAGTCAATCAGTGCCTGGCTAACAAACAAAAACAAAGGTGAGAAATAATAGCCCCATAAAAAGGAGAGTTCTTTTGAGCTATTGAAACAACTATGGCACAAATTAAATCACTAAGGGAACAGAGAATCATTTCAGGATCACGGAATTAAAGAGTGGGAATTAAGTGATCAATACACAAAAGATGTATTAACAGAATAATTAAGAAAATAGCAATTCACAAGGGAAGTTCACTTGAGAGGGAAAACCTGCTTTACTAGAGAAACAGCATTTTTTTTTTTTTAATTTTCTTTACTTTATTGCGTTGGTTTTGCCATACATTGACATGAATCCGCCATGGGCACACATATGTTCCCCCTCCAGAACCCTCCTCGTTCCTCACTCCCGATTCCCTCTCTCTGGGTCATCCCGGTACACTAGCCCCGAGGATCAAACCTGGGTTGGCGATTGATTTCACATATGATAATTAACATGTTTCAATGCCATTCTCCCATATCATCCCACCCTTGCCCTCTTCCACAGAGTCCATGAGTCTGTTCTATACATCTGCGTTCCTTTTGCTGTCTCGCATGCAGGATTCTCATTACCATCTTTCTAAATTCCATATATATGCGTTAGTATACTGTATTGTTATTTTTCCTTCTGGCTTACTTCACTCTGGATAATAGGCTCCAGTTTTGTCCACCTGAGTGGAACTGATTCAAATGAATTTTTTTTAATGGCTGAGTAATATTCCAATGTGTATATGTACCACAGCTTTCTTATCTATTCATCAGTTGATGGGCATCTAGGTCGCTTCCATGTCCTGGCTATTGTAAACAATGTGGTGATGAACAATGGGGGTACACGTGTCTCTTTCAATTCTGGAGAAACAGCACATTTTAATATGATTCTTGTGGGGATAAATATGTGGATAAATGGAAATAAGTTTTGTTTATTCAGTCATCAAAAACATTGTGTTTCTCATGTAAAGATTTGGGCTTTCTAAATAACTATGAAGATACTGGAATCCCTTAAATTAAAGATTATACTTTGGTCATTTACCTGTGATGATGACAAAATGTGGCAATACTTAGGGGGAAAATACTTATGGGCTTCTCAGGTGATACAGTTCAGTCAATCTCTCAGTTGTGTCCAACTCTTTGCAACCCCATGGACTGCAGCACGCCAGGCTTCCCTGCCCATCACCAACTCTTGGAGCCAGTATCTTTGCTAAATTGAGCCAGAAGCTAGTCTGATTCCTTGGGGGCCTCTGTCTTCTAAGTTCCTGAATATCAGGAAGATTTTTCACTCAAAGATGTTAGACTGTAAATAGGATTTCCAATGGCATGTCTCAGATGTAGTTTTTTTCTTTTCCTTATTTTTTAAAAGTAATCAATAGTGTACGCTCAATTAATACCTACTTAGAATATTTTACTGCTTTTGGAAATCGGTGGTTTAGCCTCTAAGTCATATCTGAATCTTGTGACCCCATGGACTATAGCCCACCAGGCTCCTCTGTCCTTGGGATTACCCAGGCAAAAATACTGAAGTGGGTTGGCATTTCCTCCTCTAACTTTTGAAAGAGTGAATGTATTTATTAAAATTATTTTCATGCCAGGCTTCTTAATGATAAAAAAGTATTCTGAGGCAATCCATTTTTATTTTACTTTTTAGTGTACATGCATGCTGGTTGATTTCATTGTGTCGGACTGTGTGACCCTATGGATTGTAACCCTTCAGACACTTTTGTTCATGGGATTCTTCAGGCAAGAATACTGGTGTGAGTTGCCATGCCGTCCTCCAGGGGATCTTACAGGTCCAGAGACTGAACCCTAGTCTCTTAGGTCTCTCGCCTTGGCAGGGGGGTTCTTAATCACTTGTGCCATCTGGAAAGACCCATGGGCAAAAGCATAAGTTTACCTGAGTATTTAAAATATAGAGTCTCAATTTATATTATCTGCACAAACTTTGGTCTATGTGTCTGGATATAGCAATCACAGATTTGTCTTTGCTTTTGTTTTTCTGATTTTACATTCTTGGTCAAAAAGTTTAGATAGACCCTCTTTATTCTTAACATCAAACACAACCTATACTAGATATGAGACATGTTAGACTGCCAGTCACAACTCTCTGTTTGCATTATGAAAAATTATTCTCTGCTTCTGACTTTCTGGCCTCTTGGAAAGTTATTAAATTCCACAAAGCTATAAAAATAACCTGCAATTAGAAAACCAATTTTCATCACACACATTGACCACTTCACTTGTGAATACCCATGTTGCTAATAATTCCATATATATTTTTAGTAGATGCTACTCAATCTGTAACTGAATGAAATCTCTTAAGTTCAACAAGAATCATTCTACTTGCAAAAACAGAAAGAAAAATAAGGGAGTGATAATAAAAGAAACAAGAATCTCCCCATAATATTTTTCAAACATCCTTGTGAATATGTAATCAACATTTTTTCTAAACTCACTTTATGTAAAAGCACAATGTGTTTTTTTTAAATATATATAAGAAGCATTGAAAAAATATTTCTTGAAATCCAACATAGAAGCTCTATCTGATAATATTTAGGACTTTTCTATTCCTTTATTACTCTTTCTGTTTTCTTTCAAGAAATGTTTATATAAAGTATTTTCATCTGTGACCTTATATTCTAACTGCTTTTGTTTTTACTATTGATGTTATTTATAGCCTTGCACACAATAACAACATCACTTTGGTCTAAATATTTAATGGATATTCAAAATCTAAATCTTAGTTTTCAATCTATTTTAAAGACTTCTGATTTTCTATTACTATTTAAAAGGTCAAATTAATTTAAATTTGCATTTCATAATATATCTATGGTGCTGATATCTGGCATTATAAAATTGCAGATAAAATAATAGGCATGCTAATTTGTTTCAGTCCTGTCTGTTTATCTATGCAAATCTATTCTCCAGACAAGAATACTGGAGTGGGGTGCCATGCCCTCCTCCAGGGGGTTGTCTTGATCCAGGGATCTAAGCTGGGTCTCACACACTGCAGGCAGATTCTTTACCATTTGAGCCACCAGGGAAGCCTGTAAAAAAAGTTGAGTAATAAAATACGTAGGAAAAGTTAATAAATACATCAAAGAAACTGTGATGACTTCAAAATTTAAAAAGTAACTCAGTAAGGAAGTAGTATGCTTTCCTAAGAATTCCTCAAACCTATTAACTGAATTATCTATGATCTAGTTAATTGCTTTAGCTGTTAACTGCATCACTCTATACCAATCATAGGTATATAAAGAAAGTACATTTTAATATTAAATTTATCCCTAAGATTTTAAGCTCCTCAAATAATAGTATCACTTTATCACCTCTCCCAAATAAAGGAACAGCTATATACACTTTAAAGAAATAGAGGAAAACAATAGAATGGGAAAGAATAGAGATCTCTTAAAGAAAATTAGAGATACCAAGGGAATATTTCATGCAGAGATGGGAACAATAAACGACAGAAATGGTATGGACCTAACAGAAGCAGAACATATTAAAAAGAGGTGGCAAGAATACACAGAAGAACTGTACAAAAAAAAAAAAAAAGATCTTCACAATCCAGATAATTACGATGATGTGATCACTCACCTAGAACCAGACATCCTGGAATGGGAAGTCAAGTGGGCCTCAGGAAGCATCACTAGGAACAAAGCTAATGGAGGTGATGGAATTTCAGTTGAGCTATTTCAAATCCTAAAAAACAATGCTATGAAAGTGCTGCACTCAATATGCCAGCAAATTTGGAAAACTCAGCAGTGGCCACAGGACTGGAAAAGGTCAGTTTTCATTCCAGTCCCAAAAAACAGCAATGCTAAATAATGCTCAAACTACCACACAATTGCACTTATCGCACATGCTAGTAAAGTAATGCTCACAATTCTCCAAGCCAGGCATGAACCGTGAACTTCTAGATGTTTAGGCTGGTTTTAGAAAAGGCAGAGGAACCAGAGATCAAATTGCCAACACCTTTGAATCATCAAAAGAGCAAGAAATTTGAAAAAAAAAATCTGTTTCTGCTTTATTGACTATGCCAAAGCCTTTGACTGTGTGGATCACAACAAACTGCAAAATTTTGAAAGAGATATGCATACCAGATCACTTGACCTGCCTTTTGAGAAATATGTATGCAGGTCAGGAAGCATCAGTTAGAACTAGACATGGAACAACAGACTGGTTCCAAATTGGGAAATGAGTACATCAAGGCTGTATATTGTCACCCTGCTTATTTAACTTGTATGCAGAGTACATCATGAGAAATGCTGGGCTGGATGAAACACAAGCTGGAATCAAGATTGTTGGGAGAAATATCAATAACCTCAAATATGCAGATAACACCATCCTTATGGCAGAAAGTGAAGAAGAACTAAATACTCTTGATGAAAATGAAAGAGGAGAGTGAAAAAGTTGGCTTAAAACTCAACATTCAGAAAACTAAGATCATGGCATACAGTCCCATCACTTCATGGCAGACAGATGAGGAAACAGTGGAAACTGTGGCTGTTTAAGTTTAATTTTAATTTTTTGGGCTCCAAAGTCATTGCAGATGGTGATTTCAGTCATGAAATTAAAAGACACCTACTCCTTGGAAGGAAAGTTATGACCAACATAGACAGTATATTAAAAAGCAAAGATATTACTTTGCCAGCAAGGTCCGTCTAGTCAAGTCTACAGTTTTTCCAGTTGTAATGTATGGGTATGAGAGTCAGACTATAAAGAAAGCTGAGCACCAAAGAATTGATGCTTTTGAACTGTGGTGTTGGAGAAGATTCTTGAGAGTCCCTTGGACTGCAAGGAGATCCAACCAGTCCATCCTAAAGGAGATCAGTTCTGGGTGTTCATTGGAAAGACTGATGTTGAAGATGAAACTCCAATACTTTGGCCACCTGATGTGAAGAGTTGACACATTGGAAAAGACCCTGATGCTGGCAAAGACTGAGGGTAGGAGGAGAAAGGGACAACAGAGGATGAGATGGATAGACAACAGCATCAACTCGATGGTCATGGGTTGGGTGGACTCCGGGAACTGGTGATAGACAGGGAGGCCTGGTGTGCTACGATTCATGGGGTTACAAAGAATCAGACACGACTGAGCAATGGAACTGAACTGAGGCATATTTAACCATAATTTTAAAGTTTGGGCAACATATCTTACCTTCTTTATTTGAATTAATTATTCATAACTCATAATTTTCAGAAAAATTATTTGAAATGCTTCACAATTTATTTTTAAATCACTTTTTAAAATTATAATTACAGTACAGAAATCTATGGTAATTTAATATATACAACATGGTGAGCTTATATATAAAGTATATTTTGATAAAGCTATCATCAGGGTCTGTGCCACAACCATATTCATCACCTCTAAAGGTTTCCTCTTGCCCTCATTACTTGTCATAAGTATTATTTGTGTGTGTGTGTGAGAGAGAGAGCAAGAGAGAGACACAATATAAGACCTACTTTCTTAACAAAATTTTAAGTACAAAAGAATGTTATAAACTACATACAGTAGTAGTTCTCTAGAACCTATTTATCTTGCCCAACTTTGACTAGTCTTTGTTTCCTCCTTCCCAGATCTTGGAAAGCACCATTTCATTCACTACTTCTATGAGTTTCACTATTTCAATTTCTCTGTTCACATTCAGAATTTATATGTAAAAATATGTACAATATAGCTATCTTCTTTTATTTTGTGGTCAGATTTTATTCATTATTTTATAAGTTCTGCCTTTGCAAAATAATTCCTAAAATACTCAGACAAAAAGATACATGGCCCCATTATGTGCATATCCACACATATACACAGTAATGTCTAAGGCATTCAAGTCAGAAAATGTGGTTTTGATTGAGTGATTAATTCATTTTTATATATAGGCATAGCATATTTTGATGAATAATAGCATATCCTTTCTTTAGAATCCTCAACTATTTAATGCAAAATAAAATCTGGAAAATAAAATAAGATATGTTTTTCTGCATCTGAAGTCAAATTCATGCTTTTCATAACAAGGGAGAAATGAGTCTGTCCTCATACAAAATGGTACTGAAATATTACATATTTTAAAAATCAAGGTCACTGCCACCACTTGCTGATTATTTGGTTCTTCCACTCAGCCTTATAAAATGTCAACTTATGAAATGGAGTTGCTAAAAATGAACAATGAGAATCTAACAATTAGGAAACAAGGTTTGGGGTTGCTGAGTGCAGTTCATTAGGGAGAGCAACTCTGAATATTTTTCAAAGACAAACTATTTATATTTTGGGAAAGATTAAATTTTATGCAGTTCATTATGATGACACCACATAAATTTGCAATTAATTTTATAAATGTTATCTAAGAGATTACATGCTTGTGAAAAGATTGCAATTTATAATTTTAAGCTTCACTACTTATAAAAATTTACTTATTGCAGAAATAGGTATGTATATATGAATGCCAGGTAAGCCATATGTTTTTATATTTCACTCAGCAAGTTTTAGGTTAATCCTTTGGTTACAAATTCAAACTTAAACACATAAACAAGGGAAAAAATTTTAACTTGATAAGACAACAAAAAAAATCTATGAAACTTCATAACTGAATTGTGTTGGAGTATCATAAAATGTTGAAGGTCATTTGTAAACATGACCTACATCCTCATCTGATTCTTGCACATCTCTCAAAAAACAAACATTGCACAGAAAATGAATCAAACAATGTTGTAGTTGTGTGTTTAGATTTCTATTGTTTCTCTAAGAAGTTAACACAAATTTGTTGGTTCAAAGCAATACCAATCAATTATCACCTTATAGTCCCATGAGTTGGAAATTTGACTTCTAGGTTAAAATAATAGTGTCAGTAGGGTTGATTTTCTTTCTGGAGACTCTATGAGATGCATTTCATTGCCTTCTATAGGTTCCATAAGCTACCACATTCCTTGGCTAGTGGCTTACTTCTTCCATCATCAAAATCAGTTATGTCAAATCTCTCCATGAATTTAGTCAGAAAAGGTCTTCCCATTTTCTTGAGTCATCTGACAAAGGCAAAAAAAAAAAAATCAGGAGTCATTGGCTAGGAAGAGAGGTTGCTGAAGCAGTAGCTTTTATTATTATTATTTTTCTAAGGTTTTCGTGGCAGGATGTGTTAAAAAGAGATGATTAAGTGAAATCTTAAAGGTAAAGGAGTTAATCATGAGGATGGAAGAGGATGAAAAATGTCAAGTTGAAGGTACTTTACACCTTAGAGAAAGGAGAATTCCCTGAAGAGCAAAGGGTAAAGTAGAAATAGGGATGGACAGCTGGTGAAGAGACCAGAGTTGTAAGGCAAGCATGCAACTCATGTGGGTCCAGAGCCCAGAAAGAACTTTGTGTCATTGTGAGTGAAACAGGAGGCTTGAATAATTTTGAGCAAAGAAATGTGATTATATTTGAAAGGGGTCATTCTGATTGGTTGTTGTTGTTCAGTCTCTAAGTTGTGTCCAAGTCTTTGTGACACCATGGACAGCAACATGCCAAGACTCCTTGTCCTTTACAGTGTCCCAGAGTTTGCTCAGATTTATGTCCATTGAGTCACTGATGCCATCCAACCATCTCATCCTCTGTCACCTCTTCTCCTTTTGCCTTCAATCTTTTCCAGCATCAGGGTATTTTCGAATGAGTTGCCTCTTTGCATCAGGTAGCTAAACTATTCAGCATCAGTCCTTTCAATGAATATTGAAGGTTGATTTTCATTAGGATCAACTGGTTTGATCTCCTTGCAGTCCAAGGGATTCTCAAGTTTTTCTCCAGAATCACAATTTGAAAGCATCAATTCTTTAGCACTTAACCTTCTTTATGGCCCAACTTTTACATTGTACAAGACTACTGGAAAAATCATAACTTTGACTATACAGAACTTTGTCCACAAAGTGACAAACTGTCTAGGTTTGTCATAATTTTCTTTCCAAGGAGCAAGTGTTTTTGAATTTCATGGCTGCAGTAATAATCTGCAGTAATCGTGGAGCCTAGGAAAACAAAATCTGTCACTTCTTCCACATTTTCCCCTTGTATTTACCATAAAGTGATGGGACAAGTTGCCATGACTTTTTTTATTTTTTATTTTTGAATGTTGAGTTTCAAGCCATCTTTTTCATTCTCCTTTTTTTACCTTCATCAGGAGGCTCCTTATTTCCTCTTCACTTTCTGCTGTTAGAGTGGTATCATCTGCATATCTGAGGTTGTTGATATTTCTCCTGGCAATTTCAATAGAGCTTGGGATTCATTCATCCTGGATTTCACATGATATGCTCTGCATAGAAGTTAAATAAGCAGGGTGACAATATACTGCCTTGATGTACTCCTTTTCCAATTTTGAACCAGTCCATTGTTTCACCTCTGGTTTTAATCACTGATTATTCATCTCCATACAGGTTTCTCAGGAGGCAGGTAAGGTGGTCTGGTATCACCATCTCTTTAAGAATTTTCCACAGTTTGTTGTGATCCACAGAGTCAAAGACTTTGGTGTATTCAATGAAGCAGAAGGAGATGTTTTCTGGAATTGTGTTGCTTTTTCAATGATCCAACAATTGTTGGCAATTTGATCTCTGATTCCTCTGTCTTTTCTAAACCCAACTTGTATATTTGGAATTCTCAGTTAATGTCCTGCTGAAGCCTAGCTTGACGTATTTTGAGCATAACTTTACTAGTATGTGAAATGAGGACAATTCTACAAATGTTTTAACATTTTTTTTGGTGTTACCCTTCTTTGGGTTTGAATGAAAACTGACAGTTTCCAGTCTTGCTTACATATTGAGTACAACACTTTAACAGCATTATCTTTTAGGATCTGAAATAGCTTAGTTGAAATTCTATCGCCTCCACAAGCTTTGTTCATAGTAATGCTTCCTAAGGACCACCTGATATCATATACTAGGATGCGTGACTCTAGGTGAATAACCACACCATCATGGTTATCTGGGTTAGTAAGATCTCTTTTATATTGATATGTTAAAAGTAAACAATATGATGGTGAATTTAGAAAAAAAGAAAGCTTACCATTTTAGTAAAACTGACCAGTTGGGAATCACTGAGCAATACAAATGTGTCATTGAATATAGAATTGTTGAGAGTATAAATTGTAGAAGCTGCCGATATAAATTGTTTCTTATAAATCAGGAAAGATGAATTAAATATTCTTTATAAAAGAACAGTAAATCATTCAAAATAAATGCATACATACCTACAAACATACATGTTGTGGTTTATTTCTTCTGTAATAAATGTTACCTGTTTTTCTTTTATGCTTCTGGGCATTAGATTTCCAGTGTCCTTCACATTTTAGGCAAACTTTATAGTTGGGCATGTTTTTTCAACAGAGCACAGGAAAACAAGACAATTTCCTCTTGGGAACAGAAATGAATACACATTCAATATATGTTTATTAAATACATACTATATAAAAATATTGATTCTGTATATATAGCCTGAACAAAAAATGGTATATCAAATGTACTGTTTTTATGGAACACATTTTAAAAAGACATGCTGTTAGTTTTTACTCATGTTTTTTATGCCTAAAATGCTTTTTCAATGAAGGTTATTCACATACATTTATGATACAGTTCAGTGATTATAGTGACATTAAGCAATTTCATTGTTTTCCACCATCCCCATCTTAGGGAAGGACTAGCAGGCTGTAGTCTAAAGATTTATAAAGACAAAGCTCAAAGGAGCTGTCTGTTTGCCCCTTTCTTATCAAGCATGATATTGTTGATCTTAACTACAGTGTTCTTTTCAGTCTACTTAATCACAGACAAATGAAATGTTAAAAATTTCTAAAATACTATGGGGAAACACCTTTTCTTGTCCCCATAAATTGCAAAAGTTGCTAAAGCCACCTTCTCATGAAAAATACGAATGAAAATAAAAGACAAATCTTTTCATATCATCAGTCTATCTTTGGCATTACTCTAAGGTCTACAGATGCCATTACTAATGAAGGGATGCTCAAGAATAATGAGCTCAAGTCTCTCATACTTCGAATGACCAAAAAATGCACGTCTAAGATCACATAGAGTCAAAATGGTGTAAATGCCCACAAATTACTGCAGAAACCATGTCTGTAATCCCTATTCTCATGCATGACCTATGCACTTAAATTTCCAGTCTTTTACTGGTATGGCTAAATAAATATTTGACAAGTGAGTTTTTTTTAATGGTATTTAGTCTTCTTATTTATTCATTTTCCCCTGAATTTGAATTTATTATTGAAGTTTTTAGTGCTAAGTTTTTGAAATGATTTCTTTTATTTCAACATATTTCAAAAAGGATTTTGGCAAGCTCGCTAGCTTCAGTTGATTTTTGAACATAGCATAATGCTCTTGCTGACTTGGAAAGTACTTCCTTAGGTACACTTCAGAATACAATTTTACTGTTAATCAAATTGACAAAAGAATATGGTAATGCTTTACATTTATAATGAGGAGAGTAACTGTAAACAATTGTAACAATAATTGCACTCTAGTTTTAAGGGTAAATATTGTTACAGTGGTCCATCTTTGGAACATCTACTCTAGTGCCTTGACTATAGTGCACCTAATAAGCAGAGTTATTGGCAAACACCACTTGCGTCTCTGTGCATCTGCCTCTGTACAGAATACATACATCTTTCTGGTAACAAATTATTGTGTTTTTAAAATATCAGTTGAACCAGAAAAAGAACGTAAGCAGACAATTCATTTTTTCCCCAAATTATTTGTGTATCTAGGTATGAAACAAAAGTAAACATTTACTTTCATTTAAATGTGTAAATAATAGTTAAAAAATCCTTGCATATATTTTGTGAATGCTATTGTGATTTTAGGGCTTCCCTGGTAGCTCAGCTGGTAAAGAATCCACCTGCAAAGCAGGAGACCTGAATTCAATCTCTGGGTGGGTTCAATCCGTGGAGAAGGAAAGGCTACCCACTCCAGTATTCTGCCCTGGAGAATTCTATACAGTCCATGGGGTCACAAAGAGTCAGACATGACTGGGTGACTTTCACTTTCACTGTAATTTTATCTTGAGCAAAAATCATATGTATGAAAGTCTTATCATTGACTAAAGACTGCTGAATAGATAAATTAGCTAAGCCAGGGAATTTCAACCCCTGCACTGTGATAGAAATAAAAGTCTTTCTCTTGATAATCAACTATTAGTGATATATGAGATTTATGCCACAGTTTAAGTTTAATATCATTTATACATTTTTAAAAGAATTAGTGACAGTTTTCTGGTCATTTCCCCCATGGTGCTAATGCAATAGTTCTACAGATAATTGGAAAAATAATTTTAGTAGAATTATTCACATAAAATACTACACATGTGTGCCCATGGCTGATGTGTGTGGATGTGTGGCAGGGGCCACCAACTGTTGTGAAGAGATTGTCCTTCAATTAAAATAAATAAATAAATAAATAAAACTACTACATTCCAAAAGAAATATTAAGGAACACATTTAAGTCAATGATCAACAGCATGAATTTTATCAAGGTATTGCATATATTTAAAAGAGCATGATAAAAGGAAAACAAACAACATTTGTTTATATTTTAAAATTTGGATTACATACTTAAAGAGATTCTTATATCATATATTTCATAAGGTTTCTTGCTTCCCTGCCGAATATACTGCTCTTTATTAAATTTTCAGGATTTTCTTTTTCCATAGACTATTTTAATCTAGAGGAGTTGGTGAGGAGGTTGTAAACAGAGGCCATAAGTTTAGATCATTTGATTTGTTTCAAATGTAATAATTATGCTATTATCTATATTTGCCACAAGAAAAACATACTTGGCATAGACACTAGTAACCATGAACAGAGTTTTCGTTTGTGTTTTTGGTACAGAAAAGGATTCCTTGGTAAAAACTTTTAACCTCAGCTAAGATTTTTTTCATCATTTATTTTCTTTTTTCAAAAGCATATAATTTACATATATCTTATTTAACTAACCATGCAATTTTCTAAACTGGCCTTGAAGCAGATTGAAAATGCCTAAGGAACTGAGTTATAATCAGTGAGCTTTCATCATCTAAAAATCAATTGATGGCAAGATGGAATTATAGTTTACCACATATTCTTAAATTTATAATTCAGATTGATATTGAAACTACTTGAGTGATTATTAATGAATGCTTAACCTTTGCTATAAATGAATCAATACCCACTGTAAAGTTTAATTTTTTAAATAAAGTTTTGTGGAGAGGCAAAAGTCCCAGAACAGCCAACATAATATTGAAGGACAAGCATACTGGAAGAGGAATGCTATCTGACCTTACTATAAAGCTGTAAGAATCAAGATGGGTAATGGCAAAAGAATACATAATTAGATCAAGAGAGCAGAATAGTAGAGAGCCTATAAATATATCTCCATAAATAGAGTCAACCTTTCTTTGGCAAAGGAGCAAAGGTAGATGCAGTAAAGCTAGCTTCTTCAAGAAATGGTGCAGAAATAACTAAATATCCATATGCAAAAAAAAAAAAATTAAACACACACTTAACATCTTCAACAAAATTAAATGTATCATAGACATAAACATAAAATTCAAAAATAGAAAACTTCTAGAAGATAGTGTAGAAAAACACCTAGATGATCTTGGTTATGGTGTTGACACCAAAGATGAGATCCATGTAAGGAAGAATGAATGAGCTAAACTTCATTAAAGCTAAATTTTCTGCTCTGTAACAGACAATATCAACAGAATTGAAGCATGAGTCACAAATAGAAGAAAAAGATACATCTGATAAACCACTACTATCCAAAATATAGGCTTCCCAGGTGACGCTAGTAATAAAAAGTCTGCTTGCCGAAACAGAAAATGCAAGAGACCTGGTTTAAATCCCTGGGTCAGGAAGGTTTCCTGGACAAGGAAATGGCAACCCACTCCAGTATTCTTCCCTGGGAAATCCCATGGATAGAGGAGCCTGGCGGGCTACAGTCCATGAGGCTGCAAAGAGCTGGACACAACTGAGGGACTGAGCACATATCCAAAATACATGAAGAACTCTGAAACTCAACAATAAGAAAATAAGTAACTTTATTAAAGAGTGAGCCATGGTAAAGCAATTACTCTTCAATTAAAATTAAACAAATTGAAAAAATGGAGAAGAAATCTTAATGAAGAAGATATACAGATGGCAATTAGGCCTATGAAAGAATGCTACACCTCATATGTGATCAGGGAAACACAATTTATGACAACAATGAGATCCTACTACCCACTTTTTAGAAGGGCTGCAATCCAGATCACTGACAACTTCACATGCTGCTGAGCATGTGGATCATCTGGAACTCTCTCCCATTGCTAGTTGGAATACAAATGGTACAATCACTCTGGAAAATAGTTTAACAGTTTCTTAAAACCTAAACATACTCTTGCTATATGAAACAGCAATCATTTTCCTTAGCATTTACCCAAAGGAGCTGAGAATTTACATCCACACAAAAGCCTTTTCATTAATGTTTATAACAGATTTATTGATAATTGTCAAAACCTGGAAGTCATCAAGATGTCCCTCAACAGATTAATAGATAAAAAAAAAGGTGATACATCCAGAAAGACATGGAGGAATCTTAAATGCATATTACTAAGTGAAATAAGTCAGTAGGAAAAGGCTACATAGTATATATTTCCAAATATATTACATTCTGGAAAAGAAAAAAATTATAGAAAGAGGAGAAAGAACAAGTGTTTCCCGGGTGGTGACAGTGAGATTGAGGGAGAGATAAGCAGGCAGAGGACAGATTTTTAGGCCACTGAAAATATTTTGTATATTATTGTACTGATGGGTACATGTCATTATACATTTACCCAAACTGAAAGAATGCACAAAGCAAGAGTGAATTGTAAGGTGAACTATGGTCTTTGGGAGATTATGATGTGTTTATGTAGGTTCATCCTTGGTAGAAAAAAATTGTACCATTTTTGTGAATGATAATAGGCGAGCCAATACATGTGTAAAGATAGGGAATTTATAGGAAATCTCTGGGCTTTCCTTTCAGTTTTGTTGTAAACTTAAAACTGCTCTACAAAAACAGTCTGTAAAAATTCAATAAAATTACATTGCATTATAAAGTTTTTAAAATATACTGTTAATAATAAGCACTATGTTCTAACTCTATAGTTTACAGTCCTATCAGAGCCCTTGCCTAAATATTAGCATATTTTTTATCCTCTTCACAAAATTATAATGAAACATAGAGATAATTGCTACTATCTAAAACATAATTTTGAAAACAATCAATATAATAGTACTTATAAATGAAAAATTAAATCAAGTTTATAATAGATTACTTATATTAGTTGTTGTGCATAAACATACAATGATAATGAGTTAGTCATATGCTTTCATCTCTTTTTGATTTAAAAATCTGCAATTAGGAAAATTAATAGCTATTCATTGAAAAGATATTGAAAAAGAAAGGTCAGAATACAGTGGCAGCAACTAGGATAAAATGCAAGTTTAGACTAAATAATTTCAATAAGACATTTTGTATATAGTAAGAAGGAATAATAAGGGATAGAAATAAAGAAATCATGCCAAGACAAATTATAGACAAGGTAAACATAGAAAGTAAAAAAAAAAGCTGTTTTTTGGAAATAGGCCTTATAAACGTAGTGATTGTGTAGAGAATACAGCAGAGACAAATTATCACAAAAAAACATACCACCTATCTTGAAATCTTTGTATCTAAGATAGATATTGAGTTTCAGGTCCTTAAAAAGAACTTGGTGGGCAAATTTACCAACAGGTAACCATGAGCATGGTTGTGAAAGTCAACTGTGAGTCTGATGAGGCTGTATAGAGGTGGAGAGGTCTTAACACCATCAGGTGATAAAAATCACAGATAACCCAAAAGAATAATTTCCACTTGTAATTTTAATTACATATATTCCTTATCATTGCACTATATATATATTTAAAACCCATGGAATAAAAATATTAAAAGGTTTTTTTTTTAAATTTCAATAATAAAATTTAAAGATATTCCTGAAGGTTATTAGGCTTCATAAACTTAGTAATGGGTTAAAAACTGCTGCTTTCATCTTTTTAATATTTACAATTATTTTCGTATTTTCTGTAATTATGCTGGTGCAGTAAGCATTTGTTGTATAGTCCAAGTCTTTTGCTACGCCATGGACTGTAGCCTGTCAGTCTCCTCTGTCCTCAGGATTTTCCAGGCAAGAATACAGGACTGGGTTGTCATTTCCTTTTCCAGGGAATCTTTCCAAACTAGGGATGGAACCTGAGTCTCCTGCACGTGTCTCCTGAATTACAGGCAGATTCTTTACCACTGGGGGTGTCCCTGCATTAAGCATATACCAAAGAAGCAGATGTTTTGAATGTTTATAATACATTAATAAGATGAAATGCAGGCATTTATTATTAAATAAATTCAAGATAAACTGCATTTGACATATTTAAATTCCTCTTTAATAATATTCTCCTTAACTACTGGGCAGTGTTGTGCAGGTTTATGCTAAAACAAAATAAATCAATCTTTTTGGTAATAAACTCCTTTTGATTTGTATTTTGAGTAGGTCATTTGAAATCCCCATGCATTCTTCATTTTGAAGGACTCTCTTGAGCATTGTGTGTGACCTGGCCTCTGCCTACAAATTTCCCAGGAGCATCCCTCTGATCATTATGACAATAAAAATGCTATCTACATATTTCTACATCTCCCCCTAGTGGGCATAAGTGTTGTAGTCCTAATCTCTGGAACCTGTGAATAATAAATAAGGTTATATAACAAAAAGGAATTACAGTTGGCCCTGAAATTATGTTAATCAATTTGCCAAATTAATCACAAGTGTCTTAAAGTAGAGAGGCAGACAGAAGAGAATATCAGTATAATGAAATGTGAGGACTCAACCCACCATTGTTGGCTTTGAAGATGCAACAATATATCAATACATTAGAGTGCAGTAAGTGGAATATATGATTGGGATATAAACTACATATCAACACCTAGGCTATATCTACACAGCTCAAACATTTTATCATATTCATGTATTAACACAAGTGATTTATCTAGATATTTCTAAATATGGAAATCAGTTACATACATTTTATGAAAGTAGATTTTCTGCCTCCTTTAAAATAAAAATATTTAGGTATCACCCTTTCTTTTTCCTTTTCTTAAATGCTTTTGGCAAAACATTTGAGATCAAATATAAACATCATTGCCAGTGAGATGTCTGTGTTCTATTACAATATTATACAGAGGTAACACTAGGAGAAATGAACAGTGATATTTCAGGAAGCTTGGTTCTCCTGTACAAATATGTCCTTTAATAATTGTTACCAACATTTTTACAATTACTGCTGACAAAATTATTAAGTCAAATAGGCGAAACTTCAATTTGGGTAAAATCATGATGTTCAATTTTGCCCAAATATAAGACAAAAACCTTTATTTTAGAGATTAATATTTAGTTTGTTATATACTTTTCAAGAGCCTCACAATTCCTTTCTAAGGTTTTGGCTTACCAGTTGAATTGAAATATTTAACTCATGCATTTTTCTTGTTATTTATTTCTTGCAAGAATAATACAGTTTTTGGATTGATTCTAAGTTGTGAATTGCCCTAAGTTTTGATTATTTAGTAGCACTTCTTATGGTTGAATGCAGCAGATTATCAAATTTAGAAATGGAGTCTCAAAGAACTGGTAATTATTTGAATAATTATATTCTTTTAAAATTAATTTTTATTGGAGTATAGTTGCTTTACAATATTGTGTTAGTTTCAACTGCACAGAAAAATGAATCAGCCATACATATACTTATATTCTTTCCATTTTGGATTTTTTTCCCATTCATGTCACCACAGAGCATTAAGTAGAATTCCCTGTGTTATAAAGTATGATCTCATAGGCATATGTGTCAATCCCGGTTTCCCAATTCCTTTTGATACCTTTCTCCCTTGGTTCCATATACCTGTTCTCTACATCTGTGAGTAAAGACAATATTATTAAAGGAATGAAAAGTGAAAAGTGAAAGTCGCTCAGTCATATCTGACTCTTTGCAATCACATGGGTTATACAGTCCATGGAATTCTCCAGGCCTAAATACTGGAGTGTGTAGCCAGTTCCCTACACCAAGGGATCTCCCAACCCAGGGATCTAATCCAGGTCTCTCACATTGCAGGCAGATTCTTTACCAACTTAGCCACCAGGAAAGCCCAAGAATACTGGAGTGTGTAGCTTATCCCTTCAGTGGATCTTCCTGACCAGGAATCTAATCAGGGTCTCCCGCATTCTAGGCAGATTCTTCATAGCCACTGGAGAAGCCCTGGATTTAAGGAATAGACTTTCATAGAAGTGAAGTAAAAACATATGCAGAAGTCAAATGAAACCTGAGTGCATAAGTTTTTTTCTTCTATTGCCTCACAGCAAACTATCACCAAGCATAAAGGCCAAGACAAAGAAAATAAGGAAAATGGTATTCATTTTTTTTAATAATTTGTAATTCAGGAAAAATGCAAATTTGTGGCTAGTTAGCACTGCCAAACCTTGGGGAAGTGACACAACTTCTGGATCCAGTTAAATTCTTGGAAGTTCAACAGCAGTACATTAGCAAATAGAAGAGAGAGAAAAGCTACTATTGCCCAAAACTCAACCTGGTCAAAGAGTGGTAGAAATGATGCTATTAGTGCATTAGGAACATGAGCTACAAAATTGCATTCCTTACTTAACTTTATTAGCTCAGCAAATTTCACAAATTCTCTCTTAATTTCCCTCACCCATAATGTAAGTGATGGAAATTTTTAAAAAATCATTGTTCTTGTTTGAATTAACTGAGTTGTTTCATTTAAAGAACATCACAAAATAGATTACGCAATAAACACCCCAGAGAGAAATATGATAGGGAATTTCCTGGCGATTCGTTTCCACTTCAGGAGAGGAGGGGATGATTCTATCCCTGGTTGTTGAAATAAGATCCATTGTGAAAAAAAAAGAAATAAGTAATGAAAAAATTCATAGGATTAATAGCTAAAAGTTATATTGAAATATATTTGAATGATTTGAGTATAAATGGACATTTGTGCAGTTTACTATAATCTCAACTGATGTCAGAAAGGAATTATGTTAAAAAAATTCAACATTCATTCATATAGGGCAGCTAAGACTAGAGGTTACATTAGGATAAGATTATGTGACATATCACAATTAAATTATTTATACTTATTTTTGACAGTTAATGCATTTATATAATTCAAGGAATATTATATATTATATATTCACTGTTCTGTATTATACATTCTTAAAATTCATTTAAATAAAAAATTGCCAGCCCAGGATTGATGCTCGGGGCTGGTGCACCGAGATTTCCCAGGGGGAGGGAGTCAGGAGGGAGGAGGGAAGGGGGTTCTGGAGGGGGAGCATATGCATACCCATGGCGATATCATGTCATCATATGGCAAAACCAATAAAAATAAATAAATAAACAATTTATTTATTTAAAATTCATTTAAATTCATTTATTCATATGCATAATATATACATTATAATTTATTTATTTATTTTAATTTTCTTTACATTATCATGTTGGTTTGCCATACATTGACATGAATCTGCCATGGGTATACATGTGGTCCCCTTCCAGAACACCTCCTCCCACCTCCCTCCCAATTCCATCTTTCTGGGTCATCCCGGTGCACCAGCCCTGAGCATCAGACCTGGGCTGGCAATTGATTGCACATATGATGATTAACATGTTTCAATGCCGTTCTCCCATATCATCCCACCCTTGCCCTCTTCCACAGATTCCAAAAGACTGTTCTATACATCTGTGTTTCTTTTGCTGTCTCACATACAGGGTTCTCGTTACCATATTTATAAAGTCCATATATATGCGTTGGTATACTGTATTTTTGTTTTTCCTTCTGGCTTACTTCACTCTGTATAATAGGCTCCAGTTCCGCCCACCTCAGTAGAACTGATTCAAATAAATTCTTTTTAATGGCTGAGTAATATTCCATTGTGTATATGTACCACAGCTTTCTTATCCATTCATCTGTTGATGGACATCTAGGTTGCTTGAATGTCCTGGCTATTGTAAACAATGTGGCGATGAACATTGGGGTACACGTGTCTCTTTCAATTCTGGTTTCCTCGGTGTGTATGCCCAGCAGTGGGATTGCTGGGTCATATGGCAGTTCTATTTGCAGTTTTTTAAGGAATCTCCACACTGTTCTCCATAGTGGCTGTACCAGTTTGCATTCCCACCAACAGTGTAAGAGGGTTCCCTTTTCTCCACATCCTCTCCAGCATTTATTGCTTATAGACATTTTGATGGCAGCCATTCCGACTGGTGTAAAGTGGTACCTCATTGTGGTTTTGATTTGCATTTCTCTGATAATGAGTGATGTTGAGCATCTTTCCATGTGTTTGTTAGCCATTTTTATGTCTTCTTTGAAGAAATGTCGGTTTAGTTCTTTGGCCCACTTTTTGAGTGGGTCGTTTATTTTCCTTGAATGGAGCTGCAGGAGTTGTTTGTATATTTTTGAGATTAATTGTTTGTCCGTTGCTTCGTTTGCTACTATTTTCTCCCATTCTGAAGGCTGCCTTTTCACCTTTCTTTTACTTTCTTGTGTTGTGCAGAAGCCTTTAATTTTAATTAGGTCCCATTTGTTTATTTGTGCTTTTATTTTTTATTTATTTTTTATTTTTTTTTTATTATTGTTTTTGCCATACATTGTCATGATATCACCATGGGTTTACATATGCTTCCCCTCCGGGTCCCCCCTCCCTCCTCCCTCCCCCCCGGGAAATCTCGCTGCACCAGTCCCGAGCATCAATCCTGGGCTGGCGATTGATTAGACACATGACAATTAACATGCTTCAATGCCCTTCTCCCATATCATCCCACCCTTACCCTCATCCACAAAGTCCACAAGTCTATTCTATACATCTGCGTTCCTTTTGTTGTCTCCCATGTTGGGTTCTCATTATTGTCTTTCTAAATTCCATATATATGTGTTAATATACTGTATTGTTGTTTTTGCTTCTGGCTTACTTCACTCTGGATAATGGGCTCCAGTTTCGTCCATCTGAGTAGAATTGCTTCAAATGAATTTTTTTTTTACTGCTGAGTAATATTCCATTGTGTATATGTACCACAGCTTTCTTATCCATTCATCAGTTGATGGGCATCTAGGTTGTTTCCATGTCTTAGCTATTGTAAACAATGCAGCGATGAACATTGGGGTGCACGTGGCTCTTTCAATTCTGGTTTCCTCGGTGTATATTTGTGCTTTTATTTCCCATAGTCTGGGAGGTGTTTTTAAACACACACACTTGGACACATACACACCCAACTACATGCAGACAAATGCTTTTTGCATTAATGGCTGAATAATATTCCACTGAATGAACATACCTAAATTTAATAAGCAAGCCCCACATATATATATATATATATATATATATTTAGACATTTAAAATGTTTCCAATATTTAGTTAGCCAATAAAATCAATGCATATATGTATACTTCTAGATATGAAAGTTGTTTATTACTAGAATCATCTTCAGTCCAGTGTGCTTTCAATCTTTTTAACTATGCTCATCTCATAGAAAAACACTACATAATAACTCTAACTTACATTTAATTTTTAATATTGATTTTTAATACCTCTTTATGTTTTTTGAAAGTTTCACTTATTATCCATGTTAGTCATTGTTCATATAATTTAAATTTATTTATTCTTTAATTACTTATTGAACAACTGCTAAATATAAGTCTTCTTGTAGGTGTTAAAGATATATCAATAAATAAAACAGGTAAAAACTCCTGAACTTATGGAATTACATTTTTCTATTGCATTTTTGGTATTAATTTTTCAGACTTGTAGTATATTTATTATGTTACATTTTTCTCAGTTTGTCGTCACTTTATATACACTGGTAATCATCAAAGTGTGGATACAATGAGATAAAAGATGTTATTTGCAATAACAAGCAATATAATATCTGGTAATAAAACTAACAAGAAGAGGTATAAAGCTTACGAATATTTTAAAATTCTACTGAAGGATAAAAATATAGACTTGAATATAGACCCGCTATGATCTGAGAAATGGATAATACAAATGCAAGTTTTCTCTGAATAACTCTATAAATTGAACAAAACCCCAATGAAATAATCATAGGGATTCTGCTAAGTATACAGGTAGATCCTAACATTCCTATTAGATATTCATAGCACAAGAATAAACAAATAAACCAGAAAAAAATGGCAGAAAACCAACTCTGCACTATATATCTTCATTTAATTTAACAGTGGTATGAACTGAATGTTTTTGTACTTCTCAAACTCCTGTTTTGAACTCAATACCCCAAAATGATAGTATTCAGTGGTAGGCCTTTGGAAGGTGCTTAGGTTGTGAGGGCAAAATCTCTCATGAGTGGGACTGAAACTGAAAGTGAAGTCCCTCAGTCGTGTCTAACTCTATGCAACCCCATGGACTGTAGCCCACCAGGCTCCTCTGTCCATGGGATTGCCCAGGCTAGAGTACTGGAGTGGGTTGCCATTCCCTTCTCCAAGGGATCTTCCCAACCCAAGGATCAAACCCAGGTCTCCTTCTCCAGGGGATCTTCCCAACTCAGGGATCAAACCTAGGTCTTCTGCACTACAGGCAGATGCTTTACCATCTGAGCCACCAGGGAAGCCCAATTTATCAAATAGGATTACTGTCCTTATAAAATAAACTTCAAAGAGATACCCAGCCTCTTCCATCACATAAGGAAACAGCATGAAGGTGCTAACTAAGAACAAGGAACAGGGCCTTCATAAGATTGTGCCATACTGGGACATTGATCTTGGACTTCTCGGATTCATCAGTGTGATAAATAAATTTCTCTTGTTTATAAGCTACTCAGTCTTTGGATATAGCAGTCCAAACAGCCTGGAAAAGTCTAGTGACAGTTGAAACTATATAAGTGCTAATGGATAACTGTGGACTAATGCAAACTTGACCAGGTAGTAATTCAGTAGCTCTAACTATACACTATGTGCTAGACATGATATCTTTGCTAGAGAAGATCAGTATGATTACAGATATCTAGTATGTAGCTACTGATTTTGTCAATGCTTCCTTTTCTCTTCCAGTCAAAAAAGTGGATGGGAAATTATTTGCATTTATAAGCCATGAAAAAAGACAGACATTTAAAGTTTTGCTACGGGTTCTCCAGTTCTTAAGGAAATCAATGTTGATTATCTGCTGGAAGGATTGATGCTAAATCTGAAACTCCAACACTCTGTCCACGTGATGTGAAGAGCCAAATCATCAGAAAAAAAACCTGATGCTGGGAAAGATTGAGGGCAGGAGGAGAAGAGGGCAACAAAGGATGAAGTGGTTGGATGGCATCATTGACTCAATGTACATGAGCTTGAGCAAACTCTGGGAGATAGTGAAGGACACAGAAGCCTGGTGTCCTGGGTCACAGAGTCAGACACAAACTGAGCAACTGGACAGCAACAACGGCAACAAACTTGATCCTCTCTTCCTTTTAATATATCTAGTATATATATACAGGATATAGTGTATAATATGTATATTAAAATTAAACTAGATATTTAAAAAAGACTTGAAACTAAATATTAAGAAAAAACTAAGATCATGGCATCTGGCCCATTACTTCATGGCAAATAGAAGAGGAAAAAGGTGGAAGTCATTTCAGATTTCCTCTTCTTGGGCTGTAAAATCACTGTGGATTGTGACTGCAGAAGACGATTGCTTCTTGGAAAAGTTATGACAAACCTAGATAGTGTGTTGAAAAGCAGAGATACTACTCTGTCTACAAAGGTCTGTATAGTCAAGGTTATGGTCTTTCCAGTGGTCATGTACAGTTGTGAGAGCTGGACCATAAAGAAGGCAGAGCACAAAAGAATCAGTGCCTTTGAACTGTGGTGCTAGAGAAGACTCCTGAAAGTCCCTTGGACAGCAAGAAGATCAAGTCAGTCAATCTTAAGAGAAATCAACCCTGAATATTGGCTGGAAGGACTGATGCTGAAGCTCTAGTATTTTGGTCATCTAATGTGAACAGCTGACTCATTGGATAAGTCCTTGATACTGGGAAAGACTAAGAGCAGAAGAAGAGGCTATCAGAAGAAGAGGCTATCAGAGGATGAGATGGCTGGATGGCATCACTGATGCAATGGATATGAACTTGGGCAAACTTTAGGAGATGGTGAGGGATGGGAAGGTCTGGCATCCTGCAGTCATGTGGTCACAAAGAGTTGGACATGACTGGGCGACTGAGCAACAACAGCAATGCAAATATACACATGTGCATACACACAAGCACACACATACACACATATCTTTCTGGCTCTATTTCTCTGGTTGAACCTCAAATGATACAATCAATAAATCAACATGAGAAATGGTCCCAATATATAGGGCTTCTTACACAGTGTTATTAGGAAACATAATTAGTTCTCTAAGATTGATCACACTATTGTTTTCCACTCAGAGTACAAGTCTTTACAGTGACCTACAACGCCTTACATGATCTAATCCCCCACTATTTCTTTCACTTCACTTCCTACCACTCTTCCTTATGTTAAGTCATCCCTAGTTTTATGGATATCCTTCATCTTCTTCAAATATAACATGGACCCCTGACTCAGAGATTTTACTTTTTATGTTTCTTTATCTCAGGAGCACAGTTCTCCCAGATATGAATCCTTATGGCTCTCTCTCTCCTATCCTTCAAGTGAAAGCTCAAATGTCATCTATCTGGGAGGACTTCCTTGACCACTTGTATAAAAGAGCAACTCTGCCATCATTCATTTTTCCCTTTAGTGTTCATCTCTGTTTTTTCAAGTGATATATTCATTTGTTTGCTCAATTTTTTTTTTGTCTAAGTAGAATGAAGACTGCATGAAAATGTGAACAGCAGCATTCATTATGTAGTAAATATTTAATAAGCATTTTGTTGAGTAAATGAATGAGTGATTGAATAACAACATACATCAAAATTATAAATAAGGACATTTTCTTTGAGGCTACAGTTTTGCCCTATGACTTTGATTTAAAATACAATCAGACAATTTACCTACAAGTTTAAAATTTTTAATAGTAAAATTGAAAAGACAACACTAAATACTCACCAAAGAAGTTTTGTTCATCTGGTCTACCTATGATGCAATTTAAGTGACAGTTTAATGATGTAGGAACATTTTCTTGCTATTTGGTCAGTGAAGAAAGCAATGTATATTGAAGTGTGTAAGAGTCTTAACACTGTGAAAGTGAGAAATTTCCTTTTTTAATTTTGTACAGCTCTATACTGGTTAGTCTGATTTTTATTACACTCTCATACTGCTTTTACAACTAAATTCTTCATGTAGATTTACTTAAAACACATGTACAGCAAACACACAAACACAAACTCTTAATCTATTGGTATAACATGAATGCTGATAGCAGTAGTGCTGAAGATAATTTTGAGATGAGCTCCCTGAGAACAGGACAATGTGTATTCTCTGCTCTACTTCCTTACCTAAAACTTCAGCACTTTGCCTCAGATTAGATATTTAAAATATTTGTTGATTGTATTATTTAAATATCAGTCTCACATATTATATAATATCACAAAAAGTTTCTTCTCATATTTATACTTTACTCTTACTTTCATTCTTATCAACACACACACACACACAACACAGTCACAATGAACAGTTATTCTGCTCTCTAGATAAAAAATTTTCTAGCTTGTGGAGGAGTCCCAAGAGATAAAATGCAATGACTACAAATACAGCAAAGTTCCCAGGGGAACTTTTGACTCAATTTTCTGAGAGTGGCAGAGAAAAAAGAACAGAGGTCTGTCAAGTTCCAGAAAAGAACCATCCCAGCCAGTCCCTGAAGAAATTCTGGGAGAATGGGCATTACTTTTGCAGCTTTTGAAACCCTCCTTTCCCAATCTACTACAGTTGGCACTGCCCATTTAACTGTATGGTGACCTGCTTTGAAGGAAGAAATGCAGGGAAAGTGAATGCCAGCTTGAAGTTCCCAGACATAAGGTTCGTATGGACCCGATCAAAAAGGAAAGACATCATTTGAGGTTTGAAGGACTACTGCTGAGCTACTGAGACTAGAGTCCAAAAGAACAGTGGATTTAAATAGCAAAAGTTATACTTTTATTCTGCCATCTTTGCAGAGGGATTCATTTTAGGACTGTTCAACAGATTTCACATCTTATAGCTTCTTACAGTATTTTACAAGCAGATTTAATACTTCTTTGAGGGCCCTAGAATTTTGCATATCTGGACACACACTGTCATTCTGATGAAGTAAAATGATGCATTTACATAATATCAAATAATGAAAGAATTATAGAAATTTCCTAAAATGTATTAAAACTATATAAGAACCTTTTAATAAATCAAATACATAGTATTACTATGTTTTCCATTTTATTGATCATCTAATATTTAACAAAATTAATAACTCCTCTGAATAATTAAATAAACTCGATGACTGAGAGTTCTAAACTTTAATATGCTTTATATGAAAAGTTAAAAAGATACAATTGCTAAAATTAAAATACAAGGCATTATTTGTCAGATGCAACATATTTTACAAATCTAAGTATTTTAAAGAATTTTATTGTTTATTCAATATTTTGAAATAATATGAAATATTTCAGTATTAATAACTATATTATCAGCAAAATTATATTGCTATTTTTATATAATCCAAGATGATGTTATACAAAAAAATCAAATTATACACAAACTATTTTAAATTTTATATCATACATATTTTATTTATTAAATTACCAAATTCTCTCCCAGTAAAACTTTTTAATTGCAAAAAACGTTATTACTAAAATTGTTTCATTTGTCAGTATGATATCTTTTTGAGTTATTTTTCCCACTCTTTTGTGCCATTCTCAATTCATCTCCTTGATTACCATAGGATCATTCTTTTCCATTAGTAATAAAGCATACGAATTTGAATAAGCTAAAGGCAATGTGAATAATCAGGGTTACAGCATTTCTTCTAATGATACCAGTTTTCTCACACCTTGAATTATAATTCCATTTGTGAACATTCAAATTCCCAATTTTATACTCACATTCGATTGATATTAAAGCAAGATATGATTTTGAATAGATTTCTCAGCTGTTTACAATCTTCTAATATCAATAAGGTCATTTTGTAAAGTTATTAATATTTTTAATTAAAAAATAAATCAAGAAATAATTTTCAGTTTGTACACAAAATCTACTGCTATTTTCTACAAATTTGTTCTAAAATTGAGAAAATAGGAAACTTATCAAAATATCTGAAATTTGGTTTATGGTGATAGATGACAACCTAAATCTCGGTATTTCTCCATTCACACTTTTTAAATACTGAATTAACCCAAATTTTAAAATATTAAAATTCACTAGCAAAGTTAGTCATAAATTAGTTTTCACACACTTTCCATTTCCTCAAAAACTCTATTGCTGTTCCTGAAATGCACCACTTACAGGCACAAGATAGGTGAGATTGAGTGTATATCTATAAGAATGAAACAGAACAAAGTGATTTACTAGTGATGAAATTGTGATTAGTATTTTGAAATTTTATTGCCATTCGGCAAACACATTTGGGCTGAAGTTATATTGCTCCAGGTAAATAAAGATCTATGTCTTAAGGCTGTGCCTCTCTGCTCTGATGGCTTCCTAAAATTTCTCATTTTATAACTGGCCCTTTATCATAATGCCAGCATACCAAACCAGGATCTGAGTCTCATGAGACTTAGAGACATCTCACACTAATTCTACAATAATCTTTCACAGTGAGACCATATGGATTGCATGCATTCAATAAGACAATTTAAACTAATGCTTGTTAAAATGAGTTAAAGGTACTGGCTGAAGTCCTTGGGTAAGAAACTGCCTCAAAAACAAACAAACAAACAAAAAATGTGTGTACTAGAAAGGAACACATCTAGCTTATGTTTACTGTCGAGATGGTAAGGTAACATTGTTCCTCCTTTCTTGCCAAAAATCTATCTTCAGACAGAAAATAGCTAACTCAGAGAAATAGGCAGGGGAACTGAGAGTAGACATTAACCCTAGTGGATGTAGCCGGGAGTTAGAAGGTGGCAATAGTAGTATATTGAAGGAAACATGAATTCTGTTCATGTTCTAATTATCATGTGACTACCACTGCCTGACTTTTACAGAGAAGGCAGAAGGAACCAGATCACAGATTTTAGTGGAATACAGGACCCTAAAAGAGCCCTAACAGAATGAGAAACTGATGAAAATATTTTTGGCTGACAACTTGGCAATGATTAGTGAAAACTAGTCCAATTCCACCATGTCAAGTTACTAAGGTAGGTAGATGACAAGCTGGAAAGAAAGCCACTTTCGGGGGCTGACTTTTAAGAGTTTACATGTGATACATCCCACTGTCTGTGATAGAGTAACAGAGACAAAACTTATCCCTCATGAATACAAACAAGTGGTTTTCAGACGCTTCAGAATGAGAAAGTGATCCCTGAAAGAAAAGAAACAAGCACGGTTAGTCCTACAACTGCATCAGCTTATGTCCTATGGACGCCCTATGGAGAGAGTTTCTAGGAAGTGCTAGGAGGTGTAACTAAAAAACTGAAAATAGAACTGCTATATGACCCAGCAATCCCACTGCTGGGCATACACACCGAGGAAACCAGAATTGAAAGAGACATGTGTACCCCAATGTTCATCGCTGCATTGTTTACAATAGCCAGGACATGGAAGCAACCTAGATGCCCATCAACTGACAAATGGATAAGAAAGCTGTGGTACATATACACAATGGGATATTACTCAGCCATTAAAAAGAATTCATTTGAATCAATTCTACTCAGGTGGACGGAACTGGAGCCTATTATACAGAGTGAAGTAAGCCAGAATACAGTATACTAATGCATATATATGGACTTTAGAAATATGGTAACGAGAACCCTGTATGCGAGACAGCAAAAGAAACGCAGATGTATAGAACAGTCTTTTGGACTCTGTGGAAGAGGGCAAGGGTGGGATGATATGGGAGAATGACATTGAAACATGTTAATTATCATATGTGAAATCAATCGCCAGGTCAGGTTTGATGCTCAGGGCTGGTGTACTGGGATGATCCAGAGAGAGGGAATCGGGAGGGAGGAAGGAGGGCGTTTTTGGAAGGGGAACATATGCATACCCATGACAGATTCATGCCATTGTATGGCAAAACCAACACAATAAAGTAAAGAAAATTTTAAAAAAAATAGAAAGAACCCAGAAGCCTATGCTGAGGAGACAAATTTCCAGGAGGACTAAGCAGCTAGAGTTTCTGGAAGAGTCCAAGAGAGAACAGAGCTGCAGAGAGAAAGGGCTCTGGAGACCAGCAGAGGGTTCCCTTCAAGTGTTTAAACGAGTACGTATTTTATTGAATTCTGTTAACAACTACCAAGGTCAGAGAAAGAAACAAAAGAAAGGATCAGTGGAACAATAACTAGAGTTCATTCAAAGCCTGGAATAGATTGTGTTTCCACTGCGTGCTAAGTCGCTTCAGCTGTGTTCATTTCTTTGCACGCCTATGGACTTGTAGCCCACTAGGTTCCTCTGTCCATGGAATTCTCCAGGCAAGAGTACTGGAGTGGGGTGGGTTGCCATACCCATCTCCAGGGGATCTTACTCACCATCCCCTTCATCTGCTGCATTTCAGGTGAGTTCTTTACCACTAGAGCCATCTGGGAAGCCACTAGCCAGAGTCAAAAGACACCCAAGAAAAATAAAAAAGAAATGCCCACAAGAAGACTTGTACTCAAGTATTTATGGCAGCTTCCCCCTCACTTCTATATAGCCCCAAACAGGAAAGAAACTAATATCTACCCATGGGTGAATAGAAAAAGACTGTGATGCATCCATAAAGTGGCATACCACAGAACCATAAAAATGAACAAAGTATTGATACAGAATATAACATAGATAAAACTTAAAGGTACGATCCTGAGTGAAAGAAGCCAGACCAGAGTGCATACTCTGTGATTCCACTAAAATGAACTTCCAGTAAATGCAAACTAATCTATACTTACAGAAAATAATCATTGGTTGTCTGAAGCATGGGTTATGAAAAAGAGAAGAATTATGAAAAGTCATTAGGAAATAGAGGGTGATGGAACTGTTCCTTATCCTAGTTTTATAGATATGTTTAGTTGAATATATGCATTAATATTCACTAATGTTAGTATTTAACTGCATACAGTTTATTTTACATTATTTGTTTTTTCTTTTTACAGTTTCATTAGTTATACCAAACTTATACCTCAAATGGGGCTTCCTTGGTGGCTCAGACAGTAAAGAATCCACTTACAATGCAGGAGACCAGGGTTCAAGACCAGGGTTCAATCCCTGGATGGGAGGATACCCTGGAGACGGGAATGGCTGCCCACTCCAGTATTCTTGCCTGAAAAATCCCCTGGACAGAGGAGACTGGCAGGCTCCATGGTGTTGCAAAAGTCTATAAAATACAACAGATGCAATAGAGAAAGGCTACATTTTCTTTTGCATCTACCTGTAAATAGCTGGTAAAAATGGTTATTATTTTGTTAGTACAGTAGTTGCTACCACACTGATAATATTTATTTATCAATTTTTATTCACAGATGTCTTACAATGTATCTTTCTTTTATGAGCGTCTAGAATCAATCAGTACAACAAGCAACATTACTCACAAGATAGAAAATAAAAGATTTAACCTACTAGAAATGAGATTTCACAAGCACATTTAATTCAGAAACATGAACTTCTGAAAAAAAAAGAATGTTTTTTTCTAATAATTTTATGAAAAATAATTTTTTTCTAAATATCTTTTTGTCATGTGCTCAGTAGCTCAGTTGTACCAACTCTTTGCAACCTTGACTGTGGCCTGCCAGGCTCCACTGTCCATGAAATTTTCCAAGCAATACAGGAATGGGTTACCATTTCTTACTCCAGTAGATCTTCCTGACCTAGGGATTGAACCCATATCTTCTAGGATTCCTGCATTGGCTGGCACATTCTTTACTACCGAGCTACCTGGAAAGACCCTTTCTTAATAATTGTATTTATTTATTTTTAATTGTTTGATGATTGTTTTTAATATTGGCTTGATTTCTGTCATACATCAACATTAACCATAGGTGTACATATGTCCCCTCTCTCTTGAACCTCCCTCTGGAAAGACCCTTTTAATCTTGTATTTGTCATTAACAGCATTCTTTATAAAATAAAAAAAAGTAAGATTGCTGTTTTGTTTTCCATTTAGAAAATGTACTGGCAACTCCTCTGTTAATATTGCTCTAACTCTGGAAAGATAGCATTTTTTTCAATTAAATAATTTTTTGCTGACAGCAGCATATGCAATTCCAAATTAAACAATTATTTTTCTGGCTGATACTTTACTTCTAACCAAAATAGCAACTTGAAAAGTCATAAGTAAATATGAGTGCAAAGTGTGATTTTATTTGAAATTAATTTCTTCACAGAATTTTTTAAGGAAGTCATTTTTCTTTGCTCATATTATTACTAGTATCATGAATTTTAATATTAGTGTTTCTAATTGGGCAAAGCTTCCAAAACGTTTCCAAATTAATTAAATAAGTTGCATAAAAGGATACATATGACTAATTAAACTATTCTTATTTTTACTAGGATTCAGACAAAATAACTAAAAAGGTAGAGAAAATTAACAGATATTTGGTAGCATTCAAAACTGGATAATTTGTTGCATATCAGGAGAAGCAAAATCTTAACTCTCTTAACTTCCATTTTCAAATAACTAGAATGCTTTCTAAATCATCAGAGTGAAAATTCAAACAGGTTTTCCCATAAAGCAGCATAGAGAAGCTTCGGAGAAGGCAATGGCACCCCACTTCAGTACTCTTGCCTGGAAAATCCTGTGGATGGAGGAGCCTGGCAGGCTGCAGTCCATGGGGTCGCTAAGAGTCGGACAGGACTGAGCGACTTAGCAGCAGCAGCAGCAGCATGGAAAAGCACACAACACAGATCTCAGTGATCGCAGTGTTATCAATTTAATAAAATGCAAGTTGTTTTCTTCACTGCGGGGTGAATTTATTAAGCATAAATTTCATATTTTTAGCTTCATGGCAACTTCATAGACAACATTTGATTACATGTCACTATGTTCCAGCGTGTTTTCCCTAATTCATATTTTACCTTTGTAATTGCTTTAGGTCAATGAGGTATCTCTCAAAGGAAACCAGAGCCAAACAGACTTGTTTGAGAATATCCACACATCCATTCTACTTCTTAGGAGTCTTCTGTTTGCCACAGATTTTATCAGTCTTCCCTCGTCGCAGAACTGTAGGGTGATTCTGCATTCTACAGCTCCATCTTGTGTCAAGCAGTGATTGAAAATGATTTCCCTTTTTCTTCTGAGCTGGGTAATTATATTTCTGCTCTTTGAGGACACTGAATGATGACAAGGTGGGCTAAATGTAAGTGCTTGGACAAATATTCTGAACAAGTGTTAATAAAAGCCAGATGGGAGCTGCAACTAATATGCGAGGGACGTGCTGCTCCTTCAATCAAGCTCACTGGAAAAGGGCTTCTCAGTGCAGAACCGGCAGATCCTTCCTGTCTCCTCACCTCCCCATTCACGTGTGACAAGCGCCATCAGCAGTGCCTTACACTGGCCAGCTGCTGCAGTCTGCAGCTGTGGACATAACACTCATTCTTTCTCTTTTTGTTCCTTCTTTGAAAACAAAATTTGCCTTGACAGTGGATATTCATAATCATCATGTCCATCTTTCAGTGTGGCTAGTTTTTTTTGTATAAAACACACTGGTTAGTTTGAGAAAATGAGATTATTCTGAGATTATTAATATTTATTTATTTATATTTTTGGCTAGTGTGTTTACTGAGTTAAAAGTTTTTAAAAATCTGTACAGTTTAAGAAACTTATCTTGAAAGTCCTTAAGACGGGGCTACTACAGAGAAAAGCTGAAAGCACAGATTTTTGTCAGTGGAGCATGAAGATGACTAAAAAATGACCTCAATCCGGCATTTGAAGCTATCCAGCTGCCATAGCAATAGAAACTGCTATAGGCAAATTGTATGCTCTTCCCTTAATATTTTATCTGTCTTTTAATTGCATATTCTTGCATTTGGGTTCCTTAAAAAGTTATTCACTGACAATTATATATCTATCAAATAAGCTGAATTTTTAATAAGAATAATGTAACTATATTTTTAGCAGTTAAAATATGAACAATGCTGATATAAAAAACTTGAATAAGGTTTGTTCTATTTAAAACACATTCTGAATATTAAACTTTTTAATATAAAGATTATTTCACATAGCTAATATCAGCGGTTAGGGAGAAAAAAAGTCATTCCAACAAAATTTAATTACATTTGTCAAGCAGGCAGTGCTATTATTTAAATGTTCTTGTGTGTATTATTTGGGAAGATACCTAATAGTTTTAATTTCTGAGTGGATAATGGGTTAACTCAGATAAAAATATTGTTGTTATAATTTTTGCACTTCAAATCCAAGATATATTAAAAGTTAACTCTTGGTTTACCAGTATTTCACACATTAATTTATTCCCCTTTTCATTCACTGAAAAATTACAAAACATTGTGTTGTTCATGGTGTGTTGTGATGTGGGTATATGGATGTATATGTTTGTCTATGATTGTGTTATTCTTATGAAGAGATGATAAATACTTTATTCTCAGTGATAAATCATTATCTTAACCAAAAACGTTGTGAATGACTGTTTATAACTTTGGCACAAACTACTCAATGAACACCTCAAAAGTTCAGTGTTCATTTTACCAGTCTCAATGCTTAGAAATAAATTCTGATAAATGCTGCTTATAATATAAATAATTTTATTTACAAAAGACTCATCATCATTTAAAATACTAGTGAAAAATGTTAAATGTATCATATGCCACATTCTATGTAAGGGTTACGTAGTAGTAGTGTTAGGATAGTGACATAGTTTAGTGATTTATTTCTTAAAATTTGTCTCATCTGTGTGCAAAGGAATCAGAGCAACTCACATTAAATTGCAGTACTAAATGATCACATTAAATGGTAAAACAGAACAGACATTACTTCTTCAAAGAATGATTTAGTAATCAAGAATTACCAACAAATGAAATGTAGTTTAAATTGGTGAAAGGAAAAAAAAAAAGTTTAATCTTCCTCTTTAGCAATAATGCATTATTTTGGGTGTATGTATATTTCTCACTTTTAAGTTGGCCGTTCATTTAAAAGAACTTTATACTGGTAACCACAACAAAAAATTTATGAAAAATTTTAAACTGTGAAGAAAATGGCATCAAATACTAAATACTTTAAGATCAAGTCTAGGCAGCAATACAGATGAAAAAACATAAATTAAAAGAGGGAGAAAGTGAAGCAGAGTCTGCTCTATATAATATGAAAAGAGCTCATGAAATCAGTATCTGACTCTAGTTAAACCAATCCCCTGAAAATGACCCTATCCTTTTTCACATCTAAATGGGCTCTTACTAATATTTGTTAGTAATGTTGATATTGCTCATTAAATTTGATCTTCGCCTTCAAATGTCACAGAGATAGGAACACAAGCATAAGAAGCACGGAGAATAAAACATTGTGTTCTGACATTTTGCACTGAAACCATTTTTGTTTTTGGATCTAAGAAAGAACAGCAAACTAAGTTAACAAATATTACCAAAAACTCTGTAACCACTGGAATGAGCACAGTGAGGACAGGGTGACTCTCGGTAAAGCATGCTGTACTTGCCTTAGGGCTGCTATTTTGATGAGGCAAAACTCACCCGAACCTTCTTGTATTATGTTCAAGGAAGAAAATGCATAATAATCTGTTTCTTCCTTTTATTTCTCTACTATTCTGAAATACTTATGTTTTCTCATCTTGAATCTATCATTTTAAATTTTATCAATTTCATAGAGATATAATTTGGAAAAGAGAGTACAGTCCATAGCACACGCAACAGATTCAGAGTGACTCCATAGTGCCCGTAACTCAAATCATCCAACACTTGTCACCATTCTCCCTCAGTACAATAATTTTTTTTAATTATTATTTTTCAAGTAACATATCTTAGTGCTTGCTATATGTTAGAAACATTGTAAGAACTTTTCAAAATAAATGAGTGTGTAATACACATTCTATTTCCAAGGACCCACACTCTAGATGGGAGAAGGTGTACACACATACATGGGCTTCCCTGGGAGCTCAATGTCAAAGAACCTGCTGGCCAATGCAGGAGACATGGGTTCTATCCCTGGATTAGGAAGATCCCCCAGAGAAGGAAATAGCAACCCACTCCAGTATTTTTGGCTTGGAAATCCCATGGACAGAGGAGCCTCGTGGGCTACAGTTCATGGGGTTGCAAAAGAGTCAGATACAACCTAGAGGCTAAACAACAGACACACACACACACACACACACACACACAGAGATAATTGGTGATTTGTTTAAACAGTTTAGTAGCCTCAGAAAATAAAGAGAGGCCTAGGTGAGAAAATCCAGAAAGGCTAAACTATAGAGATATGATTATGTTAGGTTCTCTGTCTTCTGTGCCTTAAAGGATTTAGAAAACCTCATCTTACTAATAAGCATATATAAATGGATAACTGATATAGAACATTCTAAAATCCATATAGACAGGGGCATAGATTTGTTTATTAGCATTAAAACTGAGCAAATTTTTTTCCTGTTCTCTTTTAACTTGAGGTTTGGTGGATATGCAAAAATACCCATACTAACTATTCTGTCAATTCAGATACATAAGAAATACCCCAGAATTTATGCTTTTTAGTATTGTAGCTCCAAAAATCGGTAACACATAAACACAAATACACACACACACACACATTCACACTCCATTGGGATTTTAAAGTTTTCAATGTTTTAGAAAATAATTTCATGTAGATTATCATTAAAAATAATCATAATAAAGGTTACATTTGATAGCAAAGAATCACTTTCTACTGATAACATTATTTTTATATTCAGAGCACTTTTAAATAAATTCCTAATTTTAAAAAAATATGACTTTTATATTAATTTAGAGGCTGTAGGACTTAATCACCCTTTTCAATTTTCTCTAGAAAATGTTGTTATGTGGGCTGTAAAAGTTTCTTAAGTTAAACAACTGCTGAATCATTTTACTCTTTAAATAAAGTCAGCCTTTTATATTTCTCTTATATAAAAGATAAACTTTTCTCAGTGTTGGGTAAAACTCTTATTCCACTTGGACATTTTAGGTTCTTGCTGCTTTCTAAAAAGTAATAATAACAATAAGCTAAAATTGCTTTGTTTTATCATATCAGGATATATCTGTTTTTTTCTAAATGACTTAAAATGCTTCAGTTATATATTCTGAAAAAAGATCATTTCTCTTAAAATGCATATTTAAAAATATAGCCATTGATGATTTCCAGTACACAGATATGAGACTTCTGCTTTATTGAGATAATTTATGTAATCTATTTTTTCAGACTACAGTAACTGTAGAATATAAAGAGACGTAAATTGCTCAATATATTTTAGAAATTTTACTATATTTCTCAAATTAAATATAATTCCAGGATAACACTTTAAAATATTTATTACTAAGAACAATAATTTGCAACAAAAGCTTAGCTTTGAGAAAAAAAAGGAACTTGATCTTAAATGAAATCATACTATTTGATTTAAAATATGAAATTTTGAGTAAAAAGTTACATTTTAGAATTATGTAGTTTTCTTCCCTTTTCCACTGGAGAATTTTATATGACTGTCCAGGAAGTTAATTCCATCACCCCTTCACATTCTAACAGGGCCTAAAATACAATAGGAGTTCAATGTTTCTTGATTGAATAACAGAAATATATATGTGATATGTAGTTATTTTTATTTCAAATTAATAGACTTTACTTTTTGATAATGTTTAGATTTATAGAAGACTTGACCATAAAGTATAAAAATTTCCATGTACTCTGACCTCTTGCCTCCCATCCCTAGTTTCCCCATTATCAATTTTTAATGTGGCATATTTGTTAAAACTGATGAGTCAGTATCGAAATATTGTTAAGTAAAGCCATAGTTTACCTTGGGTTCACTTTTTGTATTGTACATCCTATGGATTTTAAAAAATGTACAATGACATATATCTACAATTATGATATTAAACAGAATATTTTTACTGCTCTAAAAGTCACCTGTACTCCAACCTATTAATCTTTTTCTCCCTCCTCCTATCACCTGGAAACCAATGATTTTTCTAATTGTATCTGTAGTTTTGCCTTTTCAAGAATGTCATATAGTTGGAATTATATAGTGTGTAGTCTTTTAAACTGGCTTCTTTCTCTTAGCAAGGCACATTTAAGTTTTTTCCTTTTGTGTGTGTGTGTGTGGCTTGATATCACCCTTCTTTTTATTGTTAACTAGCATTCTGCTGAATGGATATACCATTGTTTGTTTATCTATTCATCTGCTGAAGGAAATCTTGATCACTTCTAGTTTCATGTGAAACTAGAAGGCTGTTTTTAATAAAAACATTCATGTGCAGCTTTGTGTGGATGTAAGTTTTCAGCTCATTTCGGTAAATACCAAGGAGCAAAGCTGCTAGATCACATGGTAAGTAAATGTTTACTTTTGTAAGAAACTTCCAAACTGACTTTTAAAGTAATGGCACCATTCTGCATTTCCTTTCAATTCACTTCTGTCTCTTTTACTGATAGCTATTTATATATATATAAAGAGGCTTCCCTAGTGGCTAAGATGGTAAAGAATTCACCTGCAATGCAGTAGACCTGGGTTTGATCCCTAGGTCAGAAAGATCCCCTAGAGAGGGAATGGCTAACCTACTCCAGTTTCATTGCCTGGTAAATCTCATCGAAAGGAGAGCCTGGCAGGCCACAGTCCATGGAGTCACGAAGAGTTGGACATGACACCGAGCAACTAAGCACATACATTTGTATATTGGATGCAGCTAATCACAAACTAATCTACATTGTTTATATTTATTTTTATTTTTTTATTTTTATTTTATATATATATATATATATATATATATATATATATATATACATTTATAAAACCTTGGTCAGGTTTAGAATTCCCTCTCTCTCTCCCATAGAACTTTTCTATATAGAAGAAAATAGCAATGGCAATGTTTCCTAGTAATATATTCTAGAAACCATTTAGTTTCTCACAAAAACAGTGAAAACTAATTTTTCATATGTTCTAATAGTACATTTTTGGTTTTAATTTCCTTCTTGTTAACATTAAGGAAAACTTCAAAACTCCAATTTATTTTCAGTTATTTGCAAGTTGACAAATGAAATGTGTTTCCAAACTAATCACATTTCGTTTATACTTTAAGGAAAAAGTGTTCTAATATTTTTGGAGCTCAGTAATTTTGTTATAATTGAAACAAAAATGTGCAGAAAAATTCTTCTCAACTTTTTCTTTGAAGTTAGAAAAATATATGTGTGTATATATAAGTACATTTTTAAAGAAAACACAGGAAATCAGAAATTCTGACATAGTAATAATAGATATATCTTTCACAAATTTTGAAGAAAATACACTAAATATCCTACACCTTCTAAGTCCAAGTTTTCATAGAAGAGTAACACTTCACTGTAGTGCCTATGGAAAGAAGTAGATACGTAATGATACTGCCAGAGAGAATCTCTCTTAGAATTGTAAAATATTCTGAATATTCACAGTTTTATGTTGTCATGTGGTATAAAATTTCACATACAGCTTGCATTAGGGCTTTATTGAACTCCAACTAGAGATAGTACCCCCCTGAGTGATAGACTGAGGGCGGAGAAAGGCAAATAAGAAGAACTGCATAATTACATAAGAAATAGACTCATAAAAATAATATCCTCAATTATCAAAAGAAATAAAATTTGAATTTCATGCAAAGAACATGTAACTTGGAATTTCTATTATAAAACATCACATGTTAGTCATTTCAAGCTACCTTGCAAAATATCATAGACAGGGTAACTTAAACAAAAGACATTTGTTTCTCATAGTTCTGGAGGCTGGAACGTCCAAAATCAAGGTTCTAGAAAAGTGGGGTTCATTCTGAAGCCTCTTCTCTCTTGCTTTGCAAGTAGTCTCCATCTTACTGTGAACTCATATGACCTCTGTATATACCTAGAGAAACAGCTTTTTGGTGTTTCTTATAAGGGCAGTAATCCTGTCAGATCAGGGCCCCAACCATGTGACTTAATGTAACCTTAACTATGGCAGAAAGGAAAGAGGAACTAAAGAACTTCTTGATAAAAGTGAAAGATGAGAGTGAAAAAGCTGGCTTATTAGTAAAGAAACAATTACTCTACAATATCACTCATTATTAGAGAAATGCAAATCAAAACTACAATGAGATATCATCTCACACCTGTCAGAATGGCCCCCATCAAAAAGTCTACACACAATAAACGCTGGAGAGGTCATGGAGAAAAGGAAATACTCTTGCACTGTTGGTGGGAATGTAAACTGATACAGCCACTATGGAAGACCTTATGGAGATTCCTTAAAAAACTAGGAATAAAACCACCATATGACCCAGAAATCTCATTCCTAGGCATGTAACCTGAAACCCCAAATTGAAAAAAACATATGTATCCCATTGTTCATTGCACCACTATTTACAATAGCTAGAACATGGAAGTAACCTAGATGTCCATCAACAGGTGAATGGATAAAGAAGATTCGGTGCATATACACAATAGAATATTACTCAGCCATAAAAAGGAATGCATTTGAATCAGTTCTAATGAGGTGGGTGAACCTATTATACAGAGTGAAGTAAATCAGAAAGAGAAAGGTAAATATCATATTCTAATGCATATAGAAGGATCTAGAAAAATGGCATTGAAGATTTCATTTACAGAGCAGCAATGGAGAAACAAACATAGAGAATACACTTATGGACATGAGGAGAGGGGAGGAGAGGGTGAGATGTATGTAAAGAGTAACATGGAAACTTGCATTACCATATGCAAGTTGGGAAGATGGGAGGGAGGTTCAAAAGGGAGGGGATAGATGTATACCTATGGCTGATTCATGTTGAGGTTTGACAGAAAATAACAAAATTCTGTAAAGCAATTATCCTGCAATAAAAATTTAATTAATTAAAAAACTCATTTAAAAAATGAAGATTATGGCTTCCAGTCCCGTTTCTTCTTGGCAAATAGATGGGGAAACAATGGAAACAGTGACAGACTTTATTTTCTTGGCCTCCAAAATCACTGAAGCTGGTAATTGCAGCCATGAAATTAAAAGATGCTTGCTCCTTGGGAGAAAAGCTATGACATGACAAATGTAGACAGCATATTAAGATGCAGAGACATAGCCAATAATGGTCCATCTAGTCAAAGCTTTCGTTTTCCCAGTACTCATGGATGTGACATGTGAGAGTTGGATAATAAAGAAAGCTGAGCACTGGAGAATTGATGCTTTTGAACTGTGGTGTTGGAGAAGACTCTCGAGAGACCCTTGGACTGCAAGGAGATCCAACCAGTCAATCCTAAAGTTAATGGAAATCAACCTGAATTCATTGGAAGAACTGATGCTGAAGCTCCAATACTTTGGCCACCTGATGCAAAGACCTTACTCATTTGAAAAGACCCTGATGCTGGGAAAGATTGCAGGCAGGAGGAGGAGTGACAGAAGATGAGGTGGTTGGATGGCACCACCGACTTGATGGACATGAGTTTGAGAAAACTCCGGAAGTTGGTGATGGACAAGGAAGCCGGGCATGCTGCAGTCCATGAGGTTGCAAAGAGTTGGACACGACTGAGTGACTGAACAACAACAAAAGTAGCATGGTTTATACATGAATACTGCCAACAGCCTAAAGTAAAATAATAATAATATGAAAGATTTCTTTAGATATATGCTGAAATTTTAATAACTTCCTGTTTTGAGCAATGGAGTAAGTAGCCATGACACAGTTTTGTAAAAGTTTTAATTACTGTATACCAGTTAAATATAATTTATGTTGCTCAGTAAGCAAAAGAAAAATTTTGAAACATAGACTTGTGTAACTTCTAATCATGTGGACTTAGATGAAAAATCTCTGTGGTATAAGAATCTAGTGTGGCTCTCATAGTCCTGACCTTCTGACGATAACACCTTTCTACCTTCCCTTAAAGTGACAATATTTGATGACTGATTATGTGTACATGATTGCATTACATGAGAATGGAACCCTTCTTGTTAGGAAACTCTTTGTCTTTTGGCTTTGAAGTCATAGTCAGTTGTGAGCTGCCATATGGAGAAGGTCACACAGCAGGAAGTGAGGGTGAGCACTGGCCACCAGGCAGACCAAAACCGAAACCCTGGATCCAGTAGCCTCCTAGGTGTGTGAGTGTGTGCTCAGTCACTTTAGTCATATCCCACTTTCTGTGACCCCATGGATTGTAGGCCACCAGGCTCCACTGCCTATGGGATTCTCCGGGCAAGAATACTAGAGTGGGTTGCCACTTCCTCCTCCAGGGGCTCTTCCTATCTCAGGGATCGAACCTGTGTCTTCTCCATTTCCTGCATTGCAGGCAGATTCTTTTCCACTGAGCAACAGAGGAAGCCACCAGCCTTCTAGTTACTTACGGAATACTGTCAAGAATCACATGAGTCTGGGCAAGGATAACTCTCCAGCTGAGTCTCAGCTGAGACCACAGTCCTGGCTGACACCCACACTGCAGCTTTATACAGCCCTGAAGCACACAGCTCAGCTAAATGAATTAAATCCTGACCAGGCTCTTGACCCACAGAAATGGTGAAATAATAAATTTTCCTGCTTTACGCTAAAAAATTTGTGGTGTTATTTCAGTAGATAACTAATGTAATCTCATTATATATTATTTATACCTTATCATTGGCTTTCTCAATTACCAAAAATTTATTTAAGAAATAAGTGCCTTACTACGCACATACACAATCATATACATAGGTGAGTGCATATCTGCAGAAACATACAACATATACCCATATAAAAATGGTGATGCAGAGAGAAGTGTATTTGATAAAGTACAATATTTGTTGTTAAGATATGCATTATTCAAATAATGCATGGTTAAACTGATTTTGTCTTTAAGTTTCAGAGCTCAGAAAATGAACTGAATTTTTATAAGTAATGACAAACATGGTGAAAGCTCTCCTTGTAGATTGGTCAAGAAATTGAGAGCCTGAGGTTTTGCCAATTACTAGCTTCAGGAAAACGCCAGCACTGTTATTACAAAATATGAAAATATAAAAATTCTTTAAAATACTTTCTGTGTAATGAAAGGTTAAAAGCTGAAGTATGTGTTGTCATGGCAATAGTGTTTTGTTTACAGAACTTGCCTTTTTCAGAATTTGTCCTTTAAATGGTAGGAAAGATTCACTTTAGTCTTAATGTTGTATTGTACTCTTAGCTTTCATTAATGAAATATTAATTGTTCATTTTTCAGTAAGAAGCACAAAATAGTCCATGCTCAATTTGTCCATTTATTTAATGGCACTGGTAGGCTTGGTACTAATTAAACACATCTGAAGAAAATGAATATGTACTGATTGATCCAACTGAATCCATGAAAATACACAACTGTAATTCTAAACGTTGGTAAATATAACAAACTCTCACTAATATACAGGGTGGAGTGTTATAGACAATATTCTGCTTCACAGTGATTTACTATGATGCAAGGACTATTTCATTTGCCAATTTCTTCTACTTTCTGATAAACTGTATTAATCAGGATGATACAGGCTTTGTAGTTCTCACAATTGACTCTGACAATGCAGTGGCTAAAACATCACTGTTTCTTGTTTTCACAAAATAAAGGCTCATATTCTCCAGGTTATCTGACTGTCATGCAATACTTCATTGATTGAAGTCGTTTCTCTTCTATGCTCTACCATCTCAATACAGACTCATGATTGCCCTAGCAGAGGAAGTCAGTGTTGGCGGGCTCTGCACAGTTGTTCTGCTCAGAGCCTGTTGACTGCAACTTATTACATGGTCCTGTCTACTGTCTACTACTAGGACAAAGAGGAAAGTACTGATTACATTTGTCAAAGCATTAGTAACCCTTCACATCCATCATTTAAGAAAAACTATTCATTCACTTCCTTGCCTTGCCATCATACCATCACATTCTGCAATGCCCATCTTATCAATCATAGACCAGAGCTAGTATTTTACTTCACTAGTCTAACCTCTGCAAATAGCATTACCGGATCCAATCTTTGGAAATAATTAAAATAATAGAAATTTTTAGAATTCATTCATATGAATGGATAATTAAGAGAAGTGTTGCATTGTTGTTTGGTTATTTATTTGATAGAAGAAACCATACTTTCTTATCTCCTGATCCTTAATCCACAGCTCTGTTTCTATTATCATTATCACTACAGATATCATTTTAATTTTTGTTATTATTGAGTGGTTTTTTCATATTATGTGGTAAAATACTGTGCACATTAAAGTTAATTTCTCAGGTTCTCAAAGTTTTCAGTATTTTGAAATATATATATATATATATATATATATACACACACACACAAACATACATAATATAGTTGAATGTGTTCAACATTTGTTGACACTCATATTATTGGTTCCTCTATGAATATCCTCACCGTGGAAATATTTTATAAAAAATTTTTATGTTCTCTTTTTTCCATATTTCTTGATATGGAATATATCATTTTGCTTCACAGCTTTCTGAGCTTTTATGTGCCATTTCTGTTCCTCTAGTTAGATGTCCTATTTGTGACCATTTGGTTTCAATTATTCATCCAAAAGATCAGAGAAATAGTATGAATAGAGGCATGGAATTAGAACAGAAAATTTTGTTCTAGTGAAAAAGTTGAGAACTTTTCAGAAAAGGCTGTGATGTGAAGTAATTACAAATAATAACTTGAAGTAACTAGTAGGTAAATTATTTTGAGATTTTGTGTTTTTTTTTAATTGGTAGGTTGTTACCAAGAGCTGCAAGAGCATCAACAAAACATTTCCTCAAAATATAGAGCTTCCAAGTCTACTGAGCTCCCTGATGTTTGCCATCTATTCCAGCCTAAATGGTCTCTAATTTTACATCAATCATCTAATGATCTAGATTACCCATTGCTTCCAGCTCTCTTTTCATGTTTTATTTGGTTAAAGGAAAATCAGCTTTACATTGTGAAAAGGCATACTGTTAGTGAATTGTGAAATTGTGAGGGATTGTGCTGTAATGACTGAATATTGGCTCTCCACAAACATGTTGCTTCAACGTGGGTAGAACTGCCAGAGAGTTTCAGTTTCTCCCCTCAGTAGTCCATCGTTACAGCAACAATTGTGGAAATCAAGTGAGATGTGAAGCCATTTTTGATTGCCTTAAATGGCACATTTATACACACCAGCAAGAATCTATGCTTTTATATAAACTGAAAAGAAAATGAAACAGTCTGTGGATGTAGTCTCTCGGGTTGAATGGAGGTGGATCAGCTTGTACTTAACATCTGTTCAGGCTGGAAATGCAAGGGAAGCTTAATATGTTTACTCAATCATACTGATTTCCTGGGTGCCAGGCAGAAAATCTGAAACATATGACCTCTGTTCACACTATGAGGGAGCTATTTAGAACAAAGGTGATGATCCTGGAAGAAAATGTGGAGATGCTCTCTCGGGTGCCAGCACAGTTGGAAGACTTCGCTGCCAGCAATCAACAGCCTTTAAACATCAACATTGCAGGCTTTTGTCAACTAGTGTACAGGGCAACTTCTAAAAACATTTAAGAAGGAATAGGAAATGAAATTGGCATATTTCTTAACATGTCAAAAAAAAATTCAACATATGGTATCCAAACCTTTTTATTTTTCCCCCTGCAACTCAATACAAAATTATAATGCATTTAATGTAGCATTCCAATCCAAATAGTTGTGAAGCTAAATCATGAAGCTGAATTTCAGACTCCTTTTTTGAAAATTTCCCTGCACTCTTAAAGCCAGATAACATGCAGTCACAGTATCAAAAGGGAAAGGCATAGGAGTGCAGTCTGTATATAATCCCCTTACCATCAAAATGTTGTCAGACAAAAATGTCATAAAATAAAAATTAATATTAGGAGATAGTCTTATATTTTAATAAAAGCCTAAAATTTTAGGCATTCAATTGATTATTTGATAAATAACAAAGAAGAATGACATCTTTTTAGAACATATCTTATATAAGCTTTTTAGCTTTATATTTTCATATTTAAAAATCATATAAATTTGATTAATAAGCTAATACATAGAAATTTGAATTATAATACATAAATTGCATTTATATCTATATATCCCTCTTCAAAGTGATTGTAGCTATTTATCGTATAAGGAGTATACTAGACTAAAGAAAAAATATTTTTACTTAATTACAGAAAAATAAAGGCTCTGTAAATAATATAAAAGCTTCTCTTTCATATTACTGAGTGTATGACTGATTCTTATATTTATTGAAGATAACCTGGGAATAATCTTGGTTTTTTAAGTCTGGGAAATATCATCTACAAGGTTTAAGATTAAGCAAGATTTTTCTGAAGAAGTTTCAGTTTGAAATTTGATCTCATTTGAATTTAATCTCAATATAAAGCCTATAATCACTTATATTAACAAGCAAGAACAATGAAACATTAATTGTATCTTGCTAACTGAATTGAGAGTTTAAGGTTTTTGAGGTAATTAGGCTTATATTAGCTTAATACTGATTTTTTTCCCACAAACAACATGTAAAATCAAGGCAAATTATCATGACTAGGCATAGATGGTTGCTATTTTCAGTATATTTACAAATCTTAAGCAAATGTTTTCTTTTGTACGAATTTTAAACACTAACAAAAAAAGAGAGCCTTTCAAACAATGCTATCCACTGTTGAATATGCATCCTAAAAATTCAAATATACCTAGGTAACTATTATCTTAATAGTTACCCAAAATATGTCCCAATAAACAATAATCATGTTCAAAATATGGAGGTACTGAGTGGCTAACATTAGAACCTGATGATTAACATTAATGCCATCAGGATCTCAATACTAAATTCAGTGCTTGTAAGACATCAATTTCCTGCAACAAGTAACTACAGAAAATATTCTGTGGTAACAAAAACAAGATGTGCTGTGCCTTCCACCCACAAATAAGGAAAGGTACAGAGAGCAATTCAAACTTAAATTCATTGTTTTAAAATGTTCACATATCCATTGGGCTTACATGTTTTCACTTCTCATTATGAGGGCAGTTAGATCATCAGGCTAAATATACATTATATTTCAATAGACAAACTCATAGCAAAAGTATTAAAGTAAAAAAAAATTGCTTTAAATGGATGAGAGCAGCTTCTTTGAATTTGAAAAAACCAAATGTTTGAAGCCTAATTTTGAAAATGGCTCCAATCTTAAATTGTTTTATATGATTAGTTCATAATTGAGTATTACAACAGTAGTATGTAACTCTCTGAAAATGCATGTTTATACAACAAAATAAATTATATTTACCCATGTGCTCTTAGAAGGAATATTTCTCTATAGGTGTGTGTGCTTATTGACACAGTCATGTCCAACTCTCTGAGACATCATGGACTGCAGCCTGCCAGGCTGCCAGGCTCCTCTGTCCTTGGGGATTCTCCAGGCAAGAACACTGGAGTGGGTTGCTATGCCCTCTTCCAGGGTATCTTCCCGACCCAGGGATTGAACCCAGGTCTCCCACATTGCAGGTGAATTCTTTATCAATTGAGCCACCAGGGAAGCCCAAGAATACTGGAGTGGATAGCCTATCTCTTCTCCAGGGGATCGTCTTAATCCAGGAATATAATCAGAGTCTCTTGCATTGCAGGTGAATTCTTTATCAGCTGAGCTACCAGGGAGGCCCATTTCTCTATTGGTACCTCAGTATTAAGAGTGATAATGAATTTGAGAAAGAAACACAAGGGAAAAAAGAGATAAGGAGCCAAGGAGAGACAGTGACAGAGAGAGAGAGTACCACAGTAACAATCTTTAGAAAGAAAACACAAGTTTGTATCTTCCTTAACGAGATAAACTGTTGTCTCTACTGTTTCTCTTTTTAGTTGCCAAGTTACGTCAGACTCAGACTCTTTTGCGACCCGGCGGACCATGGCCCACTAAGCTCCACGGTCCATGGGATTTTCCAAGCAAGAATACTGGGGCAGGTTGCCATTCCCTACTCCAGGCTATGTATCTTCCAGACTCAGGGATCAAACCCAAGTGTCCTTGGTCTCCTGCACTGGCAGGCAGATTCCTTACCACTGAGCCACCTGGGAAGCCCCGTTGCTTCTATACTGTCTTGTAATTGCAAATGAAGAACCATAGGAGGCCATCTCCTAATTCTAATAAAGTCCAATGATTGAAAGCTAAATTTTAAAACACTAGGATTGAAATTTCACTACACGATATTTATAATAAATTTTGGTGTGTAAATAACGGGTTGAACTGAAAGAACTATTGACTCATTGAAATGTAAATGTTAAACTGATCTCTTTATTCACATTAGAACAAAAGATACACCAAAACACTTCTTTCTTCTTATGAGGAAAGTTGAAAACATGGGACTTTTCTTAATTTTCCTCAAATCATCAGTATTTCTAAAGGATATTCCTTTTTAGCTCTTATACCAGAGATTTGCACTGTTTTGACAAAAATCCTGGCTAATTTAAGCCCATGGCAGGAAGCAAGTTGAGGTCAGTAAAACAGCATTATCATATATCGTCTTGCTCAGTGAAGTAACACTTGAAAAAAGTTTGCTGAAAGCCAACCTAATCACTGTCAACTCCAAAATTGTCAGGCAATTCCCAATCTTCCAGGCTGTTATTCAACTTCCCTTTTGTATTTGGGGATTTGCAGGCTAAGTAAATGCCTTTCAGAATAAGTCAAATTTAAGAGCATTGTCCAGCTCAATGTTTCCGTTGTGTGGGATAATCATGGTTCAATGGATAAGAGCAAAATTGGAAGGGAAGAAATGCTCTAAATTGTTAGGCCTGTCCAAGTTTCAGCCTCTGACACTGTCAAGAACCTTTTCCAAGAAGCTTTAATGACCTCACCTACAAACCAGGGGCAGCACAATTTACTCTTCCTTTCCAGCCACGCTGTTTTAGGAATCAAATTAAATACATTTTTGAGAACATATTTGAAATAATAACTTATGATGGTATTATTTTAATTCTCACAGTATTCTGAGACTATCAAGTTTAAAGTTTCATTAGTTATAATCTTCAACCTTGATCACCTCAATTCATTAGAAAATCATGTTGTTCATCACTTCATTCCATCTCTCCTTGTGTCATTCAAACATTTATTAAGCAACTATGGTGTGCAAATGATATCCTTGTAATTAATATATAGTATTATAAATCTAAAACAAGAATAAGAATTACATGAAACCATGCTGGAAGACAGTTAAATGTTTTAAGGGAAATACAAAATAAGTTTTATTTGATTTAGAAGACAATATCCTTTGTTAGACCTCAGTTTTTAGCAACAAGAGTAAATTTGAAATGCAAATCATTTTATTCCTCAATCACTTTAGAAATCTAAAATTGTTTTACAATTACCTTTAGAATAACACCCTAAATATTAGTTCTTTAAGGCTTTGTATGAGCTGGCCCCAGCCTGTCTCATCAAACTTACATCATATTGTTGCTCTTCCTCTATTATATATCCCTCAGAATTTTGTCATTATACTTAGAAATGGTACTAAACTTTTGCTAGGGAAGATATAACATATTATAACCTCTGATAAAGGCTTCTGCCAATGCAGGAGATAAGGAAGGGTTCAATCACTGGGTCAGGAAGATCATCTAGAGAAGGAAATGGCAACTCACTCCAATATTCTTGCCTGGGAAATCCCATGGACAGAGGAGCCTGGCATGCTACAGTCTATGAGGTTGCAAAAGAGTCAGATACAACTTAGAGACTAAATAACAACAATAAGGCTCTTTTGGATATAAATTGCTCATTCAGGAATCAAAAATTTAGTGAGATTAACATTCCTTTTTTGATAGTAGAGGATCTTAACTGCTGTTCTTATATAAATGGACAACTAACTAACCGAAGTTCACAAGAAAGTGGAAAATGTTGGATATACTTTTTAGAAGTTAAAATTGGAAGTGGTACAGCAACAAACTTATTATGAAGCTATACAGACTGTTATAAATTCCTTTAAGCTATTTAACACAAGCAATCAGTCAAAGATATCAGATTGGTCAATATTGTTGCTTTGCCTTCTTGGTATGATTCTAAAACAATCAAAAGACTTCAGAAAGAGCCAGCTTAAACATCAGGGTTGTGGGGAAGGGTTGTTTGCTTGTTTCTATCATTCTAGCTTCTACATTTGTATTCCTCAACCCTTCTTCTTCTTTTTTTCTGATAAAGCTGCATGCTTTATTCACCTTCCTCTATGTTAGGAGCTATTATACTCTTGGATGCCATGGAGCTAATTGAGGCAAGTCTTTGATATGGCACTTGGATTTCTGGGCCTATTCCATTTCTCTGGCTTTCAACATTTTGGTACTTGGCCAACACCACCTACTCTCAAACTAAGTTATCCTCTGAGACTGCTTGACTACTGCCACATTGTACCACTTGGCTGTTGGGCACACCTGTCATTAATCTATCCAACCACATGGAAACATTTTTTCTTAAATGTTCTTGAAACTAGTTACATTTTCAGCTTTACTCTGTTTATGGAGAGATGACACAAGCACACAGAGATGCTCTCATTTTTGTATTTTTATTCATATCCATTTCACATTTTTACTCATAGATATTACTTGGTATTTCCAGCCAGCACTCTTAAACCTTGATGTCATCTTTAACACTTGTGGGGTTTTTCCCTCCTCGCTGAGCCATCATAATTTCACTTTCATTCTCTCCCTCTATGCCCAGTCAGGTCTTTATGAACTGGCTACTGGATTTGAGCACTAGGTTCCTGCAGGGCTAGCATTTGAGAATCTGCCTTTATAATCAATCAAAACCATCCAAAAATCACACTCACTTCCAGAAATACAGCCTTGATCACATCTTTCACTTTAAAAAATTTTTCAGTTTATGACCTCTGCTTATGGTTCAAGGCTTAGACATTGACAGTTTTCTGAAATCTAGCCTGAATGATCATTTCTATTCTTATTTTTCATATGTCCTAGTTTATATCTGACTCTCCTCAAAATGCATTGCTCACTGTTTTTGAGGAATATTTCCACATTTCTACTTCTATTTATCTGTTTATGCTTTCCCTGGCATTCATTTTTCACTTCCCTCTATTAACAACTTTTACTCCTTTTCAAGGGTCATTTAATATCAATTTTTCAATGAGAAGTTCTGTTTAATCACTCCAAGGAGTGCTCAGTCAAGTGAAAGTGGAAGTTTTATAAGCAATAAATAAGGTCACAGTTAAATAAATGCTGTTCTTGGAGATTTGGTTCAAAGAAACTTGAACACCATACACTGTATTATCCTTACTCTTTGGGACTTCTTCAGCTAGATTATAGTTCCTTACAGTCACAGGTCATATAATGTTCCTCTTCCTCTTTATTGTCTCCTATAAATCTTCCAAATAAAATATGTTCAATATTGATTTATTGTTTGATTGCCTAAGTCAGATGGTATGTTCTATAAAGTAGTTTCTCTGAGTAGAAAATTTTAATTTGATTCTGTCCAATGATTCAAGAAAACTCCCAAAACTTCATTAAAAAACTCACATTTTATGCACTTATGTCATCATTTACTAATTATACAAATCATCATCAAATGATTTATTAGAGTATGAAGTACACTTTTAAATGCTGGGGAGATGGCAGAGTGGGGGGAAATGCCTTGCTAAATGTTATTCTAAGCATTAGCCCTTGATATTTTTAAACTATCATATACTTTTATTATAATGCATTATTAAATATTTCTACATATTATATTCTCTATATTACATATTGTTTTCCTTTTTTCTCTCCACTGGAGAGGTACTCCTAATCGTAGACTTTTTCTCATGATAGATAATAATACAGAATTTGGGACACCATGCATAAAATACTTAAATACAAATATCGTAATCTATGCAAGTTTGTAAGTTTGTCTGATGTTCAGTTTACTGCTATCCTTTATATGAATAAACTATTTTACTTGAAACAAATGTTTTCTTTTTCTTTCTTATTAAATTTATTTAAAGGGAAAACATCTTGGGATGGAAAACAGTTGGAAATGATTGAGCAATTTCATTTTTTTAATGATCTAACACATCTTTCTCCCAGAAAGTCACACCATTAACTCCTTCACTTGATTCTGTCTATGCTTAGATGTCATTAGGTATAGACCTTCTTGAACCAAGTTATATAAAATAGCATTCCTTCTCCACTATTTATGATTTATTTTGTATTTGTTTGCCATTGTTCATGTACCACTTACCTTATCACATTTTCTCGTTTATATGCTATGTGCTGTGCTAAGTACGTCACTTCAAGTAGTGTCTGACACTTTGTGGCCCTGGTCTGTAGCCTGCCAGGCTCCTCCATCCATGAGGATTCTCTTGGCAAGAATACTAGAGTGGATTGCTATGCCTTCCTTGAGGGTATCTTCTCAACCCAGGAATCAAACTTATGTCTCTTACATCTCCTACATTGCAAGTGGGTTCTTTACCCACTGAGCCACCTGGGAAGCCCTTCTCATTACACACATACAAATTTAAAATATCTATGTAGATTAAACATTAAAAATAATGTTTTTACTTGATACTTGGTGCTTACTTGATACTGTCTATAATAGAATCTCTGTCAGGCAAGGAATTTTGTTTGCTTCACTTCTATGTTGAGGAAGTTAGAAAGAGTGACTTATAAAATGTAGGTGATTAATTAATATTTTTTGAGTGTTTGAAAATCTGTATTATTGAAACTTGTGGAAATCTTTACTTTTTATTTAAATGGTCCTAATTTGAACATTTTCTATTTAATTTCAAGTAAGAATGGTATGTTTACATGAAACCATTTAGACAAAATAGACATTTTTATATTCCATGTTTCACCCACTGGTAAGAAACATGCTTCTGCACTTGTACAAATGAACTACAGTGAAATATGCACCACTGCAGCCTAATGTTCAATGGAATGAATAGCTCTCTAAATTTGTTGAATTAAGCTATGAAATAGGAGATACAATTGTCTCAAAAGAATTCGAGAACATAAAAGGAAGATGACTTGAATTCAAGCATAGGTGTTTCCCATAGTTATAAAAGAAATAGTAACTTATTAAAAATGTTTCTCTACTTTTGTATTCTTTTTTTAAGTCCTATAGCTTGTGCATTTGGATATGTGCAGCTTTATGAAGTTATGTAGTATGAAATGCTTTGGGATGTTTGTGATCATCTTCAGTTAAGGGCATCAAAGTTGTCTAGTAGTCTCACTGTGGTCTTCTCTGTCTAAAGAAGGAGTATTATATTAAAAAAAATTTTAGCTGGCAAAATATGGCAAGAAAATAGATAAAATATATGCCTATTCTACAAAAATATGTGTGTGTGAGTGTGTGTGGAAAGAGAAAGGAAAAGAGAGAGTTGTTTTACTATTCACACAAAAATAAAAGTTACAACATACATAGTATCTTAAGGAGAGTTTTATTGTTATCTTATTATAACCTAGTTGAGCTCTATAAAAATTCTCAGAATGTATAATATAAAAGCCAGTATTATTTATCATCTCCACTGCTTCAACATTTACTGTCTAGATCTTTATGACAAAAAATATATTTTGTATATTTAACTGTATATCTCTCCTTTTTAGATGTTATAGTCTTTTCTAAGGATGAACTTATTATTTCACTGTGTGAAGTGTCAAGGCTTGCTAGAACTTCAAGTCCATTTCACTAGGAATACATATATGAAACTTCATGTTTCCTAGCTGTGCATATATACACACCTATTAAAGAGAAATATTATGATGTCTTTCTTTGATATAAAATATTGAAAAGAGTTTCTGTTTCAATTCCAACTTCAAATAGAACAGTGAAATAAATATAGTATATATAAAAATAAATCTGTCACATGAAAGAGTGTAGATCATACTGTTTCTAGTGTTATTTCAACCTCTCCAGTTCTACAAATGGTTAAGAACATACTAGATTAATATGAAACTGTGGAAGAAAAATCACTGCATCTTCATTATCTCTAATGTGAGTCATTATATTATTACAGACATACTTGTCAGTGACATTGCTTCTCCAAGAATTTCACTGGAGTTTACACTTTATGAATAAAGTAAGATAGAGAGTTAATGTTTTCTGAATTGCTAAACATAATGGGAAAACTAACCTACAATAATATTTTAAAGCATTTTTGATATATGAAGAGTGAAACAACTGCTACAGTCATGCAATTACCTTCATAATTGTGTCTATATATCATTTAAGAGTAACTCAATATTCATTTTATAATTTTCTATTCAGTAATTGTTAAAGGTATTGTTTGTAAAAAAAAAAGTTATCAAATAGTACAAAATTAAAACACCCTGAAATAACTGCCACAAGAAATAAAAAACATCTTAAATTATTTTAATCTTATGTATTCCCAACATAGATCATATTCTGTATCAGAGTACCATCCCAAATGATACAGCATATACACTCTCTACTGAAAAAATATGTATCTCCATTTTTTTCTTTATAGAGCTATTTAGAGCAATCATTTTGTCTGGATTATTTAGATGAATGGAGATTGTTGAAACAAACATGCAAATAAAAGAATGATAAGGAGCTGTAGCCTAAGAAATACCAGAAAGAAAAATAAAACAGGAATTTTGTTATATATGATCCAATTTACTATATAGACATGGGCTTTCCTAGTGGCCCAGATGGCACAGAATCTGCTTGCAATGCAGCAGACCTGGGTTCAATCACTGGGTTAGGAAGATCACCTGGAAGAGGGCATGACAAGCCACTCCAGTATTCTTGCCTTGAGAATCCTCAAGGACAGAGGAGCCTGGAGGGCTACAGTCCATGAGGTCACAAAGAGTTGGACACGACTGAGCAACTAAGCACAGCACAGCGCAGTATATAGACATAGAGATACACAATGCATTGTTAATGAGGATGACAGCGAAAATAATTAGGTAAGTGGAGTCAAACTTCACAAATGGAGAATATTTCTCCTAATTCACTGACAGTTGGTTTATTTCATCATGATTAATACTTTTGAAAGACATCCATTTCTGAGTAGCTATACATATAACAATATTTAGGTGAAAGACATAGAATATGAAATCACATGTGAAAAGTCTAGTTTTTCTGTGTAATCAACATTCTAAAATGCATTTATTACTTTCATTAATAAACAAATTTTTCATTGAGTTAGCCCTTTCTATCAAAGTACTTATTATATATATCATTCTTTTAGACAACGAAGGTACCTGTTCTTAAAAAATAGAACTGGCAAAAGCACTAACGGGTTTGACACACCATATCAGTCATGGCCAACAAAGTTATGACTGACAGCCTGCCCAGGGCCTCAGGGACATATCTTTAGAAGAAGGTTAGTGTCCAAAGCCAGAGTTCAAGGAAAAGGTCTGGAATAGAGCAAGACTAATACTTCAGAGCATAGCAAAAGCTGCCAAGATCAAATTAAAATCAATTCATCAGTTTATGGGCAACTCATGTGGCAAAGACAAAGCCAGAGCTCTATGATTCTGCACCACACAACCAATGAAAAATCATTTTTATAAAGTCTTCAGAGAGGAAAGTGATACCTTGTGATAGTAACCGACATGCTGTCAATTTAGATCAGATGTTTGAGATGGTCTCTCACTATCTCTGTATTCAAGAAAGACATTAATTTTGCAGAATTGTATTTTGTGTAGCATTTTGTGTCCCTTGGAGAATTTTTCACAGTCATCCTTAAAAATGGTAAACCCATATTTTGGAATCTATATTGTGGCATAATGTTAAACCTATGTGAAGGATATTACTGATGCTAAGAAAAGACTGGTTTGAATCACATTTCTGCCACTTAATAACTGAATAAACTTGAGATGTTATTTTACATCTCTGAGCTTTGGTTTCACTACTTCTAAAATGGTGTTGATAATAAATAGCCTTCAATATTGCTATGAAGATGAACTGATAAAATGAAAGTACAACATTTAAAGAGAGGTTGGAGAAGAGCTATAGTAGCTATAATTTTATTGTGCATTTCCCTGACAGCTTAGTTCAGAGACTAACATACAACCACTACAGCTAACTCTGTTGCAGAAGATGAAATTTATAGAACTAGGATGGCATAAAGCTTTCATCTCAGGTGTTAATGCCAACATATTCCTAATGGTTACATGGTGAACTATATCAAGGAAAATGTTGGAGTTCATTCAAGTCCACCATGAAGGACTATCTATAGTTGGTAGAAAAGAATGACAGCATAACTATAGATGTTAACCCCTATGCACATTGCTTAATTAAAATAATCTGACCGTTTTCTTTCAATCTAAATTACCTTAATTTGGAGTGTTTATAAAAATTATTTAAGTTCTATGTAAGTAGAAAATTAGCTATGCTGCAAGGTTCATAGAAGCACACAAAACCAAAATAATTCAAATATTTTGATCATCAACACTGTTAATGCCATCAATAACATAGCAATCACTCAGATATGTTGACTTTATATTTTTTAAAAATGTGTACGTGAAGTGAAAGTTGCTTAGCTTTGTCTGACTCTTTAAGACTCCATGGACTATACAGTTCATGATATTCTCCAGGCCAGAATACTGGAGTGCGTAGTCTTTTCCTTTTCCAGGAGATCTTCCCAATCCAGGGATTGAACCAGATTTCCTGAATTGCAGGCAGATTCTTTACCAGCCAAGCCACAATGGACCTGTTAAAAAAAAAAAAAAAGTACCTATATATAAACCATAACCAAGTTAAGGAAAATATGAATAGCTACCATTCATTTGGTCATATTTCTTTTTTCTTTCCTAGATGCTTTTTAAAACCTGTATAAGTAGATTAATATACCAGGAAACTTTCTTTTCTTTGTTCTTGAAGAACAAACTTTCTGAAGCATCATATAGATGGTAGAGCTATAACAGGAAGATACAATACAAATACATGGTAGTAAGAAACTCAAATGTCACGTATTTGAAGTTTTGTTAAAAATATGACATTCATCAATCCTTCAAGACATACAATATTAAAATTTAAATATAAAACTCTTAAGGGGGGGGATGGATGTTCAAGTGGGAGGGGAAATGGGTAAATCTATGGCTGGTTCATGTTGATATTTGGTAGAAATCAACACACTATTGTAAAGCAATTATCCTTCAATTAAAAATAAATTAATTAAAAAAACATAAAACTGTTTTGGAGATAATTTTTAGTACCCAGAATCTGTCTGATGCTAATACAAAAATTTTAATGTGTTGACAGATAAGGAAATAAAATAAAATAGGTCTAATGCTGAATTTCTATACTTTAGAAATAAGTAAGTGCCCCTAAATAACAATTCATCTAAAATGCCTCAGTGATGGCACTGAATGCTTAACAAGGCATTTGTTGTTGGCTGTGGTATTGGAAGACATTCACACGTGAATTATGTTTCTTGTCAGAGTTAATTGGATTATAATTTTCTTCAGTTCAGTTTAGCTGCTTAGTTGTGCCCAACTCTTTGTGACCCCATGGACTGCAGCACGCCAGGCCTCCCTGTCCATCCCCAAATCCCAGAATTTACCCAAATCCATGTCTATTGAGTCAGTGATGCCATTCAACCATTTCATCCCCTATTGTCCCCTTCTCCTCCTTCCTTCAATCTTTCCCAGGATCAGGGTCTTTGCAAATGAGTCAGCTCTTCGCATATTGAAGTTTCAGCTACAACATCACTCCTTCGAAAGAACACTCAGGATTGATCTCATTTAGGATGGACTGGTTGGATCTCCTTGCAGTCCAAGGGACTCTCAAGAGTCATCTCCAATACCACAGTTCAGGAGAATCAATTCTTTGGCTCTCAGTTTTCTTTATAGTCCAACTCTCACATTCATACATGACTAACTGGAAAAAACATAGCCCGGACTAGACGGACCCTTGTTGACAAAGCAATGCCTCTGCTTTTTAGTATGCTGTCTAGTTAGTCTTAGTCGTAACTTTCCTTCCAAGGAGTAGAGTCTTTTAATTTCATGGCTGCAGTCATCATTTACTGTGAATCCAGAGCCCCCAAAAATAAAGTCTATCACTGTTTCCACTATTTTCCTATCTATTTGCCATGAAGTGATGGGATCAGATACCATGATCTTGGTTTTCTGAATAATGAGATTTAAGTCAACTTTTTAACTCTCCTCTTTCACTTTCATCAAGAGGCTCTTTAGTTCTTCACTTTCTGCCCTAAGAGTGATGTCATCTGCATATCTAAAGTTATTGGTATTTGTCCTGGCCATCTTGATTCCAGCTTATGCTTCCTCCAGCCCAGCGTTTCTCATGATGTTCTCTGCATATAAGTTAAATAAGCAGGGTGACAATATACAGTCTTGACGTACTCCTTTTCCTTTTTGGAACCGGTCTGTTGTTCCATGTTCAGTTCTAACTGTTGCTTCCTGACCTGCATATAGGTTTCTCAAGAGGCAGGTCAGGCGATCTGCTATTGCCATCTCTTTCAGAATTTTCCACAGTTTTTTGTGATCCACACAGCCAAAGGCTTTGGCATAGTCAATAAAGCAGAAGTACATGTTTTTCTGGAACTCTGTTGCTTTTTTGATGATACAGCAGATGTTGGAAATTTGCTATCTAATTCCTCTGCCTTTTCTCAATCCAGCTTGTACATCTGGAATTTCATGGTTCAGGTATTGCTGAAGCCTGGCTTGGAGAATTTTGAGCATTACTTTACTAGTGTGTGAGATGAGTGCAATTGTGTGGTAGTTTGAGCATTCTTTGGCATTGTCTTTCTTTGGGATTGGAATGAAAACTGACCTTTTCCAGTCCTATGGCCACTGTTGATTTTTCCAAATTTAATGGCATATGGATTGCAGGACTTTTGCAGCATCATCTTTTAGGATTTGAAATAGCTCAACTGGAATTGCATCACCTTCACTAGCTTTGTTCATAGTGATGCTTCCTAAGGCCTGCTTGACTTCAAATTCCAGGATGTCTGGCTGTAGGTGAGTGATCACACCATTGTAATTATCTGGATCATGAAGATCCTTTTTGTACATTTCTTCTGTGTAATCTTGCCTCCTCTTCTTAATATCTTCTGCTTCTGCTAGATTTCTGTCCTGTATTGTGCTCATCTTTGCATGAAATGTTCCTTTGGTATCTCTAAATTTCTAGAAGAGATCTCTAGTCTTTCCCATTATATTCTCCTTTATTTCTTTGCACTGATCACTGAGGAAAGGTTTCTAATCCCTGTTGCTATTCTTTGAAACTCTGCATTCAGATGAGAATATTTTTCCTTTTCTCTTTTGCTTTTCCCTTCTCTTCTATTCACATCTATTTGAAAGGCCTCCTCAGAAAGCCATTTTGTTTTTTGCATTTCTTTTTCTTGGGGATGGTCTTGATCTCTGTTTCCTGGACAGTGTCATGAACTTCCACCCATAGTTCATCAGGCACTCTATCAGATCTAGTCCCTTAAATCTATTTCTCACTTCCACTGTATAATCATAAGGGATTTGATTTAGGTCATACCTGAATGTTCTAGTGGTTTTCCCTACTTTCTTCAATTTAAGTCTGTATTTGGAAATAAGGATTTCATGATCTGAGCCACAGTCATCTCTGGTCTTGTTTTTACTGACTGTATAGAGCTTCTCCATCTTTGGCTGCAAAGAATATAATCAGTTGTATTTCAGTGTTGGCCATCTGGTGATGTCCATGTGTAGAGTCTTCTCTTGTGTTGAAGAAGGTGTTTTCTATGTCCAATGTATTCTCTTCGCAAAATCTTTTAGCCTTTGCCCTGCTTCATTCTGTATTCCAAGGCCAAAATTCCCTGTTATTCCAGGTGTTTCTTGACTTCCTTGTTTTGCATTACAGTCCCCTATAATGAAAAGGACATCATTTTGGGGGTGTTAGTTCTAAAAGGTCTTGTAGGTCTTCATAGAACCTTTCAACTTCAGCTTCTTCAGCATTACTGGTAGGGGCATTGACTTGGATCACTGTGATATTGAATGGTTCACCTTGGAAAAAAACGGAGATCATTCTGTCATTTTTAAGATTGCATCCCTGAACTTCATTTCAGACTCTTTTGTTGACTATGATGGCTACTTCATTTCTTCTAAGGGATTGTTGCCCACAATAATAGATATAATGGTCATCTGAGTAAACTTCACCCATTCCAGTCCATTTTAGTTCTCTGATTCCTAAATGTCAACATTCACTCTTGCCATCTGCTGTTTGACCACTTTCAATTTGCCTTGATTCATGGACCTAACATTCCAGGTTCCTATGCAATATTGTTCTTTACAGCATCGGACCTCGCTTCTGTCACCAGTCACATTCACAACTCAGTGTTGTGTTTACTTTGGCTCCTTTCCGTCATTCTTTCTGGAGTTATTTCTCCACTGATCTCCAGAAACATATTGGGGATCTACTGACCTGGGGTATTCATTTTTCAGTGTCTCATCCTTTTGCCTTTTCATACTGTTCATAGGGTTCTCAAGGCAAGAATACTGAAGTGGTTTGCCATTCCCTTCTCCAGAGGACCACATTTTGTCACTATTATTTTTCGTCAAACAATAGTAAATTGTTCTTTTAAAAAAATATCCTTTATTTTCACAGAGAATCTGGTTCACCTACAAACAAATTATTTAAACCTTACCTCAATTCTTTTTTTTTTAATTTTAAAATAAGGAATATATAATTTATTGCAGTTTACTTTTTATCTTTTTCTTACCTTTTCCAGTCCTATACAGTTTTTTTTTTTAAATTATGTAAGTTTGCTTCATTTCACAACAACACAGAATATTTCAAAATACAGAATGTTAAAAATCTAATCTTACCCCTATACTGCTCTGCAGTACCAATATATTGAGCAATTGTCCAGAATAGTCTTATAGAACAAGGAATATGTATTTTTTATTTTATTTTTAATGAGATATTTTTCTATAAAAGCTTTAGCATTAGTTATTTCCTAATATATTTTTTGAGAATTCAAGGAAAATTTTTTAATCATTAGGCCTACTATAGATTTTTTAGCCCTAAGACCTGTGCTGAGTTTGGTCAGTGCATATACTTTGGTAAGACAGCTAAGAGAAATTGTTGACAAAATAACCAAAGTGCAAAATCTAGTTTAACTATTCTAAAGGTAGGCCATAATCATAATAAGATATAAACAAGTTTTTTTTTACTGTTAGGAAAATGACTTTTTAATTCTTAAATTTATAAAACATGGCAATTGAAAAAGGAGGCAGGGAAACAATGTCAGGATTTTATCATGTCTACAGGGATACAGTGAGATTGACAGAGATTTCAGCAAAACACAGATATATTGTAAGAGTGTAACAAAATTAATGTTGGGATGGGCTCAAGGAAGTCCATCTTATAGTACCAGTGTTTTACCCCTAATTCTGAACCTGGCATTACCAATAGATAGAGAACCTATATATATATATATGAAAAAGTTTAATTTGAAGGTCGCATATAAATGTGAGCAAATAAATAAATATTATATTCTTCAGTATAGATTTTAGTATCACCTACCAGCAAGGTAAATTGATTCTGCACAGTGTATACTCTTGTCAGATCAGTAGGGGGGAAAAAGAAGAATGAAAGAGAAAGAGAGAAACACTCCCTTTTGTTGTCCAAAAATATGGATCTTTTCTTATACCAGAAATATGAGAAATATTTGTAACCCACAAACTAAGCAGTTAATTACACTTCTATGGTATTCAGTAAGGAGTTAAGCAAGAAATAGTATTTATTGGAACTCAATAATCTATCAGCATAGGTTTGGTTCTAACCTTTTGAACTTGCTCTTTTGAGTATGTTACGGTGACACTAGTAGGAAGAAAAATTTTTTCTTTCTCTCAGAGATCTCCAAAATTGGTTAAAGCAGTTCATTAACTACATCGACATGAAATTCACTATGAATTTAAGACTGAAATTGTCTGCCTATCATATTTTCCAGTCCATACTATAGCCAGCCAAGCTGTACATTTTCCCCTATGATCTACTGAGTGTTTTGTAAAGAGATCAAAGATGCAAATAAGATGCACAAACAATAATTTGAATATAGTCATTATAAAACTAGTCAAATGCTCAGGGAAAAATTTGTCAAATACTAAATCCCATTTCAATCAATCAATGAAGCTTTGTATTTTTCTCACTGAGAAGAATCTGGTTGTCTCATGACCTATGAGTTGAACTGGTTTCATGACAAACCTCTCATATCATCTTTAAAGACACCAAAGAGATAATTGATCACACAAGACTTTCATTCCACTAGCCTATCCCTCTGAATTAAAAATACAGGTCAGTTCCCGGACTTTCAAGCAGTTTCCTCAGTGAAAATTCTGTATCACATCTCAGCATTTAGTGCTGACAAAGACTCTACAGAAATGCAGTGTTATAAAGGAGAAAAGAAACAAAATATTCATGATTCATTTCTTATTGAGAAACCACAGAGCTCAGGTGGGTTATCCAGAATTCATGACCACTGAACTTTGATTCAAATAGGAGAAAGCCCCCCAGAAGAACATGATTTGGCATGATGCATTATCACAGCTAGAAGGGGAATATCACTTCTTCCTATTCTTTCCTCTCAGACAGGGGCTTTTGTGGCACTTTTGCTAGGTCAGAGACTTAAAATTGGGGAATGGTCTTAGCCTTGGGCATCAGATGATATTTAAATCCCTACTATTCCTTTCTGAGAGATTCCCATGGTGGCTCAGCAATAAAGAATCTTCCTGCAATTCAGGAGACACTGGTTAGATTCCTGGGTCAGGAAGATACCCTGGAGAAGGAAATGGATACCCACTCCAGTATTCTTGCTTGAAAAATCCATGGACAGAGGAGCCTGGTGAGCTACAGTCCATGGGTTCACAAGCAGTTGGACACGACTGAGAAACTAAACAACAACATTCCTTCCCGGATATTCAGAATCTATGAATAACTCTTTCTGCTTTGCATTGCCAATCTATGTTTGCTACCAGAACTCTGAAGCCCAGAACATCACTTCGGTAGTACTTGTAGAATTCAGTTGTAGGTATCCAATTCAAGGTTAAGCCTGAACCTCACCATTCAAAATATACAAGCAACTCCTGCAGCTCCATTCTAGAAAAATAAACGACCCAGTCAAAAAGTGGGCCAAAGAATTTCACAGACATTTCTCCAAAGAAGACATAAAAATGGCTAACAAACACATGAAAAGATGCTCAACATCACTCATTATCAGAGAAATGCAAATCAAAACCAAAATGAGGTACCACTTTACACCAGTCAGAATGGCTGCCATCCAAAAATTTACAAGCAATAAATGCTGGAGAGGATGTGGAGAAAAGGGAACCCTCTTACACTGTTGGTGGGAATGCAAACTAGTACAGCCACTATGGAAAACAGTGTGGAGATTCCTTAAGAAACTGCAAATAGACCTGCCATATGAACCATCAATCTCACTGCTGGGCATACACACCGAGGAAACCAGAATTGAAAGAGCCACGTGTACCCCAATGTTCATCGCCACATTGTTTACAATAGCCAGGACATGGAAGCAACCTAGATGCCCATCAACTGACGAATGGATAAGAAAGCTGTGGTACATATACACAATGGAATACTACTCAGCATTAAAAAAAAATTCATTTGAATCAGTTCTACTCAGGTGGACGGAACTGGAACCTATTATCCAGAGTGAAGTAAGCCAGAAGGAAAAACAACAATATAGTATACGACCGCATATATATGGAATTTAGAAAGATGGTAAGGAGAACCCTGCATGCGAGACAGCAAAAGGAACGCAGATGTATAGAACAGACTCGTGGACTCTGTGGAAGAGGGCAAGAGTGGGATGATATGGGAAAATGGCATTGAAACATGTTAATTACCGTATGTGAAATCAATCGCCAGCCCAGGATTGATGCTCGGGGCTGGTGCACCGAGATGACCCAGGGGGAGGGAATCGGGAGGGAGGAGGGAGGGGGGTTCTGGAGGGGGAGCATATGTAAACCCATGGCGGTTTCATGTCATTGTATGACAAACCCAACACAATAAAGTAAAGAAAATTTTTTAAAAAAGACACCCTGACACTTCCTTGGAGTTTGTGCTTGACCCATGCGTGGCCCACAGCACCCACTTGTGCCTTGCAGCACTGTTGTTTCAGTTGTGTCCGTTTCTTTGTGACACTATAGGCTGTAGCCCACCTGGCTCCTCTGTCCATGGGATTCTCCTGGCAAGAATATTGGGGTCTGTTGCCATTTCCTTCTTCAGGGGATCTTCCCAACTCAGGGATCAAATCCATATCTCCTGTGGCTCCCATATTGTAGGCGGATTCTTTACCACTGAGAGCTACCAGGAAAGCCCATGGTGTCTTCTACTGTTACCTAAAGTCAAGAAGTTACACAATTTATTTGTAAACTGCTAAATGCAAAAAACAAAAACAATAACCAAGTTAAGATCTGTGTTTTGTAGCATCCTGTAAGTGCATTCCAAACATAAATCCACACACTCTAGTGAAGTCAGAAACTTCAATCAGTATTATTTTTCTATCCTAAAATGTTACTTTTTCCATTTCTTCAAGTTTGTAAAACAGTAGTTTCAATTTAAGAATCTTGATGTTTTGCAGCTAATTCAGTTGAGCAGAGATGGCCCTTTCCAAATTTATGACATTCAGGTGCAGAAGGAAATAGGTACTTTCTGCAGGTAGGTTCCTCTCAAGAGAAAAAAGAGGCAAAATATTTTCCACTCCCATTCACACTGCCTCCCCTGGCAAGACACTATGCTAAAAAGCATCTCGTTTCACATGAAAGAAAATATCTTCAAAGAAGGAAGAAATTTTCCTCTCGCTTTCAACAATAAAGAACCCTGGTTGGCATTTACATCTGGGATGGGAGTGTTAAGAGCTCCATGGACCCACTCTTGGTGAAACTCGTGTAACTGATGAAGAATAGAAAGAAACATTAAAGTCATAGAAACTGTAGAGTATAGAGCAAATAGTATTTACTCAAGAAAATCTACTAAAACTTAATAAGAACAGTTAGAATCTACGTGACCTAGCTATGACCAGCTTTCTACCTTTCCTCCCACACTCATAGCTGAGCATAAAGAAAGGTTTGTTCTGGGTGGGTGTGACTGAGAAGATTGGCCTCCCTCTCTACTCCGCTCCATTCAGAGAGATACACTATCTCCTGTGAAGGAGAGGAAGGATGTGATCATTTCTAATTCTTTCCAGTTTGAAGTTGAGGCTAAATTGCTGGTGAGAGTGAGGAAATTTTGTATACTCTCTTCTCCACCATGTCCCACTCATCTGCTATACATATACTCCCAGTTTGACAGGCTGAAAATTCTGAAGCTCCAAACTTCCTCATAACAGCTTGCTAATGACACAAAGTTCCTATCAAAATAGGGGCAAGCTGAGAAGACCAGAGGCAATCATTCCATCAAGTCACCTGTTTAACAGCTTAGAGATGTTATTTATTTATTTTTTTCTGGAGATGAGACAATCTATGAGAACAAAGAGACCCAAAGCTCTAGAACTTCAGAAACAATCTATTAAAAAAAAAAAATGTAGGGAAGTTCAAGAGTAAGGGAACTCTTTAAAACTCTTTTTAAACTCTTTTGTTTAAAAGCAACAAGGTAAAACAGTCCATTTCCACCAGCAACAAGAGACTTCGGGAGGAGGACCATCCGGAAAACTACACCCTCTTCCAATTTAATTGGATTAGACTCTAGAGTAGTTTATACCATAAAGCCTTGTGGAAAACAATACAGCAATCAGCATGCAATTAGTGGATCCTAACAGCTGGGTAAAAAGCAAATTAGGCAGACAATTCTCAGAGAGATCAGGAAAAGAGATAGCCAAGGAGAGCCTTCCAAAACTGTTTGGATCCCAGAATAACTCTGAGCATAGTTCCTAAGGCTGTGCCCTTCAGGCAACAGCATCAGAGGCTTCTCAGTGCAGGGGAATAGCTTCACTAGGGTAGTTGAGCCAAACCACTATCAAATAAACTGACCACAACTAAAACAAGTTCTGGTCAGGAGGGAGGTAAATCACTATCCAGACTTGTTAAATTGTGTTCTCTAACATGTTCACTAATCAAAAACAAAAAAGGCATATATAAAACATGCAAAGAAGCAAGGCAGTATGGTCCGTGGGCTTCCCCTGTGGCTCAGGCGTAAAAAATCTGCAGGCAATACAGGAACCGCAGGAGACTCAGATCTCCCTGGTTGGGGAGATCCCCTGAAGGAGAGCCTGGCAACCCTCTCCATTATTCTTGCCTGGGAAATCCCATGGACAGAGGATACTAGTGGGCTACAGTCCATAGGGTCACAACTTAGCATACACACACAGATGTCCCACACACAGGAAAAACAAAGGAAGCCAAAGCTGCCTGAGAGAGGACCAAGATGTTGGGTTTAACAGACAAAGACATCAAAGCAACCATTATAAATATATTCAAGAACAGTTAAGCTATGCTTCGAAAACTAAGAAAAGTTCTGATGACATTGTCTTATCAAAAGTTAAGGATGGACCTGAGGAGGAGCAGTTCTGTATGCTATTGGAGCTATTTTGGTATCAACTCAAACTGGGTTCTTAGAAATTTAGGATATTAACCATAATTCCCAGGATAGTAACTAAGAAAATAAATTAAAAATACATAGAAAAGGAAATGTGGAGGTAATCCAAAAAAATGCACTAGGAAAAGTACAATAAACCACAGGAGAAAGGATTATTGGAGTAATAGAGGAACAAAAACTTATATAGCATATAGAAAATAACAAAATGGTAGCAATAAGTCCTTTCTTACCAGTAATCATTTTAATTGTAGATGAATTAAACTCCTTAATTAAAAGACAGTCTGGTAGAATGGATAAAATATATGATCTATTTTCTTTCTGTAACTCTATTTCTGTTCAAAGAGTTAATTTGGACTCTGAGACACAAATAAGTGGAAAACAAAAGAAAGCAAAAAAGATATTTCATCCCAGTAGTAACCAAAAAAGACCTGAAGTGACTATTGTAATATCAGAAAAATAAGCAAAAACCCATACAGACTTCATGTCAATTTTTTAGAAAAGAAGGTTAACTTATCAGTTGATTAAAGGGTCAGATTGTCAAGAAGACATCAATATTATAAACAGGCACACACAGACACAGATTCCAAGGCAAAGGCTTATGTCAAGCATGTGAAGCGCTAGAACTGGCCAGGAGATAGGGCTGTTGGGGAAACTGTGGTCAAGAGGCTTTATTGTGGTTTCTGCAGGAAGGAAGAGGAGGGGCAGTGTTAGCAGGTTATTCTGATCATTTCAGGGGACTCTGTGGTGCAGGGCTGTCCTTAGTTGTCAGGGGGGATTAGGACAGGTGGAGACTGGCCTGGCATGTCAGGGTCCCAAAAAGGAAGTGGTTGGAGGTATAGCGTCTGGGTTGGTTGGTATGCATTTGAAGGCACGCTTAGGAGTAAGCTGTTTACTATAAGAAGGAGTTGGCTGACCCCAGGAGAAACAGCCTCTCAAGGGACAGCAAGGCCCCAAATATCAAAACATCAGAATACATAAAATAGGTAGATCCCTCCGGTGCAGACAAATTCCAAATAATTTCTCTAAATACTCTGCCACTAAGGAGGTGGAGCACAATTCCCCAGTCAGTGTGGATGTGCTAGAGATTTTCTTCCACAGAGAACAGTAGGGTCAAACAGGAAAAAAAAAAAGGGTAATTTATGGTGAAGAGACAAATTTCCCAAGTCAGGCTGTTAGGTTAACATCAACAGTGACGAGTCATATTGATAGCATGTGCCTTTGCTATGGCTTCCATGGTGGCTCAGAAGGTTAAGAATCTGCCTGAAATGCAGGAAATCCAGGTTTGATCCCTGGATATGGATGATCCCCCAGAGAAGGTGATCGCAGTATTCTTTCCTGGAAAATCCCATGGACAGAGAGGACTGGCGAGCTTCCCATGGGATCGCAGAGTCCATTAAGACAGGCCAACTAAAACTTTCATTTTCTTATGCTATGATGAGATACAGAATAGTACTTCCACTCTGTATTCTTTTTTTTCCAAAATATATTACTCAGATTGAATTATGAGGAAAATGTCAGAAAAATTCTAATTTGGAGACACTCTAAGAAATGTTAAAACTTCTAACCAGTAATGCAAAATTGACAAGGGGAAAAAAAAAATTCTGAGAAACAGTCATAACCACCAAGTAGACCCTTAGGAAACATGATGACTATATGTAATGTGGTATCCTGGAACTGAAGAAATAATTGAATTTAATTTAAAATAGCATATTAATATTGATTCATTAATTTTGACAAGTCCAAATGTATAGGATGTAGAAAATGTTATTACCTTCTTTTTTCTATGTATATGTATATATTTCACAATCATCTCTTATTCTTCTAACAAAAATGTTATGCTAGGTAAAAAGTGATTTTGTTGCATATGTTTTTAACTTACATAGGACTGCTTTTTCTTTCTTTTGCCTTTGCATCTTTCTCCCTAAAAAAAGCATTAAGGTGTTAATTGCTCAGCCATGTCTGACTCTTTGTGATCCCATGGGCTATAGCCCGCCAGACTCGTCTGTCCATGGAATTCTCCAGGCAAGAATATTGGAGGGGTAGCCACTACCTTCTCCAGGGGATCTTCCTGACTCACGGATCGAACCTAGGTCTTCTGTATTACAGGCAAATTCTTTACCATCTGAGCTACCAAGGAATCCCAGTGAGAATCAACAAGCATTATATTTTGGATAGAGAAATAATGAAAGTAATTTTTAAGTTTTCCATAATTAAAACCATTTGCTTTAAAGTTTAAATTCTTACCACTACTTGTGTTAGCATGCACAGTGGGCAAGCCATAATATAACGTAGCAGCATTGTTGTGAGTATAAATACAAGCACTTGATACAGTGTTCAGTAAATATTACCTACACCTATCTTCATTAAAATATGTATGATATATCATTGATGAGTTTCCCCCTAAACTGACCTGTCAACAACCATCTTGTTGAGTTTGGAAGTAGAATCACCACTCAAAGTCAAACCTGGAAATAAGTTAATCTCTGTCAATAGTTTGACTACAACTTGTGAGATACCTTGAGTTGGAAACAGTCAAAGTTCTTTCAGATTTATGATCCTAAGAGATTGTGTGAGATAATTAATTTTTGTTGTTTTAAGCTGATCAGTACTGAGACAAATTACTGTGCTACCAGGGATGCTTAATACATATATTGGTACCTAAAATAAAGGTGCTGTTGTAAGAAAAACTCAAAATGTATGAATAGCTTTGCATCAAAGCTGGCCAATAGAGGAGGAAATGTTTTAAAAAGGCTAATATGTGTTAAATAAATTGTTATCAGAAGCCTTATGTTCTTTCATAAGGCTATGGGTTAAACTCTTGTAAGTAAGTTAGGTAAATCTTATTTGAAATTGTAGGAAATATAATCTTTGTCATGTAATATTGGTTTACAAACACTATGCTGTAGTTATGAGGTGCTATGAACTGCACTGTGTCCTCTCAAAACTCCTATGTTGGAGTTATAATCCCTAGTACCTCAGAGCTTGAGTGTATTTGGAGATAACGACATTTACAAAGGTAAATAGGGTCATATAAGTGTAATCTCCTTGTAAGAAGAGATTAGGGCAGAGCACAAAAGACACAGAGAGGTAAGCATCTACAAACCAAGGAGAGAGGCCTTAGAAACAATCAATCCTTGACAACTTATCTTGTACTTCTAGCCTCTGGAACTGTGAGAAATGAATTTATTTTGTTTAAGCCACCTGCTGCTGCTGCTTCTGCTAAGTCACTTCAGTCGTGTCTGACTCCTTATGACCCCATAGACGGCAGCCCACTAGGCTCTGCCATCCCTGAAATTTTCCAGGCAAGCGTACTGGAGCGGATTGCCATTGCCTTCTCCATTAAGCCACCTAGTTTGTAGTAATTTGTTTGGCAGACCTAGAAAACAAATACCAGTTTTGGTAACAAGAAGTAGCATGCTTCTGTAACAAGTATCTAAAAAGTGAAAATGGCTTTGAAACTGAGTTTTGGGATAGAGATTGGAAGAGTTTTGAGGTAAATATTAGAAAAAGACTAGATTGCCTTTGCCTGCTTTCTCCTGGCTGCTTATGAGATAAATTGAAGGAGAAATTGTTAAGCAAAAAACAAAACTTGCAGATTTGGAAAATTCTCAGCCTAAGCATATTGTGAAAAGTGAGAAAGCATATTCTCAAGAGGACACTGAGGGAAAGGCCAAAGAAGGTTTGCTAAAGAGATTACAGGCACCTAATTCATGGGTCCAATCATCCATCTTAGCAGAACCCAAGAATAGAGATGGGGTTATACCAGCAAAAACAGTTGCCCGCTTGGACTGAAGGAGACAGAAATAGAAATTTTTCCTAGAAACATAACAAAATAAAAGTAATTTGTTAGATTTCTAGGATTCTACAAAATGTGCCAATAGAGCTATCTAGCTGGAAATATGTGCTATCTCTCAGTCAAAGGAGACGATGACCCTGAAGGCATTTCAGACATCAGCAGGCATCCACTGCCACCACAGACCCACTGGGCATAGCCCAGAACTGCCCCAGTCAAAACTTTTACTATAATCTCCTAAGACACCTGGAAGTAGAGCCAGTTACCTAAGCCCCTCCTGGTTTTCTGAACTCAGAAGTTGTATAAAATCATAAATATCAACTTAAGTTGCAAAATTTGGGGATGGTACGATATGCTGCAATAGAGAACCAGAACTGTGGGACTGTTGTGAGTCTAAAACTGACAATGTGTGATGCTTCTGCCACAGTATAATTGCTCAATCCACATTATCAATTGTTATTTTTATTAACATTAATTGTATTTGATGAGAGTCCCCATTTATTAGTGTATTCCAAGAATATTGGGAGAATGGCTCTAATTTTATCAAACTTTTACAAACATCTGAATAGGCTCCAACAGAAAAAATTAACTTCTAGAATAAAGTTAGACAGCTATTAAGCTATATTTTTCAAAAGCATATTTCATTTGGTTTCCTGTACTTTATTCTTACATAAGTCTCTTTGGTAAGTTTACAATACCTTACTTTATCCATCCATAAAATGAGAAATAATTTCTACCTACATACCTCACAGGATATTGTGAAAATTAATGAGGTAACATCTATAAAACTCTAGAAGACTTTAAATAGTGCTATAAAATGAAGATTTTATCCCTGTGGGTGGGTCCTATCTATCCTTCTCAATGGTTTCTAGCAGGTAATAGATGAGATGATGGATAGATAAGGGAATAGGTAGACAGATGGGAGAGAATGTGGGAGAAAGACAGAAAAATAGAATAATAAATTACAATACACATTATTGGTTTTGAAATTATATCAAAAGTGTCTGTCTTACTTCCTAATCACAGGTATTTTCAGTCATATGTAAACACCCATATTTGACAGATATCTGCCTTCTTTTTGTTATTTTTGGACTGATCTAGGGGATATTAGTTGTATCTTCACAATTCATTTGGCACTTAATTTTTCACTTTTATTCTAAATAAGATTGCTTCTTATAATGAAAAAAATCCACCAAAATAACCCATTTTTCTATGCATTTTTATCAACCCCTTATTTTCTCCTTATCCAAATTATATTCTTCAGCTAACTGATGCTTCACTATTTCTCTTTTACATATATGCAAGTGTTTGTGTATGTAAATAGAGAAATATATAATAGGGCATTAAAATGGAATATATCCTGGCTGATGTTCAGTGACACACAAAATGCAAGAACAAAAGCATAGATGACAAGCAATCTCAAATTTCCAAAAATACAGATAGATCATCTAAACAATATTTGCATATATACAGTGTGATAACCATATGTGAGATCCATAGCTAACTGCATTCCCCTAAATCCAGTCCAGTATAGACTCGAGCAATCATGACAGAGGTTGGAAACTTAATTTAAGAGAGTCTTTGGGGAACTATAGGCATTATTAAGCGACTGCAGAGAAGGAACTGGGGAAATTTCTTCTTATGGCAAGCCTGGTGGGGACAATACAAAGAGCTTGTATATGTCCATTGGAACTTGGAAAACACAGTATTTGGTGTATGATTCACACCCTTCATTCCAAAGAGTAAAACACTGGCTTGAACGTCTTGGGACAGTGGAATAGAAGACACTGATTCAAAATAACTCAAATCATAATGATTGGGTATTAAAGTTGCATGCTTCTCACTGATGGATTGAACCTGCGTAATTTAACCAATGTGTCATAAAAGTTACCTGAAAGGTAGAAGAGGAATATAGTTGAATCCTCAGAAACTGAGGATTACGTCTTTCTGAGTGACACACTAGAAGGTACATATAGCTATCACCACTTATGAGAGCTCTAGAATGAGCAGAGAGGTCATTTTCCAAGACAGCATGGAAGTGCTCCCAGCAGAATGCAGCCAGCTGTCTACCATCGCTGCTCCTGACACCACCCCTACCTGCTTCTTCTGATCACTTCTCATCTCACCTCACCACTGAGTCCTAATCATCAGAGGCTGTCTCCTGAGTGGGAAACGACTATGGCAGGGGAAAGAGAGATTACTCTGAACTCTTCTCCTCACAGGCTCCTCCAAATGGTAGCGGTCAAGAGCTATGAAATGAGAGTGGTCCTAACTTGAAGTTTATAATTCTGAACTTCTAAGGTTCTGGACAATTCATGAAAATGAGTCTGTTTGAACTCGAAGGCCTGTGAACATTTTTTTAGTACCTGAGGTCTATAAGACAAGTCAAGGAATATGCCTTAAATTTTGCCCAAGGTCAAAGAAGAATGGATCTTCAAAGTAGTTTGAATAGGAAGTTGGAGGTATAAATCAAGTTGTTTCTGTTGTAACCAAGTCTCCACTGCATGTATACAAATTCACCCACATCTAAACTCAGAATACAAACATTTATATTCATATGCATGTGTTTTTTCTCAATTATATAGAAATATATTCTTAATGAGTACATAGAATATATGTCCTAACATATACTCAATAAATTTGTACTTTATGTATATGAACATATTTACCTTGTAAAATATCACAATTTATTATATCTTATTATTATTCCCATTTTATATGTTAGGAAATTGAATATAGAGTAAATAAGTTGCTTGTAAAAGTTAACATAGCTAAAAATGGAGAAAGGCAGGTTAAGATGCAGGTAGGTATTCTAACTTCAGAATTTATGCTTTTAACAACTGTACCACATACTTACTTGTTACTTGTTAGTTGCTGAGTCATGTCTGACTTTTGCGAGCCCATGGACTATAGCCTGCTGGGCTTCTGTGTCCATAGAATTCTCTAGGCAAGAGTAATGGAGTGGGTTGTCATGTCCTTCTCCAGGGGAACTTCCCAAGTCGCCTTCATTGCAGGTAGATTCTTTACCATCTGAGCCACCAGGGAAGTTACTGTACCACATAGTATATCATTTTTGTTCAAGTATTTATAAATATATATACATATACATCAATTTATATATGTATACCTGTGTATTTGTGTGTACACATGTTAATATATAGTATTTTCATTCTCACTACTCCTTTAATAAGCAGCTTAAATATTTTGAAGAAATACTCAGAGTGCTTCAGCTATTCCACTTTTTCTGAGACTGTATACTAAATCAGTTTTTTCCATACATTTTTATTTATGGGAACAGGGAGATAGGTAGAAAAGACCAGAGAAAACACAAGTCCTAAAGCTTGAATTTACTTGATAACACTTCAGTGATATATCAGATCGGCTTATATTTTCAAAATTAATGCAAGTTTTATGAAAATTCCTTCCAAGTATGTTTTGCTCACTTTCTTCTATAAGCAAAAAATTTGATTTAAATTGATTTTTATTTTATACAAATTGCTCTAGATGCATTCAATACACATAGAAACATACTCTCTTCCTCTGTATTATAAAAAAAAAAAAAAGAATAAGCATGCTTGTTAGATGAGTGTTCAATAGTAGTAAAAGGCATTTAGATATTTTATGCAAAAATAATATATTAGGATCTTCTCTTCATCCTTTTGGATGAGGTTATATGAGAAAACTTTACTATTTAAACTGATTTTAAAATGACTTTCTTTACATATGCTTTGTTTCTTTGTATGAGCACATTATTCATTTTTTAACGTTATTGTCATGAAAGTATTATTATTTGTCAATGTTGAGAACTGAAAATGAAGAAAAACAGACAGAAAAAGCATATTGTAGTGGTATAAAGAAAGGACTTTGGTACTACGTGGCCTGAGTTTGAATACATGGCTCAGTTAATTTCTATTTTTGTGCCCTTAACAAGTTTTCTAACCTGCTTGTGCTCTAGTTTCTTCATGTGTACACTGGAGATAGCAATAGCAATAACTCAGATGCTATGAGAAGCACTGGGTTGACATTTATATCTTTTTAAAAAGATGTTCAACATCGCTAATCATCAGGGAAATGCAAATCCAAACCACAATGAGATATCATGTCACACCTGCCAGAATGGTTATCATCAGGAAGAAAACAAATGATAAATACTGGTGAAGATGTACAGAAAAGGGAACCTTGCTATACTGTGGGTACTGGTGCAAACTGGTGCAGCCCTTGGGGAAACAGTATGGAGATTCCTTAAAAAATTAAAAACAGAACATGATTTTAATTGCATATGATATAGCAATTCCATTTCTGGGTATATATCTGAAAAAACAAAAACATTAATTTGAAAATATACATGAATAAAGTGTTTATATTTGCATTATTAACAATTTCCAAGGTATAGAAGCAACCTAAGTATCCATCAACATATGAATAGATGCAAAAAAAGATATGATATATACATATACATATATAAACACATGTGAGTTTATGTGCAGGCAGGCATATAGATTATATATACATATATAAAATTATATATTTATACATATATAAATTATATATAAACATGTGTATGTATATATACAATGAAATACTACTCAGCCATAAAAAAGAATTAAATTTTGATATGTGCAACAACATGGATGGACTTGAAGGTTACTGCACTAAAAGAAATGTTAAAATAATGTTAGATAAAGACAAATAATGTATGCTATCACTTGTATGTGGAATCTAAAAAATATAACAAACTAATGAATATAACAAAAAGTAGACTCAGGGAGAACTCTTCATTAAAGAAACAATTCTTGGCTTGAAACCAAGGATAAAGAGATAAAATGTGGTAGAACTAAAGTCCCAAGGGACTTAGCAAGTCTGCATGAAAACAGTAAGGCTTAGCCTCATTGAAAAGAACAATTTCCAGAGCTGAAATCTAAGATTCAGTCAGGGTCAGATTCACACATGGTGAGCTGGAAGAGTAGAGACTAGTCTTAGGAAATCAGAGAGGTGACAACTGTACAGTTTGTGAATGGAAAGTCTAGAAGGTATCTATATATAGCTAGCAAATAGGCACAAATCTTCTTACTGGAAATAAAAAAAAAAAAAAAACAGCACCTTTTCCTCTTTTCCAATCCTATTCATCTACCACTGCTTTGAGAGTAATTAACAGGTATATTAGGTAGACCTGAGTCTAGAATAATTTAACAGTTTTACTCAGAGGAGGTACTTATTCACTTACAGTTTCTGTTATTTAGTATAGAATATTTTGCTATTTCAAATTCTACCAATTTTGAAATTTAAAAACAAGTCTTCAGAAACTTCCAAGTAGTTTGCCACTGTTTAAAGTAGACAACCTTGATAAGGTTGAAATAGGTTAAATTTACCTTGAGAGACTTTATGTTTTTAGGCTCCAAAATCACTGCAGATGGTGACTGCAGCCATGAAATTAAAAGACATTCCTTGGAAGGAAAGTTATTATCGACCTAAACAGCATATTAAAAAGGAGAGACATTACTTTGCCATCAAAGGTCCGTCTAGTCAAGGCTATGGTTTTTCCAGTGGTCATATATGGATATGAGAATTGGACTATAAAGAAAGCTGAATGCTGACGAATTGATGCTTTTGAACTGTGGTGCTGGAGAAGACTCTTTTGAGAGTCCCTTGGACTGCAAGGAGATACAACCAGTCCATCCTAAAATAGATCAGTCCTGGGTGTTCATTGGAAGGTCTGATGTTGAAGCTGAAACTCCAATACTTTGGCCACCTGATGTGAAGAGCTGACTCATTTGAAAAGACCCTGACACTGGGTGAGATTGAGGGCAGGAGGAGAAGGGGATGACAGAGGATGAGATGGTGGGATGGTATCACCGACTCAATGGACATGAGTTTGGGTGGGCTCCGGGAGTTGGTGTTGGACAGGGAGGCCTGGTGTGCTGCAGTTCAAGGAGTCGCAAAGAGCTGGACATGACCTAGCGACTGAACTGAACTGAACTACCTTATTTGGCATTCTCAGGCTAACTGGATCTTTATCCATAAAGTGTGCTTATGTAAAGTAATAGCCTGTTAGCTCTCTATTCCTGCATAACAAATGACACAAACTTGTAAGTGAAACTTGCTCAGTCCCATGGACTATACAGTCCATTCAATTCTCCAGGCCAGAATACTGGAGTGGGTAGCCTTTCCCTTCTCCAGGGATTCTTCCCAACCCAGGTCTCCTGCAATGCAGGTGGATTTTTTTATCAGCTGAGCCACAAGGGAAGCCCAAAAGTAGCCTATCCCTTCTCCAGCAGATCTTCCCGATCCAGGAATCAAACTGGAGTCTCCCGCATTGCAAGTGGATTCTTTACCAACTAAACTATCAGGGAAGCCCGACCAGAAACTTAGTAGCTTAAAATGACACAAATTTCTTATCCCAAGGTTTTCTTGGAATTTCAGGCAGAGGTTAACTGAATCCTCTGCATGGGTCTCATCACGCTGAAATCAAAGTGACAGATGGAGTTGTGATCTTGTTTGAGGCTTAGCAGCCTCTTCTGAATTTATTCTTGATGGTAAGTTTTTTTGGGGTTGTAGGACTAAGAGTGCTTGTTTTCTTGCTAGCTGTTGGCTGAGACTGAATCTGAGCAGGATCTTGTGGGGCTCCTGGACTCAGAAGCCTTTCTGTGTTTCCTTTCCTGAGTTTCTAAAGAGCATGTCCAAACAGTTACTAATCAGGGAAGGAAGGGCATGCAGAGAGGAGGGAGGCGCCACCAAGAAACACCACTACAATCTTGAGGGCAGGGTCTTTGTTTCCCCTCAAGGGATACACATACCATCTGTCAACTCTTCTGCAGAACTAGAACACCCACCAAATGTAAGATGTTAACTATGTGTTGAAGCACACTTCATCCCAGAGGATGTCACAGGACACTCATCATCATGTGATGCCAGATGATCTCTGGATTGTAGGAATGAGGGCCCTGAATGAACCCCAATGCTTATCCGCAAATCCACCTCCTTGACTATAAACTTCTTCACAAACGTCCCTGGGTTGGGACACATAGCTTTAAGGGCATTTGCCCTCGGGGACCCCTTTGCCTGGTAAAGCAATAAAGCTATACATTTCTTGTTGCTGTTGTTCAGTCGCTAACTTGTGTCCAGATCTTTATGACCTCATGGATGGCAGCACGCTGGACTTCCCTATCCTTCACCATCTCCCAGAGTTTGCTGAAACTCACTTCCATTGAGTCAGTGATGCCTTCCAACTGTCTCATTCTCTATTGCCCCCTCAATCCTACTCTCAATCTTGCTGAGCGTCAGGGTCTTTTCCAATGAGTTGGTTCTTCATGTCTTGTGGCCAAAGTACTGGAGTTTTGGCTTTAGCATTAGATCTTTCAACGAATATTCAAGGTTGAATACCTTTAGGGTTGACTAATTGCATGTCCTTGCTGTCCAAGGGACTCTCAAGAGTCTTCTCTAGCACCACAGTTTGAAAACATCAATTCTTTAGTGCTCAGCCTTCTTTATTGTCCAACTTTCACATCTGTACATGATTACTGGGAAAACTATAGTTTTGGCTAGATAGACCTTTGTCAACAAAGTGATGTCTCTGCTTTTTAATTCATTGTCTAGGTTTGTCATAGCTTTTCTTCGAAGAAGGAAGCATTTTTAAAATTTTCTGGCTGCAGTCATTGTCTGCAGTGATTTTGGAGCCCAAGAAAATAAAATCTGTCACTGTTTCCATTTTTTCCCTATCTTTTTGCCCTAAATGCCTGTTTCTGAGATTTAATTTGGTGTCAGGATGCAGAGACCAGATTTGGCTTCAGGGTTACTCTAAGGGTTTAGAGGCCATGAGAGACCCTTACTACATGGTTCTCTGACAACACTGAGGCTTCTTCCAAGTCAGCAAGGCTTCAGTTGGCTACACTACACTTCTACCTCACATGATGTAATCATGAAATCATGTGACAAGTATCAGAGTTACTGTCCCATTATATTTCACAGGTGCCACTCAGATTCATGGGACTCATCTAAGAATTCTCTTATGTCAAATAGTTAGCAGAGAAGACAGAGATAAATATGAAATCAAATGCATTTTCCAAATTGACAGCTGTTACTCAGTTCCAGCCAATATTGCTACATGATAAAGCCAGATGCTCAATATTTTAAAGTGATGCTGTAAGTCTAGTGTTTTATGTTACATTTTCCAGTATTTAAAATAGTGATAGCATCCATTTATCATAACCTCTAGAATAATATAATATAGTGCTAATTACAGAAGTTTAATCACACCTTCACGGACTAGAGAGTGCTACATACCTAAAGAAAATAAAATAATGTGAAGAAGAAAACATGAATATACACAAAACAGAAAACAAACATTTTATTTTTTGAAAAAGAGTTCTGGAATTGTCATTGAAGCTTCATAGAGATAAAGTGAATCTGAATTTCAATTTGACATTAAAAAATGTTATAATACAGAGATCAGCAAAGTAAAACTCATGGCTTTAAATCTGACCCATGCATTAAAGCATTTTAAATGTTTGACAAAATATCAAATCAATGAAAATAATTCATGGCAAATGAAAATCAGTTAAATTCAATTTTCTCTCTTTGTTATTAAAATGTCTACTGAACAGGGTAAAACTCCTCTGTTCATGTATTTTCAATGACTTGCTTAAGATATTACAGAGAAGTAGAGTTGTTGCAATAGAGACCATATGCCAGCTGAGAATATTTAATGTGTAGCTCAACAGAGAAACATTTTGCTGAATTCTGTTCTAGTAGATAATGATGGGAGAGAGCTGAGTGTCATTACTTTACCCACCCATACTCACACACACACTTTAAACATACATAAATGCATAGTAGTCATGCTCTTTTGCATAATATTAACAACTCATGATAAAGCATAGCTTCTGTATTCAGGGAAATAAAACAGTAAGAGAAACTGCATATATTATAAAGTGACCCACTCTCCCTCTGCTCAACTGACAAGGAAACTAGCTTCTGCATGTGTTTCATATCACTCACTCTCTGTAGGTCACCAACACACAGTGGCATCCTACTGATGGCTGATCCATCCCTGTGCTGGCCTCAGTAACTCTATCACTGTTGAAATTTCTCTAATTGCATGAATCTTATACGTTCCCAACTTTTGAAGCTGTTTGAAATGTAATTTCTATCAGATATAACAGTTACTCTCCGCTACTGACAATTATATTCTAATTACATTAATTTAAAGCAGAAATTTTAAAATAACAGCTCTAAGTGTTAGAGAGTCTATGGAATAGAATTTGGAGAAAACAGCTGTGGATAGCTTCTTTCTTTGGGGACACTGAGATACAAAGAATAGTGAACAAAACTCCCATTCTCTTTCTAGGTATCTCATTCTGGATATTGTCCAGCATTTCAGCAATATTCACATTAAAGAACTTTTGTGATGCCGTAACAAATATAGACTAACTGGAATGACAAGATAGCCAACCTGGGGTATGCAACAACTCCTTATATAATGTTATGATTGTGACAGAACATACAGATACATTGATGTTGAATAAATGTCTGTTTTAGTCATAATAGATAATATTTTTATAGTAAAATATAAATATCATTATGTACATATAATATAAATGTGGTTAAAGAGGTTACTGAAGAAGAAAAACTAAAAATATAAACAAAATGTAGTCATAGGAAAGGCAAGGGTATATATGTCTGTGTGTGTGTGTGTGTTTTAGGATGGTATCATGAATGAAGTCTGGCAGGGTTAAAATTAATAGTAAAATACTAAAACATGACTACAGTTGGCCCTCAGATTTTTTTAAATGGGTTCTGTATACAAATACAGTTCTCTAATTAATAGTTTGTTAATTAAAAGTTATTGCTTCCTTAATAAAAGCCTTATGTTTTAACAAAGTGTTTTGTGAGGCTAACCAAGAATAAATTATTTGTTTTATTCTTTAATTCCTAAAGCTTGTATCTAATATATTCTTTAAAGGGAAATATACAGACACAATCTTTCTTTTTTTAAGAAGTTTTAATTCAGACTCCTATTCGGAACATGAAACTTTAAAAATAATTCTAAGTTTGTTTTTTATGTGTGTGAGTACAGTTATCTTCAAATAACTGTTCTAGTTATTTTTCTATGGATATTTCATTTGGGACTAGAGAAATTATCTGCAGTCTCATCACCCAAAGAAAGACAAAGTCACAGAAATATAGTTATATCACTGAATACTCCTTGGCAATGAAAAGAATGAACCATTGACATATTCAAACATAAATGAACCTCAAAAGCATTATGAGGGAAAGAGGAAGCCAGATTCAAAACTAGTGTATTATAGAATTTGAAAAATTAGCCACCTCTGGAAGACACTGAGGATTTGACTGAAAATGTATAGGAGGGAATTTTTTGGCTTGACAAAAATTTGGTATATCCTATTACAGTTGAATAGGCATATTCAATTATCAAAACTCCAACTGAAGACTTAAGATGCCTGCAGGTTTTCTCTTTGAGTTGTGAAGAAGCTTAAGCTTCCATCATGATACTAATGTATCAATCATGTGATTTGCTATTAAAATTGTATGCATTGGACATCCTATCACAAAAGTGACAATGTGTTTATCAGATATTATAATATTCACTTGTGAAAAATGGCATAAAAGTGATTCTCAGAGAACTCACAATTTTTATCATGGTGTTATGTAATTAAGCCTAATGAATGATATGAAGAAGCAATGATTAAGGTACAGGTATTGATATATTTGTATTTGATATATTGATATTGAAAATGAAGATTTGATATAATAGTTGACAACAAGGGATTTGAAATCTATTCTCATTCCTGTCCTTGGTTTAACCAGTAATAATGAGACCTTAAAGAATTCACCTCATTTCTCTGGTTCTCAGTTTTATCCTTAATTAATAAAATTAATGAGTAGAACTATATAAGTTAAAGGTCTTTTCCAAGTCTCGCATTATAATAACACATATTAATTAAGTAGCAGTATTTTGAACAATATAATAAAGTACACATTTGATTGTGAAAGATCACAAAGTTTTTCCTATATCAACGTGGCTGCCTGCTCTAAAACTATTCATTGTATTCAAAAATACTTTAAAGAATGTTAAATAAAATCAATGAGGTTGAGGGGTGGTCCTAAGATCGTGGAGGAATAGGACAGGGAGACCACTTTCTCACACACAAATTCATCAAAAGATCATTTGAATGTTGAGCAACTTCCACAAAACAACTTCTGAATGCTGACAGAAGATACCAGGCACCCAGAAAGGCAACATATTCTCTTCATAAGGAGGTAGGACAAAATGTAAAAGAAAAAGGAGAGACAAAAGAGAGGATGGATACCTGTCCTGGGGAGGGACTTGTGAAGGAGGAGAGGTTTCCAAGCACCAGGAAACCCTCTCACTGACAGGTCTGTGGGGAATTTAGGAATCTCAGAGGACAACATAACTGGGAGAAAAAAAAAAAAAAGAAAACCCAAAGAACACCAGCTAACCACAACTCCCAGCAGAGAAGTGGCCCAGATGCCTGCATCCACCACCAGCGAGCAGGGGCTGAACAGGGAGGAGCAGGTTGCGTGCTTAGGGTAAGGACCAGGCCTGAACACCCTGAGGACAATCTGAGGGAGCTAATGTGAGACAGCAACCCCCCAGAAAAAAATAAGAGAGAGAACACTTTTCCATGAAGAGGTCTAACATAAGGCACAACCTGGCCTGCTCACAGAACAAAGGATTGAGCAAATACCAAGGGGAGCTAGCTGGCTGCGGACCAGCCCATTCTCCCACTGGAGGCAGAGAGTCAGGCAGGTGACAGCCAGAGCTGGAAGGCAAGGGGCAACCTCAGCCCCAGAGACTGCATCCTCCACCAAACTGTGAGCAGGCTCCCAGTTGCTAGCCAAGTCTTCCTGGGATCCTGGATGGTTGACATCTGCAAGGAGGGTTGCAGCCAGAGATCAGCTCCCCAGAGGAGACACACAGCACATCTGAAATGGTGCTTTTGAGGTGCACCCAGGAAACTGAGTGACTAGGACAGGGAAGGTGACTAAGACACAGCCCATCTGGGACAGGGAGCTCACCAAGCACCTGGATGCCTGAGCTGCTCAGACCTGGGCACAAAATACCGAGCCAAGTCTGTGTATTTGTGGAGTACCCAAGAACCTGAACCCGAGCTGCTTAGACCTGGAAAGTGCACAAAACCCAGGGCCTGCTTTGGACAATTCCCTTGTAGAGCAACCTGGAGCCTGAGCAGTGTAGACCAGGAAAGCACACATGCCATGAGCTGGGGCAAACCCAGTGTGGTCCATACACTGAGAGCACTCCCCAAACATGCCAGCGATATTTGTTTGTGGTGTTCCTCCCTCCCCAAAGCAGAGCCTCAATAAGTGACCACCTTCACCCCTTTGTGTCAGAGTGGAAATTAGACACTGAAGAGACTTGCAAACAGAGTAAAGCAAAATAAACAAAGAGGGAATTGCTCTGGAAGTGACAAGTGAAACAGATTAAAACCCTATAGTCAGTGATGACTAAGCATTGGAAGGGGCCTATAGACCTTGAAAAGAAGTATGAGCTGGAACAAGAAACTATCTGAAACTGAACTGACCCCACACTGTCCTCAACAGCTCCAGAGAAATTCCTAGATATATTTTACTATTATCATTTTTTACTTTTTAAAAAAATATTAAGTTCTGTATTACTCCTTTAATTTTCATTTTTATAACCTACCATACCTGCAAAAAAGACCCTATTTTAAAGCAAATTTGATATGTATAATTTTTATAATTATGTGATTGATTTCATTTTATATTTTTAATGTTGTATTTTTGAGAGTCTAACCTCTACTCTGGGAAGATCCACTGAATAGGGAAAGGCTACCTACTCCAGTATTCTGGCCTGGAGAATTCTGTGGACTGTATAGTCCATGGGGGTCACAAAGAGTCAGACATGACTGAGCAACTTTCACAACCTCTACACCAGAGTTTTAATCTTTGCTTTTTGGTATTTGTTATCGATTTTGTACCTTTGAGAATCTAATCTTCAGTACCCATTTTTACTTAGGGGTGTGATTACTGGCTTGATTGCTCTCTCCCCTTTTGATATTCCCTTTTCTCCCCCAGATCATCTCTATCTCCTCCCTCCCCCTTCTCTTCTCTATGTAATTCCATGGCTGCGGAAAGCACATAGGGAACTGATTACTGGCTAGATTTGTCTCTCCCCTTTTGACTCCTCCTCATGTCTTCCTGGTCACCTCTATATCCCTCCTCCCTCTTCTCTTCTCCATGTAATGCTGTGAACCTCTCTGGGTGCCCCTCACTGTGGATAATCTTTTCACCAGTAACCTAGATGTTTTATCATCTGTGCTGAGTGGATGAAGAAGTCCTGAGGCTACTGTAAGAATAAGACTGAAAGCCAGAGGCAGAAAGCTTAAATCCAGAACTCGAGAACACCCAAAAACTCCTAACTCCAGGGAACATTAATTGACAAGAGCTCATCAAAAAGCCTCCATACCTACACTGAAACCAAGCTCCACCCAAGAGCCAACAAGTTCCAGAGCAAGACATACCCTGCTAATTCCCCAGTAACACAGGAAAATAGCCCTGAGCATTAAAATTCAGGCTTCCCAAAATCACACCAAACCCACAGACACCTCAAAACTCACTACTGGACACTTCATTGCACTCCAGAGAGAAGAGATCCAGTTCCACCCACCAGAACCCTGGTGCAAGCTTCCCTAACCAGAAAACCTTGACAAACCACTAGTTCAAACTCACTCACAGGGAAAAATCTCCACAATAAAGAGGAACCACAAACTTCCAGCATATAGAAAGGCCACCCCAAATACAGCAATCTAAAGAAAATGAAAAGGCAGGGAAATATTCCGCTGGTAAAGGAACATGATAAATGCCCACCAAACCAAACAAAAGAGAAGGAGACAGGGAGTCTACCTAAAAAAGAATTCAGAATAATGACAGCAGAGGCGATCCAAAATCTTGAAAACAAAATAGAGTTACAGATAAATTTACTAGAGACAAGGATTGAGAAAATGCAAGAAATGTTTAAACAAGTATCTAGGAGAAATAAAAAAGAGTCAATCAGTAATGAATAATGCAATAACTGAGATCAAAAGCACTCTGGAGAGAACCAACAGTAGAATAATGGAAACAGAAGATAGGATCAGTGAGGTGGAAGATAGAATGGTGCAGATAAATAAAGCAGATAAAGAGGAATTAAAAGAAGAATTTAAAGAAAAAGGAATTAAAAGAAATGAGGACAACCTCAGAGACCTCTGGGACAATGTTAAACACACCAACATTCGAATCATAGGAGTCCCAGAAGAAGACAAAAAGAAGGGCCAAGAGAAAATACCTGAGGAGATAATAGTTGAGAACTTCCTTAAAATGGGGAAGGAAATAGCCCAGTCCAAGTCCAAGAAACCCAGAGAGTCCAAAACAGGATAAACCCAAGGTGAAACACCACAAGACACATATTAATCAAATTAATGAAGATCAAACACAAAGAGCAATATTAAAAGTAGCAAATAACACTCAAGGGGATTCCCATAAGGATAGAAGTTGATCTATCAATAGAAACTCTTCAGGCCAGCAGAGAATGGCAGGACATACTTCAGGTGATGAAAGAGGAAAACCTACAACCCAGATTACTATACCCAGCAAGGATCTCATTCAAATATGAAGGAGAAAGCAAAAGCTTTACAGACAAGCAAAAGATGAGTGAATTCAGCACCACCAAACCAGCTCTTCAACAGATTCTAAAGGATCTTCTCTAGACAGGAAACACAGAGAAGGTTTATAAACTCGAACCCAAACAATAAAGTAAATGGCAACGGGATCATACATATCAATAATTACCTTAAATGCAAATGGGTTAAATGCCCCAACCAAAAGAAAAAGACTGGCTGAATGGATAAAAAAAAAACAAAACCCCTATATATGGTGTCTATGAGATACCCACCTCAAAACAAGGGCCACATACAGACTCAAAGTAAAGGGCTGGAAAAAGATATTTCACACAAATGCAGATCAAAAGAAAGCAGGAGAAGCAATACTCATATCAGATAAAATAGACTTGGATATAAAGGCCGTGAAAAGAGACAAAGAAAGATACTACATAATTATCAAAGGATCAATCCAAGAAAAAGATATAACAATTATAAATATGCATGCAATCTATGGACACCTTATCTTTGACAACGGAGGCAAGAATATACAATGGAGAAAAGACAACCTCTTTAACAAGTGGTGCTGGGAAAACTGGACAGCCACTTGTAAAAGAATGAAACTAGATCACTTTCTAACACCATACACAAAGATAAACTCAAAATGGATCAAAGATCTAAGCATAAGACTAGAAACTATAAAACTCCTAGAGGATAACATAGGCAAAACACTCTCTGCTATAATCCAAAGCGGGATACTCCATGACCCACCTCCCAGAATATTGGAAATAAAAACACGAATAAACAAATGGGACCTAATTAAAATTAAAAGCTTTTGCACAACAAAGGAAACTATAAGCAAGGTGAAAAGACAGCCTTCAGAATGGGAGAAAATAATAGCCAATGAAGCAACAGACAAACAATTAATCTCAAAAATTTACAAACAACTCCTGCAGCTCCATTCTAGAAAAATAAACAACCCAATTAAAAAGTGGGCCAAAGAACTTAACAGACATTTCTCCAAGGAAGATATAAAAATGGCTAACAAACACATGAAAAGATGCTCAACATCACTCATTATCAGAGAAATGTAAATCAAAACCACAATGAGGTACCACTTTACACCTGTCAGAATGGCTGCCATCCAAAAGTCTACAAGCAATAAATGCTGGAGAGGATGTGGAGAAAAGGGAACCCTCTTACACTGTTGGTGGGAATGCAAACTAGTACAGCCACTATGGAAAACAGTGTGGAGGTTCCTTAAAAAGCTGCAAATAGACCTGCCATATGACCCGGCAATCCCACTGCTGGGCATATACACCGAGGAAACCAGATTTGAAAGAGCCACGTGCACCCCAATGTTCATCGCTGCATTGTTTACAATAGCCAGGACATGGAAGCAACCTAGATGCCCATCAACTGACGAATGGATAAGAAAGCTGTGGTATATATACACAATGGAATATTACTCAGCATTAAAAAAAAATTCATTTGAAGCAATTCTACTCAGATGGACGAAACTGGAGCCCATTATCCAGAGTGAAGTAAGCCAGAAGCAAAAACAACAATACAGTATATTAACACATATATATGGAATTTAGAAAGACAGTAATGAGAACCCAACATGGGAGACAACAAAAGGAACGCAGATGTATAGAATAGACTTGTGGACTTTGTGGATGAGGGTAAGGGTGGGATGAGATGGGAGAAGGGCATTGAAGCATGTTAATTGTCATGTGTCTAATCAATCGCCAGCCCAGGATTGATGCTCGGGACTGGTGCAGCGAGATTTCCCGGGGAGGAGGGAGGAGGGAGGGGGGACCCGGAGGGGAAGCATATGTAAACGCATGGTGATATCATGACAATGTATGGCCAAAACAATAATAAAAAAAAAATAAAAATAAAAAAAAATAAAAATTAAAAAAAAAAAAAAGAAACTAATCAAAAATATTCCAACAAACAAAAGCCCGGGACCAGATGGCTTCACAGCTGAATTCTACCAAAAATTTAGAGAAGAGCTAAACCTATCCTGTTCAAACTCTTCCAGAAAATTACAGAGGAAGGAAAACTGTCAAACTCATTCTATAAGGACACCATCTCCCTAATACCAAAACCAGACAAAGATGCCACAAAAAAAGAAAACTACAGGCCAATATCACTGATGAACATAGATGCAAAAATCCTTAAAAAAATTCTAGCAAACAGAATCCAACAACATATTAAAAAGTTCACGCATCATGAGCAAGTGGGCTTTATCCTAGGGATGCAAGAATTCTTCAATATTCACAAATCAATCAATGTGATACACCATATTAACAAATTTTTTAAAAAAGTATGATTATCTCAGTAGATTTAGAGAAAGCCTTTGACAAAATTCAACATCCACTTATGTTTAAAAAAAAAAAAACACCTCCAGAAAGCAGGCATAGAAGGAACATACCTCAACATAATAAAAGCCGTATATGATAAACCCACAGCAAACATCCTAGATGGTGAAAAATTGAAAGCATTTCCCCTAAAGTCAGCAACAAGACAAGGGTGCCCACCTTTGCCACTACTGTTCAACATAATTTTGGAAGTTTTAGCCACAGAAATCAGAGGAAAAAAAGGAATAAAAAGAATCCAGATTGGAAAAGAAGAAGTAAAACTCTCACTGTTTAGAGATGACATGATCGTCTACATAGAAAATTTTAAAGACTCCACCAGAAAATTACTAGAGCTAATCAGTGAATATAGTAAAGTTGCAGGATATAAAATTAACACAGAGAAATCCCTCACATTCCTATACACTAACAATGAGAAAAGAGAAAGAGAAATTAAGGAAACAATTCCATTCACCATTGCAGTGAAAAGAATAAAATACTTAGGAAAAAATCTAGCTAAAGAAAAAAAAAAGACCTATATATAGAAAACCATAAAACACTGATGAAAGAAATCAAAGATGACACAAAATACATGGGGAAATAAACCATCTTCATGGATTAGAAGAATCAATATAGTGAAAACGAGTATACTATCCAAAGCAACCTATAGATTCAATGCAATTCCTATCAAGCTACCAGAGGTCTTTTTCAGAGAATTAGAACAAATAATATCATAATTTGTATGGAAATACAAAAAAACATGAATAGCCAAAGCAATCTTGAGAAAGAAGAATGGAACTGGAGGAATCAACCTGCCTGACTACAAAGCTACAGTCATCTAGACAGTATGGTACTGGCACAAAGACAGAAAAATATATCAATGGAACAAAACAGAAAGCCCAGAGATAAATCCACACATCTATGGACACCTTATCTTTGACAAAGGAGGCAAGAATATACAATGGAGAAAAGACAATCTTTTTAACAAGTGGTGCTGGGAAAACTGGTCAACCACTTGTAACAGAATGAAACTAGAACACTTTCTAACACCACACACAAAAATAAACTCAAAATGGATTAAAGATCTAAATCAGAGTGAGTGAGTGAGTGAGCAGACCATAAACTATAAAACTCCTGGAGGAAAACATAGGCAAAACACTTTCTGACATAAATCAGGAGGATCATCTATGACCCACCTCTCAGAGTAGTGGGAATAAAAGCAAAAATAAACAAATGGGACTTAATTAAACTTAAAAGCTTTTCCACAATGATGGAAATTATAAGCAAGGTGAAAAGACAGCATTCAGAATGGGATAAAAAAAATAGCAAATGAACTAACTGCAAAAGAATTAATCTCAAAAATATACAAGCATCTCATGCACCTCAATTCCAGAAAAATAAATGACCCAATCAAAGAATGGACCAGAGAACTAAGCAGACATTTCTCCAAAGAAGACATACAGATGGCTAACAAACACGTGAAAGATGCTCAACATCAATCATTATCATAGTTATGCAAATCAAAACCACAATGAGGTACCATCTCATCGCAGTCAGAATGGCTGTTATCAAAAAGTCTACAAACAATAAATGCTGGAGAGGATGCAGAGATAAGGGAACCCTCTTACAATGTTGGTGGGAATGCAAACTAGTACAGCCACTATGGAGAACAGTGTGGAGATTCCCTAAAAAACTAGAAATAGAACTGCCATACGACCCAGAAATCCCACTGCTGGGCATACACACTGAGGAAACCAGAGTTGAAAGAGACATGTGCACCTCAATGTTCATTGCAGCACTGTTTACAATAGCCAGGACATGGAAGTAACCTAGATGTCTATCAGCAGGAAAATGGATAAGAAAGCTGTGGTGCATATACATAATGGAATGTTATTCAGCTATTTAAAAAATGCATTTGAATCAGTTCTAATGAGGTGGATGAAACTGGAGCCTATTATACATAGTGAAGTCAATCAGAAAAAAAAATCACCAATACAGTATGCTAATGCATATATATATATATATGTGTGTGTGTGTGTGTGTGTGTGTGTGTGTGTGTGTGTGTGTATGTGTGTGTGAAATTTAGGAAGATGGTAATGATGACCCTATATGTGAAACAGCAAAAGAGACACAGATGTAAAGAACAGCCTTTTGGACTCTGTGGGAGAGGCAAGGGTGGAATGATTTCAGAGAATAGCGTTGAAATGTGTATCACCATATGTGAAACAGATCGCCAGCCCATGTTCAGTGGATGAGACAGGGTGCTCAGGCTGGTGCACTGGGATGACCCTGAGGGATGGGATGGGAAGGTGGTGGGAGGGGGGTTCAAAGTGGGGAACACCTGTACACCTATGGCTGATTCATGTCAATGTATGGCAAAAAACACTGCAATACTGTAAAGTAACTAGCCTCCAATCAAAATAAATGCATTAATTTAAAAAATCAATGAGGTCAATCATTATTATACTCATTCTATGTGATTAAGGTAATTCTTGGCCAAGGAGAATAAAAATAGAGAGGGGGGCATACCTATTAATTCATTCAACAAACATTTGTTGAATATGTACTGTGAATTAACACCTATATTTAATAGTGATGAGTAGTTTACAAGAGCGAAGTATCCTACCCTGAAGCCACCTGTACATTTAAATGACTCAGAATGTGGAAAATGCCCTTGAGAGTTGTTAGTTGTTTAAGGAAAAAAAGAGTTAGATTTTGCTCAGGCTAGGTATGGAATGCATGGTTCATAAACTCAGAGAAATGTGGAACAATCAGGCTGTGAAAAAAGGCAGGCTGCAGTTCAGGAGCAACTGTTCTCATTCTCTTAATCATCTCTTCCTCATGCCATTTTTTGTCATCCTCTCTGACTGCAGCTAGTTTACTTTACAAGGGGGAAAATATGACTGACCCAAGCCTCATGAGTTCTACATCTAACTGTTTAAGTCACTGTACAGAGACTGATAGGCAGCATCCTTTTTTTTTTTTTTTGTCGAAGTACAGAGTTCTAGAGAAAAGGTAATGTATTAAGACTTAACTCAGATATACATGCAGACTAATCCAATTCAATCACATACTTAAGAGACTGTTCCAGGGCAGGGTCTCTGGCCAGTCAGAACCATTGCAGAGAGCATCGGAAAAGTGCCTGGAGAGGAACTGCCTTACCGTGATTTTATTTGCCAGTTACTAGCTCACAGTGTGGTCCAGGAGATTCAGAATGGTCATGTCAGCCAGGAACCAAGTAGAAAACTATTGGAGCATTGAACTCAACATTTCATTTCGTAAAAACAGTCACATTTTAGAAATCAGCATTAATAAAATAGTATTATTCCATGTGACTCAGTGGTAAAGGATCCACCTGCAATTCAGGAGATGCAGATTCCATCCCTAGGGCAGGAAGATCCCCTGGAGAAGGGAATGGCAACCCACTCCAGTATTCTTGCCTAGAGAATCCCATTGACAGAGGAGCCTGGCAGGCTACAGTCCATGTGGTCATGAAGAGTTGGACACAACTGAGTGACTAAACAAAAACAACCAATATTATTTCTAGGATAGAAAGTAATAGATTGAGAAAATGTATTTTATTGGGTATCTAAATAGCAAAAAGCAAATATATTCAAGTGAGGATTGGGTTGGCTAGGGTTTTTACTTTTTTATGTATGAGACTTTTAATAGTCACTAGATGGCAATTCTGGGGACAAAAGGCACAATATCCTATTCTTAGTGTAGTTTTATGATCTATTAAATTTACTGTTTATAATAGAAAGATGGCATTCATTATCAGGGGAAATCAGCTATATAGGCATTTTTTTTCTTTTTCAGTATATCTGTTTTTATACGGTTGAATGACTATATAATCCAAATGCAGGTAACTAAGTGTTTTTTAAATGCTATCTGTCTAATACCCATAATTATGAAAAGCTTCCTACATTTTTCTCTTAAATTCTTCTCCTCATGGCATTTCAACAGCTTCTTTTTGATCACTAAGAATACTGCAACATAGCTATAGAAAATGTTTGTCTCATTAAAATGTACCCTACTGCAAGTTCAGAGGATTGTAAGTGTATGTATAATTTTATTTCCACTGGGTGATTTTTGTAATGTGTATGAGCCATTTTCGCTAATGGAAAGTGCAATAGTAAGGTACTTTAAATAAGCATTAATCCTCACAATACATTTGCAAGTTAGGTAAGCAACATGAAGCGTAGAGCCATAATAAGCATTATCCATATTCATCCACCTTCACAGCCTGCAAAACCAGAAATCACACATTACAAACAAAGGATATTTGCAAAAGGTATAGCAGAGATACTTGTGGTATATTAATATTTCCTTTATGGTTGTCATAGACAGATGAAGCAAAAGGAGTGCACAAAAAATGATATTTTTTAGAAAAAGAAACAATAAGTTAAACTAACACAAAGCAATGCAAAATATTTGTCATATAAGAGAAGAAATAAAGTATTAGGCTTCTTATTCAAATAATGATACTTGGATAATGACTCTACAAAGAACAGATACTGCCTCCAATCCTATTGCTACAAAGCTTTTCTTCTGTGTCTTAATTGATATGCTATAATGTGTTCTTGCCAAAAGAAGCAACTGAGATATATTAGATAAATTTGGATGGAAGCTTAAAAACTGACAAAAACAGAAATCAAACCAAAGCTATACACATACACACATATGACTTTTAAGTCGATATTTTCATGAAGAAAAGATTCCTGTATATCTTACTTGCATATAATAAAATAGAAATTCCACTGAATTTTCTAAAAATAATGTTATCTTGATGATTACTTTTTTCCATCTTGGATGCAGAAAAAAATACTATAAACTTCATTGTAGCTATTTTTAATCAATCAGAATATAGTTTATTAAAAAATATGAAATACAGAAGAGAACACATCTATACTTACACAAAGTAAATAGGAATATAGTAAATGAGGCTGCATTTACACCAGTCAATAAACAAGTTAAAAAAGATAGCTATTTTTTAGTCATATTTATTTAACAGTTGGATTGGACTCCGCACTGATGTGTTTGATCAGGGAAAATGAGTCATTAAGTCACTAATTAACTTATTTATTTAAACTTATGAATCTAAACTTATTTATTTAGCATGTGATTCTAGTTTATAAAACTATGTAATGCCTTCACACAAACAGAAAACTTAGGTTCTTTGATAACATGCTGTAATCAATATTAACTGACTTTATTTAAGGTCATTGTGTATTTACATCCTTTTCAAATACCCCATACCAAAATTTAGGAGTTATTCCTCATACTTTTTCATACTTTTCTACATAAAATAAGGAATAGGCTTCTGGAACAAATTTTTCCATATTTTTCCATTATTAGAATGAAATGACAAATGCTTAGATAGTATGAAAAATGTGAGTCCAAGAAAAACTTGATTATCTTTACATTGCCTTGGCATACTGCTCTTACTAACACAACAAAACTTTGGTTTTCAAAGACAAACTTTAAATCTCTATCAAATATTTCAAAGATAGAAAAAAATATGAATTTTAAACCATTTTAATAAGAATTTGAAATTTACACTATAGAAGGATATGAACTAAATATGTGTTTGTATGTATATCTATCTATATATACATATATATCTCAGAGAAACTCATCAGAAAGAAAAAAATTCTAGAAACATAAATTGAATAATCAAAGCAAGAGTCACAGTATTCTGAAAATTTATATCTATGACAGACACAGAATTGTTCATTTGTCACTTTCACCCCTGTACTTTTTGTTTATTTTTAATACTGTGAAAATTAACAGCCTCATCATGTTATGCCAAAAGTTATCAATTTCCTTACCATAGCACTAAAGCTTATTCAAAATTGGCATAATTAAATATTATACAATTCTAACCATCAGTATGAAATCTATGCTTATAGATAAAACAGAATTGTTTTCTATGGTCAAATTTGGAATTTTTTTATATAAATATACTGTTTCTTTTGCTTGTCCCTCAAAATTCCTGTGGAAACAGTTTAATTGTCTGTATTTCGTTTAAACTCAGTCTGAACAGTATGATAAATTGTGACATGCAGATCGTCTATTTCATTTAACCCCAGGAACCTTAATTCTGTATTTACTGCTTCTTGCTGAATGAAAAAGCAAAGTGGTCATGGTATCCGTGGAATAACTGAGGACAAGCCATCAGGTTTCAAGTACACAGCTGAATTCAGCTCTGAAGTGGTAGGGAACCTAACTGAAGCTTGATTAATGGGATCATGTCAAGTGGAGAGATTACCGAGTGTTTGGAGAGTCAGAGGCCCGACCCAGCTTCTCCAAGGTAACAGCTCTTAGCAACAGAGCTACTGTGATGTCTGTCCTTTTCTGAGACAAAAAGCTCAGTGCATTTAAAAACACATTTAGGCTTCTCTAATCTATATATTCATGGCAAATAGAAGGGAAAACAGTGAAAACCATGGCTGACTTTAATTTTCTGGGCTCCAAAATCACTGCAGATGGTGATTGCAGTCACGAAATTAAAAGTCGCTTGCTCCTTGGAAGGAAAGTTATGACTAACCTAGACAGCATATTAAAAAGCAGAGACATTACTTTGTCAACAAAGGCCCACCTAGTCAAGGCTATGGTTTTTCCAGTGGTCATGTATGGATGTGAGAGTTAATGCTTTTGAATTGTGGTGTTGGAGAAGACTCTTGAGAGTCTCTTGGACTGCAAGGAGATACAACCAGTCCATCCTAAAGGAGGTCAGTCCTGGATGTTCATTAGAAGGACTGATGTTGAAGCTGAAACTCCAATACTTTGGCCACCTGATGCAAAGAGCTGACTCATTTGAGAAGATCCTGATGCTGGGAAAGATTGAGGGCAGGAGGAGAAGGGGACGACAGAGAATGAGATGGTTGGATGGCATCACCGACTCGATGGACATGTGTTTGGGTGAACTCTGGGAGTTGGTGATGGACAGGGAGGCCTGGCATGCTGCGGTTCAAGGGATCACAAAGAGTCAGGCACGACTGAGCAACTGAACTGAACTGAACTGAATCTATATATTTGCAGCACAAATAGATGAGTAACACAGAGGTGGTTGATCACAGCCCTTTTAAACATGGATTACAAAGCTCCCAACTGAAGATTTAAGGGGTTGGAGAGTGAGGATGCAATCTACTGCTAAGTGAAAGTGAAAGTCGCCATCCTGTCCGATTCTTTGCAACCCCATGGACAATACAGTCCATGGAATTTTCCAGGCCGGAATACTGGAGTATTTTTGCCCTTCTCTATGGTATCTTCCCAACCCAGGGCGCCAACCCTGGTCTCTCAAGTTGCAAGTGGTTTCTTTACCAGCTGAGCCACAAAGGAAGCCCATCTACTGCTAGACCAGTGCTTAAGTGGAGCTTTGCAATAAGTCAGACTTGCTGAACTTGAGGTTATTAAGCAAACAAACAAAAAAAACTATGTCGGTGGGAAGTAAGATAGCTAAAATTAAAGTGACTGAATGTATTAATATATTGGAAAAATGCCGGGAGCCGTCAGGATGCCCCCTTGCTTGGTTGACAAGGTCAGGAGACTAAGAAGGAAACTGCAAAGCGGATTTTCCTTCAGGGCATCCCGGGACAAGGCCCCTCCTGGTATTTTTCTTGGGAAGTTCTGTTTATGCTCCGAACATTAGCTCATCTCAGTAGGTCAGTCCCAGTTAGAAAGAATTCATCCTGAGATACTTCCCTCAGACCTTATTTCCCTCAGAGGATCAGGGAAGGTGGATTCCCTTTCCCTGGGATAAAGGAGGAATAAAAGGGACATTTAAATAGATTACTACACCTTCTACTTGTTACTGGAGAGTTTACCAAGAGTTCTCTTGGGGTCATGGCAAGGCCACCACCAGAACGGCTCATACTTGGGTCACCTTTCCATTTCCCACTCCCCTGACCACTCCACGGTGGAGGCTCCCTTCCTTGAAGAGACCAGGGGGGATGGGACTTAGGAATGCTCATAACTGTGGCCAGCATAATTGGAGACATTGATTGCTTTAGGATAGAGTAGACATAGGAATTCATTATAGTAGTTATGTAAGGTTAACAGGGTTTTATTGCTAGATTGTCTCATTGTCTTCTTCCCTCCTAAGAACAGGAGTGTCAGAACAGAATGAGACAGGTAGTGGTTGAGGTTACTAGAATAAAAACAGTTTCAAGCTTAGCCCTTCCCTCAAGCCTCTACAAGCTGCACCTGATAAGAGAAATGTAACCTTTCTGCTTAGATCGATGTACTTATGATGATTGAATGAAGTAGGTTGAAAACAATAAAATAATAAACATACTATTGTTAAATCTGATTATGTAGAAATCTGACTTCTGCAAGGGGAATGTTTCGATGATAGATTGGGGAATGAGCTCAATGATAAAGTTGTTGATTGAAGGTAGAAAACAAAAGATTGCATCGAATGATATGTGATGTAATGGGGATGTTTCTTGGGGATAAAACTGTAAACCAACTACAATAAAGAGAGAGACTGCTCCATCAACACATTGACTCAGCTCAGTACTTCACCGAAGGCACTCATCCCTCAAGACCCCTGGACTCGCTGGGGCTGGACCTCAGCAGAAAAAGATAAAATGTAACAAAATGTTGTAAGAAAAACAACGTGAAGAAAATTTTATTGAGCTTTGAGCAGTCTGGTTGAGTAAGAAAATAAATAAGACAGGATAAGCCAAATATATCTAGCAGGATAAAGAATTACATGCAAAACTAAGGAGAATTTTGAATGCTAAGCTCATGTGGGGCTTTATTCCTGTTTAAAGAAACAATTTAAGGACTCTTTTTTCCTGTACAACTTTGACTATTCTCTGTTCTCCCAATACCCCTTGAGTATATTCACTACTGAATCTTAGCATCCTATTCCTTTCTTGGTAAGAATCAAATACCTTCTGTCAGTTTAGTCAAAGTTTGCTCTTTGACGTTTGCTTTAAAATTGTCATTCACATCAACTAACTACAACTACCCTAGTCAGCAGAAATCCATTTCTTTGAAAATTTTACTTGTTGCTCTGTGGCCTCTATGTGGAACCTCTTTCTTATTCCCCTTAGAATTGTTAGTTACCTCTGTACAATGCAAGTTCCATTTTGCTTCCAGAGTTTGCATGACCCCCAGGAGATGTCAGCCAGCAACCTCAAATGTGATAACCAAACTGCAGAGGATTTCAGAGTCAAAAAAGCCATCTGTAACAATATTCAAGACGTACTGGAAACTATGAATGAGCCAGATTGCAAAGAATTAATTCAGAGAAAAGCAGCCAAAAGCTCCCACTTACTGTCCTTCAGAAGAGATTTTTTTTGTTTGCTTTTTCCCTAGAACAATAAGAGTCACAAACATTACAGAGCAGGAAGGATACTGAAAATCTTGCCTCCAGGACCAGAGAGAGCTCCTGGCCACTAGTCATGTGGAAATTCTGCTAGCACACTGGAAAAATCAAAATGAACTTGATAAAATCCCCTGGGACAGCAAAGCTGGTGTTGTTTCATCCTCAAGAGATAATTTGTTTAAGTTTTGACAAGGGCATAAACTAACCTTTAATATTATTAGCAGAAATTGTGCATATGTGTTACTTTCTAATATCTCTGTTAGAGGGGGGAAAAAGTCCACCTTCCAGTTCCAAAAGGAGAAAATAAAACAAGATTTTGTCCATGGAAACTGCTTAGGGAGGCTTTTTTTTTTTTTTTTTTCTGTGTGTGTGTGTGCGCGTGTATGCCAACACTGAGTTGTGTCTGATTCTTTGTGACCCCATGGACTGTAGCCTGTCAGGCTCCTCTGTCCTTGGGATTCTCCAGGCAAGAATACTGGAGTGGGTTACCATTTCCTACTCCAAGGGATCTTCCTGGCCCAGGGATAGAAACCCCATCTCTTGTGTCTCCTGCACAGGCAGGCAGATTCTTTACCACTGCACAACCCTGAAAGTCCCATTTCCTTTCTATTCCTGTACTCAAACCAGGGTGAAGGTGGGGACACAGTTTAAACTCTTCAGTTTGCCTGACGCAATTCAGGGTCAGGAAGTTAACCAGCAGAATCGGTAAAACCAGTGTTAAGTAATGTGTGTTTATTTCTTAGTATTGTCTGAAGGAGAAAATAATAAAAATGACCCCAACAACTGTATTTTCTCATAAAGCGTGAGTGTCCCATTTGTTTTTATGAAAAGGAGCATATAAATTCATGTTGATGAATTTAGAGACACCAGCAGTCAAGACTCATCCTGTCCAAGTACTTGCCTAAAACACCTCCTCATCTAAGCAAAATGGACAGGCATACGAGACTGCAGTTTGTCCTACATCAGGTCAGAACAAAGCTGGACAAATGTAGAGAGAAAGAACAGATTTTTCAGTTTTCTAAGTTCCATTTGCCTGACATTTTACTTACTTAATCTATAATGCTCATAACTAACTGGTGAAGTCGATAGTATCTTGGATTTATGGATAAGAAAACCACAACTCCAGAGGTTAATTAAACTGTTGGAGGTCACATATTGAGTAATTAGTGGAACTTGAATTTGAACCTAGGTAAAGAAGTAGATTTCATCCAGGTCTAAACCTCCCCTACTGGGGATATGAAACACCAAGAATGCTGACTCTGTAAAACTTTGATCCAGCGTTAGAGAAATTTTGATAAAACCTGTGACTGGATTTTCATCATTACTTTTAATGAGGGAAAAAGCAGGTGTTTAACCATAAAACATGGAAGAATCAGAAGGATGCAAAATTACAGAGAATATTTTGAGGTGAGTCAATGGAGGCAGAGCAGCAGTAATAGTAACCAGTAATATGCTGAGGAAACAAGGAAATTTGAGGTTGCTTCTGCAATGGGGAGGGCACTTTAGAGACTTTTACATAACTGCCATCTTTGTGCATGTTGTTTGGGCTTCCTTAACCTCTTGCTAAACTTATTAGTGATTGTACTAGTTTCCAATGGCTGTTATAACAAATTACCACAAAGTCAGTAGCTTAAACAGTATTTACTGTCTCTCAGTCTGGCAGTGAGAAGTCCAAATCAGTATTTTCAGAATTGTTGTTATCCAGTCGCTGAGTTGTTTCTGACACTTTGTGACCTGATGGACTGCAGCAAGCCAGGCTTTCCTGTCCATCACCAATTCCCAGAGCCTCCTCAAACTCATGTCTATCAAGTCAGTGATGCCATCCAACCATCTCATCCTCTGTCACCCCCTGCCCTCAATCTTTCCCAGCATCAAGGTCTTTTCCAGTGAGTCAGCTGTTTGCAATCAGGTGGCCAAAGTACTAGAGCTTCAGCTTCAGCATCAGTGCTTCCAATGAGTATTCAGAGTTAAATATTGTCAGAAAAGCCAAAATCAAAGTGTTAGCAGGGCCACATTAACTCTAGGGAGTCTACAGGAGACTGTTCTTGACTCTTCCAGCTGCTGGTGGCTGCCGTCACTGTAATTTATGCCTCTGTTTTCCTATTACCTTTTGTTTTGTGTATTTCTTTTGAGTGTCTTGTAGGGATACATCAGGTGGCCAAAGTATTGGAGTTTCAGCTTCAACATCAGTCCTTCCAATGAGCACCCAGGACTGATCTCCTTTAGGATGGACTGGTTGGATCTCCTTGCAGTCCAAGAGACTCTCAAGAGTCTTCTCCAACACCACAGTTCAAAAGCATCAATTCTTCTCTGCTCAGCTTTCTTTATAGTCCAACTCTCACATCCATACATGACCACTGGAAAAACCATAGCCTTGACTAGACAGACCTTTGTTGGCAAAGTAATGTCTCTGCTTTCTAATATTCTGTCTAGGTTGGTCATAACTTTCCTTCCAAGGAGCAAGCATCTTTTAATTTCATGGCTACAGTCACAGTCTGCAGTGATTTTGGGGCCCAGAAAACTAAAGTCAGCCACTGTTTCCACTGTTTCCCCATCTATCTGCCATGAAACAATGGGACCAGATACCATGATCTTAGTTTTCTGAATGCTGAGCCTTAAATTACAGTTGTTTTCCTCTTGAGATTAAGGAAATAAGTGCTCCAAGTGAATTTTCCTGTGTGTACTATCCAATAATAAGAGGGAAGATATTACAAATGAAATTTTGTTAAGCGAGTCTCAAATACAATCAAACACTTCACATAGTGTGGCTGGAAAAAACAAACACAAACAAATAAAAAGCAAAATAATAGGTTCAGGCATATGAGTATATGTAATTATTATATGCATCATGGAATGAAAATATTCTCAGAAACTATTAAAAAATCAAGATTAAATGGTTTAGCAACCTATCTCCTACTCCTAGATTTTTAATTCATGAACAATTCATAATGATATTATTTTCTTTACCTGTTAAACGTTAAAAAAAATTCTCTAACTCTTATGCTTTTATAAAGTAGCTTTTCACTTTTTAAGTAATTGCTACTTTTTGTTTTTGCCTGAATTTTGGCAAGTCATTTGATGCAATAATTTCCTACAATGAACAAAGATAGAGACAAGAAGATAGGTGCAACAGAACTGTGAAATCCCCAGGGCTTTGTTACTGGGGAATATAACTTTGTTGGAGAGACAAACTCTAGAAGAAATAGACATCTACAACTCCAAGAGTAGAGTAATGATTACAGCTACTGGAGCCTATGGAGGGAAATTATGTAGATAACATCAGCAAAGGTCACCTGGTAGAATATTGTACAAATATTAATTCAGATCCAACTCAGAACCAAAGCAGAAGGAACTGATTGGAAGTAAAACAACAAGTTCCAATGTTTCCACCATAAACATAGACAAGGGGGGTCACAGAAATGTAGCTATTCCTGGTATTTTGATTAGTATACTTCTCAATCTTTTGAAGCATTACAAAAGACACTTCAAAATGAAAATTGTTATAATTATTTTTTTTTAATCTCAGGAAGAGTATTGTAAGAAGAAACTTATGTCTTCTTCAACATTACATAGTAAGAGGAATAAAAATGAGGTCTGTCTAAACTTTGAAGAAGTCAAACCACAAAAACGAATGGGATTCTCCCTCTTTAACATGTTTGGGTTCTCTGTGAAAATGTACATTTCTACACAGCATTTTTTGTTTAGATGTACAGACCTTTGAGGTTGGATCTAGAATACCATATATTTGAAAAAACAGGAAGTCAAAACTTCCACTCAGATTTTTTTCTCTGGATATCTACTAAGGTACATATTGTGTACTATGTTCCCACATTAAAATAATAGTAATAATTAATAATTATAATAGTGAATCTAGCACATATAGTGCTTAGTAAGTACAGTGTCTAAATACTTTACATAAATTAATTCATGTAACCTTCAAAGTAGCCATACAAAGTGTACTTATGGAAGTTTATGGATGAGAATGCTGAAGCATGTATATTTATCTGAAGAAAAAACAGCACTTCTTAAAAATGGTCAGCAGTGTTTGTGATAAAACCAAGTCAATTGATATTTGCTAGCATTATAGATTCTATCAAGCTCCAAGTTCCAGATAACTTTATAACTAATTAATGTAATAGCAAGTCATCTACAGTATATTATTTTGAATATGTTATTATGAGTGCCAGCTCAGTTCTTCAATTTAATTTTGCATTAATAGAAACTTTGCAGTTTACATATTAATTACAATAGGAAACAATAGTCACTAACATGATTTTTTCTTCCTAAGCAAAATACTCAAACAAATTCTGATAGCATGAAAAAATTTAATATATTTTCATATTTGTGGGATTCATCTCTGTGTATACAAATACTATGTCTCTCGCTTTAGATAACTAGATGGAGAGAAAAAAATAGAAAGGTGGACAGAGACAGAAATAGGGACAGAGGCACAAGGAGACCAAAAGAGCTGTCAGCTCTTGAACATTTACAGTAAAAGCCATTTTTATCCAAAGCAAGCAATGCAATTATTTAGCTGATTAACTAAAAGGTCATGTAAGCATAAAACTCAAAAAAATGTGGTTCATATCTGCCTCATTTTCTTTTAATTAACACATAAATAAACATTCATTTGGTAATCTTTTAAGTCCAAGTGTTTTCCTTTGATGTTGAGTCACAAATTAAGGTACTAGGATATATTTCATTTATAAACTATACCCATAATATACAATTTAGATTTGCATTCCCGTGAAGTGGAATAAGAGGTTACAAATACAGGAAAAACAATTCAATATTAAATATTTAATACTTTTATATTTTCCAAATATTAATAGCATTTTATACTTCCCCAATTTTACATAATTTAAATTTAAATTTTATTTTTACTTTAGTGGCTGACTTTCATTAAATATTTCCAAAATACTCAGCCATGTTTAAATTAGAATCACAGTAGTTTTCTTTTAGCTGTTCATGTTGTACATGTTTACATAAGATTTGTCTAAATCATATATTTACAATAAAAATAAATCAACTGTAGTTGGTATAAACAAGTAGTAAAACTCTTGATCAGCATATTATTCCATGTATAAGAGCTAAAATAATCAAGCATACTGGAGTATAACCTATGGCCATGAATATTCAGTTTCAAAGCATTTCGTCTTCAAAGGAAATGAAAAACCTGAGTTAATTTGGTACATTCTCTATCTAAATCTATTTTAGTTGCATCTATCCTTTCTAGTTGTGGTCCTCACAATATAAGCAGTCACAAAGAGAAATAAGAAATGAGGAAATACAACCCCCAAACACATAGGTATATTGCTGTTGTTGAGTCACTAAGTTGTGTCCATCTCTTTTGTAACCCCATGCATTGTGGCCTGCAGGCTCCTCTGTCCATGAAATTTCCCAGGCAAGAATACTGAAGTCGATTGTCATTTCCTCCTCCCTGGGATCTTTGTGAGCCAGGTATTGAACCACCATCTCCTCCATTGGCAAGCAGATTCTTTACCACTGAACCATCAAGGAAGCCCCATGTAGGTTGGTAAAGTTATGTTTAAAAAAAGTAATTATTCCAAAAGTGAACATTCCTGAAAAGTATAAAGGAAGGGTGTAAGAAAATTTATTATATATCCGAAGTCCTTATAACCTATAAGAACTCAACATTTTAAATTATTGGTTTAACTATTATCATATAATTAAATAAAATGTTACCATAATTAAAAATATGATCATCAAGATAGCTTACAAATATAAAATGTTAGAAAGTACATGTGTTAAAAATTCATAGTTCTGTAAATAATCAACAAAAATAGAAAAAATCAGATCTTCCAAAGCACAATTTAATACTCAAAAATGCAGTCTCTGGAGTCAGGGTTGCCTGAATTCAATTCAGAGTTAAAAATGTGTTAGTTGTAATCATAAGAAAACAATACTCAGTTTCACTAGTCATCAGAGAATTGTACCTTAAAACTACAATAAAGTAGTACATTCACTAATAAAACCTTAAACCCCTTAAGATGTCATAACAAAGCAAAATTAACAAAAAACAATAAATAATAATAACAAGTGTTGTGAAAATGTGGAGAAACTGGAACCTTTGTCCACTGTTTGCCAGAATGTAAAATAGTGCAATCGCTATGGAAAAGAGTATCAAGATTCCTAAAACAAATTAAAAATAAACTGCTTCATGATCTAATAATAATTTACTTCAGGTATAGTTTCAAAATAATTGAAAACAGAGTCTGGAAGAGATATTTGTACGATCATGTTTTATATCATTACTCTTTACAATAGCTGAGAGGTGGAATCAACCCAAATGTCCATAGACAGATACATGGATAACCAAAATTTGCAGTATGAATTCTCTTGGGAAGGAAAAACTCTCCCTTTATCTGCTTATGTTTTTGCTTGGAGGTCTGCAAATTAAACTGGCAAAAGACAGATCAGCAAGAAAAAATATAAATGTTTTTCATGTGAGTGTATAGGAGTTCACAGAAAAACGTGGCTGAAAAAAGTGGTTAGAATTTGGAACTTCTATAGCATCTTAATAAGGGAAAGGAGTTGGAGAAAGGCACTTATGGGAAAAAATAGCTTTTAGGAAAGTTGAATGAGTCCTTGGGAGAACAGATAGGAGACACAATAACTTTGTAACAATGTTTGGTTAGATTTGATGTTGATTTCTTTCTAGTGATGACTCATTCTTCCCTGGTGGAGAAAATGCCGAGAAGATTTGTAACAATTGACTTCTTTTGGGAGACTGTTTTTAAGAAGATAAGGGAGTTAAAAAATTCTGTTCTCCTATGCCTTCAGATAAAAGTAATTTTTGTGCCATAGTGATATCTTCTGGACCACTTCAGTACAATGAAATATTATTTGGTCTTAAAAAGGAAGAAAATTCTATGGCATGATACAACATGGATGAATCTTGAGGAAATGCTAAGTGGAATAAACAGCCACAAAAAATAAATAAATAGATGAGGTCAAGTTCACAGCAACGGAAAGTAGAATGGTGGTTATGAGGCGCTGAGGAGAGAGGGGAAAAAAAGAGTTATTTATTGTGTAGAGTCTTTCAGATCTATAAGGTGAAAACATTCTAGAAATTTGTTTCACAACAACGTGAATATACTTAGCACTACTGAATTGTTGTTTTGTGTGTTTTTACCACAATTAAAAAAGTTAACTTTATCAGCTAGAAAACTTTGACTAAGACTCTTAGCTTTTCTCAGCCTTAGCATTCATCATTTGTAAAATGGTGATTATCATAAAATTTATGACTTTTTTTATATAGAAAAACATAAAATAATGAACTTAAAAGATTGCACAACATCTGTCACACAAAAATGATAGGGAACAAAAAGAATTATAGGTAAGATAAACCAAATAGTCAAGTGATATATTGGTCCACAAGGGCATTCAAAAACTTTTACTCAGAACGTAATGTGTACAGTGAATACATCTGTGCCTTCACAAATCTGTTCACTTCCAGTGTGAGAGGACAGTGAATCTCAGGAAATTTCTGAAAAATTTCTTTTATTATAGAATTCTGTTAAGGAATTGAGATCTGGATTTCTGGCATGATTCATACTAATCTCTGAGTACCATGACCAGCCTCTGACTTTTTTTTTTTTTCTTTAAAGTAAAACAATCTTTGAACTAAAGATTTCTCTATTTTTTGAAATACTTAGAAGCAAATGAACAAGGCTTTCCAGGGTAGCCTGGGTTTAGTTAACCAGTTGTGGAAATGGCCCCATTCAACTAGAGTAAAATTCAAAGAAAAAAGTATGTGTTAGGGTAAGGGGAGTTAACTAAGGGAAAAAAGGAAATAGAGGTTAAAAAGCCAAAAATTTTACTTGCATATTTTGTCCATCGTCTCACCTGCTGTTTTTATCTTTTAATATTTTATTCTTCCTAATTATATCCTCATCAGGGAGTGTTCTATGCTGCATTATGTGATGCTATTAAAACTTAAAGTTAATAATTTTTAATCTTTGCCACCTATATTCTTCTACTTTCCTATCTAGATCCCAAGGTTGAATGATGTTTGTGGTAGTTTGTGTGTGTGTGTGTGTGTGTGTGTGTGTCTGCATGAGGTTTTCAAGCTAAAATGTTTTGCTACATCTGCTCTTGTATTCCATAATGACACAAATGAAACATTGGAGATAAGTTATGTATTCGATTTGTCTATTTAAATATTAGGGAATTGCCTTATTAGGCAATTCACTGGAGAAGGAGAAAGCCCCCCAGGAGTTGATCTCATTTACCTGGTGCCTTCATTTCTCAGACCATTTGAGATGCTAATTACAAATTGTTTTTGATTGTGCAGATGACCTAGGTAGTGACAGTGTGGAATGAAATCACCATTTGAATATATCTCCACCCTGATGAAGGTTACGCACTCAGGGACCCAGAGTAAAGAATAAATAGAGCACTACGCAGGCCTCTTTTTTTGTTTTCTTAGTATTTCTACTGGTGAACATAAAAGTGCAGAAAAGGAGTATAAAAGAAAACCTTACAGTTATTTCACTTTTATGACTCCTTGGGTGGATTTTCATAGATTATAAATACCTTCCTGAGACAAAGACATTTGAAGGTGTTGCTTAAAATGACTTTTATTTTCAGATCAAGAGGGTGAAAAGCATGAAGTAGGAGTAAGTGACTGACACCATGTCTAGCCACGTTTTGAGGCTCTTATTGTTAATTTAATATTTTTCTCCTTCACCATCCTCACTAAAGCTTTTTAAATTCCTAAAATAGACCTGAGTTTTCCACTCAATTCCCAAAACACAACTGCACTATGTGGGCTGAAGGGGTAACTTAGGTTTTGAGAAATCCTATTTATTAAACAAAAACCTCCTGCTCTGAAAGAAATATTTGATGAGTTCTTCCTGTCTCATTCATTTCCAGTTATCTTTTACCCACAGAAGCAAATTGCTAATCATCTAATATCCTTGATAACTTATGTGATACTCTAATGTGTTTCTGCTTTCAAAAGTGAGAAGAAACATTTCAAAATCAACAATAGGTAAGCAGATGTCCAACAAAATCCTTTAGACTACTGGGCTTGGGAAAAAAGAATCTTCATCCTCACTTCCCTTCTATCATTTTAGTATGGCAGAACAAAGGAGCAAAAGCCCAGCAGCTGACAGTACTGTCATCTCTCTCCAACTCTGTGAAAGCACGACTTTCCCGGGTTTCCTGGCTGTGCATTAATGAGGGAATTGTCAGAGGGAAAGAAGGAATGAGTTCATGGTTCTCGGTTCCATATGTCAATTCTTCAGCTCCCAACCCACTGTATTATGACTTCCAAAAAAATGTGCTTCATCCATTAGTAAGTGGTAATTGAGAGGGCATTTATGTTTTCATGATGTTATCTTGTTGACCCTCCTCAGCAATATTCATTTAGAATTTAGGCATGGAGTTACTTTGCCTAATATTGTTCAGCAGCTTCTCTTCTCTTCAAATGCAGACATAGGTTGGCAACGGGCCATCTCTAATTATTTTTCATTACTTTCCTTCTTCTTTTAGCATGTTCTTACTGTGTGGAGCTTTGCCAATTGCTGACAAAAGCCAAATGGAAAAAAAAGAGGATGATACTTTGATGGTTAATCTGTTTCAGCAGCACAGTAGCACCCTCTAAGCTCTTGGAATCTGCTTGTTGCCAAAGATTGTACCTGCTGCTTGCTATGTTAAACCCTGGAAACCTGCTGCTACTTCTGCTTTGGCTCTTGATAACTCTGGAGGCCACAGATGTACCTCAAGAGGAGAAAAGCTAGGCAAGGATACGCCTATTTATTTAAGTGTGCATATAAAGGGAAGACCTTTGCTATCAATTTCTGAGCTCTGCAAGTCCTAAATGCTTCTGAAAATTAAGGATCAATTGATTTCCCTTCATTCAACAAAAATATACAGAATGATTTCTTTATACAAATCTCTAGTTAGGCACTTGGCTGTGAGCCACTTACTAAGAGGTGACTAAATGTAGCCCCTGCTGAAAATACTTATACAACATCATAAGGATGTTAGGTAAGTAACCACAGTGAGGATGATGAGGATGAATAAAAAAAGGCAGTGACATAATATGCTTAGGAGTTCAAAGAAAAAAGGAAATCAGTGCCTTGATCATGTTTGAGGAAACCGTTTAGTGAAAATAGTAGAATTTAATCGAGATCTTGAAGGATAACAATATTTCAATAAAAGAGAAGGAAAAAAGTTTAGCTAATGAAAAGAATGAAGGTGACTTCACAGAGGCCATATTAAACCTAGTCAGAATCTATATTATTAACAAAGATACTGTTAGAAGATAAGACTGTAGAAGAAGGTAGAGAACAGATTATAAAGGATATTTCTTGTAATCCAAAGTGCATGGGCTTAATTCAAAATTCATAAATGTTTTCTCTACAGAGTATTACCATGTCTGATTGGTACTTCAGAAGTACTAATAATGAAAAATTATGAGCATTATTGAAGGTGATGGGGAGAGGCTTAGATGTGTAAGACACAATTAGCCTTGGGGATAAAAGAAGGGTCTTAGTCTTTCCGGATTGTTATAGCAGAATATCACAATCTGCATGGCTTAAATAGCAGACATTTATGTCTCACAGTTCTGGAGGCTAGACGTCCAAGATCAAAAGCACTAGCGTATTCAGTGTCTGCTGAGAGCCCACTTCCTGCTCAGGGGTACTGTATCTTCACATGGTAAGAAGGGTGAGGAAACTTTCTGGAGCCTTTTGTATAAGGGCATTAATTCCATTGGTGAGGGCTCTGCTCTCAAGAACTAATCGACTCCCAAAGGCCCCATATCCTAATAACAACATATTGATGGCTAGGACTTCAACATTTGAATGTCTGGTGGACAGAAGCATTCAGCTGACAGCAAGAGACAAACGTTCCTGATTGTTTGGGTCATGCTGGTGGCCGTGGGAAAGGTAAGCGGATACCAGCTTTGAGACAGGAGGATGCACCTGGACTGGTGACAGCCTGGATGAGACAATCAAGGAAGAGTCAAAGACCAGAGTTTGTACCCCATTAGAAAAGAAAGTCTTAGTTCCACTCAAATAAAGAACCCTTTTGTCTACACAGCCCCACGTTCCACAAAAAATTCCTTTTGCTGTGGTGAAAGATGCAGGGAATTCTGAGGTATTGCTGCATCAACGGAAAGTGGAAAGGATGTGGGCTCCCTTCTGAGGTCTCATCCAAAAAATTATATGAGGATTCTGTGTTCCAATGCATGACTTTGCAGGACCCCTACGTAAGAACTCTTCTCTTTTTGTTTTGTTACTTAATTTTTTAAAGGGTGTAAATAAAACAAATTTAAAACAACTTAATCTAATTTAAGTGGTCAAAAAAGGAGGCAGGTGGAAAAGTAACTCTGGTTGCATATCTCCTAGATTATTTTAGCTTTATTCCTGAACCTTGACTTTGAAGGAAAATTGACTATAGTTTGAATATGTCTAATGGTAAAATTAGTCACAAATAATTAAAATTTGAGGGGCAAGGAAAGTGGATGAGCAATGGTTAACTAGAGCCAGTGCACCCATCTTTTTTATTTGAACAGCTTTGTAGAAAGAAATATTTTTGCTGGGTCAGTCTTTGTACATTTTCTCCATCTCAGTTTTTATCTTCAACCTGCTACCATAGTCCTCCTACTGGTAATAGGAATCATGAAAATGATATACGATAGTATTAGCAGAAAAACTATAAACTTGGCCAGTTAAATTATGTGTGGCACCCTAGGTGTCCTTGCACGGTTTGGAGACTAACAGCCTCAGGGTCTAATCTCACAGTCTTTCATGTGAAGTCCTCACAGAAGAACTGTTCGTAATAGAATATCAGTAGGAATTTTCTTATTACTGATGAAATACACCAGAACTAGGACTCAAATCATTTCATGTATGGTACTTTTTTATCCCTTTCATATTATCTATGGTCTGAGGATATGTCCTTGCTGTTTTTTTTTCAGGAAAAAAAAAATCTGACCTGATATTCTTTTTCATTGATCTCCAAAAAAACTGAAAATGGTAAAAATTTATTACAAGGAGCCTTTTCAAGTGATATCAGACTCAAATCATGTATACCATGAGTTAACCAAAGCAAAACCACTGTATGCTGATTGAATATATTAGATGGAAATGAAAAATAAATATTAAAAAAGTTAGAAATGAGGTAAATAAAGGCATTGTGAAATTACGGGGAGTAAATTTTAATATAGCACCTTTCTGACTTTTTCAAAAATGTTAGGATGTTTCTTAAGAGTTCTGAATATGTTTCAAATCATCTTATACAACTTTGTTCTTACTGTGTTTTCTCATTCACTCATATTTGTATCCATTCATTTTTAAAAAAGATCTTTTAGGTGTTTTTAATATGTCAGGCAGTGTCTTAGACTCTGGGGAACAAGATATATAGGCCTTGTCCTAAAGAAGTAGAAAGACTGGCTAGAGAGAAAGAGATATTTAAGCAAATATTTATTGTTAATATGATAATCATGATATGCATAGGCACAGTGTTGGTCAAAAGAGGGAATGTTTTTCTTTTAGCTTGGGAAAAAAAAAATATTCTGGAGAAGAGGCCCAGGTTTTATCTTGGAAGACAATTCAGTTCAGTTCAGTTGCTCAGTTGTGTCCAACTCTTTGCCACCCCATGAACCGCAGCATGCCAGGCCTCCCTGTCCATCACTAACTCCCGGAGACTGCAAAAACCTATGTCCATCGAGTTGATGATGCCATCCAGCCATCTCATCCTCTGTTGTCCCCTTTGCCTCATGCCCTCAATCCTTCCCAGGATTAGGGTCTTTTCCAGTGAGTCAACTCTTCTCATGAGGTGGCCAAATTATTGGAGTTTCAACTTCAACATCAGTCCTTCTAAAGAACATCCAGGAATGATCTCCTTTAGGATGGACTGGTTGGATCTCCTTGCAGTCCAAGGGACTCTCAAGAGTCTTCTCCAACACCACAGTTCAAAAGCATCAATTCTTTGGCTCTCAGCTTTCTTCACCGTCCAACTCTCACATCCATACATGACTACTGGAAAAACCATAGCCTTGACTAGATGGACCTTTGTTGGCAAAGTAATGTCTCTGCTTTTCAATATGCTATCTAGGTTGGTCATAAGTTTCCTTCCAAGGAGTAAGCGTCTTTGAATTTCATGGCTACAATCACCATCTGCAGTGATTTTGGAACCCACAAAAAATAAAATCTGACACTGTTTCCACTGTTTCCCCATCTACTTCACATGAAGTGATGGGACCAGATGCCATGATTTTAGTTTCCTGAAAGGTGAATATGCTGTCTAGGTTGGTCATGACTTTTTAAGCCAACTTTTTCACTCTCCTCTTTCACTTTCATCAAGAGGCTCTTCAGTTCTTCTTCAGTTTCTGTCATAAGGGTGGTGTCGTCTGCATATCTGAAGTTATTGATAATTATCCTGGCAATCTTAATTGCAGCTTGTGCTTCCTCCAGCCAATGTTTCTCATTATGTACTCATGCATATAAGTTAAATAAGCAGGGTGACAATATACAGCCTTGATGTACTCCTTCTCCTATTTGGAACCAATCTGTTGTACCATGTCCAGTTCTAACTGTTGCTTCCTGACCTGCATACAGATTTCTCAAGAGGCAGGTCAGGTGGTCTGGTATTCCCATCTCTTAAAGAATTTTCTACAGTTTGTTGTGATCCACACAGTCAAAGGCTTTGGCATAGCCAATAAAGCAGAAGTAGGTATTTTTCTGGAACTCTGTTGCTTTTTTGATGATCCAGCAGATGTTGGCAATTTGATCTCTGGTTCCTCTGCCTTTTCTAAAACCACCTTGAATATCTGGAAGCTCATGGTCACATACTGCTGAAGCCTGGTTTGGAGACTTTTGAGCAGTACTTTACTACTGTGTGAGATGAGTGTGCTTGTGAGTAAAAAATGATTTTGAACCAACTGATAGGTGAAAGCAGACATTTTATTTTCTTGGTGGTTCTTGTTTTTCTGTTGTCTTAAACTTCATCCTTATGCTAAAGTGGCATATTTACGGGTGACACATTCTGAGATTCTGGGACTCTTCTTGAGTGATAATAATTCAATGAACGTGGTTTTCTTGTGCTAAAATCCTGCATTTTTTTTTTTGTTTTCATGTTTCTAATAATAATAGTTTAGGCAAAACACATTGGGAAGAAATTCACAAATCTAAAGTTGACAAATGAAGCACAAATATGTCAACCAAGGAATATTATTTAATAAACAGGAGACCGTTTTGGTTTACTTGGATTTTGACTGAGTTCTTTTTGTCAATCTATTAAAAGATGTTTGGTTTTGAATTTGAAAATACCGTGAAGCCTTGAGGTATTTGTTTGCCTAGTAACTATCCAAGACACAGTAGCTATGATTAATGTGGAACAGTCTAGCATATTTCATGTTTGGTGTATTAACTCTATGTAGTCCTAGGAACATTTTTTCTTAAGGATGTTAATTACCAGCATGGGTTGCCATACCCTCTTCCAGGGAATATTCCCAACCCAGGGGTGGAACAGGTGGGTGGAACAGATCGACAGGTGGGTTCTTTACCACATACCTAGAAAATGGCTAAATCTGAAAATTGAATTCTAAAGTGTAAATCAAATATACTACATAGATAATTTTTTTTAGTTTGTTTTATACATGGGACCAAAATTTCTCAAAGTTTATTAAAATTGTCTAGATATAGGCATGTTGTACCAAGATATGCAAGCTTAATTTATAAGTCTAAGATGGAGGTCAAATTTTGGAACTGCAGCTTTCATAAACTGAACCCTAATTACGTAAGTTCCTTACGTAATAGTCCTTATGTAATAGACTTTTCTTCATTCAAAACCACCCTTGAAGACAACTAAAAGTGCACCAGTAGACTTATGAACTTTTAGTGCTAAGGATATAATTTTTTAATCTTACTGGTAAAATTGCAGTGAACATTTTGCATAGAAATCTTTAAGTGGATGTATATTTTCTTTCCTTTTCTGGTGAAAACCTAGGAGTGAAATGGTTAGGTTGTATGATGCATTCATGGTCAGTTGCTTCAGTCGTGTCTGACTCTATGTGACTTCATGGACTGTAGTCCCTCAGACTCCTCTGTCCATGAGCATCTCCAGGCAAGAATACAGGCATGAGTTGCCATGCCCTCTTCCAGGATATCTTCGTGACCCAAGCATTGAATCCCTGTCTCATATCTTCTTCATTGGCAGGGAGGTTCTTTACCACTGAGCCACCAGGAAAGCCCAGTTATTTCTCTAGCATCTCCATTATCCATCACAGATGCTCTTTCAATTATTCGCTAACTGATAACTCTTCCAATCTCATCCACCCTATTAAAAAAATAAAGACTCCAGGAGACTATCGCTATATACTTTAAGGACAGATTCATCAGTGTGAATTTCATGCTTGTTCAAAGTTAGCTATTCCCATTATCATTAAGAAAAGATCTTATTAATATGTATGAAGTCTCTATTATATCTATTAATTTATTTTCTTAGTTACTTGTGAAGGGGATTGGACACGCCCACTCCACATGATCAGGCCTAAGAACAGTATTTTGCTGAAGGTATTGATATTTCAGTTCCTTAAATTCCTTGTCTGCCTAACATCAGAGCCTCCCCAAAGAACTCCAGTGTCATAAATTCCCTCCCCAGGATGACTCTTATCTTTTCTCAGAGAGGAGAAGGCAATACCACATCCAAACAGATTATGTTGCCAAACTCTCATATTTCTGTTGATATAAAACAAACAGACTGCCAGATATTTCTTTACCAAAGATGGATTTATTTGGAATCAGCAGATAATTATAATTTGGAGTCTGGAACCATGGACAGCCACATGCAATTATTCCCACAGCAAGGGAATAAGAGCACTTTCACAGTGAGATAAAGGAAGTTGAGAGGGCTACAGTAAGCAAAGAGTCCATGATTTATCATTGACTCAGTTCTTGTCCGGAAGGAAGAAGTGTCTTAGCTCCTCCTCTGACCTCCTAACTCTACTTAATTAAGGTTTTATTTATTAATTTTTAAAGTTCCTGTTTTGTTAAAGATCTTTCTCTGAAAGCATCAAGAGTCAAGTTTTCTAATTTCATCTTGTTTTTTTGTCTCTCAATGTCAGAGAAAGACGTTTCTTGGGTGTAGTGAAGCCTATTGAGGTCACATTCAAGTAACAAGGTGAAGTAGGCGTGAGAAGTCTCAGATATGTTTTACTCTAGATCCATAAATTATCAAAGTCATAGATACTGATGATCATCTGAAGCATTGTGTCATCATGAAAGGTTTGGCAACAAGCTTCCAGCAGACCTGGTCCTTTTGTATTGGGAAAGCTGTCTCATCAGATATCATCTGCTTTAATTCTGGGAAACCTTTATCTGGAAATCACCAGATGATGTGTGGGTCTACCAAAAGTTTGGTGCTTTCTTTAGGTATGTCACATGAACCCAGGTGTCATTCTCTTAGAGTTTGGCTATCCAAGGGTTAGTTAGCAGGACCTGATCGGCACCTCTCCAACAAGGTTGAAGAGAGTTCTTCTGGAGATCTCTTTTCCATTCTATTAAATCTCCCAGTTGCAAGGTATAATGTTTAAGGTTATTGTCTCCTAAGAGTGCACTGCAGAAATATTTTCATATGAAATTATGATTATTTTTAATACAAGCAATTAGGCCTTCATAATATTGGAGTATCTCTCCTTTTATTCATTGTGGGTCAATGAATAAAAGTGCATTAGGTATCCTGAGATTATCTCAAAGCATGGGAATTCATAACTTCCATAAAGGTAGATATGAAATTTAAAAGGACAAATGACAATGTTTTTTGGCAAACTATAAAATTCCTCTACAAATTTTGCCAATTGAGTTTTAATAATGCCATTAATGTGTTCTACTAAACTGGAGGAACAAGGATAGTGAAAACAGTGAAAGAAATGTAAAACTAGCCAGACAGCACAGTTGTTGTGTATATATGTATGTGGAAGTGCCTGACTAGTAAAATGGATTCCTTGGCTACTATGATGTTTGAGAGGAGTCCCCAGGTCAGGATGATCCTTTCCAACAAGACTTCAGCCACAGAAGAGGAAATAGCATTTCTTCAAGGGAAGGCTTCATTTTAGTATCCAGAGCACAATAACAACATATTTATAGCCATTAGAGGAAGGAAGTTGTATGAAATCGATTTGCCAGACCAATAAGCAGTTTAAAATATCCAAGAGCAGCATGAACAGGCTTCCTTAGGTTGTACTTTGGAAAAGTGGTCTAGATGAGTCAGTCATTTTTGTGACTTGACAAAAACCTTTCCACACCAATATAGATTCATAAATGTAATCATTCTGATGGTAGACCAATGGCTTAATGTAGATAAAGTGGTGAGAAGAAGGAATTTGAGGATCTCTAGTAAGGCTGGATTGTTATTTGGCCTGAATCAAAGCTTTCTCTTTATATCAAATCAATAATTATTAAATCTCAAACCTTGTGTTTCTTTTTTTGTTTGTGTCCCCTAAGGCCAATTGTTAGGCTTCTCTAGTAAGTTTTTATAATTTATTATTTGGGGAAATATTCCTTTGGACCATGAAATAGCATGGCTGCAACTGGTTCCTTTAAGGGCAGGATTCCTTGTGGAAATATAAGCTAGTTGATCTTCCTTAGCATCCAGGAAAGTTTAGAATGACTTGGAATCCTAATAATTGCTAAAGCAGAAGGTAAATGTATTGCATCAAGCAATTTCTTCCCAGAGAAAAAGTCAAAAGTTTTTTTTTTTTTTAGCATCTTTCCCAAGACCAGCCTCTATTCCACAGGAATGGACCAAAAAGTGCATTGTCAATGAAGTGGCCTCTGTTCCCAAAGGAATGGGCTGACAGTTTATAAGCCAGCTTGGACTGGAACTGTTTACTACCAAAGTCAGACTAAAGTGCCAAAGGATCATTCATTTATAGAATAAGACCTTAACCATACAGAATAAAACCTTAAAAAAGAACCCAAATAAAGCCTACAGAACTTCACATGCAAAGATAATGTAATCTCAGATCCAGGAGAGGAACATACCTTCAACCTGCAAGACTGACATGAAAAGCATTAAGCACGGTGGGCTCAACTGTAGAACCACACTTGCTTGCTCCCCAGTTCCAGAGCCCTCCAGGGGTCTTCCCTGGTCTTGGAGGACACCAAAATATTGGCCTTAAACAAACAGATTACCAACTATTTCTCGAGCAAAAAATGGGTTTGTTCAGGATCAGCAGAGAATTGTAATTTGGGGTCTGAAACCATGAAGAGCCATGTGCATGTCCCTACCTGGCAAGGAAAAAACACTTTTACAGAGGAAAAGGAAGTTGCGAGGGCTACAGTTAACAAGGGTTCCATGGTTTTTCATTGACTGAGTCCTTGCCCAGAAGGAAGAAGGGATTTCTTTTTTTGTTTGTTTTTTTTTTTTTATTAGTTTTGCCATACAATGACATGATATCGCCATGGGTTTACATATGCTCCCCCTCCAGATCCCCCCTCCCTCCTCCCTCCCCCTGGGAAATCTCGGTGCACCAGCCCCGAGCATCAATCCTGGGCTGGCGATTGATTACACATATGATAATTAACATGTTTCAATGCCATTCTCCCATATCATCCCATCCTTGCCCTCATCCGCAGAGTCCACGAGTCTGTTCTATACATCTGCGTTCCTTTTGCTGTCTTGCATGCTGGGTTCTCGTTACCGTCTTTCTAAATTCCATATATATGCGTTAGTATACTGTATTGTTGTTTTTCCTTCTGGCTTACTTCACTCTGGATAATAGGCTCCAGCTCCGTCCACCTGAGTAGAACTGATTCAAATGAATTTTTTTTTTTAATGCATTTCTTTATTTTGAACTCTGGTAGGGCATTAAAGTTCCTCATTCAGGTATCTTGACTCTATTTAATTGAGGTTTCTGTTTTATTATTATTATTATTTTACATCTTCTATCTATTCTGCTAAGATTCCATTTATCTTTCCAAACAGTCATTTGTTTTTCCATAGGTGCCCTTACACCCCACCCCTTTCTTTTAAGTAAGATATATAGACTCTCATATCTAACCATCTTTTTGAGTTACTCATATTTGAGTGCTCCCATTTGTGTGTATGTTGTTGTTCATCCAAAAAGTCATGTCCAGCTCTTTGCAACCCCATAGGCTTCCCTGTCCTTCACTATCTCCTGGAGTTTACGCAAACTCGTGTCGAGTCAGTGATGCTATTTAACCACCTCGTCTTCTGTCGCCTTCTTCTCCTTTTGTCTTCAATCTTTGCAAACATCAAGGTCTTTTCAAATGAGTCAGCCCTTCACGTCAGGTCGCCAAAGTACTGAAGCTTCAACATCAACCCTTCCGATGAATATGCAGGGTTGATGGCCTTTAGGATTGACTGGTTTGATCTCCTTTCAGTCCAAAAGACTCTCAAGAGTCTTTTCAAACACCACACTTCAAAAGCATCAATGTTTTGGCACTCAGTTTTCTTTATAGTCCAACTCTCACATCCTTACATGACTGCTGGAAAAACCATAGCTTTGACTATATGAACCTCTGCCAGCAAAGTGATGTCTCTGCTTTTTAATGTTTTGTCTGGATTTGTCATAGCTTTTTTTCCAAGGAGCAAGCATCTTTTAATTTCATGGCTGCAGTCACCATCTTCAGTAACTTTGAAGCTGAAGAAAGTAAAACCTGTCACTGCTTCCTCTTTCCCTGCTTCTATTTGCATAAAGTGATGGACCAGATGCCATGATCTTAGTTTTCCAATGTTGAGTTTTAAGCCAGAGAATTTAATCTCTTCTTTCACACTCATCAAGAGGTTCTTTGGTTCTTCTTCCATTTCTGCCATTAGAGTGGTATCATCTGCATACATGAGGTTGTTGATATTTCAGTCTTAATTCCAGCTTTTGCTTCAACCAGAGTGATATTTTGGATGATGTACACTGCATATAAGTTAAATAAACAGAATGACAATATATTGCCTTGACATACTCCTTTCCCAATTTTGAACCAGTCCATTGTTCCATCGCCAATTCTAACTATTCCTTCTTGACCTGCATACAGGTTTCTCAGGAGACAGGTAAGGAGGTCTGGTATTTCCATTTCTTTAAGAATTTTCCACATTTTTTTGTGATCCACACAGTCAAAGGCTTTCACATAGTCAATGAAGCAGAAGTAGATGTTTCTCTGGAATGTTTTTCTCTTGCTTTCTTGGATCCAACAAATGTTGGCAATTTGATCTCTGGTTGCTCTGCCTTTTCTAAGCCCAGCTTGTACATCTGGAAGTTCTTGTTTTATGTACTGCTGAACTGTAGCTTGAAGGATTTCGAACATAACCTTGTTAGCATGTAAAATGAGAGCAACTGTATGGAAGTTTGAACATGCTATAGCACTTTGTTGGGACTGGAATGAAAACTGACTTTTTCCAATTCTGTGGCCACTGCTGAGTTTTCCAAATTCACTGACATATTGAGTGCAGCATTTTAACAGAATCATCTTCTAGTATTTGAAATAGATTACCTGGAATTCCATTACCTCCAATAGCTTTGTTTGCAGTAATGCTTCCTGAGACCCACTTCACTTTACACTCATGCCAGGGTGTCTGGCTCTAGGTGACTGACCACATCATTGTGGTTATCTTGGTCATAAAGACCTTTCTTGTATAGTTCTTTTGTGTATTCTTGCCACCTCTTCTTAGTAGCTTCTGCTTCTGTTAGGTCCTTACTGTTTCTATCCGTTATCATGCCAATCCTTTCATGAAATGTTCCCTTGATATCTCCAGTATCCTTGAAGAGACCTCTAGTTCTTTCCACTGTATTATTTTATACTACTTCTTTGTATTGTTCATTGAAGAAAGCCTTCTTATCTCTCCTTGCTATTCTCTGGAACTCTGGATTCAGTTGGGTATATCTTTCTCTTTCTCCCTTGCTTTTTTCTTCTCTTCTTTCATCAGCTATTGACCAAGCCTTCTCTTTGCTTTCCTGCATTGGTTTTTCTTGGGGATGGTTTTGGTCACTGCTCTGGTACAGTGTTAGGAACCTCCATCTGTAGGTATTCAGGCATTCTGTCTACTAGATCTAGTCCTTTGAGTCTATTCATCATCTCCACTGTGTAGTCATAAGGGATTTGATTTAGGTCATACCAGAATGGCCAAGTGATTTTCCCTATTTTCTTCCATTTAAGCCTGAATTTTGCAATAAGCAGCTCATGATCTAAGCCACAGTCAGCTCCAGGTCTTTTTTCTGACTATATAGAGCTTATCCATCTTTGGCTGCAAAGAATATAATCAATCTGATTTTGGTATTGATTATTTGGCAATGTCCATGTGTAGAGGTCGTCTCTTGTATTGTTGGAAAAGGGTATTTGCTATGACCAGTGTGTTCTCTTGACAAAACTCAGCCTTTGCCCTGCTTCTTTTTGTGCTCTAAGATACATACTAACACATTCATTGTTTTTACTTGTTAATATCTCTTTCGTTAGTCTCATTTATACAGCCCAGTGTGAACCCAAAATGGATAGAAGAAAAGATTTTTTTTCCTCCTCTACACATGCATGATTTTTGCAATTATTTCAATTAAGTTTTTCATCAGTCACTCTAGCAGAGATGCCCTTCTAATCATCAGATCACATCACTCCAGTGTCTATGTTCATTTATCTTACTTTGTTTTACTTCATAATATGTATCCACATAATATGTATTGTAAGTAATTAGTTAGCTTAATGAAATTTTAACAGAATTATTTCCCATTTTTTGTGATTACCAAGAATGATCCTTGTTTTGTGACAGATATTTAAAAATATGTTGAGTAAAAAAATAAGTGGTCAATTGGACCATAAATGGGGGTCAACCTCAGGTAATATAGTATCATACTGTAATACTATATCTAATTAATTTATCTATGTAGTTTCCTGTGTCCAGAATGTACTCTTTTTGGAAATGTTGCCTTTCTGCATTTTATAATCTGTGATTCATTTAAATTATCATTTTTATGAAATATTTTAGAATTATTATAAATTGATGTCATATCTTCCTAATAACACTCAAAGGTTCTATAAACATATTCCCACTGAAGGGTATACATTCAGTCTTATACTGTGCATGCTAAATAAGTTCCTTCAATGGTATCTAACTCTTTGTGACTGCAGTCTGCCAGGCTCCTCTGTCCCTGGGATGCTCCAGGCAAGAATATTGGAGTGGCTGCCATGCTCTCCTCCAGGGGATCTTCCTGACTTAGGCGCAGGGATCGAATCCGCATCTCTTATGTCTCCTGCATTGGTAGGTAGGTTCTTTACCACTAGTGACACCTGGGAAGCTCCCAGTCTTACGTTAAGATTTGCTGGTTTGTCTTTTGGGTTCAATGACACTATGAAATTATAAACTCCTTGAAGGCAACCACTGTATTATATGTCCCTGAAAATTGGCCATAACAGCTCAAATGGGAATTTGATCATAGTGTTTGCTTTGAATTGGACTGGCCATCTCTGGAGAATAAAACTTTCTTCTTTTCTCAGGCTTCCCACAAAAAGCTTCACCTTTTTAACCCACTGAAACATAAGCACTCTAAATGTAGAGACTGTATATTTTCAATTCTCTTATAAACATTTTGGATATCATGAGAATTATATCTGCTGCTATTTTCTAGTTAACTGCCCTGATCCAAAAGGCTAATAAAATTTTCTTATATCCCTCAGAAGTCAAAGGGCTACAGTTTGAACTTGGTTCTAGGTTAAGCCCCAAGGTGCCTCTGAGAATAAAGCATTACCTCCCAGAGAATTTACATGCCAAAGGAATGAAGCCCTCAGAACTGAAAATAACTTCAGGTCAGAAAAGTCTTTGGGAGAAGGTTGGAGTAAGACGGAAACCCTTTTAAGAGCAGAGCTAGACAGAGGTCTTTTCCTCATTATAAGAAGATATATATATTGCCCTGATTCTCACTTCTGCAGTGTCTGGATACTCATATAGGAAAACTTCTCATCAACTCTTATCATGCCACATAAAGGATGAAGCCTGGGGGTGAGTAGGGGTAGCATACCTATGTACTATGAAATAGTAAGAAATCTCTGGCCCAGAAAATATATCCAATGGTTCCTTTTTGTTTCCTTTCCCTTGTACATTCCATTTCCTGATATAATTCATTTCAGCACGGAGGTACAATTGGGAAGAATCAGTAAGCACTAGAGAGGTATTTCTGAAGACAAGTGAAAAATTTTTACTGTCCATATACTATGTATGTTGAACTTGAATAATCATCATGTGGTTATATTTTAGGAAATTAAAATTGGAAGCAATTAAAAATAAAATATTGACCCATACATTTTTACTGTTAATTCATTATGTGCTTCTGTGATCCTAGTAGGACTTAGCAGTACTGTGACAATAAATACAATGATAGAAATGCTTCCATTAAATGCCTTAATCACTTCCAATCTTAACTTGCAATTAACTCCTTTATCATCTTCCTAAATTCTTACTCTCTGAGCATCAGGGGGTCCAAAATGTTGTAGAAAAGAATAACACTTTTTCTAATTCTAGGGCATGAAAACACAGCATTCTTTTGCTTGTATCTTCTTATTAATTCAGTGACAGAACTTGAAATTAAAGTTATCTCATTATATAACTTAAAGGAGCAATTCCTTTGCAGGGAAATTAATGGGAAAATCAAGAGATTGAAAGAGTAAAGAAGAATCACAGCATCAAGGAATGAAATGAATAAATATAAGAAAAGAAATAAAAGGAAAATATAAAAGATTATGAGAGACATACATGTACATAGTTGTATACAAAAAGTAAACAAAAGGGAAACTTTAACTTGAAAAGATAAACATAGAATATAGTCTTCTTCAGCATATTTTGTTATACTAGAATTTGAGATTTGAAAAATAACACTTTGTAAGAAACATGAAGAGATATTAGAGTAAATGTACAAGGTATTTAAGGTATGACATTTAAAATATACTTACTATATATTTAGAAAAGATTCATGAATATTTGTGAGCTTCAGTTTAGCAAAGTCTGGATAAAGAGGATAATCTTTATCTTTTGATTTTGAGAATGTACAGAACAATAGTGAACTCTTACCAACAATTACAACAAGAGAAGTCTTCTGGCTCCATATTGCACTTACTCTTTATAATTTTTAATTTCTAAAAATATATATTAACGAAACTAATGCTAGTGTGAATCTTTATCTCATGCTCAGTAATATTTCATTTTTAACATAAAGTATAAAAACTGATTCATGAGTATGATTTTAAAGTTTGCTTATGAAGTTTTTTAAAGTGCATAGTTAATATTTGGCACTGCTTAGTTCACTTTTTTATTTTGAATATCCTCATTTCTACCATTTTTTTCAATGTTATGTTAAACTAAATATACATTTAAACAAACGAAACAAAATAGTTCTATGTTTTCATGCTATACCTTCACACAGTAAGATAACTGATGCAAACTTTTCTGTGTAAATCCAGTATAATAATTCTAAAATATTGTTGGGGCTCAGGCCACTTCGCTCCAAAATATACCAAAGTGGCAAATTGATGATTTTGAATTAAACTTACTTGAGAAACAACCAGCGAAACAACACTCTGCTCCTCCTCTGAAATCTAGAGAAAAAAAAAAAAAGAAGATTCCACGTAAAAGTTAACTTTACTGCAACTAGAAGATAGACAGACTTGCCACAGCTAGGGAATTCAGTGCTGAGAAAGTGGCATAAAAAACTATGCTTACATTCTTCGTTAATTAGCACCCAAGCCCAAGCTTTTTTGTTTTGTCAATTCCACACAAATTTACATTTTCTTTGTCTAGAAGGTATAAAAGCTGCCTGCTTTGGTCAATTCTTTGGTACCATGTATATGAGACCTCCATATGTACAAAACTAAATTTAATTTTCTTCCATTAAAGTGTCTTTTTAAAAATATATAAATTTATTCATTTTAATTGGAGGCTAATTACTTTGTAATATTGTAGTGGTTTTCCCATACACTGACATGGATCTGCCACGGGTGTACATGTGTTCCCCATCCTGAAACTCCTCCTACTTCCCTCTCCATCCCATCCCACTGAGTCATCCCAGTGCACCAGCCCTGAGCACCCTGTCTCATGCATTGGTTTGTTTCACATATGATAATATACATGTTTCAGTGCCATTCTCCCAAATCATCCCACCCTCGCCTTCTCCCTCAGAGTCTAAAAGACTGTTCTATACACCTGTGTCTCTTTTACTGTCTCACATACAGAGTTATCATTACCATCTTTTTAGATTCCATATATATGTGTTAGTATACTGTATTGGTGTTTTTCTTTCTCACTTACTTCACTCTGTATAATAGGCTCCAGTTTCATCCACCTCATTAGAACTGATTCAAATGTATTCTTTTAATGGCTGAGTAATATTCCATTGTGTATATGTACAGCTTTCTTTCCATTCGTCTGCTGATGGACATCTAGACTGCTTCCCTGTCCAGGCTATTATAAACAATGTCACAATGAACACTGGGGTACACATGTCTCTTCCAATTCTGATTTCCTTGGTGTGTATGCCCAGCAGTGGGATTGCTGGGTCATATGGCATGCCTATTTCCAGTTTTTTAAGGAATCTCCACACTGTTTTCCTTAGTGGCTGTACTAGTTTGCACTCCCATCAACAGTGTAAAAGGGTTCCCTTTTCTCCACACCCACTCTAGCATTTATTACTTGTAGACTTTTGGATAGCAGTCATTCTGACTGGAGTGAAATGGTACCTCGTTGTGATTTTGATTTGCATTTCTCTGATCATGAGTGATGTTGAGCACCTTTTCATGTGTTTGTTAGCCATCTGTATGTCTTCTTTGGAGAAGTGTTTGTTTAGTTCTTTGACTCATTTTTTGATTGGGTCATTTATTTTTCTGAAACTGAGCTGCAGGAGTTGCTTGTATATTTTTAAGATTAATTCTTTGTCAGTTGCTTCATTTGCTATTATTTTCTCCCATTCTGAAGGCTGTCTTTTCAACTGGCTTATAGTTTCCTTTGTTGTGCAAAAGCTTTTAAGTTTAATTAGGACCCATATGTTTATTTTTGCTTTTATTTCCAATATTCTGTGAGGAGGGTCATAGAAGATCCCTCTGTGCTTTATGTCAGAGAGTGTTTTGCCTACGCTTTCCTTTAGGAGTTTTATAGTTTCTGGTCTTATGTTTAAATCTTTGATCCATTTTGAGTTTATTTGTGTGTATAGTGTTAGGAAATGTTCTAGTTTCATTCTTTTACAAGTGATTGACCAGTTTTCCCAGCATCACTTGTTAAAGAGATTGTCTTTTCTCCATTGTGTATTCTTGCCTCCTTTGTCAAAGATAAGGTGTCCATAGGTGCATGGATTTATCTTTGAGCTTTCTATTTTGTTCCATTGGTCTATATTTCTGTCTTTGTGCCAGTGCCATACTGTCTTGATGTCTGTAGCTTTGTAGTATAGTCTGAAGTCAGGCAGGTTGATTCCTCTAGTTCCATTCTTCTTTCTCAAGATTGCTTTGTCCATTCGAGGTTTTTTTGTATTTCCATACAAATTGTGAAATTATTTGTTCTAGTTCCCTGAAGAATACCATTGGTGTCTTGATAAGGATTACATTGAATCTATAGATTGCTTTGGGTAGTATACTCATTTTCACAATATTGATTCTTCCAATTCATGAACATAGTATATTTCTCCATCTATATGTGTCCTCTTTGATTTCTTTCATCAGTGTTTGATCGTTTTCTATATTTAGATCTTTTGTTTCTTTAGATAGATGTATTCTTTTAGGTTTTTATTCTTTTCATTGCAATGGTGAATGGAATTGTTTCCTTAATTTCTATTTTTTCATTGTTAGTGTATAGGAATGCAAAGGATTTCTGTGCATTAATTTTATATCCTACAACTTCACTATATTCATTAATTAGCTCTAGTAATTTTCTGGTGGAGTCTTTAGGTTTTTCTATGTAAAGAATCATGTCATCTGCAAACAGTGGGAGTTTTAATTCTTTTCCAATCTGGATTCCTTTTACTTCTTTTTCTGCTCTGATTGCTGTGGTAAAAACCTCCAAAATTATGTTTAATAGTAATGATGAGAGTGGGCACCCTTGTCTTGTTCCTGACTTTAGGGGTGATGCTTTCAATTTTTCACCATTGAGGATAATCTTTGCTGTGGGTTTGCCATATATAGCTTTTATTATGTTGAACTATATTTCTTTTATGCTTGCTTTCTAGAGGGTTTTTCTTTATCATAAATGGATGTTGAATTTTGTCAAAGACTTTTTCAACATCTATTGAGATAATCATACTTTTTAAAAATTTTGTTAATGTGGTGTATCACATTGATTGATTTGTGAATATTGAGTAATTCTTACATCCCTAGGATAAAGCCCACTTGCTCATGATGTATGATCTTTTTAATATGTTGTTGGGTTCCGTTTGCTAAAATTTTGTTAAGGATTTTTGCATCTATGTTCATCAGTGATATTGGCTTGTAGTTTTCTTTTTTTGTGGCTTCTTTGTCTGGTTTTGGTATTAGGGGTATGGTGGCCTCATAGAATGAGTTTGACAGTTTTCCTTCCTCTGCAGTTTTCTGGAAGATTTTGAGAAAGATAGGTGTTAACTCTTCCCTAAATTTTTAGTAAAATTCAGCTGTAAAGCCGTCAGGTCCTGGGCTTTTGTTTGCTGGAAGATTTCTGTTTACAGTTTCAATTTTTATGCTTGTGATGAATCCGCTAAGATTTTCTACTTCTTCTTGGCTCAGTTTTGAAAAGTTGTACTTTCCTAAGAATTTGTATGTTTCTTCCAAGTTGTCCATTTTATTTGCATATATTGCTGATAGAAGTCTCTTATTATCCTTGTATATCTGTGTTGTCTGCTGTGATTTCTCCATTTTCACTTCGAATTTTATTGATTTGATTCTGCTCCCTTTTTTTCTTGATGAGTCTGGCTAATGGTTTGTCGATTTTATTTATCTTCTCAAAGAACCAGCTTTTGGCTTTGATTTTTGCTATGATCTCTTTTGTTTTTTTTGCATTTATTTCTGCCCTAATTTTTAAGATTTCTTTCCTTCTACTAACCCTGGGGATCTTCATTTCTTCCCTTTCTAGTTGCTTTAGGTGTAGAGTTAGATTATTTATTTGACTTTTTTCTTGTTTCTTGAGGTAAGCGTGTATTGCTACGAACCTTCCCCTTATCACTGCTTTTACAGTGTCCCATAGGTTTTGGGTTGTTGTGTTTTCATTCATTTGTTTCTATGCATATTTTGATTTTTTGAGTGATTTGTTTGTTATTCATCACTGTGTTCTTCAGCCTCCGTATATTGGAATTTTCAATAGTTTTTCTCCTGTTATTGACATCTAATCTTACTGCATTGTAATCAGAAAAGATGCTTGGAATGATTTCAATTTACCAAGGCTAGATTTATAGCCCAGGGTGTGATCTATCCTGGAGAAGGTTCCAAAAATGTGCCTTATGCTAACATAATTATTAGACTGGCCAAAAGAACCTGAAAGAGTAGGGGAAATTTTTCTCTCCTTGTTTTGCATTTAATTATTTATTTAATTTCTTTATGGTTAGTGACTGCTATGGGCTTATACCTAAATCTTTCTCACTTGTCTCTTTGGTTTACTTATTAATTTTTAAATTTTAATAAATATTTAGAAATAAAATTTACTCTAATTTCCTTTTTTCAATGAGGCGGTATTTGAAACAATTACTTGGAAGATGGTATAGTGTGTATGTGTTTGTGTGTTTATGTGTATGTGTATATATATGAAATGAAGTGAAACTATTAGTTGTTGAGTTGTATCCAACTCTTTGCAACTCCAGGGACTGTAGCAGTCCATCCATGGAATTCTCCAGGAACGAATACTGGATACATTATTAAGGAAATTACATTATAAGAGAATGAAGAATACATTCTCTTCTCCAGGGAATATTCCTGACCCAGGGGTCAAATTCAAGTCTCTTGTTTTGCAGACAGATTCTTTTCCATCTGAGTCACCAGGGAATCCCATATACGTATGTAGGTGTATATATTTATTGTATCGAGAGGAGCTACCCCATGTCCAAGATCAGTAGCAGCAACCGTGAGGAGCTACTCCATGTCCAAGGTCAGGAGCGGCTACTGAGAGGAGCGCTCCCACGTCCAAGGTAAGAAGCAGAGGCTGCACTTTTCCAGAGGAGCCGTGAAGAGATATCCCACTTCCAAAATAAGAGAAACCCAAGTAAGACAGTAGGTGCTGAGAGAGGGCATCAGAGGGCAGACTGAAAACAAAATCAGAGACAACTAGCCAACCTGATCACAGGGATCGCAGCCTTGCCTAACTCAAGGAAACTAAGCCATGCGGTGTGGGGCCATTGAAGATGGTTTGGTCATGGTGGAGAGGTTTGACAGAATGTAGTCCATTGGAGAAGGGAATGGCAAACCACTTCAGTATTCTTGCCTTGAGAACCCCATGAACAGTATGAAAAGGCAAAAAGATATGACACTGAAAGTTGAACTACCTAGGTTGGTAGGTGCCCAATATGACCTGGATGGAGATCAGTGGAGAAATAACTCCAGAAAGAATGAAGGGATGGAGCCAAGGTAAAAACAACACCCAGAAGTGGATGTGACTGGTAATAGAATCAAGGTCCGATGTAAAGACCAATATTGCGTAGGAACCTGGAATGTTAGGTCCATGAATCAAGGCAAATTGGAAGTGGTCAAACAGAATATGGCAAGAGTGAATGTCAACATTCTATGAATCAACGAACAAAGGTGGACTGGAATGGGTGAATTTAACTCAGATGACAGTTATATTTACTACTATGGGCAGGAATGCCTTAGAAGGAATGGAGTAGCCATCATAGTAAACAAAAGAGTCTGAAATGCAGTACTTGGATGTAATCTCAAAAATGACAGAATGATCTCTGTTCATTTCCAAGGGAAACCATACAATATCACAATAATCCAAGCCTATGCCCTGACCGGTAATGCTGAAGAAGCTGAAGTTGAAAAGTTCTCGGAAGACGAACAAGACCTTTTGGAACTAACACCCAAAAATGATGTCTTTTTCAGTATAGGGTACTGGAATGCAAAAATAGGAAGTTAAGAAACACCTGGAGTAAAAGGCAAATTTGGCCTTGGAATACAGAATAAAGCAGGGCAAAGGCTCATAGAGTTTTGCCAAGAGAACGCACTGGTCATAGCAAACACCCTCTTTCAACAACACAAGAGAAAACTCTACACATGGACATCACCAGATGGCCAACAATGAAATCAGATTGATTATATTCTTTGCAGCCAAAGATGGAGAAGCTCTGTACAGTCAGCAAAAACAAGACTGGGAGCTGACTGTGGCTCAGATCATGAACTCCTTATTGCCAAGTTCAGAGTTAAATTGAAGAAAGTTGGGAAAACCACTAGACCATTCAGGTATTACCTTAATCAAATCCCTTATGATTATACAGTGGAAGTAAGAAATAGATTTAAGGGACTAGATCTGAAAGACAGAGTGCCTGATGAACTATCGACAGAGGTTCATCACATTATACAGGAGACAGGGATCAAGACAATCCCCAAGAAAAAGAAATGCGAAAAAACAAAATGGCTTTCTGAGGAGGTCTTATAAATAGCTGTGAAAAGAAGCAAAGGAGAAAAGGAAAGAGATACCCATTTGAATGCAGAGTATCAAAGAACAGCAAGGAGAGATAAGAAAGCCTTCCTCAGTGATTAAAGAAATAGAGGAAAACAATAGAATGGGAAATACCAGAGATCTTTTAAAGAAAATTAGAGATAAAAGGGAGCATTTCATTCAAAGATGGGCTCATTAAAGGACAGAAATGGTATGGATCTAAAAGAAGCAGAAGAGATTAAGAAGAAGTGGCAAGAATACATAGAAGAACTAAACAAAAAATATCTTTATGACCCAGATAATCACAATGCTGTGATCACTCGCCTAGAGCCAGACATCCTGGAATGTGAAGACAAGGGGGCCTTAGGAAGCCTCACTATGAACAAAGCTAGTCGAGGTGAAGGAATTCCAGTTGCACTATTTCAAATACTGAAAGATGATGCTGTGAAAGTTCTACACTCAAAATGTCAATAAATTTGGAAACTCTGCAGTGGCCACAGAGAAAAGGTCAGTTTTCATTTCAATCCAAAAGAAAGTCAATGCCAAATATGGTCAAACTACCGCACAATTGCACTCATCCCACACGAGATTAAAGTAATGCTCAAAATTCTCCAAGCCAGGAGTCAGCAGTACGTGAACTGTGAAATTCCAGATAGTCAAGCTGGTTTTAAAAAAGGCAGAGGAACCAGAAATCAAATTGCCAACATCTGCTGGATCATCAAAAAAGCAAGAGAGTTCCAGAAATAAATGTGTTTATGCTTTATTGACTGTGCCAAAGCCTTTGACTGTGTGGATCACAAAAAACCGTGGAAAATTCTGAAAGAGATGGGAATACCAGACCACCTGATCAACCTCTTGATAAACCTGTATGCAGGTCAGGAAGCAACAGTTAGAACTGGACATGGAACAACAGACTGGTTCCAAATAGGAAAAGGAGTACATCAAGGCTGTATATTGTCACCCTGCTTATTTAACTTATATGTAGAGTACTTCATGAGAAATGCTGGGCTGGATGAAACACAAGTGGAATCAAGATTGCCAGGTGAAATACAAATAACCTCGATATGCAGATGACACCTCCCTTATAGCAGATAGTGAGGAAGAACTAAAAAGCCTCTTGATAAAAATGAAAGAGGAGAATGAAAAAGTTGGCTTAAAGTTCAACCTTCTGAAAACTAAGATTATAGCTTCCAGTCCCATCACTTCATGGCAAATAGATGGGGAAACAGGGGAAACAATGTCAAACTTAATTTTTGGTGCTCCAAAATCACTGCAGATGGTGATTGCAGCCATGAAATTCAAAGACGCTTACTCCTTGGAAGGAAAGTTTCGGCCAACTTAGCATATTAAAAAGCAGAGACATTACTTTGCCAACAAAGGTCCGTCTAGTGAAGGCTATGGTTTTTCCAGTAGTCATGTATGGATGTGAGAGTTGGACTATAAAGAAAGCTAAATGCAGAAGAATTGATGCTTTTGAGAAGACTCTTGAGTCCCTTGGACTGCAAGGAGATCAAGCCAAATGAAGTTGAATACTTTAGCCACTTGATGCAAAGAGGTGTCTCATTTGAAAAGACTCTGATACTGGGAAAGATTGAGGGCAGAAAGAGAAGGGGACGACAAAGGACGAGATGGTTGGGTGGCATCACCATCAATGCACATGAGTTTGAGAAAACTCTGGGCGTTGGTGATGGACAGGAAGGCCTGGCGTGCTGTGGTTCATGGTGTCGCAAACAGTTGGACATGCCTGAGCGACTGAACTGAACTGATATATTGCATCTAATTGGCAATTTGCATTTATGACATCATTGCTAACTGAATTTCTCTTTTTATACAAGAAGAATAAGTTTTTGAATTGCTGAGTGTGTGTTTGTGTTCCTTTTTGGCTTTGATAACCAATAATCTCAGGGAGCGTTAGTTGCTTTCCTTATTTCTGTTGCCTTGTAAAGTACTAGAATTAGCCTCATGTCATCTAAGTGAGGGAAAAGACCCACTATGATTATCTCCAGTCCAAAGTTATTCTTTCAATTGTTAATATTTTATACCTACTTCAGTGGAGGGAGGTACCGAGAAGACAAACATCTTAGGAACTTGTAATACATGTAAAAGCACCAACAGTAATTGATTACATTATTATGGACAGGGCTGGGGAAGGCAGAAAAAATGTTTGAAATAATTATTTAGACATCTTTGGTGGGGCAGGTTCTCATTTGACCTTCCAGAGAACAATGTGATTCTTGTTCAAAACATATTTATTGTTCTCAGCTACATGTCAGTGACTGGCGGTAATAAAAGATGCCACACAATATGGCTTGTGTACTTTGTGCAAACTAATTTGTGGTCAAAGGAGAGCCACAAAGCACCAGCTGGAATACAATTACTTTGTGATGATTATATAAAGAGTCAGTTAAGGTTGTGTCTATGCAATCCAAAGACAAATGAAGATTTTATACTTACCAAGCTTATTAGATTGATGTGAGGAGTAAAGAAAACCAAAATTAAATTTGCTTTGCAGTGAATTTTCTTTTTAGAAATTATGTAGTTTATCTGATCTGTGTTCTATTATACATTGTGCTCTGCCAATCAATCTTACATCTACATATAAAAAATTTGAGGGAGGCTACTGACTTAACTAACACTGCTTCTGATTTAAGACAGATAACACGAATATCTGGAAATTCGTTTACACATTATTATATTAATTCATTCAAAAATAGATACCGAGTAGATAATACATGCTCACCCTGTTTGAAGTATTACAATATGACATAAACAAAACTGAAAATGTCCCTGCATCTAGTTAGCTTATTATTATACTTTAATGTGCTGAGAAAGCTTGAGGGCAGGAGGAGAAGAGAGTGACAGAGGATGAGATGGTTGGATAGCATCACTGACCCAATGTACATGAGTTTGAGCAAACTCGGGGAGACAGTGAAGCACAGTGAAGCTTGGTATGCTGCAGTTGATGTGGTTGTACAGAGTCGGAGATGACTTAGTGACTGAACAACAAAAATGTGAATAATAATGAAAGTCAAGGCACTGTAGCGAGGGACAATAAAACAGCACTTTAGAAAGGAATGTTTTCTAATGTTCATAAAACATCACAGAAAATTAATATATTGATAAATATATACTCTATTGGTATACCTAATTGACAATGGGCTTCCCTGATGGCTCAAATGGTAAAGAATCTGCCTGCAGTGTAGGAGACCTGGGTTTGATACCTTGGTTGGGAAGATCTCTGGGAAAAGGGAACAGCTACTCATTCCTGTATTCTGGCCTGGAGAATTCCATGGACAGAGGAGCCTGGCAGGCTATATAGTCCATGGGGTCACAAAGAGCCAGACATACCTAAGCAACTTTTACACATACACACACATACACACACACTGATAGTATAAACCAGTACTCTCTTTAATATCATCTATCAAAAATTTCCATTATTTTTTTGGGGCCAAAGGGTAAATAACACTGATTTAGGTCTATATAGTCACGTATTTTGGCTCCAAATAACTAATTATTTGAGACAGACATTAACCAATTCTAGGAAAAATTATCAGTTTTCACCAAGGCAATACATTACGAGATCAGGCAATGAGAAGTGTAGTTGTTCCTATGTTGGAGGTGAGAAAAGTAGAATGAGCAGAGTAGTTAGAGTGGTGGGCAGTCACCTAAATCAATATTTGTTCTATTTATTCCAAAAAATGTCCAGGGTTTTACTTTTTAAAAAGTGTTGCATTTTTGAGCATTTTTTGAAAATACTGAACTAAAGTAGAGAACAAAAGCTTTTTCATTACAGAATTGATAATATAAGTCTTATATCATTTAGTATAGGATAAACAGCATATATTCTGAGTTTTTGAATGACTACATAACAGTTTGGCTTCCCTGATGGCTTAGTTGGTAAAGAACCCACCTGCAATGCAGGAGATACCAGTTCAATTCCTGGGCTGGGAAGATCTGCTGGAGAAGGGATAGGCTACTCACTCCAGTGTTCTTGGGCTTCCCTTATGGCTCAGTTGGTAAAGAATCCACCTGAAATGCAGGAGACGTGGGTTGGATCTCTGGGTTGGGAATATCCCCTCGAGAAGGAAAAGTTTGCCCACTCCAATATTCTCTCCTAGAGAATTCCATGGACCATATACTCCATGGGGTCACAAAAAGTCAGACAGGACTGAGTGACTTTCACATAAAATCATTAGTTTCCTGAATCATTATTCAATGATTTATATACCAATATACTGGTAAACGCTTAGCTACAGTAATTCAGGATTCCCTATTTGGCCTCATTTATTAATCTGCCCTAGGATTCAAGTCAGTCTTTCAGTAGACTGCTAACTGTTGGGAAAGCTGAATCTGGCTTGCCCTAAATTGTTGAAATTTTGAAATAAATGACAACCCCTTGCTCTTACTGCCATTGACTAGAACATGTGCAGACACAAGCAACCACATTCAAGCAAACTTTCAGCTCAGAATACAGCCTTCATTAGAAAGAGTTGATAAAACCAATCAGTCAAGTGCACAAAGAAACAAAAACTACTGAAAAATAAGCTATAAAGGTAATTAATATAGGTGCTGTGGCACAGAGAGTCTGAGTTGTTAGTTTATATTAGGTGTCACTCTTTTCTTAGGGGACAATTTGAGAATCAGGGTGTATCAATTAAACAGCATCAAGGCACACAGAAACCACAGCAGTTGCTTTAACAGAAAGAATTTGATACAAGCAATTGTTTAACGAGCATTGATGAATGGTAAAATCACAAAGGGAACACTGAGCTAAGAGAATACAATTTCAGGAAGCAATTTATATTCTTAAGGTTAATGGAAACAAGGAGAAAATTGGGACACTCAGAATCTGGAAACCTGGAGGATGGAGCTGGGGAGGTCAACAATTTACTGTGAAGGAAGCACTGTATAGCTTCTTTTGGTACCAGGGAAACTTAAAGGAAGGGACTCTCAGATCTGGGACACAGACCTCTAAGGAGGGGGTGTTGTAATGCTGCTGCTGGTACGTCCAGGGACAGAGTTCTCTCTTTCTGTATAACAAACCACCACAGACAAAGTGACTTTAAAACAGCTTTTTCATATCACAATCCTTTAAGTCAGAAATCTGGGCAGGCTGAGCTGTATCTTCTTTCTCATGAAGAAAAAATCAAAATACTGTCCAGCTTAGCTCTTATCTGAAGGTGCTGGGAAAGAATCACTTCCAAGATCATCCAAGCTGTTGATGGATTCCAGCGCCTGTGACTATGGGTCTGAGGTCCCCACTTCCTTGATGGCTGTCATAGAATTGCTTTTAGCCTTTGATGTCTCCTGCACTCCTCATTTCTTGCTCATCTTAATATTCAAAATTCTCTGCTTTTAAGGAATCCTGTGATTAGATTAGGCCCACCCAAATAATCTCACCTTTTTAAAGTCAACTGTGCTAAATAGCATAACCCAATCACAGGAGTTTCAGGACCTTGTGAATGTAGGAGTGGAGAATCTTGGAAATTTTCAATTACTGTGTAACAAAGGACCCAAAACTGAGTGATTTAGGAAAACAGCAATTCATTCTCTCGCAACTCACAAGGCTAGAAGTCCAAATTAGAGGTGTTTGCAAGATTGGTTCCTTCAAGAAGGCTCAGAGGAAGAGTCTGTTCCATGGCTTTCTGTTATTTTCTGGTACTCCTGGAAATCCTTGATGTTGCTTGGTTTATGGCATAGCTCCAATTCATCATATGACCATCTTCCCACTGAGTGTCTTTATCTTCAAACGGGGTCTCCTCTCTATGGGTGTCTATCCAACTGACCTATCAAGGAAGCCCTCATCTTAATTTGTATACTAATTAAATCTGCAAAGACCTATTTCCAAATAAGTCCACATACACAGGTACGAGAGGTTAGGACTCCAACATGTCTTTTTGGTGATCACTCAACGCACAGCAGAAACCATTTCTAGAACTTCTCCTTACCACAGGGAGGGAAGAGACTGGACTTAGAGGTAAGAAGAAATGGGAATTGAAGGGGAAAACCAAATAACACTGCTATTAAAACAATTTTCCTACCAGGTTTAAGGGCCATTCTGAGTCAATAACTAGCAAGAATAGAAAGCCAATGGTAAGAGAGGTTTATCTTCTCCAGCATTCTAATATCCACAGTGTTTGCATTGTCAAAATACAATAGGGACTCACTTGGCAAAAAAGAAATGTAGCTTACAGTTGCCTAGGTCCAGCATTACATAACAGGATACAGAAGGGTTGATATGAAGAGATAAACAATAGCTTAGTAACTGGTAAAAGGTGGAAGAGTACCTTGAATTAGTCTGGGTTCTTCATAAGATATATTTTTGTTATGTATATTATATGAACTGGTTTGTATAATGAGAATTGGTTCTTGAAGTTTTGGAGGCCAAGGATTCTCATAATTGTCCATCCACAAGCTGGAGAATCAGGAAAGCCAGTGATATAATTTAGTCTGAGTTCAAAGGCAGGAGAAACTGTAGAGCCGGTGGAATAACGATCAGTCTGAAGCCAAAGACCCAAGAACCAGGAGCTGCATTGCCTGATGGCAGAAACTGATGGATGTCCTACCTTAAGAAGAGAAAGAAAATTCACCTTTCCTTTGCCATTTTGTTCTATTTGGCCCCAGTGGATTGGGTGATGTTCAGTTACAGTAGTGAGGATGTGTCTCTTAATCAGTCTACTAAATCAAACACTAATCTCTTCAGAAACATCCTCATAATCACACTTGAAATTAAGCTATCTGGGCATCCCTTAGCCCAGTTAAATTGATAAATAAAATTAACTATCACATACCTCAAGCCAAGGAAAGAGTTAATTTAAAGGCTCAACCATGAAGATACACTGGTGTGTTTTAAAGTAAAGAAAGAATTGTGTATGATGAGTGATCAAGAAACAGAGAAACAGACCACCTAGGAGTTAGTAAGTGTGTCTAAAGAATCTTATTTTATTTTAAATGTTATGAGAAGTATTAGAAAGACTTTAAGAATGGATTGACATAATTTACTTATATGTTTATAAATTCACTTTGTCAACATTATAGTGAATAAAAGTGAATATTCACTTTAAAGATTCTCTATGGTATCCGAAATACATTCTAAATGAAAAAAAAAAAGTCTACTTGTATTTATCCATAGTGGATCACAAGGAATGCAAAAGAGGTAAATGAAAGACTATTTAGAAGCATATTTCAGTAGTTCAGGCAAAGAGTGACTATACCTTTAGTTAGAGTAATCATATTATTGACCAAATGACCTTAAATTCTCCTCAATTTAGCCAAACTTTAGACAGTTCTTTTTCAATCTATAGATCATGACCTCCCCTTCCTTAGAATATTTACTTTTGAAAACTTGCCATTATGAATTTCTACTTGGTTTCGATGTTCTCATTGTTTTCTCTATGAGAAAGAATGTCTCTCAAGGAACTGGAAACTATCCATTTGAAATGTAATCAACAAAAAAGACAGAGTCCTGATCTTTCAGTCTCTGTGGAAGGGTAAGAACCTAAGTCCTTTGATAAGCTACAATTAGAGAATACCGATGGCCCAAAGACAATTACATTGAGCAATTTCTCCACTAATGGCCTCTAGGACTTTTTCATTAGTTCATCCTAGCATTTAAAAATCTTCCTGCTCTTTGCCTCAGAAGAGCTGAATGCAATCTCTCTTCCCCATTTGAATAGTTTTGGCCCCTATAGCAATAGTCTTTGAAAAAACATTTTTTTTCTGTCTGTTTAACTGGTCCAGCCCTATTTCCTTCTACAGTATAGATGAAGAGATGAGATGAAACTTGGGTGACTGTTTAGACTTAAGAACTGTCAATAAATTACACATGGAGTGAACTACAGAAAGAAATAAAAATTATAACCTAGGTTGCTAAATGGCACAGTTGAGTGAATGGCTGTTCATTTACTATAAAGAATAAAGGTTGAGGAGTAAGTTTTGACAGATAATTAGCAGTTATAATTTGCCTATTTTAGTATTCAGGTATTTATTAGCCTTCCAACTGTTTATATCAGATGGACAAATGGATATGTAAATCTCCATTTATGGGAAGGAGACAGAGATGGTAATACAATATTTGAGTTATCGGCATAGAGATGATATTGTAGCCAAGAGATTACATGAAGTAATCTAGGCAGAATATTTAGGTAAATAAAAAGCTGGAATAGGACAAAATACCTAGGGCATTCCTTACAAGCAAGGATTCCTAAATTGAAGACACATCTTTAATATGGTAACAGTTTCCTTAAGGAGATGAGAGATCCAAAGAGGTCCTATAATAGTTTCAGAATATAGAAGTTTGCACTTGATCTACATCTTTATTTACACTGCTTTTTATTCAATAACTAATAATATGCCTGGTCACAAAAACCAAGAAAGAAATGAGGAGATTATATGTCTTAGATTTCTCCTATTTTTAAAACTTATATTTGGGATAGAGTATTTTATTTTTCATCTAGATATTTTTACATTAAAATGTCCAATAAAAGTGAGTGTTAGTCACTCAGTTGTGTCCAACTCTTTGTGACGCTATGGACTGTAGTCTGTCAGGCTCCTCTGTTCATGGAGTTCTCTAAGCAAGAAAACTGGAATGCGTTGCCATTCCCTTCTTCAGGGAATCTTCCTGACACAGGGACTGAACCCAGGTCTCCTGTATTGCAGGCAGATTCTTTACTGTTTGAGCCACCAGGGAAGCCCAAAATGTCCAATATCTGATGATAATTAATGGTTTTATTCTAGATATTTAGATGCATTAGTGTTGCACTAGCCTCTTGTTTTATCAATTGAATCTTTGAAAAGGAATGTTTCAGTACAGCTCAGTCCCCAAATGAGTCTTATTTGAAAGGAAAGAAGTTGGAAAAAGGGAATCTGCAATAATAGAGACTCTTCAGCACAACCATCCCTAGGAGATACAGTGCTACAAAGTTATTAAAATAGTAATAAACAGGGAAAGTGGAGATCAGACACATAGGACACTTATCAAGGAGTGAGCAGCTTATATGTGTTCTTGAAAAGACAGGTAGGAGGAAAAACCAGCAGAACAAAGTCTCACTCTGAGGATTTCGTGTAAGTGGACCACACAGATACCAGCTCTTTGCTGTCCCTGGGAGAGGTGAAAAGAAAGCTCTGTACATCAGCAGGAGACTGACCTCTGCCTCCGCCTCCACATTCTTCTTTGTTTTAACATTCCAAGTGCAACTGACAGCACTCACCCCTGCTGTCCACCTCCTCAGTTCCTGTTCATGCTCTGCTGAGTGTTTCTGAACAAACTAAACTTTAGACTGGACTCCTTAGAGTAAATTGGTTCTCTACCTCTTAGTTCAGTGAAAATTCTTCCCACGTGGTAGTATTGCCTGTAGTATAATAGAAAACCCCATTATCAGCAAGTTTCTAAACTTCAGGCACAATGGATGGATTTCATGCTTTATTTGCACAGAGATTTTGACATCCAGTATATTCATTTGTCTCCAAGGATTTTGATTATGCTTCTTAGCCTCCCAATCCTTGCTATTCACTATTCCTTTCCAAATGTAACTTAGCAGGGTATGCTGTGATAGAAGTAAGAAGCACATGTCATGGTCTCAGTTGGAGTAATTTCATGTTTTTCTGTCACTGGGCAATAATGAATCTATGTTTTCCCCTCTTGTCTGAGAAACTATACCTTGTATGGGAAATTCTGTCCTCTCAAAATACATATGTTGAAGTTCTAATCCCCCTAGTACTCCAGAATGTGACTGTATTTGGAATGGAAGTTTTAAAGAGGTAATTAGATTAAAATGAAGTCATATGAGTGTGCCCTAATCCAGTGTGACTGATATTTATGCGAGTTGATTAGGACACAGACACACACAAAACGAAGATCATGTAAAGACAAAGGGAAAAGATGGCCATGTAAAAGCAAAGAAGAAAGGTATCAGAATAAAATGAACCCTGCTGAAATTTTGACTTGGGACTTCTAATCCAAAATGAGAAAATAAAGTTCTTTGTTTTAAGCTGCCTAGTCTGTGATACTTTGCTTTGTTAACCTAGAAATATACCATAATACTACTTTTAGTATGGTGTATTAGTTAAGAATGTGTACTTATAAATCATACCGTTTTATTCAAATCTTGATTCTGCTAGTTACTTAGTCTGAGATTATGAAACAGCTACTTAATTTTTAAGTGTTAAACATTTATTTTACAAATTATGCAAAAATTAAAATAATCCACACGAACTTCACAACCCATGTAAAAGCTAAACAAATTTTAGCTATCTTTATTATTACTAAACAGTCTAATAATTATCATGATTTTATTAGACTATTATCATTATTTAGGAAAAAATGGTTTTTATGAAAACAAGAAGGGTTATATGTCCCCATATGAGTTTAAACTGTATAGCTTTCTACAGATGTTAACACTTGTTATGTTTTTATAGTTCAATTTTCCAACTTTGCTTCTTATGAAGTAAGAAGCACTTGCAATATGACTTCAACAATGAGATGATGTCGTAAGTGAACAGAAAGCAAAAAAAGTGCAAATCATTCTTGAATTACATTATAAAATATGAAATTTGTATAGAAAGTTATATGAAATAGATTAAATATGAAAAGGGTTTTCCAATTTTTGGTGGCAGAGATCTCAGCCTTTTGATTCAGTACTGTATTGCTAACGTTCATTATTCAAATAGGTAAAAACAGGTGGTAGGTCTTTAAAATCATGTATTAATCAATTTGAAGAAACAGTATAAGGGGAATGTGAGAGAGCATCCCACTAAACACTCAGATGAAGAACACATTTCTGAAGGTAATATAGTGTATAAAACAAAAGAAAAACAATTTATAAAGAGGTCTTATGTATATAAAAGGTAGCATAAAGGTATCACTTCATGAGCTAGTTTATTCTTTTTTTTTTTTTTATTGTTTTTGCCAATGACATGATATCGCCATGGGTTTACATATGCTTCCCCTCCAGAACCCCCCTCCTTCCTCCCTCCCCCCCTGGAAATCTCGCTGCACCAGGCCCGAGCATCAATCCTGGGCTGGCAATTGATTACACATATGATAATTAACATGTTTCAATGCCCTTCTCCCATATCATCCCACCCTTGCCCTCATCCACAGAGTCCACGAGTCTATTCTATACATCTGCGTTCCTTTTGCTGTCTCGCATGTTGGGTTCTTGTTACTGTCTTTCTAAATTCCATATATATGCGTTAATATACTGTATTGTTGTTTTTGCTTCTGGCTTACTTCACTCTGGATAATGGGCTCCAATTTCGTCCATCTGAGTAGAATTGCTTCAAATGAATTTTTTTTTAATGCTGAGTAATATTCCATTATGTATATGTACCACAGCTTTCTTATCCATTCGTCAGTTGATGGGCATCTAGGTTGCTTCCATGTCCTGGCTATTGTAAACAGTGCAGTGATGAACACTGGGGTACACATGGCTCTTTCAATTCTGGTTTCCTCGGTGTGTATGCCCAGCAGTGGGATTGCCGGGTCATATGGCAGGTCTATTTGCAGCTTTTTAAGGAACCTCCACACTGTTTTCCATAGTGGCTGTACTAGTTTGCATTCCCACCAACAGTGTAAGAGGGTTCCCTTTTCTCCACATCCTCTCCAGCATTTATTGCTTGTAGACGTTTGGATGGCAGCCATTCTGACTGGTGTAAAGTGGTACCTCATTGTGGTTTTGATTTGCATTTCTCTGATAATGAGTGATGTTGAGCATCTTTTCATGTGTTTGTTAGCCATTTTTATATCTTCTTTGGAGAAATGTCTGTTAAGTTCTTTGGCCCACTTTTTAATTGGGTTGTTTATTTTTCTAGAATGGAGCTGCAGGAGTTGTTTGTAAATTTTTGAGATTAATTGTTTGTCTGTTGCTTCATTGGCTATTATTTTCTCCCATTCTGAAGGCTGTCTTTTCACCTTGCTTATAGTTTCCTTTGTTGTGCAAAAGCTTTTAATTTTAATTAGGTCCCATTTGTTTATTCGTGTTTTTATTTCCAATATTCTGGGAGGTGGGTCATGGAGTATCCCGCTTTGGGTTATGGCAGAGAGTGTTTTGCCTATGTTATCCTCTAGGAGTTTTTAGTTTATTCTTAAACATCAAGACCCCCTAATGTCTTTCTTGGCACAACCAATTTTGATTCATGTTAAAAGACATAGTATCTTGTTCTCTCAGGCCACTACACATCATACATACCCACTCTTCAGCACTATGGTAGAATATCTGTCATATGTTATTTCAATAAAGCTGCTTTGAATAGAATTATTTTGGATTGATAGGGAATAAATACATTCTATGTCTCCTGCTTATGGATTCCTCTTGATATAAATTTATAAAATTAATAATCATGATGTGAGAGGTAGAAAAATGACCACCCAGAGTTGTCTATATCTTAATTACTGGAACTTGTGAAAATATTAGATTACACAGCAAAAGAGAATTAAGGTTCCAGATGGAATTAAGGTTGCTAATCAGTTGACTTGAGATAAGAAACTTACCCTGGACTATCTGGACTCTTAAAAGCGGAAAGTGAATTAGAAAATAGAACCAGAAAGAGAGTAGTATGAGACATACTTGGACGAATGTTACTAGCTTTGAAGATGGAAGAAACAAGCCATGAGCCAAAGAATGTGGGTGACTTCTAGATGCTAAAAAGATCAAAGAAATCATTTCTATCCTAAGGCCCCTAGAAAGAAGCAAAACCCTGCCAACACTCCAGTTCAGCCCACACTGATTTCAGACTTGTGATCTATAGAATTGTAAAATAATACATATGTATGGTTTTAAGCTGCAGAATTTGTGATACTTTTTTACAGTAGCAATAGAAAAATAGTGTACATGGTTCCCAGCTCACTTTAAAATACTTGCATTCTCTTCTATAGAATACAAATTCTTCTTCTAAGTTGGTACAGAGTGATTTGAAATTAAGTCATTTAATATCTATTCAAAATAGCCCCAGTATTACTCAACTTTGCCAAATAGTAGATCTGTTGAATGAATGTACATTAAACCAGCTTGTACTGATTGATTAACAGATAATTTACCAAATGTATTCAATTTGTTTGGGAACATGACTAAAGATTCCTTTTCTTAAAGAGTCCTCCTCTTTTGGTATTCTGTGGAACTACTGCAGATGAGACACTAATTAAAGATGATAGGGACAGATTTCATTCAATACTATTGTAATGAGAGAAAGAGCTAAGCTCATTTCCAGTATAGCAAAAACATTTAGCCATAAGAACCAATAAGAAATAACCTTTACAACATATATGCCAGCTCTGTTCAATAAGCCACTGTTATGAACTGAATGTCTGTGTACTCTGAATTTTATATTTTGAAATCTACTCCTCAATGAAATGGTATTTGGGGGTGGAGACTTTGAGAGGTAATTATGCCATGAAGGTAGAGCTCTCATGAATGAGATTTATGCCCTTCTAAGAAGAGGAGGGAGTTAAAGCTTGCTCTCTTTTGCCATATGAGGAAACTGTTGCACAAGCAGTCAGCAGTCTACAACCTGGAAAAGGGATTTCACCAGAACCAGTAATACTGTTACCTTGATCTTGGACTTCCAGCCTCCAGACGGTAAAAAATAAATTTCTGTTTATAAGCCACTCACAATCTATGGAACTTTGTTACAGCAGACCAAACTAAGATAGTCAAGTATGTAAGTCAACATTTAATTAGTAGCAGCATTAAAAATATGAACAGAAATAAACTGATTAATATATATATTATTTAACAGATAGATGCAAAATACCACAATTTTATCATGTGATCAACATAAAAAACATTGAGATATTTATGTTCTTTTCAATTGAAAAGTTTAAAAATCCAGTGTCTAAATTCCAATGAGTCCTATTTCATGAGCTCCATAGTCACACATGAGCTATGATTACTACATTGGATAACATGATTATAGACTCAAATAAAACCAATGATTTCTTATCTCATATTGTATTTTTATAGTTTTCAAATATATTGAGGAATATAGTTTCTTTCAATTAATTTTGAGAGAGTTAGGATAGTTAAGAGCTCAGATATACAGCTAGACTACCTGAATTCATGGTTTTGCTCTGCTGCTTACTAGCTGTGTAACATTGGGAGCTGTGTAAAGTTGGGAGCTGTGTAACCTTGGGTAAATTATTCTTTCTAATTAAATTTCTATATATATTTAAAACAAGAATAATATTAAGATTTAAGAGCATTGTTATGAAAATAATTAGTGGTCTGACACTGAAGGAGTGTAGAATATGTTACCTGTTTTCATTGCTGAACAACATCTAATAAATCTGACTACTTTGATTGTAAACATACTTGAACACTATATTTTTTTAAGGTATGAACATCTCGAATCTTTCTGTTTTCAGGGAACCAGATGATCTTCTCAACTATAATGGGTACTGAATGTGTGCCTTTTCAACTTTCCCACCCAGTGGGTTCAAAGTGATATTTGATTCAATTGCAATTTTTTTTCTGCACACAAATTACCAACTACAACTCAGACATTGCTACCATTGTACTAACAATGATCTTTATTTTCTCTTTCAGATATATTGTTTATAACCTGATCAATCCTAATTGTCTTCTTCCCAACAGTTGACAAAATCATTAATTTCATATCATCTATAATATATACCAAATACAAGGGATACAGCCTGAACAGAAAATATGCAGGTTTGGCATGCAAACATTTAAGGCCTTGTTTATCCTACAGAGCACTGAATAGGATGGCTTGAGAAATGCTAATGAGCAAAGTTTAGGAGGCTGTCTTAGTCTGTTCAGGCTCCTATAACTGAATACTTTGAAATGAGTGGCTTATAAACAACAGAAACCTATTTCTTACAGTTCAAGAGGCTACAAAATCCAAGATCAAGGCATTAGCAGATTTGGTCTTTGGTGAGGGCCTGATTCCTGGCCTAAAGACAGCCAGCTTCTCAGTGTGACCCCACAAGGCAGAAGGGTTGAGGGAGTTCTCTGGGGTCTCTTTTTTAAGAGCACTATTCCCTGTCATGAGAGCTTGTCCAAAGGCCCCACCACCAAATACCATTTTCCTTGGTATTAGGTTTCAACACATGAATTTTGGGTAAAACAAACTTTCCATCTAGAGCAGAGGCTTAGGGAGCCAACAAGAAGGTCACTTAATTACTTACATAAAACAAACATCTTTTACTTTTTTCCCTAGTGGTTTAGTCACTTAGTCATATCCGACTGTTTGCAACCCTATGGCCTATAGCCCACCAGCCTCCTCCATCTGTGGGATTTCCCAGGCAAGAATACTGAAGTGGTTTGCCATTTCCTTCTCCAAGGGATCTTCCCCACCTAGGGACTGAACCTGCAGCTCCTCCAGTGCAGTCAAATTCTTTACCAACTGAGCCACTAACGCACTTTCTATTGTTTTTAATCTCAAGAACATACAACAAGAAGCTCTTTTGTTCAAACAACCTCTTTTCCAACACATGTATCACCTCTCTATTTCCTATTTTGATCGTAGAACCAGTAATGTTTACAGCATTCTATGCTTGTCAGTTTATACTGATTTTAGAAATCCTCAATTATTCCAAATATATTAAATATATTTACTTATAATTATACACCTTTAAAACATAAAAACTGTATTTATTCACTCAAAGTAATGTATGTATTTATTATATATTTCAGATAATGGGGAGATAGGATGCTTAGTAAGTTCTCTTCATGACCTCATAGACTGTAGCCCCCCAGGCTCCTCTGTCCATGGAATTCTCCAGGCAACAATTCTGAAATGGGTTACCACTCCATTCTCCAGGGGATCTTCCCAACTCAGAGATCAAACAAGAGTCTCCTGACTTACAGGTGGATTCTTTATAGTCTAAGCTACCAGGGAAATCCTAATAAATTAAATTCCTATTATAAATGCTGAACCAAAGCATCTCCTTCATTACACAAAGTAGCTGCAGATCTTCGGTCTTCTAGTTAAGGGACCACATTTGACATGAAAAGGAAGAAAGTCAAGAAAGTTAACCTTTGCTGCAAGGGGTACATGTCCTCTTCATGCCTAGGAGGCTGAGAAGCTAATTTCAATCTGTAGGAAAGCAAATTATTGTTTTCACAGTCTTAGTATGACAACCAGAATACTTTTACTGTGTTATCTTCAGGTACTATTTTCATATGGAAAACACAGAAATAGTTGAGCGGAAAGGCCTATTCTATGTGTGTGTGTGTGCATGATCAGTCATGTCTGATTCTTTGCAAACCCCATGGACTGTAGCCCACCAAGTTCCTCTGTCCATGGGATTTCCCAGGCAAGAATACTGGAGTGGGTTGCCATTTCCTGCTCCGGGGGATCTTCCTGATCCAAGGGCAGATTGTGTCTGCTGCATCTCTGGCATTGGCAGAAGGATTCTTTACCATTGAGCCACCAGGAAAGTCCCTATTCTATGAGAGTCTCAACTGATAAGTATTTTAACATGTGTATGAAAATCAGAATCACTGATAGTGGTAGAATAATTGAATGAATGAGCCTAATTAATTACTTCCCTGTATCTGTTCCCTTTGCCCTAAAAATATTTTAACTCCTCTCAATCTGACACTAAGGCATCCCTGATAGCTCCAGTGGTAAAGAATCCTCCTGCAATGTGGGACACTCCAGTTTGATTCTTGGTTCAGAAAGATCCCCTGGAGAAGAGATAGGCTACCCACTTCAGTGTTCCTGGGCTTCCCTTCTGGTTCACCTGGTGAAGAATCTGCCCGCAATGCAAGAAACCTGGGTTTGATCCCTGGGTTGGGAAGATCCCTTGGAGGAGGGAAAGGCTACCCACTCCAGTATTCTGGCCTGCTGGAGAATTCCATGGACTGTAGAGTCTATGGGGTTGCAAAAAGTCAGACACGACTGAGTGACTTTCACTTCACTTCACAATCTGACAATGGGCCTAGCCATGTGATTTATTTTGCTCAAAAGGGGTGTTAGAATACACGACATGGATCTATGTCTCTGCTTTCCCTGTTGCAAATTTTGGTCCGCTCACTCTTGTTCCTTACCATAACTACCAGGACAGGGCTAGCTTAGTATGCTTCAGGCTGAGATATAAGCAAAAAGACTTTCCCCAGTTTTCCCAGCAAAGGCCATCCAGAATAACCTGACAATCAGTTTACTGCCAAACACAGAAAAGTACACTGAAACAAAATCAAAGAACAATGAATAGCAGATTTCCTATAACTTGAGTTGGTATTCCCAGCTCTCACACTCATGCCCTAAAATGGGCTCAGTGAGTATCCTACATGGTAGATAAGTATGCATTATGAAATATGTTCCATTTTGGAGACTGATTGGGGTGAAATATAGTCTCTGACTTTTTTTTTTAAATTTTCTTTACTTTATTGTGTTGGTTTTGCCACACATTCACATGAAACCGCCATGGGTATACATATGCTCCCCCTCCAGAACCCCCCTGCCTCCTCCCTCCCGATTCCCTCCCTCTGGGTCATCTCGGTGCACCAGCCCCGAGCATCAACCCTGGGTTGGCGATTGATTTCACATATGATAACTAACATGTTTCAATGCCATTCTCCCATATCATCCCACCCCTGCCCTCTTCCACAGAGTCCACGAGTCTGTTCTATACATCTGTGTTCCTTTTGCTGTCTCGCATTCAGGGTTCTCGTTACCATCTTTCTAAATTCCATATATATGCGTTAGTATACTGTATTGTTGTTTTTCCTTCTGGCTTACTTCACTCTGGATAATAGGCTCCAGTTCCGTCCACCTGAGTAGAACTGATTCAAATGAATTCTTTTTAATGGCTGAGTAATATTCCATGGTGTATATGTACCACAGCTTTCTTATCCATTCGTCAGTTGATGGGCATCTAGGTTGCTTCCATGTCCTGGCTATTGTAAACAATGCGGAGATGAACATTGGGGTACACGTGGCTCTTTCAATTCTGGTTTCCTCGGTGTGTATGCCCAGCAGTGGGGTTGCTGGGTCATATGGCAGTTCTATTTGCAGTCTTTTAAGGAATCTCCACACTGTTTTCCATTTAAATGGAATATCCACCTTAGTTATAATGAAGGATAATTTTTTTTTTCTGATCACTATTTCCATCTGTTCGAGTCTGCTTTATACTTTAAAAGGCAAAACTCAAATGTAAAGTTAACTTTGGAAACCCTAATAAATGAGCAGGATTAGCTGCGTAGAGCGTTCCCAGGAGGGAGGCACAGAGAAGCAAGCCCTGCAGGCAAGAGAACAGTGCATCTCTACTTGTACTGGGGTGAGACATCATCTCCCCTAGGCTTAGTTCTGCTAGCTTGTGAACAAAATCTGCATGGGAACCTATGGGGTTAAAACCCGGCCAAGAGCCTTTTGTGGAGAAGGAAATAATGTTTTTCCCTTGCCCATAATAAGCTGTGTGTGGATCTTGGTATGCCATTCTGAAACTTCCCATTTCAAAGAAGAGGAACATCAGTCTGAAAGCAGAAGAGCACATTATTTATTTAACATATGTAAATAATTATAAGGTGAAAAGAAGTCTTCACTCTCAAAAGGGAAGATGACATATGGCTAATGGATGCCAGTGTAGCATGTACGAATGTCAAGACATCATTCTAGAACTCCGGTCCATTTTCTCAACCTTTTGCATTTATCATTTCTTTAGAGATTTATAGCCTCTGAATTTCAGATTTTGGAAGTGTAGAGGCTATAACCATGAATAAAATATGCTGGTGTACATGTTATTAATCTCTCGTGCTGTTCTGGCACTTGTGTGGGGTCTAGCTGAATTTAGATGATAGCATATTCATTCTGTACAGCTTCTAATAAAATCTTTTCTTGCAACTATTTTTTTCTCTTAAAAATAAACTTTCAAGCTTATTTGGGTACCTACTCCAGAATGTAAGTAAGCCCATTCCTTTTCTCAGTGATATGAAAGATTGCAATGGGTAATGAGGAATGTACACTCTTGGGGAAAAAAATATTTTCTATTTAAAATGTTTAGAAACTGGTTTTCATCTGAGGTGGGGAAAAAGATTGGTACCAAATGTAACAAAATGCAGCAGTACACATTAAGTCAATTTTAATATACAGCAGATGGGGAAGTACAAATTCTAAATCATTTTAGGTGCAGTGCTTGAAACATAACTTACTCATAGTTTTCCAGTAAGATTAAAATTTAATAATGTTTCTTTATAAATAATCTAGAATCAAACTGATTTAGATTCTGGTGCAATCACAAAGATAGTCTCAAATTTTCATTTCAATTTTGCTTATTGTCAGTTATGAACTGCATATATGAATTTCTATATTTCAAGAGCTTTTCATTATGCAAAGATAAATATACAATTATACTACTATGGGATATATATAGAATTATATGCAAATGTCTTTCATACTTGAAAAATATGATTTACTTTTTAATAGAGTTTTGGAAATCTCATATAAAGATACCTTCCTAAAAAGTTGTGTCTAATGTATTTTTCTAATTGAAATATTCCAATATTTTGGTAACTTATAATTGATAGAAATGCACTCTAGATCATAAAAAATATTGATATATATTATTTCTCCTGTTAAAAGCAAATCTATTTATCAATGAAGAAGGTAATTTTTTTTTCTATGATTGTATATTTTTTTAACTGGATTTGATCTTTTGCTGGTAGAATATTTATTTTCATCCCTTTTGAATGGATTTCTAAATAGACTTTCAGTTGGCCTGTGGAATAATCTTGCCTTATTTATTAAGAAAACTGTAATCATCAGATCAAAGTATTTTTTATTCTATTGTTTCTTCCATTTAAAGGTAATAGAATTCAGAAATGTGGTTATGGAAAAACATCCATATTGTGGATTCAAAAAGTAACAACATATTTATCCAACATTAGATATTTCAGAACCTCTTGCTGTATTGTCTCTGATTTTCAAACTCACTCTTCTATATTTTGTTTTGTGGTATGGGGTTGGGGCTCTGCATAGCACATTTTTCTTGCTCAGCTGTTAGTTTCCACGCAGCAAGTAGTGGTGAGGCACTGACAGCCTGGAAGAAGAAGAAGGGATTTGATCCTTTGGTTTCCTTTTCCTGTAGCATCACCGGCATCAGTGCTGCTTCAGTGCATCAGGGTATTTGTTACAGTAATGGAAGTTAGTCTCAGTCTGTGGGTTTTTCCTGTGCTTTGAGAATATGCCTTATTTCACTCACCGCTTTCTGACAGCTACCAGCTGGCTAGCTCCTCCTTCTCAGAGGTCTGATTGAGTCCTGAGGACCACAGGCCTCCGATCTGATCACCTGAAGTTCAAGCGTTTGAGTTTGGAGCCTCAGTTACCCAACACTCCTTCTCAGAGAGGACTGAATCCTGATTTTGCAGGGTTCCTCCTGCAAACTTTAATAATCCAAACCTCTTCCCTTATTTTCTTCAGTCCTATTTCCTACAATTACTATCACTGTAATAGCATAGTATGTCCTTTCTGACTTTTCAGATCTCTAATACCTAGTTAAAAATTCTTTAAATTACATTTTCTGTTAGTTTAGCAAGAGTAGATTCTGTCTCCTGACCTTATTGGAAGGTGCTGAAGCAAGAAGCACTTACTAGTCAGTCCATTTCTAAATCTTAATTTTAAGATTAAGACCCCAATCTTAAGAGATGCATTTGTCCCCTTTTCAAGAATTTCATTATAAATACAACTACATGGTGAATGTTGAGGGAATACCAATTTAAGGTAAGTGTAAGGACAGGAATTAAAATATAGCTAGCTTCTCTTTATTCTAGATGTTTCCTTTAGTCATATTTAGGGAAGAAAAAGATTACTCACAGGTTATAGATAAGATTATTTTAAAATTTGAGTTTCTTCTAACCTCAGGAGTCTATAGATTAAAATATTTGCTTGACCTTTAATACAAGCAGGAACCCAATAATTCCAGCAATAATTACAAAAATATTACCACCTACCATTTATTAAGCATTTATTTTCCTGTTTATCTTAATTGAGGCCTTTTCAATTGTTTTCTTCTGTCTGAACTCAAAGCCTCCTTCTCATTTTCTGAAGCTGATATTTACACAACTATTCTAAGAAATCCTACTTTTAATTATGTCCTTACATTCAGAGAAGTTAACAGCTGTCAAGAGTAGCTACTGTGTTCTAACCACAGAACTGAACTGAGGTCATTCATTCATATTTTGGGCCCAAGGGCCTTAGTCGGCCATAACTTACAGGGTAAGTCTTATTACCATCTTGCACTTACGTGAGGAATGTGAGGCCTAGTGCTTGTATAATTCTCTTGATGGCACATTGTATAAAAATCAATATATCAATTCTGGTTTCCTCGGTGTATATTCCCAGCAGTGGGATTGCTGGGTCATATGGCAGTTCTATTTCCAGTTTTTTAAGGAATCTCCACACCGTTCTCCATAGTGGCTGTACTAGTTTGCATTGCCACCAACAGTGTAAGAGGGTTCCCTTTTCTCCACATCCTCACCAGCATTTATTGCTTGTAGATTTTTGGATGGCAGCCATTCTGACTGGTGTAAAGTTGTACCTCATTGTGGTTTTGATTTGCATTTCTCTGATAATGAGTGATGTTGAGCATCTTTTCATGTGTTTGTTAGCCATTTTTATGTCTTCTTTGGAGAAATGTCTGTTTAGTTCTTTGGCCCACTTTTTGATTGGGTCGTTTATTTTTCTAGAATGGAGCTGCAGGAGTTGCTTGTATATTTTTGAGATTAATTGTTTGCCCATTGCTTGGTTTGCTATTATTTTCCCCCATTCTGAAGGCTGCCTTTTCACCTTGCTTATAGTTTCCTTTGTTGTGCAGAAGCTTTTAATTTTAATTAGGTCCCATTTGTTTATTCCTGCTTTTATTTCTGATATTCTGGGAGGTGGGTCATAGAGGATCCTGTGTTCATCGCCGCATTGTTTACAATAGCCAGGACATGGAAGCAACCTAGATGCCTATCAACTGACGAATGGATAAGAAAGCTGTGGTGCATATACACAATGGAATATTACTCAGCATTAAAGAAAAATTCATTTGAATCAGTTCTACTCAGGTGGATGGAACTGGAGCCTATTATCCAGAGTGAAGTAAGCCAGAAGGAAAAACAACAATACAGTATACTAACACATATATATGGAATTTAGAAAGATGGTAACGAGAACCCTGAATGCGAGACAGCAAAAGGAACGCAGATGTATAGAACAGACTCATGGACTCTGTGGAAGAGGGCAGGGGTGGGATGACATGGGAGAATGGCATTGAAACATGTTAGTTATCATATGCGAAATCAATCGCCAGCCCAGGGTTGATGCTCAGGACTGGTGCACCGAGATGACCCAGGGGGAGGGAATCGGGAGGGAGGAGGCAGGGGGGTTCTGGAGGGGGAGCATACGTATACCCATGGCGGTTTCATGTCAGTGTGTGGCAAAACCAACACAATAAAGTAAAGAAAATTAAAAAAATCAATATATCAGTGGGTGCCAAAACTAGGTTTTATACTTTTGCTCAATGTATCAATTAAAAATATTGTATTGATTAGCATTAATGAAATATTTATAGATAGAATGCATTATAGGAGAACAGAATATGGCATCCCAAAATATGATGCTTTGACACAGGATTATTTTGAGCTGAAGACAACTGAGAAACAGGCCATATTGAAAAAGAATCCCCAGGCCTCATATCCTATTTCCTTCCCTAAAAGGAGGCTTAGACTCTTAGTCTCCTGGAGCAACTCTTTTATTTTTTTTTGGAGCAACTCTTATCAGCCCAGATGCAGAACAGAAAGGAATCTAAATAGCAAATCTAATAGCTGCCCTTGCATTAATTTCTTCTCCTATGTTTACTCTCCCATTGCCAGCTAGTCTTAAAAGCCTATACCCCTTTCCCTCAGTCTTAGCATTTTTCTACAAACTCATTGTTCGTTATTAAAATGCTATAAAAACCTATGAAGCTCAGCTGGTAAAGAATCTGCCTGCAATACAGGAGACCACAGTTTAATTCCTGGGTTGGGAAGATCTGCTGGAGAAGAGATAGGCTTCAGTGTTCTTGAGCTTCCCTGGTGACTCAGCTGGTAAAGAATCTGCCTGCATTGCAGGAGATCTGGGTTCAATCCTTGGGTTGGGAAGATCCCCTGGAGAAGGGAATGGATACCCACTCCAGGATTCTGGCCTGGAGAACTCCATGGACTGTATAGTCCACGGTGTTGCAGAGTTGGACATGACTGAGTGACTTTCACTTTCACTTTCATAAACCTATAAACCCCAAGTTCTAATCATTCCTTTGGGATACTAGCAGAGTTTCTCTTATGGGTATTCATGTTACACATGTTCATAAACTCTGGGATTTTCTGTCTTGCCTTTTGTCAGTTTAATTAAAAGGACCACATTTATAGAATTTAGGAGGTAGAGGAAAAAGTTTCTTTCCTCCCACTATAGTAGCCAAAGGGTTCGCTTAAGTAAACAAAATCTTAAGTACATGTTATCCTGTGCCTGGTTTTAGAAGAACAGGTTGGGCTATGGATGCTAGATATATTGTATAAAAGTGAAAAGTACTATCATTTGGGGTCATCACTTGCTAAAATGCTCCATTGCCTTTAGTACTGGCCACAGAATACTCCTAAGGAAAAATGTTTAAATACATTTCAGAATATTTTCCTGAATATTGATTAGCTAAAAGAACAGGTGGCCCTCCTTATTAGGATACAATTTTCAATGGAACTTTCTTGAAAAAAAAGTCCTAAGTTATTCTGAGATCTAGTAATGGATAAGAGAAGTGATATTGCCGTTTCCTTGTATGGATACAGACAATTCAGGTAAGCTACTACTTCTGGACAGGAAGGAAATGCAGGTGTCACTCTGTGTGGAGCAAATCAGTCCTTGGTGGTTTATGCTAATACTGGGAAAGGAGGGAAGAAAGCCGTGTTTTGAGAAAACCAGAGAATAGGATGAGGGCATGTCAAAAGTGAAATGGGGCATATGGTGTTTGAAGAAAACAGTAAAAAATCTTGAGAAATAGCCTTGCCAGTACACGTTTTATGGTGTCATAGTTAAGGTACCAAAAATGAAACTGCAAGGGATTTGACTTCAAGTTTCAAGTATATAATTATATAGATAATCGTGTCCTATTCATCACTTTCACAAAGTTCAGTTTAAGAAGAAAAAGACTTCCACTGGCGCTCAGAGGGACTAAGTTTTCATTTAAGACAGAATAAACTGATAACATGCTTTACAACTTGATATATGTTGCAAGGGACATTGTGTAACAGTATGGTGTAGACCACCTGTAACCAGAAGTTTAGCGAAAGAAAATTGAACTTGATTGGAAAAAATGTGGCCTTTTTATGGGCCACAATATGTGACCTGAACTGTATAATAAAATCTGAGCTCTGCTCTGCTCTGCTTAGTCTCCCTGTCATGTCCTGTTCTTTGCGATCTTATGGACTGTAGCCTACCAGGCTACTCTGTCTATGGGGATTCTCCAGGTAAGAATACTGGAGTGGGTTGCCATGCCTTCTTCCAAGGGATTTACCCAACCACGGGATCAAACCCAGGTCTCCCTCATTGCAGGCAGATTCTTAACCATCTGAGCCACCTGGGAAGCCCATTTGTCTATGGTGTAATATCAAATAGAGGCAACAGATTATGTGTCTTTTTTAATTAAAATCTGAGAATGTCACTTAAATGAATCAGGGAGTAAACAAAATAAAGAGAAGTATTTAGAATTTGTACTAACATTTATCTATCATTTTTCATATCTTAATAAGGGGCTTTCCCAATAGTTCAACCAGTAAAGAATCTGCCTGCAATGCAAGATACAGCCTGCAATGTAGGAGACCCAGGTTCAGTCACTGGGTTGGGAAGCTTCCCTGGAGAAGGAAATGGCAACACATTCTAGTATTCTTGCCTAGGAAATCTCATGCACAGAGGAGCTTGGTGGGCTACAATCCATGGGGTTGCAAAGAGTTGGACACCGTATCTTAATAACTCTGATTTTATGGGTCAGGCATTGTTCTAAATGTTTTACAAACATAACCTCATTGAATTCTCATGGAAACACTGCAAGTCTATTCAGGCCCTTGAGTATTATCCTTATGGGTGCCTGTTCAGTCACATCTGACTGTTTTGCAATACTGTGGACTGTAGCCTGCTAGGCTCCTTTGTCCACGGGATTCTCCAGGCAAGTATACTGGAGTGGGTTGCCATTTCTTTCTCCATGGGATCTTCTTGACTCAAGGACTGAACCATAATTTGGCAAATGAGAAAACAAACATAAAGGAAATATTAATAGTTGATGACTAAGTCATTTGGCTACCAAGTCAATGAAGTGGTTTTGAATCCTGTTGTTTGGTTTAAGAGGTTAAAGCTTTAACCAAAAGCATTCATGCCCATATTCCACATTAGACACTGTTGTTGCTGCTTAGTCACTAAGTCATGTCCAACTTTTTGTGACCTCATAGACTGTAGCCTGCCAGGATTCTCTGTCTATGAGATTTTCCAGGCAAGAAATCTGGAGTGGGTTGCCATTTTCTTCTCCAGGGAATCTTACTGATCCAGTGATCAAACCCACATCTCCTCTACTGGCAAGCAGATTCTTTACCACTGAACCTCCAGGGAAGCCCTCACATTAGACATGCCAACATCCAAATTTAGTATTTCTTCTATAATAGTTTCTAATTTGAGAATGCCTTTGTCATCTAGTAAATATGATTACTTTGAATACTGAAAGGTACATATTTTTCAGTCTCTCAGTCATGTCCAACTCTACTACCCCATGTACTGTAGCAAACCAGGCTCTCTTATCCTTCACAATTTCACTGGAGTTTGCTCAGACAAATGTACATTGAGTTGATGATGCCATGCAATCATTTCATCTTCTGTCGCCCCTTTTCTTCCTGACTTAGTCTTTCCCATCATCACGGTCTTTTCCAGTAAGTCAGTATTTTGCATCAGGTGGCCAAAGTATTGGAGTTTCGGCTTCAACGTCAGCATCAGTCCTACCAATGAATAATCAAGGTCAATTTCCTTTGGGTTTGACCAGCTTGATCTCCTTGTTGTCCAAGGCATTCTCAAGAGTCTTCTCCAGCAACACAGTTTGAAAGCATCAGTTCTTCGGTACTCAGCCTTCTATATGGTCCAACTCTCATCCTTACATGACTACTGGAAAAACCAGAGCTTTGTCTATAAGGACTTTTGTTGGCAAAATGATATCTCTGTTTTTTAATATGCTGTTTAGGCTTGTCATAGCTTGTTTAGGTTTGTCTTCCAATAGCTGCTTAGATTTGTCTTTGAAGGAGTATGGTACACAGGAAGGGATATAGAGGGAATTTTTAGGGATCTCTTTGTGAAAGATCTTCAGAGGTAAAGGAAGCAACTGAAACTGAATTATTCTTACAGCTAAAACACTGAGATTATGAAGAGAAATGAAAAAGTCACATGAACATTTCTTTTATCCTGCACCATTTCTTTCCCTCCCATGCATATACAGTATAATTTAGGCAGTCACTATGTAGATGAACAATTTTAACTTTTTATTGTTTTCAGTTCAGTTCAGTCACTCAGTTGTGTCCGAATTTTTGCAATCCCTTGAACCGCAGCACGCCAGGCCTCCCTGTCCATCACCAACTCCCAGAGTACACCCAAACCCATGTGCATTGAGTTGGTGATGCCATCCAACCATCTTATCCTCTGTCATCTCCTTCTCCTCCTGCCCTCAATCTTTTCCAACATCAGTGTCTTTTCCAATGGGTCAGCTCTTCACATTAGGTGGCTAAAGTATTGGAGTTTCAGCTTCAACATCAGTCCTAAAAATGAACATCCAGGACTGATCTCCTTTAGGCTGGACTGGTTGGATCTCCTTGCAGTACAAAGGACTCTCAAAAGACTCTTCTCCAACACCACAGTTCAAAAGCATCAATTCTTCAGTGCTCAGTTTTCTTTATAGTTCAACTCTCACATCCATACATGACTACTGGAAAAACCATAGCCTTGACTAGATGGACCTTTATTGACAAAGTAAAGTCTCTGCTTTTTAATATGCTGTCTAGTTTGGTCATAACTTTCCTTCCAAGGAGTAAGCGTCTTTTAATTTCATGGCTGCAATCACCATCTGCAGTGATTTTGGAGCCCAGAAAAATAAAGTCAGACACTGTTTCCGCTGTTTCCCCATCTATTTGCCATGAAGTGATGGGACCGAATGCCATGATCTTAGTTTTCTGAATGTTGAGCCTTAAGCCAACTTTTTCACTCTTATCTTTCACTTTCATCAAGAGGCTCTTTAGTTCTTCCTCATTTTCTGCCATAAGGGTGGTGTCATCTGCATATCTGAGATTATTGATATTTCTCCCGGCAATCTTGATTCCAGCTTGTGCTTCATCCAGCCCAGCATTTCTCATGATGTACTCTGTATATAAGTTAAATAAGCAGGGTGACAATATACAGCCTTGATGTACTCCTTTTCCTATTTGGAGCCAGTCTGTTGTTCCATGTTCAGTTTTAACTTTTGCTTCCTGACCTGCATACAGGTTTCTCAAGAAGTAGGTCAGGTGGTTTGGTATCCCCATCTCTTTCAGAATTTTCCACAGCTTACTGTGATCCACACAGTCAAAGGCTTGGGCATAGTCATTAAAAAAAAAATGAAGTTAGAATTTCCATGGTTATACATCTTTCAATATATCATTCAAACTCAAGCAAATATTTAGCTTCTTGGTGCCAGTTAGTACTTGGTTTTCAAAATAGATGATCCTACTCTATTGTACCTACTGTTATAAATGGATACAGAGGAAGACTGCATTCTCTGACTACTTGTTCCTGGTGCACTTTATGTTTGACTTCAACAGTAACTCCCTTGACTGCGTATCTCAACATGTTTATCTGTAGCAATTGCCTTCAATTGCTACAGTTAGTATTTAACTATCAGCCTAAGAGAACAGTGCCTCTGAGAAAGCATCTGATCATAATTTCTTCCTTTGTCTTTAATTTACAATTACAGATCCCATCCAAATATTTTGCTCCATATGCATATTACAATAGCCCAAGAAACTAGAAATCGAATAATGAATTTGAAGAACAGACAATTTCAAAAACACAAAAATCATGAATATGCATAAAACCCCTCTGTACCATTCAGTTCACCACACACACATCCACAAATACTTCTTTGAAATCACATCTTTGTAACTTAGAGCAGTCTTTAAAAAGTGAAACACTCACTTAACTCTTCATCCCAGCTAGACTGCAAAATTCTCTGGTGAAAATTAGGTATTTTGGAGAGCATTTTAGGTTGTGCAGATGAAAAGCACCCTAATAGTCTGAAGAGTTTATATACTCTAACACCTTTCTGCTGAAAATTGGTTCTAGGATGCCCTAGTGACCCCAAACGGTCCATGGTAAAGTGCATCTTTGAACATCTAGGGTGGGAAGGGGTAATTTAGCTACTGAAGAAAATTTAAATCACAGACTGCTCTGTTGTCTAAATCATCATCAGGGGGCAAATGACAATTTTGAAAGCTGCATTAACCACGTAGAAAAACACATAGAGAGATTCTCTAGAGGCCTAATCGGAGAAGGCAATGGAAACCCACTCCAGTACCCTTGCCTGGAAAATCCCACGGATGGAGGAGCCTGGTAGGCTACAGTCCATGGGGTCGCTAAGAGTCGGACACAACTGAGCGACTTCACTTTCACTTTTCACTTTCATTCGTTGGAGAAGGAAATGGCAACCCACTCCAGTGTTCTTGCCTGGAGAATCCCAGGGATGGGGGAGCCTTGTGGGCTGCTGTCTATGGGGTCGCACAGAGTCGGACACGACTAAAGTGACTTAGCAGCAGCAGCAGCAGCAGAAGCCTGATGGAATTAAGGCTCAAGTTTCTGCTAAAGGCGAGTCACTTTCTTTAGAGTCAGGAATTTGGTAGGGGCTTCTGCTTCCAGGTCAGAAGGCACAAAGTCAGTCATTAACAGTGAGTGAGGAAGCATTAGATAAGGAGAGATGATGATCACAGTGATGGAATCTCCCAGCACCATCTTCAAGGCCGAAGTACTTTAAAGTATTAAGCTTTGGTGGCTTAAGGATGTTGGTATACTCAAGACTTTTAATGTCCAACTTAGAATAATTTGACATTGTGGGAAAAGAACTAGTTTTCCTAGTGTGAAATATGTAGAAATGAGACCAGCAACTCTGTTGTGCTACAGCCTATTAAAGATGCAAATTAAAAATATCAAAATGCATGGAAATTTGCTTAACCTTTTACCAAGTGTAAATCTTTAATCTGATCTTAATATGAATTTCTTCGATTTACTAAAGTTTAATAACACACTGAACTTGTGAAGTGTTAACAATACCTTTAGTGGTCAAGTATTGCATTTTAGAAAAAGGTTAATTTGAAATCCAGTCAGGAAATCATATTACATTGCACGACATATATCTGCTTTAGTGAAGAACTGACAAACAGAAAGTGCCTCAGAGGAAAAATTTCACTAAATTAAAAGCAAAAGATTAATGTACTTGGAAATGAATTTGCATTCAACTGTAAAACAATGCTATTATGCCACTTTCTTACTTCATCTTAAAAAAAAAAAAGTAACCAGTCATTTTGGGGTACCTGTTACTAAACTAGAGGTTATAGAATGCAAAATGGAATTGAAGACTCTTGAGTTAAAAGAAAAATCCAACAGAAAATTTTATTTATAAACATGAGCTCTCACTCAGTATTTTATTGGTGAGTTACTTTGTTATGTTTTTAACTTGTCTGTTTTTTTCGTTTTATAATAAACTTTAATTAGCCACACTACATTAAAAATGTAAAATATATCATGCAGGACAACTGCTATAGTTTTTAGAATATGATTTAATTTAGCAATTTCAGAAGTTGCATTAATAAAAACAATACAATATCTGAATGACAAGAAAATAAGGCAGTTCCTTATGCTTATACAGGCCATGTCTTTCATATTCTCTGAAAATTAGACTCCCAAAACATGTCATAATTACTTGAACTTGTCTGCAGTATCAGGAAGAATAGTTTAAAATCACTTTATCACATGCCAAACCACAGTCCATCTCTGACAATGTAAATTAGTTACTACTAAAAATAAGGGATGATGATTAATTACCTTAGAGAATACCTGCCAGAATTACTAGTCACTGGAACCAGATTCCTTACTGAAACATACCCTGCAATAATTTAAGTACTTGCTTCATCACTTCCCCTAGTCCAAGACACAGACTTTATGGTTGGAAAAAAAAAATAAGAACATATTCTTGAGATGTCTTCATTTTGCTAACAGAGTAAACAAATAAATAAACCATCATATTGATTATACCTACTGATATCAAATGCTAATTTTATCCATGTCTAACTCAAAGATGGCCACATAGAATGGTGTATATCACTGTCAAATCTGCCTTCCATCTCTAAAACTGTAATTTAAATCCCCTCCAGTATTTAAACTAATTTTTTATTGTTATTTTTTGCATTCATGGAGATCAGTCCTGACAGTGACAGAATAACATATTCATTGAGCTAATGCATATCTAGTGGCACAGAAGATTAATTTACTAAATATCACCTTTGAAATTTAAATAGGTTTTAAATTCTGACAACTGAGGTATTCACTTACTCATATTATCAGATAAAAATTTCATATTTTAATGATTCTAGACTTCACTGAATTCTAATTTTCAATTCCTAATGCATTCAATTTGTAAACATTTTACTTTTATAAATTTGGCTTGCACTGTTATTTACTGTTTGCAGTAATAAAAATTCTGCTAATAACAAAATGCTGTTTTCTAAAGAACAATGAAAAAAGTCTCTGAAGGAAACACCCTTCTTCCTGAAAATTATTTAGTTTTTAGACATGAAAAGAAATTCAAATTCTCTTGTGCCTTTCCTCCTCCTTTCCTCTCTGTTCATTTTCAAATAGCACCTAGAGTAATTCTTTTTATGACTGAATCAAATCAGTTCACTCCACCAATCAAAATTCTTTCAAATGGCTTCTAATTCAATTTGTAATGTACTGCAAAACTCTTAAATAGGTGGTGGACTAGAATAATTTTTCCCATACTTATATCTTAGATTTTACTTTTAGCATTATGTCCTCTAACTAAATGAATAAAACTTACAGTGGTCTTTAGTGTTTACAAAATTCAAGGTTTTATATATGTCATTTGTCTCTTACAATTGAATTATTGAGTTTTCTTTCGATTTCCCTTTACTCTTAGCCTATGTAATTAATATTTACCCACAGATATCCTTTTATTTTCTGATATTTTAACACATACAACCAGAGCCACCACCATCACTATCATTACTAAAATCCTTCTGTTATATTCTTCCACAAAACTATTTTTCTATGTTAAGACAGAAAAATGCATGACATATTTTTCCTTCCTCAAATATAGAAATATGTGAAACATGTACATATATTTAGGTCTTTACTTTGTATACCATGTTTTTTATAGATTTATCAACAAATTAATATAATGAAAATAGAGAATATATATATATATATACATATATACATATATGAAAAAAAAAGCATGTATAAAATCTTGATGACTGCTCACACAAGAAGAAATAGACAATCTGAATGGCCCTCTTTCCCCTTTATAAGATTGAATAAATTATTAGCCATTTTCCAAAATAGAAAGCACAAGTCACAAAAGGATGGTGAACTCTACCAAGCATTTAAGGAAAATTTTAAACCAATTACCTCCATTGCCTCTTTCAGAAGATAGAAACTGAGGCTGTATTTCCTAACTCATGAGGTCAGCAGTACTCTGACTGAAGACATTAGAGAAAACCAAAGACATTAGAAAAAACTACATACCTATATATCTCATAAACATATGTGAAAAATTCCTCTACAAAATATTAGCAAACCATGTCCAACAATACTTTTAAAAATTATATATCAAGACCAAACAGGGTTTATCTCAGTGATACAAGACTGGTTCAACTTTTGAAAACCAACTATTGCAATCTATCACAGAAACAGACTACAGCAGTTAAATCATATGATGTTACAACAGATGCAGAAAAATCATTTGGCAAAATCCAACACCTATTAAAAAATAATCTCAAGAAACTAGGAAAAGAAGACAACTTTCTCAACTTGACAAAGAATACCTATTAAAAACTTACAGCTAACATCATTGTTAATGGTGAAAAACTTGAAACTCTCCTACTAAGCTTTATTCATAATTGCCAAAACTTGGAAGCACCTGAGATGTTCTTTAGTAGGTGAGTAGAAAAATACACTACATCCATACAGTACAGCATTATTAAACACTATAAAGAAATGAGCTATTAAGCCATGAAAAATACAGAAGAAGCTTAAATGTCTATTAGTAAGTGAAAGAAATCTATCTGAAAAGTCTGCATACTATACAAGCCCCACCATATGACATTTTGAAAATGGCAAAATCATTGAGACAGCGAAAAATCAAGTGGTCACCAGGGGTAAAGGGGAAGGAAGAGATGTATAGGAACAACACTGGAGGATTTTTCAGGGCTGTTAAAATACTCCGTGTGATACTATAATGATGCATATGTATCATTTCACATCTGTACAAATCCACAGACTGCACAATACCAAGAATGAACTCTAATGTAAACTATGGACTTTAAATGATAATGATGTGTCAATGTAGGCTTATCAGTTGTAACAAATATGCCACTCTGTGGGCACTGTCAATAGTAGGGGAGGATATAAATATGTGGACGTAGGGTTATATGAGAACTTTTTGTACTTTCTGTTCAATTTTGTTGAGAACCCAAACCTACTCTAAAAAGTAAATTTCTTTAATTTAAAAATGTTGACCATGTCTCTGAGAAGGATAACAAAGAAATAAGGACTTCATTTGTAAAGAGCAGTATGGCAGTATGTCACTAAGATTATTTCTAATTTGCAAAATATGTAACTACAAAAAATAAAGATAAACAATAATAGATACTAAGGCAGACACCAAAATCAAGTTTAAGTGAATGTAAATATGATGAAGAAATTGATGATCCAATTCAATACATCAATAGGATTATAGAAATATAAGCAAATTAGGTAATTAATCTCCTACCACGTATTTATCCTTAAAAATATTATTCAACTTTTGCAGCCTAATAGGTAAAATAGAAAGATGAACTAAATAATCTCCAAATACCTCTCAAGATTTAAAATGATGAAATCTTAAAACCAGTGTTCCTTAAAACCAACTAAGTTCCCAGGGCTGTGAAATATAATAGGAATATAAGACTCAAAATGTAGTATAATATGGAAGAAGGATAGTTCACAGAATAAAAGGTTTGAAAGAAAAGTAAAATGCATGAAGCCTAGGTTGAAAGATGATGAAAGACAGAAAGGTTTAGAAAAAAGATGAAAATAATGTCCTTAGACAATGAGAAACAGAAAGGTAGATTGAAACAACACACACAAAAGGGAAAGAAGAAAAATTAGAGAACAGTTCTGTTGAAGGTCAATTTAACCTTCACATCAAAGTATAACTCAATTTCTTAGATACATTTTGAGCTTAGTACTGTCTTATTAACTTAATTTTCTCTGACTGCAGCTAGAATCTAAATGTGATTCTTATGAGTGCTGAGCACAGAAAGGTGTGTAACTGGCTTATGGGTCTTGAAGGTTAGTGGGCACATTCAGCCAGTAATCACCACAGGAATTTGATCAGATTTGGAGGACAAGCACACCCCTAGATAAAATCTAGTGTGTCTGGTACATTAGACTCCGTGATATGCCATGAGAGAGTCTCCCATTTGTAAGATGTCTCCCTTCATTCCTAGCTCAGCAGGACAGAAACTTATAAGGTAACAACTGTAGTGGCTAAACTAGTAAAGAATATGCCTGCCAATGCAGGAAATACGGGTCCCTCAGTCAGGAAGATCCTCTGGGGAAGGAAATGGCAACCCACTCCAGTATTTGTGCCAGGGAAATCCCATGGACAGAGGAGTCTGGCAGGCTATAGCCCATGGGGTCTCAAAAGAGTCGGAAGTGACTGAGTGACTAAATAACAACTGACTTACAAGAAGAGCTCTTTGCCTAGAAATGGTAAAGTTCAAGTCATGACTCAGCCGCTCATTGCCACTAATGTAGATTTACCTTATCAGTCGTCTGGGGTTTTCAGGAGCTAGTGGCTGTGCCCATTTCATTCAGGATTAGAGGAATCCTGCCCAGGAATGATAAGAATTAACATTAATTCAATGTTTTGTTTCCCTCAGAAACTTGAAACACATTTCATATGGATTAACATATATAATTCTCCTAAGAATTCAATGATGTGTTCTCACTGATACTCTCAGTTTACTAAAGGGGGTAAGTAAGGATTTTATGAATGAGGCCCTGAGACACAAGTGGTTTATGTAATAATATAACCGATGTTACAATACTAGTAGTAATCATGCCGGCAGGATTATATTGAGGCAGTCCAAGTTCTTATACTCTTTATTTATCTGCACTTTTATACTTTATCCTCATGAATTTCAAGACAAAAAAATGAAGTATTTCTTCCTTCAAATTGTTATTCAGTCATTCTCCTAATTCTGTTGTCTTAAAGTTTAGAGATTTTTGCTATAGACTATTCAAAAGATAAAAATCTGCCCTCTTGTGATTAAAGTCGGTTTTGGATAGCAAATGCCTTGTGTAAATGAAAAGGGTTAACACCAGTGTCATCTGTCCCAGAATATATACATGGAATGAGAGTTATCCAATTTGAATCCTTTCTTGGTAGCCTCCCTTTTCCTGAGACAACATTTCTGTAGTAATGAATAGCTACATTGTGATTGTACCAGAAACTTGTATGTTACTAATATCTTAAATCAAACTATTCTCACATTATATATTCAGCTGAAATCTACATTCCTTAATAACATATTCTGAAAAGAGCTGTAGGTAGTTTTCATGCAGGCCTACATGTGAATGAGTTTCTTCAGATCATCTGCCAACAGCAGGTTTTGAAGGTAGGATGAGCAGAGTAAGCTTTGGGTGATAGTGAGAGAGACGGATGAACACGTGTCTTTAATGGGATGAAGCCTCTAAGCATTCAAACTGGTGACCTCAAGGACACACATTTCGTGCATTCCAGTTTTGCTGGTGGCCTGTCTTGCCCTTTCTACTTTCTCATCCCCACCAGGGATGATAAGTTCAATGGAAATCGAGATGTTTCAGAAAAATTCTAAAATAAACCTCAAATACTTGTTTAGAGAATTCCAGTGATTTAAGTGAGATGTGACAATGGATGAAAACCACACTGTTAAAAGTGGTCTCACTCCCTCTTAAAGCTGTCTGAAAAAGAATACTTTTATCTTAGGAAGTTACATTCTCAAATTTGAGTCCTTAAATCAGGGTTGTTGAAACCTGGTTTACTGGTTCAATTCCAAATGTGAGATAATACAATACAAACATAACCCAATTAAGTTTCAAGAAGAATCCCTTCAGTTGCACTAATCATTGCTTTAGATGCTTTGGTAGATTTTTATATCTATGTAAAGATATTAGTGAAGGGTTTCACTTTTGCTCTATTTTCTTAAGTTGACTGAAAAAAAATTATTCTTCCCATTCGATCTACATTTCATATTTTAGCCCATAATTTAAGGCTACATTCTAGTCACAGTGCACGTCTATTTAGTAATTTTGATAATTTGCCAGTTCTGAACATATTGCCTATCATATGATTTTTTTCTATAGTAACTCAACCAGGGACTCAGAAAAAAACTATATCAAAATTGTATCTCCTGAAATGCCATGCAATTTGCAGCAAATGTTCTGTCAATTTTATAACTTGTATAGTGAAATGAGCACTGACTCGATGGTGACAAAATGAAAGATAATGGAAAACCTCACTATTGTGCCATTCCTTTCATCATATGCAAGTATAATTATATTCACTATGAACCGTTGACCTTCATATTATTTTTTATCTTCAGTTCAAGTCTTATCTTAGACCCAATTATTGCAGATGCTGTCCACTGCTTTGAAACTCTGTTGGGCTGATGGTCAAATACATGGAGTCACAAGTTTTTGACAGGTGTTAGCGTCTATGGACTTTTGCAGTGAACCTTAAGTGGTCTTAGCAGCTGCTGAATGCCTACACATAATGAAGGTAAATTTGAACAATTTAACTGACACCATTTCTTAAAATTGGTCTAAAGAAACTCTGCTTGTAATGCCAAGAAACACTATTTCTCTAGCAGAAGTAAAGTTAGGTACTGAGATATCCATTCAGGTGACAAATCCTATTTGATTTCCTACTATGTGTCAAGAAGTCTACCAAGCACTGGGGACAAATGTGAGACAAATTTCTCTGACCTCAGACAGTTGTAGTTTCACTGAAGGAAACAGATATTAAATTTAAAAAAATAGGAACATGTAAATCTTGGTATTCTCATTATTTCTACATGTCAACATTTTTCCTATGTGCTGCATACTTTTTTAAGGGATCTTTCTTTTGGCTAAGTATGAAAGCCTTTTATTTCTTCTAAACTGTACTTTGCTTTTGTTCAGAATAAAATACAAAGTCTATTTTTTTTTTGACTACCAACAAATTATTGAAAAGAAACTCTACCCTCCTTAATTGTTATTTCTTTTCTGGACCTTGCATTTTATTAACATAAACTGATTCAATTTATTTTCCATTCAAAAATAAAATTTTTGATGCATAATTTACTGTAATAATACATGCTTTAAGCATAAAAGTTTAATGAATATTGACAAATATACAGCACCACGAAAATCAAAATATAGAGTATCTGTGTCAACCTAAAACCAGTAGGACTTTTTGTAGTAAATTCTCAGACTGCCCAGGTATCCACTGATCTATTTTTTTATCACTGTAGATTTGCTTTATCTTTCTATAATCATAAAAATCTTACAAGTGGAATCATCCAGGGAGTTCTTATTTGTGATTGGCATTTTTCATTTAGCATATTTTTGAGATTCATGTATGTTGTTATGTGAATCGGTAGTTCATTCCTAATTATTTTTGGGCAGCCAACCAGGTTTAGATACAATACAATCTGTTTATTCTTTTACCTACTGATGCACATTTGGGAGGTTTCCAATTTCTGTCTATTATATACAAAGTTGACACAAATAATTTTGTACAAGTTATTGTATGGACATATTTTTGAGTGTATGAATAGGAGCGGAATTGGTGGATTGTATGTTAAGTGTATGTAAGTAAGAAATTGGTTGTATTCCCACCAAGAGGTGAAAATACTAGGTATTTTCAGTCTTTTAATTTGAACAGTCTAATGATGATGTAGTCATATCACATTGTAGTTTCAATTTGCACTTTACTAATTTCTAATATTCTTCTGAATGCCTTTGCAGTTGCTTTGGGGCCATTAATATATTTTACTTTGTGAAGTATCTCTTCAACTGTTTTCTTATTTTTAATCAAAATGGTTGTCCTTTTATTACTGAGTTGAAAGATATACATATATTTGAAAACTATATGAGGTTTGTGACAAATTTCAAATAGGGTAGACAAATATTTCCTAAGATATATATATATATATATGTATATATATGTATATATATATATATATATCTGAAAAATACATATGTGGTTCACCAAAATGTTTGTTAAGATTTCTCCATAGAATGTTATGAAAAAAAACAAGTAAACTTTCTGGACAACCCAATATATCTACTTTTCTATCCTCCATATATCTATTCATCTATATTTGTCTAGACTGCATTTTGAACAAGTCTATATGGACATATATATATATATTTTCACATTTTCTTAGGTAAATAACCAAAAGTAGAATTGGTGGATTTTATGTTAAAGAAGGATAGATAGATAGATAGATAGACAGACAGATAAATAGCTGTTTTCTAGTTGTGAAACCCTTGTCTACCCCAGGGTCACAAACCTTATATATTTTTAAAAGAATTTTCATAGGTTTAGCACACATATATAGATTTAAGATCCATTTTAAATGAATTCTGTGTATGGGGGAGGGATTCAGGTAAGGGTTCATTTTTGTTTTTCCATATGGATACAGAGTTGTTCCAGCACCTTTGCATCATTGTTGATGATCAATGCAGCACCCATGTGTAGATCTATTTCTGGACCCTCTGCTTTGTTTCATATATTTATTTTAATGTCAATACCACACTGTTTTGATTAATGTAGCAAATAAATCTTCAAGTCAGATAGCAAGTCAAAGAGTTTTCCAAAGCTCATTTGCCTGCATATCTAGTTACTTCTCAGTTTCATATACATTTTGTAATCATCCTATCAATTTCTATCATTATGCTTTCATTTTGATTGGAATTACACTGATGTGTAAAGAAGACAATGGCACCCCACTCCAGTGTTCTTGCCTGGAAAATCCCATGGATGAAGGAGCCTGGTAGGCTGCAGTCCATGGGGTTGTTAAGAGTCGGACATGACTGAGCGACTTCACTTTCCCTTTTCACTTTCATGCACTGAAGAAGGAAATGGCAGCCCACTCCAATGTTCTTGCCTGGAGAATCCCAGGGGCAGGGGAGCCTGGTGGGCAGCCGTCTATGGGGTTGCACAGAGTCGGACACGACTGAAGCAAATTAGCAGCAGCAGCAGCACACTGATGTGGGGCTTTCCAGATGGTGCAGTGGTAAAGGATATGCCTGCCAATGTAGTAGAGGCAAGAGATTCAGGTTCCATCCCTGGATTGAGAAGATTCCCCTGGAGTAGGAAATGGCAACGCACTTTAGTATTCTTGGCTGGAAACTTCCACAGATAGAGGAGTCTGTGAAGCTACAGTCCATGGGGTCTCAAAGAGTTGGATACAACTGGGCACTCATGCAGGCACACTGATGTGATAAATCAATTTTAGAACTCACATTTTAAAAATATTGTCTCTAAATATGAACAAAATACATATCTTCAATTATTTGTCTGTTTCAGTACCTGTCATCATTTTTTTTTTTTTTTTTTTACATAGAGATCTTGCTGGTGGCCCAGATGGTAAACCATCTGCTTACAATGGGGGAGACCCGAGTTTGATACCTGGGTTGGGAAGATACCCTGGAGAAGGAAATGGCAATCCACTCCAGTACTCTTGCCTGGAAAATCCCACAGATGGAGGAACCTGGTATGCTACAGTCCATTGGGTATTATTAAATATATACCTAGTTTTGGATGGGGACTTCCCTGGTGATTTAGATAGTAAAGAATCTGCCTGCAATGTCGGAGACTCAGGTTCAGTCTCTGAGATGGGAAAACTCCCTAGTGAAAAGAATGGCTAGCCACTCTAGCATTCTTGCCTGGAAAATTCCATGGACAGAGGAGCCTGGCAGATTATAATCTATTGAGTGGCAGAGTTGGATATGACTGAGTGACTAACACTTTCATTTTAGTTTTGGATAATATTGTACGATAGTTTTGTCAACTCAGTGAGTCTTTAGTATCCAGTTGTTCAAACATAAAAATACTGGTATTTTGTACATATGATTAATATCTATAACCAGTTGACTTTCTAAAGGAAACTATCCTGGATAATCTGGGTGGACCTGATCCAATCAGCTGAAAGGGCTTAAAAAGAGCCAATTGTTTCTTTGTAATCTGCAACATAAACTCCTGCCTGAGAGTTTCCAGTATGCTTCTATAAATTTTGAACTTGTTTAGCCAGCTCTGCAATCAGTAAAGCAATTCCCTCTCTTGTCTCTGTCTCAGACTCTCTCTTCTATATTGTAACTCCTATTTTAAATTTCCTCAAGTTATTTGTTAATCAATAAATCTATGAGCTTTTCTTATATTTTCTTTGGGATATACTATATATCATATCATACATAGATGATACAGCCTTAAAATACAGATAGCTTTAATTCTCTCTTTTTTTTTCTGTTTTCACACATTCTGCACTTTCCCCCTCATATTAAATATCTGAGGATATTTAATCTTATCAAAAGATTGGCATAGGAATCCTCATACTTCCTTAAGATTTGATAACATCCACGAAAACATTTGCTCAGTTGTTTTAATCTACCCAGTTACTCAGCCTGAAACCTTCCTCAATTCCACCTGTTAAAATATCATGCAATCAAATGGAGTACCATTAATACCCAGTTGAACATACAATTTTGTCCACATTTTATACAGTGATTCCTATAATTCCATCAAATTCCATTAATTAGCTTGCGAGGCTCTTACCTTTCCTCTTCCAGAAAGCCATGACTCTACCAGTATCCATCTTCATCACCAAAAGTCAGGAATTATGAATTTTTTGAAATCTTACCCCACATCCCTGCTAGCAAGTTAACCTGCCCTAGTTTCATGGAAGATATCTGAGTCAATGAACTTTACTACTCACAATATTAGCAGTAATAAAGATATCAGATTTCTTCCGATTCCGTTAAGGAATAAATTATCTATTCAATGACAGCTGTTAAGGAATAGTAAGGAAGAATTTAGACCATCATGGTAGGTACACTTCACTTCAATGGGGTTTTGCAATGGAGCAAGCTTAGGCTTAAATACAAATACAACAAAGGAAAGTAGAAATTTATAGTTGGGAAGCAGTGAGTGGTTAGTGGATAGAAAATTGAGAAGAAGAAACATCAGAGGTAAGGAAGGAGTCTGGCTAAAACTATATAACAGGATTATTATTGAGGGCAGATCAGGATGAGGACAGACATCACCTAAAGGATTATGGAGGATAAGATACCTGATCAAATATGAGAGTGATCAGATATCAAGGGTGGGGGGTTTTAGCTAGACTAAATAAATAAATATGCTAGAATTCTTGCTAAACTGGAGAATGCAGAAATGAACACAGAAGTCCAAAAGTCAGGGCTCAGCTGAGGAGAAAGATAGAAGAACTTAACTACAGTTTGGTCAAGGAGAAAAAAATTTGTCATTTCCTTATGCACCATTCATTACCCACAGGAAAACATGAAAAAGGCTAGGTGACATCTGCATACACAAGAAGGTGCATTACAGAAGAACAAATGTTGAGGTTAGGGCATGCGATCTTTTATAATAGGAGTTAACATGTCTTTCCTTTACTCTAGAGGAAGATGCTATTTTTATGATAACTGAAGAGTAAGTAAACCTACGTTTTGCTCCAAAGGGAGGTAGTCTATTTTCTAAAGCTATTTGTTGTGGAAACATTTCAGAAAAGAGATAAAAAAAGACAGACAGTATTTTGGTTTGTAAGAGATGCAAACATGTGAGAGACTCATGAAGAACTCTCAATATAAAATTGCATAATTATTAATAATGTAAAATTTAGAATCTGAAACATGTATAACAGAGCCTATCAATTCGACATTATACCTAAAATAACATTAAAATAATAACATTTATTCAGAAATACATATTGATTAACTACCACAAGCTAAGCATTGCTACAAATGCTTCAGGTTGAAATTTATATTTAATAAATAATCAACACTCCCCTTAGATTCATATAAGAGGACAAGGTACTTTAGGGGTCCTCACATATCACAAACACAATTATAGGTAAATAAAGAACAAATGTGTGACTTTTTACTTGGAATTTGAAGCTAAACTCTGGTATAGGAAATACCTGTAACCTTACATAGCTACTGTCATCATTAATATTCATTAGACTTTAGTAAAAAGACTCTCCATAGCTCTTATCTTGTATCATCAAGTGAAAGGGTGACTGTTCTAAAATCTATGAAGGTGTCTGGATTATTTTGTTGTTAACCTGGAAGATGTGATACAGAGGTCAACCAGTGGATCAGGGATTGGATCTGTTGAGATGAGGCTTGTTGAGTTTTGATAATGTCTTACCCTGCCTTCAGAAAATCATTGCATACACCTTTACTACTGAAATCAACAGCAATAGCCCAATTTGTAAGCTAATTGAATATATCAGGCATTCTTATGGAGGGAAGAACTAACGAAAATATGTGTTCCTATCTAGCTGCCTTTCAAATTTTCATCTGTGCCCTTCTCACTCTAATCTCTAAGGAATTTTAGATTTTAAGTGTAATGGCTGTAAATTTAAACATGAAGACCTAATCTGAGAAGGTAGTTAGTAGAGTAGCAACGGAAGTTCTGTATTTTGTGTGTGATGCCTATGCCTCTTTGCTTTCCACATCTTTAAATTCAGCAGGACAGACATGGATGGGAGCCTGGGCTTCAGAATATGTCCCATGCATATAGGATAGCTGGTTTCTCCAAGGGCAGTATGAGCTCACACCAAAATAACTAAATGCCAGAAGAAAATGCTAAGAAGAAAGATAACAAAAGTAATATGCATTCCATCTGAAGCAGTAGTGAAACCAGTAGACTCAAATTTAAAATAAGTAAAATCAGTACACCTAAACAAAAATATTAGCAAAATAAGATAACAATGAAGAATATTAAGGGGAATCAAATAGAGATATTCCATTTAGATTACACAGTGTTAACAACTGGTATTTTATAGTGGTTTGAATGGACATTTCAACAAATCAATCTTAAGAGGGTGAAAACATGTGCAATTCAGTACTACTAGTATTCTGTATGTCATTCTTATAGTTTGTCATAAACTGTCACATAAAAGATGACAGATAGATATAAATAGATGGAGACAGAAATATATGAAATGTTGTAGGATGGGTACAACTGGAAAATAAATGAGTGGTTTAAAAGATTAGATCATCGCACTTTTTGAGAATAATAGCTGAAAAGAATAAAGCAATAGAAAATACAGAAAAAGCATATTGAGGAGACATATACTTATGCCCAGATGACCCAATAAAATAAAACTATCTTTAAAAAATGAGATAAAATATTTGAAATAATAATAAAAACAACCTCCTGAGAATAAAAGATGGAAAATTTCAAATTAAAATGACTCAAAATGTACAAAACATGATAAAATTTATAATATCAAAATAAAATAAATAGATCCTTTTAAATAAACAAAGTCAGATTTATCCTAAATTTGTTGATAGCACATCAAGATGTAATAAGATGTTAATATTTATAAATCACTCAGAAAATTGAGTATAGAATATTCTATGTAGAAAATATTTAATTTTTATAATGTACAAAATATTGTCATGCATAATTATCATCAAAATAGTTTTTAAGGAAAAAATTGGCCTTGACACAAAAAAAATTGAGCACCTTCTATAAACATGAAAAACATGGATTATCAATTATCTTATTAAAACTTACTTCAATCTAAAATTAATAATAAACAATGACTAAAATTAAAAATACAAAAAGATAAATAATAAACATAATAAATAATAAAACAGAATAATGTAGACAACATATACTAAATGTGGGAGGGATAAACTGAAGCCACATGAAAGAATTCTAAGGTTTTCTTTTCTCTTTACTACCTGTCTTATGTAAACACTTTGTTTTATTTCATATATTCCTTAATGAAAAGTATTAAACACATTATTATCTTATTGTGTATTAAATGCACAACTTTTTTTTTTATTCCTACTTATTTCTACTGGAGGGGAAAACAAAAACAAAAACTTAGTGTTTTTTCTACTCTTCTTCCATAAACAAACCAAGACACAGAACTCCAGGAATACTGTCTCTGTAGCTATTCTCTTTCCTGAAACCATTCTCAAACTGTATTCCATCTTCACAGGCACCTGGAGAAATGGTCAACTGACCACAGATTAGTTTTATATTATGGAGGCAGAGAGTGAATATGGATTCAGAAAACTTTCTACCAAGTGTTCCTCTGGCCACTTCTCAATTGCCTGATTTAAGGACAATTTTTCAACTTCTTGACCTTAGATATATCTATCTTTAAAACAGCAGTAAAAATAATTTTTCAGCATGTCTTCCAGAGTACTTGTAATAATATGTGATTCTAGTCTACTGTATGAACTGGAAAGACAGATAAAGATATGCTACTAATCAAGATATATTTCCTAATAATACTATCAGTTTCAATAGCACAATATTCATTAAATCAAGTTTCTTTCATATTTTGAATGCATCTTACTAAGAGACTAAGCACTAATTATTATTATTATTATTTTTAATTCAAAAATGTCATTCCTGGAAATATCTATTCTTCTAAGGAATCTGAGGTTAGTTCTAGAGTCCTTAGGAAATGTCACTATTTAAATTTAGATCTATTTTTTAATCACCCCCGGAAAAAATATGCATCATTGGGGTAAAATTTATAAAGACTATATATAGGGATATATTTAGGAAAGAAAAGAAAAAAAAAACAGAAAGAAATAAAATAATTAATTGGATGTTTTACTATTGTTACTGTACACAACCTATTAGCTTTCACTGATTCTGTAAAAAGTCTGTTTTTTTTTCCGTTTTGCAAATGAGACATTATATTTTTCTATTTACTTCACAGGATCTCTGATGTTTGTTCATTCTCATTCTCAGCTGACTTAGTTTTGAATAAGCACTGAAACAACTGCAAAATATTCCCATCTTGTTTCACGTTGAGGAAACAAAGTCACATATGAAACAGAATTTATCATTATTTATCTTCCTTAGTTTGAAATTAAGGTACCATACACAAACCTATTACTGTTCTTTACCCCACCACTTCTTTGTGAGGAAGATGTATGATGTGATGTCACATAAAGAAAGGGTATTTCTGCTTATATTTCAGAAACATATACAGAACTTCAGATGCACTAATTATAAACTTGTGGAATTTAATGGGTGACTTAACACTAATTCCCGAAGTTCAGCTCAGCTGGTAAAGAACCTGCCGACAACGCAAGAGACTCCAATTCAATTCCTGAATCAAGATGACCTCTTGGAGAAGGGATAAAGAAGAGATAGGCTACCCTCTCTAGAATGCTTGGGCTTCCCTGGTTGTTCAAATGGTAAAGAATTGGCTTGCAGTAGAGGAGACCTGGTTTCTGTCCTTGGGTTGAGAAGATCTCCTGGAGAATGGAATGGCAACGCACTCCAGTATTCTTGCCTGAAAAATTCCATGGACAGAGGAGCCTGGTGGGTAACACTCAAGGGGTCCCAAAGAATTGGACACAGAAGGTAACTTGGTTTCACCTTAAAATCTATGGAGACAATTTGAAGAAGAGAAGTATTTATTAAATTTTGGTTATTGAATTGTTTTTGTTTGCTGCTTTTTCTCCCAGATAACATAACTAGAAATGAATGAGGCATAAATGGCAGCTAAAATTAAATTACATAGTTAAGGTTCACGTCATTGCATAAAACAGGCAGAAGTTAATTGAATGCTTAGGAAATATTTGCTTCTATTATTTTAAGATTAGTCACTGATTTACTCATTTACTTAACATTTACCATGTACAAGGTCAAGAGGGGTGGCCATGAGGACATACCCTTGTCCAAGGTAAGGAACACTGGCTATGCTTTGCTGGAGCAGCCGTTAAGAGACACCACACGTCCAAGGTAAGAGAAACTCAAGTAAGATGGTAAATCTTGCAAGAAGGCATCAGAGGGCAGACACACTGAAACAATAATCACAGAAAACAAGCCAATCTGATCAAAGGACCACAGACTTGTCTAACTCAATGAAACTAAGCCATGCCGTATGGGCCCACACAAAATGGAAAGGTCATGGTGGAGAGGTCTGACAGAATGTGATCCACTGGAGAAGGTAACGGCAAACCATTTCAGTATTCTTGCCTTGAAAACCCCATGAACATTAAGAAAAGGCAAAAAGATAGGACACTGAAAGATGAACTCCCCAGGTATATGCTACTGAAGATCAGTGGAGAAATAACTCCAGAAAGAATGAAGGGATGGAGACAAAGCAAAAACAGTACCCAGTTGTGGATGTGACTGGTGATAGAAGCAAGGTTCAATGCTATAAAGAGGAATATTGCGTAGGAACCTGGAATGTTAGGTCCAATAATCAAGGCAAATTGGAAGTGGTCAAACATAAGATGGCAAGAGTGAACATCAACATTCTAGGAGTCAGCAAACTGAGAAGGACTGGAATGGGTGAATTTAACTCAGATGACCATTATATCTACTACTGTGGGCAGGAATCCCTTAGAAAAAATGGAGTAACCATCATGGTCAACGAAAGAGTCTGAAATACAGTACTTGGATGCAATCTCTAAAATGACAGAATGATCTCTATTAATTTCCAAGGCAAAACATTTAATATCCCAGTAATCTAAGCCTATGCCCCAACCAGTAATGCTGAAGAAGCTGAAGTTGAACGGTTATATGAAAACCTCTAAGACCTTTTAGAACTAACATCCAAAAAAGATGTCCTTTTCATTATACAGGACTGGAATACAAATAATAGGAAGTCAGGAAACACCTGGAGTAACAGGCAAATTTGGCCTCGGAGTACAGAATGAAGCAGGGCAAAAGCTAATAGAGTTTTGCAAAGAGAACACACTGGTCATAGTAAACACTCTCTTCCAACAACACAAGAGAAGACTCTACACATGGATATCACTGGATGGTTGACACCAAAATCAGATTGATTATGTTCTTTGAAGCCAAAGATGGAGAAGCTCTACACAGTCAGGAAAAACAAGACTAGACGCTGACTGTGGCTCAGATCATGAACTCCTTATTGCCAAAATCAGACTTAAATTGAAGAAAATACAGAAAACCACTAGACCCTTCAGGTATGACCTAAATCAAATCCCTTATTATTATACAGTGGAAGTGAGAAATAGATTTAAGTGACTAGATCTGATAGACAGAGTGCCTGATGAACTATGGATGGAGGTTCAGAACATTGTACAGGAGACAGGGATTAAGACCATCCCCATGGAAAACAAATGCAAAAAAGCAAAATGGCTGTGTGAGGAGGCCTTACAAGTAGCTGTAAAAAGGAGAGAAGCAAAAAACAAAGGAGAAAATGAAAGATACTTCCATCTGAATTCAGAGTTTCAAAGAATAGCAAGGAGAAATAAGAAAGCCTTCCTCAGTGATCAATGCAAAGAAATAGAGGAAAACAACAGAATGGGAAAGATGAGAGCTCTCTTCAAGAAAATTAGAGATACCAAGGGAACATTTCATACAAAGATGGGCTCAGTAAAGGACAGAAATAGTGTGGACTTAACAGAAGCAGAAGATATTAAGAAGAGATGGCAAGAATATACAGAAACTGTACATAAAAGGTCTTCATGACCCAGATAATCACGATGGTGTGATCACTCTCCTAGAGCCAGACATCCTGGAATGTGAAGTTAAGTTGGCCTTAGGAAGCACCACTATGAACAAAGCTAATGGAGGTGATGGAATTCCAGTTGAGCTATTGCAAATCCTGAAAGATGATACTGTGAAAGTGCTATACTTATAATGCCAGCAAATTTGGAAAACTCAGCAGTGGCCACAGGACTGGAAAAGGTCAGTTTTCATTCTTATTTCAAAGAAAGGCAAGGCTCGAACTACCGCACAATTGCACTCATCTCACATGCTAATCAAGTAATGCTCAAAATTCTCCAAGCCAGGCTTCAGCAATACGTGAACTGTGAATTTCTAGATGTTCAAGCTGGTTTTAGAAAAGGCAGAGGAACCAGAGATCAAATTGCCAACATCCGCTGGATCATCAAAAAGCAAGAGAGTTCCAGAAAAACACCTATTTCTGCTTTATTGACTATGCCAAAGCCTTTGACTGTGCAGACCACAATAAACTGTGGAAAATTCTTAAAGAGACTGGAATACCAGACCACCTGACCTGTCTCTTGAGAAACCTTATGCAGGTCAGGAAGCAACAGTTAGAAGTGGACATGGAAAAACAGACTGGTTCAAAATAGGAAAAGGAGTACATCAAGGCTGTAGATTGTCACCCTGCTTATTTAACTTATATGCAGAGTACATCATGAGAAATGCTGGGCTTTAGGAAGCACAAGCTGAAATCAAGATTGCCGGGAGAAATATCAATAACCTCAGACATTCAGACAATACCACCCTTATGACAGAGGTGAAGAGGAACTAAAAAGCCTCTTGATAAAAGTGAAAGAGGAGAGTGAAAAAGTGGGCTTAAAGTTCAACACTCAGAAAACTAAAATCAAGGCATTTGGTCCCATCACTTCATGGCAAATAGGTGGAAACAGTGGAAACCGTATCAGACTTTATTTTTTGGGCTCCAAACTCACTGCAGATGGTGATTTCAGCCATGAAATTAAAGGACACTTACTCCTTGGAAGGAAGATTATGACCAACTTAGATAGCATTTTGAAAAGCAGAGACATTACTTTGCAAACAAAGGTCTGTCTAATCAAGGCTAAGGTTTTTCCAGTAGTCATGTATGGATATGAGCGTTGGATTATAAAGAAAGCTGAGTGCCTAGGAATTGATGCTTTTGAACTGTGGTGTTTGAGCAGACTCTTAGGAATCCCTTGGACTGCAAGGAGATCCAACAAGGCCATCCTAAAGGAGATCAGTCCTGGGTTTTCATTGGAAGGACTGATGTTGAAGCTGAAACTCCAATACTTTGGCGACTTCATGCAGAGTTAACTCATTGGAAAAGACCCTAATGCTGGGAAGGATTGGGGGCAGGAGGCGAAGGGGACAACAGAGGATGAGATGGCTGGATGTCATCACTGACATGATGGACATGGGTTTGGGTAGACTCTAGGAGTTGGCGATGGACAGGGAGGCCTGGCATACTGCAGTTCATAGGGTCACAAAGAATCGGACACGACTGAGCGACCGAACTGAACTATTTCATGGCAGTCATTTTCCTGGGTTCTAAGAGGTCAAACAGTAATGCATGGCAAACTTTGCCTCCTTCTCCCAAAATTATATTAAATATATATATATATGTGTGTGTGTGTGTGTGTGTGTGTGTGTGTGTGTGTAATATAGCAAAACATGTTTATATGCATGTGTATATATATCATATGAACAAACATATATGTGTTCTGAAAAAATATATTACAAAATTTAAATAATGATTTAATACATGATTCAATGGAAAATCTGAAGAAATTATGAGTGGTTTAGAAAAATCTTTAGGAATAAGAATCAAAAAATATTGAGTTGAAGGTTAAATAAATAATAGGCATTCCTACCCATGCACTCAAGCAAGTAATGGAGTAAGAAATTTCTGATAAACAAGACAGCAAATTCAACAGCATGAAGAGTTCAACGTAATCATGTAATAAATTGTCACCAATGTGGCAATGGATAAAAACTAAAGATCCTTTTATTTTGCAATGGAATTGAGATTTTAGCCTTTAAGCAACTGTAAACTAATGAAGATTATTGACTAGGGATAGTTTTACTGTGATTAGCTTTCCCTGTAGAAAGTGATAATTTTGGAAACATTATAAAGGATAAATTGGAAATGGGAAAAGTGATTAAGAAGGATGCAACTTTTAATAGATGAAGTGATAAATGACAAATTCTTAAATAGACAAATAACATTTAATAAAAAAGATTAATGGTAAGAACATTATTATTAGATGCTTAGTAAATGAGATCTTTAAGGGAGTTAAGAGAACGAGATCTAGGATAATACTAGTTTATTGACATGGGTTCCAAAATAAAAATTAGTATGTCTCCACTATTCAAAAGTTATTGAGTGTAAGATGAATGTTTTCACCAGGAAAAGAACTAGGAAATAGTCAACCTTGCAAATTTAGAGATGCTATTAAGGTCAAAGTTTTTGTGAAATATCCATTTGAACATCTAAATGGATGTATTAACCTGGTACTTGTTAGGGATCTTGGCTAGAGGTACAAAACCGGAAGTCATCATCATTGCTACACTAATTCTTTTGAGTATGAAAGCAAACAAATAATTCCTAAAATATTACTACAAGAGTTCTGAGAATAGGAAAAGCTATTCAAACAGTATTTCAAAAAGAAAAGGAAATGATTTTCACCAATCATTTGTTATGGTAGTAACAGATTATTGCCATGAAATACTGTTTGTTTCATATAGTTTCTTTGTTTTAGAATAAAACATAATAATCTATCAGTTTTCTTGAGAATTCATAGTGCACATGTCAATTTTTCTCTTTTTTTCTAACTTCAAGTACACTCATATAGATTATTGTCTCTAGAATAATAAAATTTTATCTATTAAATTTCTATATTTTTATATAATACAACAATAAATAGAAGTCATAATACAATACTGTATATGAAAAAACTATATACAAGATATATAAAAATATAAAGAGGTTACTGGAGATAATGTCACAAGGTCAATTCATTTAGTTTGTGAAGAACTAACCAGTACTTCATGTTGACACAAGAGAAGACGAAAGTGGGTTTGCCCTATTCACTTCTAGTTATATTTTACCTAGTCTATGAAAAACCTTTAGATAATCAATTTAAGATCTTACAAAGACTCAGGAAAAATGAATTTTGCCCTCAATTATGAGATTATGTATGACAGTAAAATAAAAAATCAGACAGAACTTCTCTATGAGAATATTAAACTACATGAAGCAATGATCTACCTCTGTGTGGAAGATGGTCACTCATCTATGCAAGCTGTAGTAGTAAGTTTAAAGGAATATATTTAATTAGATATTTGAATCCAATAAATATAGAAAACTTTATAAATAAATTGCTCTCCTTATGTCAGTTTTCTTGCATCACTAAATTCAAGATCATACACCCTGCTATTCAAGCCAGAAATCTGAGTATCATCCTTGCCCCTTAATCTCCTTCATTCCTACATCTAATCACCAAGACTGATAGATTTTTACTTCTTTAAAACAGGATAATCATTTATGTGAATGTCTATCCTTTCTGCTGCTACTTTATATTAGGCAAACACTCTTTCTTCTCTGAACTGATACAACAACTTTTTATAGTCTTATCTTTCACCAGTCATACTCCACCCTATAGAAAGGTTATATTTTTAAATTTGTAGGCATAATTATGTTTCTTTTTTTTTGTCTAAGACCCTCAAATAATTTCCCATCACAGTCACAATACTGTGCAAATTGCTGAAAACTATTTTTAGGTGTTTCCTTATGACTTGACTCTTTTATTTTGCTCAACACTCTGTGCTTTGTGATCCAACTTAATGGGCCTTCACATATGGGTATGTCCTTACTTGCCTTGTTAGTCACTGAATCGTGTCCAAGTCTTTGTGAAACCATGGACTGCAGCCTGCCAGGCTCCTCTGTTCATGGGATTTTCCAGGCAAGAATATTGGAGTGGGTTGCCATTTCCTTCTCTAGGGGATCATCCCGACCCAGGGACTGAATCTGGGTCTTCTGCATTGCAGGCATATTCTTTAGCATCTGAGCCACCTTCAGATAAGGAATAAGGTTGCCTTACTCCTTATTGCCTTATCCCTTCACTTTTCTCCCCCATCACTTTTCCTTTGTTAATCACTAAGATCTCTCCTTCAGTGAACGTCTCTAAATTTCCAAACCTTACCAAGGTGTCTTTCCTAGAAGTCCCATGGTACCTGTGTTTCTGAACAACAAACTTATCACATTGTGCTACTAAGACTGATAACTTGTTTATCTTCATATTAGAATATCAACAACTTTAGAAGAGAAAACATGTCTGCTTTCTACTTCCTAATAACCCCCAGTTGAGGGCCCAATTGCTGCTTAAATGGAGGTAGGAAGTGTTTCAAACTCATTTTTATGTAATTAGCCATACAACAATGATGATGATGAGATTAGTGGAGTCTAACAATGATTATTCAGGTATCTTTTGCATTGATACTATATGAAATGTTTGTTAGCTTAAAAGTTAGTTCAATTCAGAGTAGAACACACTATGGAAAATGTGAAAATTATGTTCAGTAGCTTGTTTATAAATGCTTTATGTTATATAGTTTTAGAAATTTAATATTCAAAATATTAACTAATATATGAAGTCAATATAAAATATATGTTCATAGTATACTTGTAGTAAACATTTGTCTTTTTTCTACCTCTCCCTCTTCTGAACTCTTATTTAGTATTTTGAAACACATTATAGTATTTATTCTTAGTGCATACAAACTACATTATTATCATTATGTGGCATCTCTCTCTAGCAGAATATCCTGGACTTCCCTATAGAATGGTAGCTGGGTTCCATGAAAATAGAAGCAGAGGTATCTTTACTCTTAACTTCTAAGAGTTGAATTTTCACAGCTTTACTTCCTTTGCAATCCATAGGTCAAAGCAAGTCATGAGGCCAGTCTACATTCAAAGGGAAGAAAATGGACTCCACTTCTTGATGGAAAGAGGAGCATCTAGGTACCCAAAGAGAAAGCGTTGTCATTGGCTATCTTTGGACATATTTTCTATGGCATTTAGTAAATTATGCATCTACATGTATGTGTTCTGTGTGCTTGTATATATTAAACATTATTGAGCAGATTTATACACTATTCATAGGTATCTGAGATGTAACTATGAGAAAATTAGGTATTTATGCTATCCCCATGAACTAATAATCCAGTGGAAGGGACAGTTTATAATACAGAATGAAATAAATAAATGTAAAGGGGGTATAATTATGGAAGACAAAATAGAGAACTTGCACTTGAAAAGGTGATCAAGAAAAACCTTTAGGGAGATACAATATTTGAGAAGCAATTTGTTTAAAGTAATAAAAAGCTTTATTTTTGAAACATGATGAACTGAAATGTATTGGGTTTATAGTCAACATAACCTTAGGAAAGTGGGGAAACTGATCTGGGCTTGATTATCTGGCTTAGTTGATGTTGAAAGCAATAAGAAATCAATTAGTAGTAAAAGGTACTGCGTTCCCATGGCATATAGTTATAAAACGGCAAAATAAATTATTGCTAATGGACACTAAAATGAAATGTCCATTAACAGCAAAACTCAGAGGAACAAGTGTCTGTTGTCATTGTCATAAAGAATAATTCAAAGACTATGGGTCAGAGTGGCCACTTTTAAAGGATAAACACACTTTTTAAAATATTGTGGTTGGAGCTTTTGAGACATTTTATGTCTGTGCTAAAATAGTCTAGCTCTTGCAGCTACAGGGTTGATTAACCCAGATCCAAATGCATCATTTTTTCCTACTGATGGATGAATGTCATCAGTTGAACTCACAGTCTTAACCAGATGTTTAATGTAACAAGACACACACTGTTAAAAAATGGGAAATAGCCTTAAAATCTTAACATCAGAATCATTATTTGAGAGATTCTGGAGACTGCATAGCCACATTCCAATTCACCCTCTTATTCCTTAAACACAGTCATTTATTATCTAGTTGATCAGGCTGTTTCCACCTTTCTAGAAAATTCTTTAAAAATTATGCTTAAGCATCTATCCAAGAGACTGAATTAATTGGTTTGAGTGTGGCCTTGTCATCAGTAACATTTACAAGGTCCCAGGTAATTATAATGTGAAGCCTAGGTTGGGATTCACTGGCTCAGACAGACATTTCTGTTTGTTGCTTTTGTTTCCATTAATGAGCAAATCGGAACAGCTGGGATGGTTTTACTATTTTGCTTGGTTGTTGACTGAAACCTAGATTCACCTATGTCACCAAGTAAATTAAGTTGAGATGCCAAACATTCCTTGATATTAGTAAAGGAAAGATTCCAGAGAATATGGAAATGAAAATGCAGTAGTGATTTTAACACTTATGACATGACCAACCACTCCTCAGATGAGTAACTTTTTGCAAGTCACTGCATTTCCTCTTTGCAAAATGGAATTTTAGTAGTGCTCTTCTTATCGGATTATCATGAGAAATAAATAATATCATTAAAGAGTTGAGACAATTTCCTAGTACATATTTAGTTATATATAACTGTTAGCAATAATCATGCTAGTACTCATAGTGATAATGATTACAAATTACAAGAGGGAAAGTGAAGATCCCAATAAATATATAGGGAAGGGATGTAACAACTTTGAGAAATATTTTAGGCCAGGGGTTTCAATAGATATGAAAGAAAATTCTTAGGTGTTAAAAGGAAAATAATAGCACTTACTCGCTACAGGTATGGTTTGAACAATTACATAAGAGGCAGTTGACACAGTAAACTAAAATTGTGACTCACAATGATTTTTGGTTTGAGGCATTTACTCTTGAATAAAATACAAGGACAGTCTAACTAGGTCCTATTTTATTTAACTGTTATGAAAACAAACAAAAATCAGGTAGGGAAGTTAGACATGGCTTTGAGCCACTGTTGTAGAGAACCATGGCTTCTTACTCTGTGTACAGATCTAATTTCAACCAGTTTACTGGGACTAAATAATATGAATGATAATTTATGGTTATTTAGGGCTTCCCAGGTGAGTCAGTGGTAAAGAAAATCCAGGAGACACAGGTTCAACCCTGGGTTGGAAAGACCCCCTGAAGAAGGAAATGGCAACCCCCTCCAGTATTCTTGCCTGGGAAATCCCCATGGATAGAGGAGCCTGGTGGGCTACAGTCAATGGGGTTGCAAAAGAGTCGGGCACGACTTAGCAACTAAACAATGATAATTATTTACCAGTTCCACTGTAAACTATGGATGGAAAATCCTCCAATCGCTCCTGAAAATTGACATCAATTTCTGGGGATCCAAAGGCTTCTACTTGCTACTTTTCACTGGTTAAACTGAGGAATTATGGCAATTAGAACTAACAGAATGCCAACCAATGTTTTTTTTTTTTTATATAATTTCTGAGTATATATTTGAAATGGTTATCTCCAGCAAATAGAAGTTTTATCCTACTTTCTGATTCCTTCAAAAAGTCATGATTGTAAAAGAAGGAACAAGAGGAAGATTGCCAATTAATTGATTACAATTAGTGGGAGGGAGACGTGCATAAAAATTAGTTTTTTTGCATTTCACAGAGGATGAGAATATTTATGTATCTGAATGATTACAAAAGATTCCCAATAAAGTGGGACAAAATGACCTTTTTATGAATGTTAGCTTTCTTCCACAGCTATCTAATTTTTGCTCAATGAAGTCAATAACCATGTGATTACAAAGATAAAAGTGAACATTTTGTGAGAGATGGAAGCCATACACTTTCTTATATCAGGTAAAACTGGTTACCATCTTCATAGGTACCTAATTCTCAAAGAGGAGCAAGAAATGCAATGATATATTTCTTTAAAAGGAAGAGGCAGACTGATCACTTTAGACCTTTATATCATAAAGAGACTTTTTCATATCAATTTGTCATGTGTTGAATAATATTTATGTTATCCTGATATCAGTACCACTGAAAATAAAACTAACTGTAGCATAAGAATTAAGGCAATAGCTTATGCCTATGGAATGTATTGTTCTTTTCATTCATCCAGTGAGGTTAATTCATGAAAAAGATGGGATATTCTGTTTAAGGTTTCTGGTAAGTTTTTGATACTGTCCTACAGGATGTTCTGGAAAAAATGGTGATACTCATCCCACATCTCAAATACCTGAGTATGTAACACAAGGGATGGAAATGTATTAAACAGCTAATATGTTACATGCATGCATGTTCAGTTGCTCAGTCCTGTCAAACTCTTGGCAATCCAGTGGACTGTAGCCCTCCAGGCTCATCTATCCATGGGATTCTCCTGGCAAGAATACTGGAGTGGGCTGTCATTACATTTCTCCAGGGGATCTTCCAAATCCAGGGACTGAACCTGAGACTTCTGCACATGTCTCCTGCATTGCATGCAGGAGCCACCAGGGAAGCCTAATATATTACATGATTTTCTCTAATGATTCTTTTTGAAAATTATTGTTTCCTATCCCAGTATCCAGGCATGCTATTGACTTAAATGTTTTAGTAAGGAAGGAAGGAATGTTTCCAACAAGAGATGATATTATTCCTACTAATTTGGAAGAGAGGAGGAAATGGCAAGCCACTCCAGGATTTTTGCCTGGAAAATTTCATGGACAGAGGAACCTGGTGGGCTACAGTCCATGGGGTCACAAAGAGCTGGACATAACTGAGTGGTTGAGCACACACAGAACCACCCAGGTCTTTCAGGTTTCTTGTCTCTTGAATATACATGACACACACACACACAAAAGAAAAGGTGGGGGTGAGGTGGTTTAGTGTTTCAGAGGACTGAGTCTGACTGAACTCAGGGATAGGGAATGACTAAAACAGCAACAGAGAGCAGCATGAATAGAACAAAAGGAATCTCTTAGGTCTTTCATATTCTGCTAATGAGTAGTGTAAAAGGTTATGAGAAGTCTCTTCATCCACATATTAATACAAGGTCTCAGTATCTAAGGAATGAAAATCTGTGTCATTGCCCTAGAGAAAAAACTCCTGCCACATGGGGGTTACTTGAAAACGAAAGATTGTAAAAAGGTTTGAGAGGTTCAGCATGACAAAGAAACACTGTGATCAAAATGAAAAATGATAACTCTTCCACACTCGGCTACAACTTCCATTTACTTTTATGTATATGTTTACATGGAGCTTCCCTGGTGGCTCAAACGATAGAGAATTTGCCTGCAATGCTGCGTTGGGAAGATCCCCTGGACAAGGGAATGGCTACCCATTCCAGTATTCTTGCCTGGGGAATTCCCTGGACAGAGGTGATTTCTTCCACATTGAGTACTTTTATGACTACATATTCTTCATTGGTTTATCAGCTATAATACATAATTGTGCTGCTTTATTACTTGCATTAAAATTTATGTTATTCACGTTTGATTTAGTTATCATAGTCTTTCATCAATGGTAGTTTAGTACTTCACGTAAAGCATAAGAATCTTTATCTCATGTAAATTTTGATAATTTAACTTGTATTTTAAGCTTTGTTAGATGAGGTAATAGTGTATTTCCATTGTCTTTCTCCATGTCTTTGTTCTACTGTTGCTATATATTTTATTTACACCTGCATTATAAATCTCATATCAATTGTATATTTAAAATATATGATATTTGAAAGGAATTGAAATAATAAGAAAAACATCATATTTACTTATATAGTACTATCTCTGGTGCTCCTCATTTCTTTATTTAGAACCAGACATCATCTTTTATCATTTTCTTTCTGCTTGTAAGATTGCACTGAGCATTTCTTGTAGTGTGGTATTACAGTTGATAAATTCTTTCAGATTTTTATGTCTGAATAAGTCTCTGCCTAATTTTTAAAAGATACATTCGTTGATATAGAACTCTGGGTTGGCATACTTGTAAAACCTTGATCCACTGCACTAAAATAATTTAAACTTGCTCAAAGAGAGGTTTGAGTTTTGCCCTGGTCTCCCAGGAGGTTATAATCTCTAGGCTCCTGGAATATCCTTCCTGATAAAAGTGTCTTTTTTTAATAACTTGGGAGTTTGGGGCCATGCCAAAGTCTAACAATGTGATTTCTGATGGAGATTTTGGGTCACATTATCAGCTTTCACTGCTGGAAGGGCTAAGACTGAAAGATGTTCTTTCGGCAGTTAATGTTCAAATGATCAAATATCAATGAAGTAACTGAGCACCAAGGTGCTGGAAACTTTTCTACTTGGGAGTAGTCTTCCAATTTTCATATATTCCTTCCAGGAAAATTAATGCTTTTCAAAAATCCACCAGGAGAAGACAATTGAAATTTCCATGTGCGGAACACCCCTGTACTTGGCCCCACACTTTTATTCCTTAGCTGATATTAATCTATTTCTTCTTGCTGTAATAGTTACTATGAGTATAATAGCTTTCAGTAAGTTCTGAGTCTTCTAGAAAATTATCAAAATTGAGTGTCTTCAGGGTCCAACACTTACACAATAGTTGACAGAAAAGAGGGCTGTATTATAGAATATTTCCAAACTCCATAACTGCCTGCTGTTTGCATTGTTACTGATCAAAATTTGTTGTCATCTCTATTTTTTATCCTTTGTATGTCATGTGACATTTCCCTTTGTTTGCTTTTAAGATCTTCTTTCTTTTGCTAGTTGTAAGCAATCTGATTATGTATATTTAATCTATATTTCTAGCGCTTGGGGTTAATTAACTTCCGTGATATGTGAGTTCATAGTTTCAAAAAATTTGGGATACTTTTAGCCATTTTTGTGAAATACATTTTTTCTTCTCCCCACCTTCAAGAATTCTAATTGCATATATTAGGCCACTTAGAGTTCTCTCACAAATAACCGATGCTCTTCTGATTTTTTAAACATATTTTCTTTCCTCTGTATTTTGGCTAGTTTATGTCGTTATCTACTCAAATTTATTGCTCTTTTCTCATGCAGTGTCTAATCTGTTGCTAATCATATTTTGTATATTTTTTACCTCAGACATGGCAGTTTTCATCTCTAAAAATTTCACTTCATTTCACCTTTATATGCTCCTAGTTTCTACCTCATATGATCATTTTCCCTTGAGCTTTGAGAACATATAAAATACAGTTATGTAACTGTTTCAATGTTCTATTAATTAATTCAATCATCTCTTACATTTCTGAATCAGTTTTGTTTGGGTATTTTCCTCCATCCTACAGGTTGTAACTTCTACTTCCTTAGATAACTAATGATTTTTAGTGTCAAACATCGTATTTTACCTTTATTTAAGCACAGTATCATTGTTTTTATAGGAATATTCTTGAGTTTTTACTCTGAGACTTAGCTAATTACTTGAAACTAGCTTGATTCTGTTACTTCTTGTTTTTAAGCCTTGTTAGGTAAGGTAATAATCGTGTTTAAGGTAGGAAAATTTTATCCAAATCTAGAGGTAAAACAAGTGTGAATAGTTTACTGGATGCCCCATGATCTATAATGATTTCTGCTACGGTTGGTTATAACAGGAACTAACCCAGGTTTTTTATAATACAAGGAGCAGCCCTGCTGATCAGCATCCTCCTAAAGACTCAAATGACACTCTGTGGGAATTTTCAGAGCTTCTCTCTGTGTAGTTTCTCTTGTTTCTTCAGTGATTTACTGTGTAAATCCTAACAGTCACAGTCTCCCAAACATTAAACTTCACTTCCTCAACTCCAGAAGGTTATTCCTAGGCTTCTTGCTCTATGCCACATCCTGGAAATTCTTTCCAAGCAAAAAGCTGAAAAATCACAGTGCCCATCTCACTTTATTCCAGTCTCTCAGGGACAAGTGTCTTTTGTTGCTTAATTTCTAGTATCTTGATGAAAATGGATTTAATGTATCTTGTGATTTTTTTTTTTTTTATTTAGCTTTTGGAGATGGGAGAGTATTCCCATTGTTTCATTTTGAACAGAAGTAAATGTCCCTACATTTAACATCTACTTTGCATACAACTTGTACATATTTTAATGATGTGTTATCGATAAGTAGAATAGTTTATCCAAAACTAAAAAGAGTTTATGACCTTTCAAACCCAGGCTATCTGACTCACATCTAAATTTTCCTTGTTTCGTTTTCCAAAGAAAGTGAAAGTCATGTCTGACTCTTTGTGACCCCATGGACTATAATGTCCACAGAATTCTTCAAGCCAGAATACTGGATTGGGTAGCCGTTCCCTTCTCCAGGGGATCTTCTCAACTCAAGGATCAAATGCAAAACTTGGAAAACTTTATTTTCCAAGACCACATAATAAATTTCAGAAACTTTATTAAAATAAAAATTGTAGACAAATACCATGGTGTTCTTCCTTCCAGATAACATCTTATTTGCATTCTAACTTTACCAGCTTTTAAAATGACACTTTAACATAAAGATGTAATTCTGATGAAATGTGCCCCATACTAAAGTCAAGGCACAATGTTCATTCAGCATTAAAATCATTAGTCCAGTTACTACAATTACCACAGTGTTATAGTCTTTGCTGGAAGTCAGTAAAATTATATATGGAGAAGGAACTGGCAATCCATGCCAGTATTCTTGCCTGGAGAATCCCATGGACAGAGGAGCCTGACAGGCTTCATGGGGTTGCAAGGGTGGGACACAACTTAGCAACTAAACATATATTATATAACTGGGCCATTCTATCAAATGCTTACCAGTTTTTCTGTCTGGTAGAAGAAACCTAGTAGCCAGGCTTGCAAACAAATATTTGGCAAGCAGTGCATTTTCACTAATGCAACTGATAATTATACTTCTTTCATATAGCTGTAATTGAATAAATCTAATTGCTTCTTCTGCTTAACTTTAATGCTAGGTTTCAAACTGTCACATGGACAGGAGGGCAACATTAGAGGAATTACTCTAGTGTTGCTTTCCTTCCTATACAGTGGTTTGAACTTAGGCAATAAAGCTAAATGGAAAAGGCTCTATATTCAATTTTCAATTATAGCAAAGGCAGGGAGCCACATTATCCTTTTCATTACCGTGATGCTCTTCACCGCTGCCTGAGCAAAACCTCTTTACTCTTGTTTGCTGCTGCTGTGACTCTCAAAGTGAAGAGCACTTGAAATCAAAGGTTAGACATGAGGGACCAAATTAAAGTGAGATGACATGTGTAAATGCAAAACATGAAAAAGAAGAAATGGTAAGGAAAAACACATTCATTAAGTTCTGGACTGATTTTCAGAAATTCTATGGATTAGGGCAGAGATAGAGAAGCTTAAATTGAAATCCTTGTTTCAAATTCCAACTGTAAGAATATTGAAATTTAGCTATTCAATATTTAGAAATCTTCAAATAAGGATTATTTGTCTACATCAATTAGAATATTTTGTCATTTCTTTATAAATACTAATATTTGTAACATTATGATGTTTGCAAACATTTCTCAAGGAATTAGTTCCAAGAGCCTTTAGTTTGTTATTAGGCTTTTTATTCAGTCAATTGTTTCACTGTCCAGTTCCATATATTTACAATGAATTATTTTCCTTTATAGTCACATATCATATCAACTTCTTTCTTTTAAATGTTGTCTAAGTATTTCATAACATCACTCTGGCATTTAAAAATTACCAATAGCATCTGTGAATCTCACTTGTAAGTAGCCACAGAGAAACACAAATTTTAATAATAAAATAATAAATCAATTATTATCCTTCCCAACACCTCTGTCTATGGGAATTCTTTAGGCAGGAATACTGGAGTGGTTGCCATTCCCTTCTCCAGGGGATCTTCATGGCTCAGGGATGAAACCCAGGTCTCTGTCATTGCAGGAGGATTCTTTATCATCTTAGCCACCAGGGAATAACTGGATTCTGGATAACTAGATACCAATTCTTATGCGCTTTAATAAGAAGTTCAGGGATAAGTTTGTCTGTTTTCATCTCTAGATTTAAATTGATATTTTACTTTCTTTTTTATAAATAATGTAATGAAGGATTTGTTTTATATGGTAATAGCAATATGAGATACTTCGCTATCCTCAATAATTTCTATGAAAAATAACAAATTATTTATATTAATTAATCATTTCAGATTACACAATTTACTGTTTAATATTATTTAAACATAAACATTAGTATCCAGTTGGTATTATTTTATATTGCTCATTCAGTCATTTAAATGATAAAAACACACAAATACCCCATCTGAAGACCAAAAGTTCATATAATAACATTTTTAGGCAAAAACTGGGCTATATTATGTGAAAGTTGCTCAGTCATGTCCAATTCTTTGCAACCCCATGGACTGTACAGTCCATGGAATTCTCCAGGCCAGAATACTGGAGTGGGTAGCCATTCCCTTCTCCAGGGGATCTTCCCACTGAACCTAAAAATTATGGTTCTCACATATTTCAAAGTGTTTATAAATGTAATGTGGTAAACTGTTTTACTAAACATAGACACATTTCTTATCCCACGTGTTCTTTTGCAATGTCACCTGGCCACTCACTCAACAAGAGATGGAGTCTATATTTCTTTGAATCTAAGTAGGCCCACTGACTGCCCCGACAAAATGAATACAATGGAAATAAATTCATGAAAGTGCCAGGATTAGCCCTTCACTAGCCTGAGAACTCCTGTCCAGAAGAAATTAGGAAATACACAGAATTCGGAGAGATAAAAATAAACTATTCTTAAAAAGCTCATTTCAGAGGTGGTTCTGGTATGCAACAGTAGTTAGCAGAAATGGTTCATTTTTTAAATAATATCTAAAATAATACCTATACACAGTAACAGTATTAAAAATAAATAATAACACATTGCATTTCCTACAGGCTTTTGACATTTCATAGCATGTTTCTTCGTAGTATGCTATATATATATGTATATATATATATATATATAAACAATATAAATATATAAATACATATATATGTATATATATATATAGCACATTTATAAAAAATTATTAAATGTTTCTTCTGCTACTTCTGAATATTCAGATGTCTACTTTAGATTATGTGAGCCAACTGATTTGCATGAAACCTGTCTTCTAGTTTTCTAAAGACTAAACTGTTAAAATCCATAGCATTGAGAGAAACAAAGGAAATATAAGACAAAATAAGGCAATTTTCAGGTATGTTTTATATGCATTTTTAAAGCAAAAGCCTATACACTTTATGATGAAGAATGAATTCATAAAAAAAACATAATATTGCAGTATCAAGGTTAACTCAAAAATATTCATTTCAGTTACTAAGTCATGTCCAGCTCTTTGCGACCCCATGGAAACTGTAGCCCACCATGTTCCTCTGTCCATGGGATTTCCCAGGCAAGAATACTGGGATGGCTTGCCATTTCCTTCTCCAGGGGATCTTCCCCATCTCTAGGGATTGAGCCTAGATCTCCTGTATTGCAGATGGATTCTTCCAGGGATTAAACCTGGGTCTCCTGCATTGCAGGTGGATTCTTAATCAACTGATTCACCAGGGATTTGATAATTACTAAACCTCATTTTTTTTAAAGCAGTTGCACAATGCAAAATTATATGGTTATAAGTCTATAACTATTCAACAATATTTAAAACAGGTTCTCATAAAATGACGGCCAATTTTCTAAAATAATGATTGTTGAAATACCTGCTGATAAATTCCCAGAAAAATCCTAAAGAGTTGAGAACAGACATTTATTAATTATCAATAGTTGCTTTAAAATTCAACTTCCTACCTTAGAGGTTTAAATCACATTAAGTATGTAGAATCTCATAGTTCCTGTGGTTCAGGAATTCATGGGCAGTTTAGCTGGGAAGTTCTGGCTCAGAGTTTCTAGTAAAAAGTCAGTTACTTAGTCTATCTGACTCTTTGTGACCCCATGGACTCTATCTGGCCCCCCAGACTCCTCTGTCCATGGAATTCTCCAGGCAAGAATACTGGAGTGGGTTGCCATTTCCTTCTCCAGAGGATCTTCCCAACCCAGGGATCAAACCCAGGTCTTCCACATTGCAGGTGGACTCTTTATAGACTGAGCCAACAGGGAAGCCTAAAATTGTTGTTAAATTGTCAGCAGGGAGATAAACAAAATGGAGGCTGGAGGATTTGTCTCCAAGATGACTCACCGACATGTCTGGCAAGTTTGTGCTGGTAAGATTTTCAGTTTTGTTCCATATGAGTCTCCTAAGAGTTTTTTGAGTGTCCTCAGGGTGGTGGGCTGACAGAGAAAAGAATCAGGAAAGAGAACAAGAGGAGCTTTATATCCTGGCCTTGAAAACCACTCACTGCCATTTCTGCCATCTTTTTATTTAAAGGCACTCAGGCCAGCCCACATCCAAGCTGAGGGAAATTAGTGTCCACATTTTAAATGCAGGAGTGCCAATGAATTTTTGAGCACACTTTAGAAACCACCACAAGACATAACCTAATTTTATTTCATCATCACCTTCAAAGATAATTGATGCAGTATGCTTGACACATATCTGTGAATGAGAAAAGGAAGAAGGAACAAATTTAAAAATGACTGTAGAATTTTTATGAACGATTTGGCTCTCTAGACAGTTAAGAGGCAGTTCCAAAATTCAAGTAATAGTGTGATATAAAATTATCAAAAAGTCCAATGTGATATAAATTAAATAAAATATAAGGATTTATTAAGAAAGCATATTGTACTTTTTTATATAAAGAAGGACTGGCACTACTGATAGTCATGTTTATTTAGCCAGTTGATTTCTCTATATTTTAACTGTTTGTATGTTTAATCACTTAGTCATGTTTGAAGGGTGGTCATGTAAGACCTCCAAATCTGTTCTTCTTATATAAATTATCTTTTTGGCTTGATTTTCAAACATATTTTTAAATCAGCTTCTCAGTCACACACCCCCCCCCCCACAATGACACACTCTTACACCTGTTGTCTTTGGTCAAATTTACTTTGAATGTACAAATCAATATGCAGAAAATGCTATCTTTACAATACCAAACAGAGTTTAACCATGTTCTTATGATAAGTGATGTACTGTGCTTAGTCACTCAGTCATGTCCGAGTCTTTGTGACCCCATGGACTGTATCCCTCCAGGCTCCTCTGTCCATGGGGATTCTCCAGGCAAACATACAGGAGTGGGTAATCACTTCCTTCTCCAAGAATCGAGCCCAAGTCTCCCACATTGCAGGTGGATTCTTTACTGGCTGAGCCACCAGGGAAGCCCAATATTTTAACTAAATACAGCTTATTATTGTCTAATTGAAATGTGAACAGTTTCTTAATTTAGCATAAACCTTAAATATTTTTCACACAAATTATTTAAACGGACTGGGCTTAAAGCATTTGTAGAGAAGTCAGGCTGTGGAAAAACCTAGACTTGGTAAATTTGCTAACTTTTGACTCCAGGTTTTATCATTTACAAACTGTTTGGCTTTGGGAAGGAGCTTAACTTCTTGGAATCCTAGTTTATTTAGCTGTATACTGGGGATAAACATAGACCTTATTCTGTGGTGTTGCTGTGAGGCTTAAAAAGAGTGTAGATATGTAGCAAGAAATTAATCAATAAATGTAGGTTATTATAATTATTAAGAAAAATAAGTACCCTTGGAAAATATTATCTCATTATTTTGATTTAATTACTTTGATTTAAGAGAGTGAAATAACCTCCAATGCAGGCTTTTTTATCTTTAAGTGAAGCAATGTATTCAGTCAAAGAAAAAAAAAAAAAGAGAGAGAGAGAAGAAAATCACACTTTCTCTTCAATTTTCAAGGTTTCTACATTCAGTTTTCCAGTGCTTTAGCTGATCATCAGAAATCCACTTAACTGACCCACATTGCAGAGATGATTTTGTAATTATGAAGAAAATCACAGGTAATGGATTGGAAAACATACCTCTTATGGATACTTCGTGATTACCTTCACTATTTTCTTAAATCTTAAGCAGATGAGCATCCCCATAAGACCTGTTAGTAAGTACTCATCACTTTGTAAGTGTCCCCGTGGTGAACTCAAGACCAAGTAGCCTTAGGTTTTCAAGTACAAAAGAGGGGCCCCTGGAGAAAACATATTTCACATATCTGAAAGCTGTGATTGTTTCCCACTTTATTTACATCCATTGCTTTGCTCCCTCCTGGGGAGAACTAAACAGTAATTTTACTCACTGGAGCAATTAGCTCTTCTTTCACTTCATCTTAAATGAAATGTTGACATTAAACAGGACTCTATAACCATTGTAATAACCATAACTAGTTTTTTATTGTTCTGGGGAAATGTTTCCTATTCTCTCTGGAACCAGCATCAAGCTTTCCATTATAAATTCACTGTAAGTCCTGTTTTTATCATACATTTCCCCCTTCAATTCAGTTGCCTATAATAAGAATATAATATGTTGTCTATAGATAAGAATAAATCAAAATGGTAACTTATTTTCAGTCCTGATATTTTTTTATTGATGCAGGATGAATCTTTACTCCTTCCTTCAAGTGATGTAATATCTTATATCTTAGTAATTTTATCATTTCTATGTTGGAAGAGTACACACAGGAAATATATATATATGAGGAATGGCCATATTGTTGTACCACAATATCATATATTCCTTACTATTGTTTAATCGCTAAGTTGTGTCCAACTATTTGTGACCTTCAGGACTACAGCTTGCCAGGCTCCACTGTTCATGGGATTTCTTAGTTAAGAATACTGAAGTGGGTTGCCATTTTCTTCTCCAGGGGATTTTCCCCACCCAGGGATCAAACGCACATCTCCTAAATTGGCAGAAGGATTCTTTACCACTGAGCCACCAAGAAGCCCTCCTTATTTACTCATTGTGAAAAAGTGATCTTTATGGTTCTAATGTTTTACAGAATAGGTGAGCTGTTAAGTGTTTGGAGGGGAACAAAGAAATTAACACCAATTGTATGTATTTCTTTTATTGGCTGGCACACATTTTCTATTTTGTATCTACTCTAAGTTTATCACTCTGCTTTTTCCTTATTATTATCAGAATCTATGTATTAGAAAAGTCAATTGAAAAATTTAGTCTTTAAATTCACTGCCATTAATTCTAATAATTTTGGCAGATTTCTGACATTTTTGCATACTGTATACTCATCAAATCACTGAAATTGTTCTGTGGCAATAATTAAAACCAAAAAAAAAAAAAAAGGCAGTCCTATTCTCTTATTCTTCATTGATTTTTCTCATTTGTACTTGAGCAGATTTTTGCCTGGTATTTTTCAAAATATTTTTAAATACTCAACAATGAAAATAACCATCATTTTGTATTTTTTAATATAAACAATGATACCAAAATTTAAAGCACTAGCTTTCCACTCTGATGAATCAGTTTTGATCAGTCCTAATTAGATCATCTTTCTGAGCTAGTTCTTCAAAATAGCTTGAAAAGTAGTTTTTACTGTTTTTTACCCCATAGCTAATGAAAATTTAACCTGTCTGTAATTACTTGCTGTATCATATGTCCCACTTTCTGAAAATCATGTTATGTTCACTCCAAATTATTCACTAGAGTATTTCTAAAAATAACCAAATAAAACATATTAACTACCCTCTCATTTTTTCAGTCTTAGGTGTATCAATTGGGTGTACAGTCATTAAATCTTAATAAATACAAACTTTTGCTAACTTTGTATAGTTTTCCCTCAAGTCAGAAGTTCTCAGATAAAGAACACATCCTATATATAAACTAATCTTGATCAAGGTCACATAGCTTGTTGGCATTAAATTTCAAACAGCAAAAATATTCTGATTAAAGGTTCAGTCATTTACCATGAAAAAGTGCTTCATCTTCACTTGTCAGACAAATCATAGACTTAAAATATTTCACAGATTTAATGATCTCCTCTAAATTATAAAAGATAAATATTACAAAAAAGTAGTAATTAGTTCAGTTTTCTTTAAAGTTCTCATTGAAGGACTTCATGTTATAAAACCCTAAAGTCTGGGTTCTAAGGTGAGATCCACACAGAAAGAAACAAAAATATTTAATGTAATATAATGAGGAATACAACATACTGACTGTTGAAATAACTTCTGTTGAGAAGACTTGCCCAATTTATAACAGAGATTATAATTCAATGTAATAAAGAATCTGCCTCTTCATTTGTATGTTTAACTTCTGAAGCCTTTAAGCCCCACTTCACTCTCTCCCCTCTTGGCACACATCTGGGAAAGCTAAAGGGATGGCCTGTTTGTTTGCTCTTTTGGTTCTGGAGGAAAGTTCAAACCATATAATACCTGGCCTGGAGCAGTAACCTTCACCACAGACACATTCTAACCATTTGCCCCATCTTGCTCTGTGAAGCCATTTTCAGACCAGCTTGTGTATCTGTCCTGCTCTTTAAGGCATGCCACTGTACATGTTGGGCAATTTAAATGCCTACCCTCAAAAGTTACTATTTGGTACTATATTAATCAGTTGAGTGGAGTCGATATGGATATATAGGTCAGTGAAACAAAAGGAAAAGAGTCCAATAAATAAACAAAAGCATATATGGCCTACTGAATTTTGACTGAAGTGGCAGGTAATTTAATGAGAAAATAGCCATTTTAACAAATGGTGCTGAACTAATGGGATTAGCTCAGTTCAGCTCAGTTGCTCAGTCGTGTTTGATTCTTTGCAACCCCATATCACAGCACATCAGGCCACCCTGTCCATCACCAACTTCTGGAGTTTACCCAGACTCATGTCCATCAAGTCGGTGATGCCATCCATGAATCTCATCCTCTGTCATCACCTTCTCCTCCTGCCCCCAATCCTACCCAGCATCAGGGCCTTTTCCAGTGAGTCAACTCTTCACATGACGTGGCCAAAGTATTGGAGTTTCAGCTTCAACATCAGTCCTTCTAATGAACACCCAGGACTGCTTTCCTTTAGGATGGACTTGCTGGATCTCCTTGCAGTCCAAGGGACTCTCAAGAGTCTTCTCCAACACCACAGTTCAAAGGCATTAATTCTTCGGTGCTCAGCTTTCTTCATCGTCCAACTCTCACATCCATACATGACTACTGGAAAAACCATAGCTTTGACTGGACGGATCTTTGTCGGCAATGTCTCTGCTTTTTAATATGCTGTCTAGGTTAATTACGACTTTTCTTCCAAGGAGCAAGTGTCTTTTAATGTTATGTCTGTGGTCACCATCTGCAGTGAATTTGAAGTCCCCAAAACACAAAGTCGCATACTGTTTCCATGTTGGTATGTATTATATAAATAAATATTTCATTATTATATTATTATTTTGTTGAATTACTCTAATTTGTTCCTAAAGTGGTTAAACTGGGTTTGAAATTGTTTGCTCACTACATGTTTGTTGTCAACACACACAACACACAACCTGAGATCAGCTGAAATTAAATGACTGGAATGCAAAGAATGTTCAATCTGAAAAACTATTTATGTATGACTTTTTTATTGTTTGGAAACAGAAGGTTAAATTAGATTTAGATCAACAAAGTAAGGAAAAATTGTGAAAACAGGATTAAGTGTTTTACTTTACAGAGATAATTTTTCTGAATGTATTTCATTATCTCTGATATATCTATAAATCAAATAAAATAACATCTTACTCTAATTCATATTTAATTATAGAGTCCATGTGAATACACTGTTCTAAGTTGTTTTATGTAATAAAATTATGGTTTTATTATGTTTTAGACATATTTTATATATACTTCCTTTATAGAGAAAGCAATTCAAGTAATGGAGAAGGCAATAGCACCCCACTCCAGTACTCTTGCCTGGAAACTCCCATGAACGGAGGAGCCTGGTAGGCTGCAGTCCATGGGGTCGCTGAGTTGGACATGATGGAATGACTTCATTTTCTCTTTTCATTCTCATTCATTGGAGAAGGAAATGGCAACCCACTCCAGTGTTCTTGCCTGGAGAATCCCAGGGACGGAAGAGTCTTGTAGGCTGCTGTCTATGGAGTTGCACAGAGTCGGACACAACTGAAGTGACTTAGCAGCAGCAGCAGCAATTCAAGTAAAAATTGTATCTTTTCATAAAGACATTGTTTTTCAAAATTTGCTATTGTACTTAATCAATTCCATGTCATGATTAGAGAATAATGAAAAGCTGCTTACCTAATTTAAAATCAGAATGACAAAATAAACAATTGTCAATAACAACTTTGATGATCATTCTGAGTAGATCTTCGTGTGTTTCAATTTAGAAGAAAAGAACTACATACTTAGTCATGAGAACAGGGCTTAAGAGATCTATCTATATTGAGCAAAGCCACACCTGTTATTCTAAAAAGAAACTTGACTGAAGAGGTTAGAGCAAGCTAAGCACAGATGGGCTCCTTCTAAAAACTCCTTTTAGCTCAGTTACACTGTCAATGTCCATCATCAGTCATTAATACAACAATATCTTTTCATCTCCAACCAAACAAAACAAACAAACAAACAAAAAAATCTTTCCCTGGGGTTGCCTGTTGCACGCTCCAAAGAATGCACAGTACTTATGTGACCAGGTGTGCACAACAGGAAGAAGTTAAGATGAAGCCATCAGAATGATAACAATCGTGCCTTGATGAGTTCTTGTTATTTTAAGACACACCTGCTCCAAGTCAGCAGGATTTCTGAGGAAAATCTGAAATGTGTTGGATGTATCCCAAGGCACATAAAAGATTGAATTCAATTCTGTCTAGCTGATGTTTAGGAATTTACAGCAGTGCTGACTGGGCTAAATGCCTTTCTTGCAAAATTCTAGAAGACTCAGTGTTGCATTCGTCAGAATAAATTACATAGCAGATCCCTTGTTAAAAATGCATAACTCCCTCCCTGCCCTCATCCTTCCTTCCTCCTTCTGCATAGGTGTGCTTGTCTTGACCAAACTAGAAATGTGATAGGAAGATATATTACTATGTATAAGGAAAAACTGGTGTCTCTTTGCAACCTTAGGGTTAATTGATGATTCAGAAAATGACACCATTTTTACTGCAAACCAGAGATATTTTAAAAAGGTGTCAGTACAGATATAAGACTGTATGCATATGTTCATGTGTGAGAAAATCAGAGAGATTTTCAAAGGGTGAGTGTAATAGATACATACAAATTAAATATACAATAATTATTGTCTTTCTCTGGGATTGGAATGAAAACTGACCTTTTCCAGTCCTATGGCCATTGCTGAGTTTTCCAAATTTGCTGGCATATTGAGTGCAGCACTTCCACAGCATTATCTTTTAAGATTTGAAATAGCTCAGTTGGAATCTCATCACTTCCACTAACTTTGTTAGTAGTGAGGTATGCTAAGGACCACTTGACTTCACATTCCAGGATGTCTGGCCCTAGGTGAGTGATCACACCATCATGATTATCTGGGTGGTTAAAATATTTTTTGTATAGTTCTTCTGTGTATTCTTGCCACCTCTTCTTAATGTCTTCTGCTTCTGTTAGGTCCATACCATTTCTGTCCTTTATTGTGCCCAACTTTGCATGAAATGTTCTCTTGCTATCTCTAATTTTTATGAAGAGATCTCTAGTCTTCCCTAATCTATTGTTTTCCTCTATTTCTTTGCATTGATCTCTGAGGAAGGCTTTCTTATCTCCCCTTACTATTCTTTGGAACTCTACATTCAGATGGATATATCTTTGCTTTTCTCCTTTGCCTTTCACTTTTCATAGCTATTTGTAAGGCCTCCTCAGACAACCATTTTGCCTTTTTGCATTTCTTTTTCTTGGGGATGATTTTGAGTCTTCTCCTGTGTTGTTTGAAGCGGGTGTATGCTATGATCAGTGCATTCTCTTGGCAAAACTCTTTTAGCTTTTGACCTGCTTCATTTTGTACTTCATGGCCAAACTTGCCTGTTACTCCAGGTGTTTCTTGACTTCCCGCTTCTGCGTTCCAATCCCCTATGATGAAAAAAGATATTGTTTCTTGATGTTAGTTCCAGAAGATCTAGTAAGTCATCATAGAACTATTCAACTTCAGCTTCTTTGGCATTAGTGGTGGGGCATAGACTTGGATTACTATGATATTGAATGGTTTGTCTTGTAAATGAATCGAGATTTTTCTGTCATTTTTGAGACTGCACCCAAGTACTGCATTTCAAACTCTTCTGTTGACTATGAGGGCTACTCCATTTCTTCTAAGAGATTCTTGCCCACAGTAGTAGAGTAATGGAAATGAATTAAAATTGCCCATTCTGGTCCATTTAAATTCACTGATTCCTAAAATAACAATTTTCACTCTTGCAATCTCCTGTTTGACCACTCTAATTTACCTTGATTCATGGACCTAACATTCCAGTTTCCTATGCAATATTGTTCTTTACAGTATCAGATTTCCATCATCAGTCACATCCACAACAGGGTATTCTTGTAACTTTGGCTCTGTCTTTTCCTTCTTTCTGGAGTTATTTCTCCACCCTTCTCCAGTAGCATATTGGTCATCTACCAACCTGAGGAGTTCATCTTTCAGTGTCATAACTTTTTGCTTTTTCATACTGTTCATGGGGTTCCCAAGGCAGGAATACTGAAGTGGGTTGCCATTCTCTTCTCCAGTGGACCATGTTTTGTCAGAACTCTCCACCATGACCATTCCATCTTGGGTGGCCCTACATGGCATGGCTCGTAGTTTCACTGAGTTAGACAAGGCTGTGATGCATGTGATCAGCTTGGTTACTTTTCTGTGATTGTGGTTTTCATTCTGTCTGCCCTGATAGAAAAGGATAAGCGTCTTGTGGAAGCTTCCTGATGGGAGGGACTGGCTGTGTGGGAATCTTGGTCTTGTCCTGGTGGGCATGGCCTTGCTCAGTAAATTTTTAATCCAATTTTCTGTTGATGGGTGGGGCTGTGTTTTCTGTTGTTGGCCTGAGGTCAAACTATGATAGGAGTAAGTCCTCCTTCAAAAGGACTTATGCCAGCACAAGATCATGGCATCTGGTCCCACCATTTCATGGCAAATAAATGGGGAAAAATGGAAATAGTGGCAGACTTTATTTTCTTGGGCTTTAAAATCACTGCAAATGGTGACTGCAGCCAAAAATTAAAATATCCTTGCTCCTTGGGAAAAAAGCTATGACAAACCTAGAAAACATTTTTAAAAACAGAGACATTATTTTGCCAACAAAGGTCCATCTAATCAAAGCTATGGTTTTTCTAATAGTTATGTATGTATGTGAGAGTTGGACCATGAAGAGAGCAGAGCACTGAAAAATTGATGCGTTTGAACTGTGGTGTTGGAGAAGACTCTTTAGAGTCCCTTGGACTGCATAAAGATACAACCAGTTCATCCTAAGGAAACTCAATCCTGAATATTAATTGGAAGGGCTGATGCTTGAGCTGAAATTCCACTACTTTGGCCACCTGATGCGAAGAACTGACTCATTGGAAAAGACCATGATGCTGGGAAAGATTGAAGGCAGGAGAAGAAGGAGACAACAGAGGACGAGATGGTTGGATGGCATCACTGACTCAATGGACATGACTTTGAACAAGCTCTGGGAGTTGGTGATGAACAGGGAAGCCTGGCGTGCTGCAGTTCATGGGGTCAAAAAGAGTCAGACACAACTGAGCAGCTGAACTGACTCTTCCCTATCAACTCTATTCCTACATTTGTGAAGTTGCTACTCATGCTGTGTCAAGGGATTCTTTCAGGTGTCCACCAAGTTCCAATGACCTGAGAAATGGGGTCTCCACAGCATACACAACTGAGTGACTGAACTGACCTGAATTGGATTATTGTCACTTTGTTCTTTATAATTTTCACTCTTTACCTAATTTTATCCAAATAAGTTATGGTAGTTTTATAATCAGAATAAAAAGTAATAAAGGTTTATTTGTATTTGTTGGGAAAATGCAGTATCGAAAAATATAGAAATTACAGACTTCAACATTTAAGAAATGTTCAAAGATTTCAACATGTATTCAACATACTAAAGAAATTTACAATAACATAACCCATTGCTTATTATGTTAACTCCTTAAAAGATTAAATATGTGCTATCATGTCATATTATGCAATTACAATTTTTTGTATGGAAATGCTGAAAACATAACCATCATTTGTCAAAGGCAACTGTCTAATGGGATTTTATCGAATATTTTGACAAATATGTATGCATACTATGTGCTATTTAAAACAATATTATAATGCTATTTTAGATAATATATTTAGCTTAAGATGAAGCAAAAAATTAAAAGATGAGATCAAAAGAATAAAAGATAAAGAGGACATCAAGATTACCTAAGAAACTAAAAGACCTCCAGTAGAACAAAGAGAAAAAGAAGTTGAAAATCAAGAAGGAAGTTTGAGTGATAAAGTGCATGTACTTTATTGACTGTATTTTTTTGATATGAGATGAAAATTAACACTGACATTTCTAGCAGAGATCACAAAGAGAAGGAAATGGAATCAATTACATGCTATAAAATGGTTGTAAAATTAGAACAACCAACACAAACAAGGTGGGTTGTGGCCTAAAAGAAGCTCAACTGTACTCTTTCCAAGGCTTTAAAGGAACTCTCATTTCCCCTTCATTCCATATGCTTTGGATCAAATGTTTAATGTGATAAGCATTATCTAGAAATACACTCCTAACAGATACAGAATGAAATAGATTTAAGTGGCAGGTGGAGGAACTCAGCATATACTTTCAAACCATCCAAAATATTATTTCTTTCAATGACTAAAGATGTCTGGCACTATGTTCACAGCAATACTCATGTACTGAGTAGGTTAAGTGCATCAATACTGTATGATCACTAACTACATAGCTGTAGCCTCTACCAAATGGTAGCTATGTGGTGATAAGCCTTAAATCTGCTTATGAAAAATGAGAAGTTCACTAGACCATGAGTATAGCTAGAAAACCATCTTTTGTCTATAGCTCAATTATGAGTTTAATCTATAAAAAAAAATCTAAAGCAATATGCATATTGGTAGAAAGTAGTAAAGAGAGGGTTGCAAAGTAGGGTCCTCAGAATCCAGGGAACAAAAAACAATGTGTTGTGACAGAGAAAATGTTGTAACCCATATGTGTTTGCTAACAAAGAAATGAAGCTTTAATAATACTCTTGAGTTTTACATGACATCTATCGTATGCAGGTTAATCTAAGGGCAGAGTAGAGAGAGCACAGTTTGCTATTAATCTTCCTTTTCCTCAGCACATTGAGATTCCTGGCCACTTTCAAATTAAAATAAGACAAAACAAAACAAACAAGCAAGCAAACAAAACCACTTATAGTACAGACAAGAGACATAAAAAATAATTTCCAAGGATATTTTGGATTAAGGATAATTGTAGTTTTCACACAAAAGTGAAAGAATGGAAAAAGCAGAGTTGACACTTTTTGTATAGCTGATAAAAGCCTTGTTGTGTGTTCAGTTGCTTAAGATGCGTCCAACTCTTTGCGACCCTATGGACTGCAGTCTTCCAGGATCCTCTGTCCATGGAATTTTCTAGGGAAGAACACTGGAGTGGGTTGCCATGCCCTCCTCCAGGATAAAAGCCTACTATATATGAGATCACAGAGTAAGTCATAATCTAGTCAGATCCAACAGGAAACGGGTTAAAATTTTCAGGATATTAACCAGTCTTTTGGAACTATAGCTTCTATTTTTTTTTATTGTAGCTAATACATAAGGTAAAAATATAAATATACATTTATTGGAATGAAAATGATATTTTACGTGTTTGGATGTGTAATCACATAATTGTGAGAATATCATGTAAGTGCTAAAGTGAATGATGAATTCTACACAGAGGTCAGTGCTATGGAGGAGGATAGTTTACAAACTGGGACCTGAAGAATGGGGAGGGATGAACTGGCTCAAGGTGAGCTGTCTGATTGAGGACATGGTGTATAGAGGCAAAAAACTGCACTATGTAGATAGGGATAGAAGATGTTTAGACAACTTAGGCATAACAGACTTCATGAATATTTATTCTTTCATCCAAAAATCATATATCTTCCTATTGTTAATCATAAGTTCATTCATAACCCTCTCCTCAAAACTTGCTATAACCAAATGACTGAGATGGAATTAAAAACAACTTAGAGGTAGAAGAAATAAAAATTTTCACTGCTGACAATAGTTTTCAAATAATTTTCTCTTTTTAAAAGGGCTTTATTAATATATAATTCACATAGCACACACACGCGCGCGTGTGTGTGTGTGTGTGTGTGCGTGTGTCTGTTAATCACTCAGTTGTGTCTGACTCTTTGTGACCCTGTGGACTGCAGCTTGCTGGGCTTCTCTGTCCTTGGAGTTCTCCAGGCAAAAATACTGAAGCAGTTGTCATTCCATTCTCCAGAGGGTCTTCACAATGCAGGGACTGAACCCAGGTCTCCCACATTTCAGGCAGATTTTTTTTTTATCATCTGAACCACGGGGGAAGCCTTCACATACTTGAAGTGTACAATTTAATGTTTTTTAGTATTTTACCCGACATGTGCAGCCATCACCACACTCAATTTTAGAACATTTTCATCACTGACTATTTTTAGAAATATTTCTTTGGAAATGTTGAAGCTCACCTTGCCAAGTGGAGAAAAGGGACTTTGGCTCCTGTTCCCACATAAGGAATGTGGAAGTCCTCATTCTGTCCTATAAGGAAAAGGCTTAACAGAATGAAAAATCAACAACTCTTCCTGGATTTGTAAGAGAGGGGAGAACACAGAGCAAATCACTGGGTCCAAGACTGGAAAGACAAGCTAACATGGAAAAACAATTTAGCTGAGCTGGAGTTTCAGGAGCAGAAATAGCTAAGGAACCAGAACCTGAGCTTTGTTGTTTTTTAGTCACTGAGTCGTGTCTGACTCTTTTGTAACCCCATGGACGTAGCCCACCAGGCTCTTCTGTACATGGGATTTCCCAGGCAACAATGCTGGAGTGGATTGCATTTCCTCCTCCAGGGGAAATGGATACAGGGATTGAATTTGCAACTCTTGCATTGGCAGGTGGGTTCTATATACCACTGAACCACCAGGGAGGCTCCACATATACAATAGGTACTTTCCTGGAGAAGGAATGGCAACCTGTTCCAGTATTCCTGCCTGGAAAATCCCATGGATGGAGGAGCCTCGTAGGCTATAGTCCCTGGGGTCACAAAGAGTCAGACATAACTAAGTGACTTCGCTTTCCTTTTGCACATCCATAAGGATGACAAAAGGACCATATCTCTTTGTACCTCATCGAAAAGATAGTTGATTTTTATTTTGAGAGAGAAGGTAATGGTTACTTTAACAAAGGTGGTAAGTGTAGAGGTTTTGATAATAAATAAGAATAAGGATGTACTTTGAATGTAAAGTTGATGGAAAGATATTAAAATTAGTACATGAGAGGCCAAAAATTAGACTCTCTACTTCCATTCTTGTCTATTTAGAGTTTGTCACACAGTAGCCAGAGAATGTTCTTTAGAGCCATAATTCAAATCATCTCAACTTCCTGCTCAAAATCATCCAATGATTTCCTTTCTCACACAAGCAAAATCCCACGTCCTTATGTCTTGCCATGCATGACATGAATTAACCCTGTGCCCTCATCACCAGCATGCTATCCCTCTAAACACACCAGCATGATGTCCCCCTAGACACACTGGCCTTCTCTGCTTTATTCTGGCTGATGAGGCACACTCCTGCCTCCAAGCCTTTGCAAATAAACCTCTGTATGGAAAGGTCTTACCTCAGACATTCCCATGACTTATACCCTCACTGCATACAGGCCTTGCTCAATCACTGCTTCAGCAAACAAGCTTTATCTGTTCTTAAAACTATCAGGACCACCTCCCACCCAATCAACAATATTCTTATATTACTTTTTAAAAAACTATTTATCATTCTTATTAGTATAAGCTATATTTTAGGTATTTATGTGTCTGTGTGCTTGCTAGTTTTTCACTGAAATATGAATGTATGACCACAGAGATTTATGTTTTCATTGCTGAATTTCCAAGATTTAGGATAGTCCCTTGTACAAAGCAGGCTTTCTAATGAATGAATAAAAATGCATGAGTGGAGTTACTGAATTGGATTATAGAAAAGATAAAATGAAGACATACCCAGGATGTATTAATCAGTTGGGTATGTGTGATACCCTTTACAGTTTTATTGCAGAGAAGGGCAGGAAAAGCTTTAAGGAATCTTACCTTGTTTGACTCATATCATTTAATAAAGACTGCTATCTTAATATAGTAATAATTAAAATGTTTTAAGATGCAAATTCAGAAAACAAATGTAGAGTATTGGAAAGGACATTGATCTCAGAATACAAATATCTGAACTTTGAGTTTCATTCAATCTTTATGGAAATTCTCCAGTGTACCTCTCTTGGGTTTTCTGGTTTCTATCCTTTTGACTCACATTGTCTTTTCTAGCTTAGACTCACTGGATAAGGATTATTGAGATCATTGTCCCAGCCATTCTCTTTTTTCTCTTCTGAGAAGCAGTTTTTCAAGGAGAAACCCTTTACTTTCTCCAGAAACAAACAACACCCCTCATCCAATGCCTCTGTTTTCCAATGAAGCATGTCATTATTCTTTCATTCTTTAGTAAGTGAGAACAGCTATTGACTAAGTTACTTTAAAGATCCATAACGGTATTTAAAATAAGAAGCAAAATATTATACTGTAAGATGAACCAGTACACAGAAACACAGCTAAATTGGAATTAATTTAGACAATCAATCACAACATTGATGCTGCCATCAGGGCTCAAATTAGTGCCAACACCAGTTGAGGTTCTTTTCTGAAAGTTGTTTTATGAGTATTAAATAAAAAGCATAATAGCATTAAGCTCAAAGGAATCCTATTGTTTCTTGCCTCCAGATACAACTTATCACCACTTACTATAAATCTGTATCCACTCATCTTCTTTTTTAGCTTGTTATAGCATTGATTCAAACTCCTTGATTTTACCTTAGTTGCATCTTGCACAACAATTTATCAAAAGTCTTGCTGCAATCTAGAGAAAAGACTCCCACTACCTTTTCCTCATCTACTTTCTTATTCACTGCAAACACTTTATCAGATCTCTCAAGTCCTATCCTTTGTTCTTATAAAATGTTAGCAATACAATATGCTCTTCTCTTGAAATCTTGCATGCTTCTTTACTGCAATTGAAACAGTTACTTGTTATAAAAACATCAGTTTCCAGGAGGATTCCTTTTTAAATCAACTTAACAAATCATTTTTCTATTCTTGTTCTCAGAGAGAAGACTGAAATAGTATGTTTTTTGGAATCTTGTACCCCTTTTTTCTTTTCCCCTCATATCACTGCAAAAACTGCTGATCAGTCTCTCTTTTTGAAACCATTAGGTTGACTTTTTCATACCATTTCTTACTGATCCTTCTCCTATTTCTCTGATCACTTCCTTCTTGTCAATCTTTTCCTCCAACAGTTATTTGAACACTGATGTTCATAAAGGTTTCCATAATCAATACATTGTTATTCTCCTACTATATGCTTTCTCTGGGTGATCTCATTTATTCTTGTCACAAACCCTGTTCTCTCTCTCGAAACTCTGTTGTCCATATGCCTACTGAACATCATTAACTTGTCTTTACATAGGAACGTTTAAGTCAACATTTCTATAACTGGCCTCATTTTTCATTCCATAATAACCTTGATCTCTTTTTCTCCCTTTCCACTGAATATAAATATCTTCCACCTCATTGCTCAATTCAGAAAACTGAGTCATATTAAACCTCTCCTTTCCCTCTTTCCAAATACAGTTGATCACATTTTACTGATTTTCATCTTGTAAAACTTTTTAAATTCTGTTTCTTTTCTTCAAGGCTCTCTGATTACTGTGTCAGTATCATGACAAGAAACTCCTATTTATTCTTGCTATGACAGATCTTCTGAAAGCCATCTGTACACTGCAGCTAGACTAATCCATTTCACATCAACTGCTCAAATCTATTAATCATTCTCCATCATGGAGGTTGAACTTTAAGCTCCTTAGTTTTGAGAATAAAGTCCTACTTATTGTGACCTAAGTATGCAAAACTCTACCTCTGTCTATCTGGAAATCTTATTCCTGGCAATTTTAATCAGTTTTATTTCTTTTATATATTTAGCAATGCTGATCTTTTTTAGAAAGAAATTTTTAGAAACTATTTTTTTCTTAACCTGAACTACATTGGAGAAGACTCTAGAGAGTCCCTTGGACTGCAAGGAGATCCAACCAGTCCATCCTAAAGGAAATCAGTCCTGAGTATTCATTGGATTGACTGATGCTGAAGCTGAAACTCCCTATAGTTTGGCCACCTGATGCGAAGAACTGACTTATTTGAAAAGACCCTGATGCTGGGAAATATGTTTTTTTCACCCTTATTTATTTATTTATTTTTTATTTTCTTTACATTATCGTGTTAGTTTTTCCATACATTGACATGAATCTGCCATGGGTATACATATGTTCCCCTTCCAGAATCCTGCTCCCACCTCCCTCCCGATTCCCTCTCTCTGGGTCGTCCAGGTGCACCAGCCCTGAGCATCAAACCTGGGCTGGTGATTGATTGCACATCTGGGAAAGACTGAAGGTGGGAAGAGAAGGGGACAACAGAGGATGAGATGGTATTGATGGCATCACTGACTCAATGAACATGAGTTTGAGTAGGCTCTGGGAGTTGGTGATGGAGAGGTAAGCCTGGCGTGCTGCAGCCCATGGGGTAACAAAGAGTAGGAAATGACTGAGCAACTGAACTGAATTATATTTTACTGAATTTAAGAAATTTCAGCAGTATGTCTTCTACTCTGCAGTCTCATGACTTTTTTAATTATATCTTCATCTAAGTTTTTACTTTATGTTGAAACTAATCATTTAAATAATCTCCTCTCACTAGTCTGTAAATTAACAAGATAAAAACTCTCTGCATCCTTAATAATATGGTGAGTCCTGGGAGGGCAGATTTCACTTTACATTAAACTTTAAAAAAAAAATTTTCCCAAGCCAGGAACGTACTTTGGACTTAAATAGACATTTAAGGGACGTTTGTTAATAAGTAAATTAGTGAATGAACAGATGCATTTATTAACTGTCTTTTCTTGATTTCTAAAAACTTCTCAGTAGGGTAACTATTATATCTATTTTACAGGGAAAAAACACTAGAAGTTGGAGTAGCCAGAGATATTTTTTTGGTAATATTTTAAAATTAATTTATTTACTTTAATTAGAAGCTAATTACTTTACAATAATGTAGTGGCTTTTGCCATACACTGGCATGAGTCAGCCATGGGTGTACATGTGTTCCCCATTCTGAATGCTCCTCCCACCTCCCTCCCTATCCCATCTCTCAGCGTCATCTCAGTGCTCAAGCCCTGAGTGCTCTGTCTCATGCATCCAACCTGGATGGGTGATCTACTTTATATATGGTGATATACATGTTTCAATGTTAATCTCTCAAATCATCCCACCTTTGCCTTCTCCCACAGAGACCAAAAGTCTGTTCTTTACATCTGCGTCTCTTTTGCTGTCTCACATATAGGGTCATCATCACCATCTTTCTAAACTCCATATATATATGTTGATATACTGGATTGATGTTTTTTTTTCTGACTTCACGCTCTATAATTGGCTCCAGTTTTATCCACCTCATTAGCACTGATTCAAATGCATTCTTTTTAATAGTTGAGTGATATTCCATTGTGTATATGTACCACAGCTTTCTTATCCATTTGTCTGCTGATGGACATCTAGGTTGCTTCCATGTCCTAGCTATTGTAAACAGTGCTGCGATGAACACTGGGGTACAAGTGTCTCTTTCAATTCTGGTTTCCTTGGTATGTATGCCCAGTAGTGGGATTGCTGGGTTGTATGGCAGTTCTATATCCAGTTTTTTAAGGAGTCTCCACACTGTTCTCCATAGTGGCTGTATGAATTTGCATTCCCATCAAATGGGAATGTAAGATGGTTCCCTTTTTTCCACACCCTCTCCAGCTTTTATTTTTGTAGACTTTTTGATAGCAGCCATTCTGACTGGCATGAGATGGTACCTCACAGTGGTTTTGATTGCATTTCTCTGATAATGAGTGATGTTAAGCATCTTTTCATGTGTTTGCTAGCCATCTGTATGTCTTCTCTGGAGAAATGTCTGTTTAGTCCTTTGGCCCATTTTTTGATTGGGTCGTTTATTTTTCTGAAATTGAGCTGCAGGAGCTACTTGTATACTTTTGAGATTAATTCTTTTTCAGTTGCTTTATTTGCTATTATTTTCTCCTATTCTGAATGCTGTATATTCACCTTGCTTATAGTTTTCTTCACTGCACAAACGCTTTTAAGTTTAATTAGGTCCTATTTGTTTATTCTTGCTTTTATTTCTATTAAGCCAGAGATATTTCTATAGGCCATATGATTAGTAATGGTATAGCCATAAGACAAGACCAAATCTTTGAGTATTAACTATGTATTTTCTTTAATTACAGGCCACAGTTTTTTGAGATATGCTACTGTGACCATCAACAAACATCAAGTCAACAATCTTGCTTGAGTTCTTCTAGTAAAAGATGAAAGCATCTAGAGATACTAAAAGAACTACAGATAAAAGCCTTTCTCTGTCATTCTATATCCAGCACATAGTGTAATGCAGAGATTAAGTAACCTCTTAAATAATATAATTTGAATTTTTAAAGAGCAGAAATGAAACAATCAATGAAAGAGTAAAAAAGATATTCTAGGTGACTATCTTATTTTAATTGGGGAGGAAAGATTGCATGGATAGAAAAATCTTGGAATGAATGAAAATATTAGCAGATAAATTTTTCAGCTATACTTTTTTTCTGAAGCTGATTCTGATATGTTCTCTCTTCCTCCCTAATATCTCTAAGTATTGGGGATAGGTAGAGAAAATAAGATCCATCAATGTGAGGATATTACATTTCTGCAATCATCCTGGACAGTAAGAGAAGTGATTATAGGCAGAATAGAATCTGCCTAAATAAATGTGGCTCCACCATGTGCTAAACTTTATGGAAAGAAAAAAAATGGAAAAAAGAGAGGTACTTAGCATAGATAGTAACACTATGAAAAAGAGAAATGACTGACGACTAGAAAGAGAATGGAAAACAACAATGTACATGATTAGTCTAAAACAAATAAAATTAACATTAAGTTATGAGGTTCTTATTTAACTTGTATGCAGAGTACATCATGAGAAACTCTGGGCTGGAAGAAGCACAAACTGGAATCAAGATTGCTGGGAGAAATATCAATAACCTCAGATATGTAGATGACATCACCCTTATGGCAGAAAGTGAAGAAGAAATAAAGAGCCTTTTGATGAAAGTGAAAGAGGAGAGGGAAAAAGTTGGCTTAAAGCTCAACATTCAGAAAACTAAGATCATGGCATCTGGCCCCATCACTTCATGACAAATAGATGGTGAAACAGTGGAAACAATGGCTGACTTTATTTTTCTGGGCTCCAAAACCACTGCAGATGATGATTGCAGCCATGAAGTTAAAAGATGCTTACTCTTTGGAAGGAAAGTTATGACCGACCTAGACAGCATATTAAACAGCAGAGACATTACTTTGCCAACAAATGTCCATCTAGTCAAGGCTATGATTTTTCCATTGGTCATGTATGGATGTGAAAGTTGGACTAAAGAAATCTGAGAGCTGAAGAATTGATGCTTTGAACTGTGGTGTTGGAGAAGACTCTTGAGAGTCCCTTGGACTGCAAGGAGATCCAACCAATCCATCCTAAAGGAGATCAGTCCTGGGTGTTCATTGGAAGGACTGATGTTGAAGCTGAAACTCCAATACTTTGTCCACCTGATGTGAAGAGTTGACACATTGGAAAAGACCCTGATGCTGGGAAAGATTGAGGACAGGAGAAGGGGATGACGGAGCATGAGATGGTTGGATGGCATCACCGACACAATGGACATGGGTTTGGGCAGACTCCGGGAGTTGATGATGGACAGGGAGGTCTGGCGTGCAGTGGTTCATGGGGTCGCAGAGTCGGACACGACTGAGCGACTGAACAGAACTGAACCGATGAAGCTTTTTTTTTTAAATTCCTAGGAAATATAATGTATATTTTCATTTCATGCCCTGTTGTTCTTGAATTTTTACCTTTGTAGCAACATGACAAAGTTATTCTTGATTTTCTGATTCAGTTGATTCCCTCTGTAGTATCAATATATCTTGAAGCCATTTAATTGCTATAACAATTTAGAGACAATACTAATTTTCATTAAGATCTTTCAAGAGTTTATCAAAATGTAATTTATACCAGTTCAAGTGTAACTGGCATTTTTGTGTGTGTGAATTTCCTGTTACTTCTTATGGAAAAAAAAAATGCCACAGTAATAGGCCATAGAGTTTTAATATATGGGCTTACAGTTAGAAAGAAGTTAAATCCCCTTCCAAACCTTACTAGCTTAGTTTCCTCATCTGTTGTACATGGATAAGAAAAGAAACTCTTGTGTAGAATTTTTTGGGAGGTGGATAATGAGGTGAGGTATGTGAAGTGCTGTGTACAATGTCTGGTGTACCTTCAGAACCAAATATGTTTAATGTGAACTCTCATTACTACATCATAATTTTAATCATAATATTCTGATTACTAAATATGGAACATCTGAAAAATCTCATCAAAAAAGAAATAATGCTTTACATGCTGGTCAAACCCTGTAACTCCTTTGTAAAGCTTTCATATGTACTGTCTTGGACAAAGACTATCATCTTTTTATAGATTCTCACTGATAGACTGGATGCAGAGCTGCGACCTCTTTCAGAAATATATTATCAGTATCCTTTCAAATAGCCATTTTATGTTTCTTATTTATGATGTGAAGGTTTACTATCCCATATCCTGCTGAGTGACACCATGTTTTATGTTCCCTGAGAATCCTGAGGTGCTTCTTCCACTTCTGATCAAAAAATACCTCTTGGAAGTGATTTGAGGTTTACCCAAGTATTAAAAAAAACAACAACTGTCATTTGTATGTATTAAGAAACTTGGGTGTGATGGTTCATAGCTTGTAAGTACCCTCGTCCTTTCCTGTAAAATAGTGCTTAGAAATACGGAAGTCCTTATTATTTTAAAAATTTTGAGTATGTGCTCCTTTATCTTCTAAAATTTAATCTTCCTTTTTAAAAAATAATTACGCATCCTAAAGTAAGAAGATGCAAAATACTGGTTAATCTTCTTGAAGAGAATCCAGCAAAAGGGATTAATAGTTCAATGATCCATCTCAGTTTTAGAGCCACTCCATCCAGTCTGTTTGGTAGTTTATTCATTTATTCATGAAGATTTACTGAGGAGTTTCTATTCCAGACAATTTTATGTTTGCTGGAATAAAACTATTAAAGCAGACAGAATACCTATGAATTGGTTCTTGACTTCTGATTATTTTTAAATCAAACAACCTTGTTTCTTCTCAAATAACAAAGACAACTATATTCATGTATTCAAACAGAAGTTTAAGATAAAATACAGAGTAAAAATTCTTGAGGTATTGTTAAGCATGGTGGTTCCAGTAATCATTTTTTTAATGTCCATTTAACGTTGTCTATATATGTTTCAATATATTCTCAAAATGTCTTCCTGAAATCCACTACCATTTAAAAACAATCCCAGTCTAAACACACATATTTGTTATTTGCCACATTCTATTTGTCATCAGCTACGTGTTATAAGAAACTTCAATTTTATTTGATTTATTACAAAGTCAATGCTTAATATCTTAAAAATATATTTAACAATTTTCAGAGAGTTGGATATTTGTTTCTGATCTATGAAGAAGGAGAATATTTAAAATTGGCTTGGACCACAAAAGCCTATTTCCAGTACTTTGTTTCCTTTCCATAAATCATTGTTCAGAACAGTGAGCCAATTTACTATTAGTTTCATTGATCCTCTCCACTGATCTTACAGTTCTGTAAAGAATTTTGTCAAAGGCTTTCCAAACATCTAAGTTTAAAATCCTCTTTAACTCCCTTTCCACATTTGTCTACCTGGAGTGAAGTCCCTGAAGAATTTCACAAAAGTAGTGAGCGATTCTTTTTATTCCCTAAATGTGTGTTGTCTGTTCTTAATCAAGCTGAGCTTTTCAAAGTGGTTTCCATTTGATCTCTAAAAATAGTTTCTGAAAGTTTTCAACATAACCGAAGTTAAAGGAAACTCTGAAATATTGAAGTGTTTTTTCAAGACTGGTCAGTTAGTATTTTGTTTCATCATAAATTTAAAGGAAGTTTTCTCAATAGGAGAAAAAAATATTATCAAGGTAAAAGCTATATGCCTTTTTATTTAAAACTTAAATTTGTTGGTTAAGGAAATTTTTAGTTTCTATTAATTGGTTATCATATTGTACTATTTTTTCATTGACATCAGGGAATTCCTTTTTTTTTTCTTCTTTCAGAATGTTGGGTCTATTAGAGCAGTTCTGAATGCTGATAGTCATCATAGGAGAGGGAAGGAACATCAGTGTTGTCAAACATTTGTCTTGAATCTATTAAAATATTATAAATGTTTCAGACCAATTCACTGTAAATCTCTGTTCAGAATTGAGATTCATATATAACCACAGAAAGACTGTGTTGACTTTGTTTTTAAATTTCTGATAAAAATGTAAGGCTCTAATTACCTCTCTGCTCAAGATAAATGTGACCTTGAATGAATAAGTTAAATTTTCCAAACCTCAGTTTCCTCCCTAAAAGCAGGTGGTCAGGAAACTTTAGAAAATGGTAGAAGATAGAGATAATAAGATCATAATGAATGTTTGCTTGAAATTGTTGTGTTTTTCCATGTCCCATGTGTTATAATATACTTAGTAGTTCTTTGCAAACATGCATAGAGTTTTCAGTTAGGAAGGATTAAGCTGATCCCATCAAGATGTCGCCACTCCTCACTCTACCCAAAACTATTATACATATTCTCCAACATTTTATAAAAATGAACATAAACTTGTAACTAAATTGGTGCACTTTATTTCTTTTAAGGTAAACCTCTGGGTTCCCCCAATATCAAGGTGACTTTTTATGTATCAAATGTTTCATATTTAAAATGACCAAGAATGCTTGTCCCCATTACTGACATCTGACCCATTCAGTCTCTTTCAATGAAAAGTTTGGTCACTGAACCATAAGTAGATACCTTGAGAGAAGAGTCAACTATTAAATCACCCTCCTTGACACACAAACCTTGGATGTTTTCAGCAAATAAAATATTAAAATAGATTTTTCTACTCTACCCACACAGAGCAATGGCTCAAAAAGAGGGTAGAAGAAAAGGATTTCCTGATATACAACCTATAGCTTTTGTGGGACTTCTTAATTAAGGCTTATGGATCGACAGAAATTTCAAAATAGGTTTCATATAACCCACATTCTTGCTAAAATCATATGTACAAGGACCTCTTACATTCTCTGGGAAAAATAATTTATGGCTCAAATAAAATTTATCATGAATTTCTCAGTGTATATATGTCATATATTAATTATCAATTTATTTCACCTATTATTCAGTTAAGTTTAGTTGCTCAGTTGTGTCTGTCTCTTTGTAATTGCATGAACTGCAGCTCTCCGAGTTTCCCTGTCTATTACCAACTCCTGGAGGCTGCTCAAATTCAAGTCCATTGAGTCAGTGATGCCATCTCACACTCTGTCATCCCCTTCTCCTGCCTTCAATCTTTGCCAGCATCAGGGTCTCTTCCAATGAGTCAGTTTTTCACATCAGATGTCAGTTCTTTGCATCTTACCTATGAGTAAGATGCCTAATTGTCTTTAATTATCATGACACCACCCTTATGGCAGAAAGTGAAGAAGAACTAAAGAGGCTTTTGATGAAAGTGAAAGAGGACAGGGAAAAAGTTGGCTTAAAGCTCAACATTCAGAAAATTAAAATCATGGCATTCAGTCCTATCACTTCATGGAAATAGATGGGGAAGCAGTGGCTAACTTTATTTTTCTGGGCTCCAAAACCACTGCAGATGATGACTGCAGCCATAAAATTAAAAGACACTTAGTCCTTGGAAGGAACGTTATGACCAACCTAGACAGTATATTAAAAAACAGAGACATTACTTTGCCAACAAATGTCCGTCTAGTCAAGACTATGGTTTTTCCAGTGGTCATGTATGGATGTGAGAGTTGGACTATAAAGAAAGCTGAGCACCGAAGAATTGATGCTTTTGAACTGTGGTGTTGGAGAAGACTCTTGAGAGTCCCTTGGACTGCAAGGAGATCCACCCAGTCCATCCTAAAGGAGATCAGTCCTGGGAGCTCATTGGAAGGACTGATCTTGAAGCTGAAACTCCAATACTTTGGTCACCTGATGTGAAGAGCTGACTCACTTGAAAAGACCCTGGTGCTGGGAGAGATTGAGGGCAGGAGGAGAAGGGGATGACAGAGGATGAGATGTTCAGATGGCATCACCAACATGATGGACATGGGTTTGGGTGGACCCCAGCAGTTCGTGATGGACAGGGAGGCCTGGCGTGCTGCAGTTCACGGGGTCGCAAAGAGTTGGACACAACTGAGCAACTGAACCACTCACCAAAACCTGCGAGCAAAGTAAAGAAGGTATAATTCTCCACGTTTCATGGATGAGGAAAGTATTACTGATAGTCTTAATTAGCATTTCTCCAGGCAAACACATAGATAAGTGGGAAGATCAGTATCCGAATAAGATTTATGATCTCAGAATGTTACCAGATAGGGAGAGTGCAAAAGAGCCCTTCCTCCTGGGCCTCCATACTTGGTAAGGACACAAAGAAGAATCTGAGATCTTACCCCTGGGAAAAACAAGTTTATTGATGAAAGAACAAAAAGAACGCCTCAAGGGAGATGTGAGCCAAGCCAAAAGAGGCACAGGCACCAGAATGGTGAAGTACAAGGTTTGCAAGACAGGGCTTTTATATATTCATCTATGAGGGTGTGGACTGACAGTTCTGATTGATAGTTGCAAGTTACTTAACAACAGACTCTACTGAGCATATCTTTCCTATAATTCAGCCTGATATAATCAGATGTATGTATGTATAGAATATTTATGAACACTTCATAGGCTCCCCAGCTGCCTACGGTCACTGGAGGACACAGCTATGCATCAAGGGCACATGTGCCAGAGTTGGAGAAGTCCCTGTGGTTAATTTGTATCCACTGTGCATGTTGGGTGCATATGTCTGAGTTGGAAAAGTCTCTGTGATTATTCTGCAGCATGTCTGTGAGCTCTCCTGGGCCTTATCAGGGCATGTCTGGGGTGGATGTTTTTTTCTGCTAGGCCACCCCACAACTCATGCCTAACTTTCTAACAGAACCACCACCTTAAATTTCCAACTGTTTCAATTACCAATTTACATTTTAAACATCTAGCAAAAGTAGTGAAAAATTATAATTTGTCCAAATTCTCTGACTTTCTTCATCCAGGTACATTATCTCCTTAGAAATGTTGACCATTATTTTCTTATTGCATCTCATCAAATTCTATTGTTTCCCTTCTATTGACCTTTATCAAGCTGACTATAATACTGTGGTTGCCCATTAACTTTTCCTTAGTTGTCAACTTTAAAATTTCTACCACATATTTGAGTAATTGTGCTGCAGTTTCCTATCTATTGTCTAAGAATTGTAGGCTGTGCAGAAACAGAAAAAAACAAGGCTAGCAATGAAATCTTGTTCTCTCACATATGAGATAGTAAGGTTGTCTCCCGAACTGTAAGACCATTTACTTAATATTTTCTTCTCATTTTTGACTGCTGATATTTCACTGGTTAAGAATTACAGGCAGACACATTTGCCATATCAATGAATAGAATGAAATCTATTCTTCATTGATTAAAATGCTAGCTATTACATTCAGAATAAGCAAGTCTGTAGGGACAGATGTGGGCAAAGTAGACTGAAAATTGCAAAAGTATTCCACGCTGTCTATTAAGGCTAGAAAGGAGGATTCATATTCATAAGGGTGATAACATGAATTCTAATTCTAAAATTGAAGGCAGAAAGTTCAATAAGTTAGGCATTCATTTGCCTGCTAACTGCCTGTTCCTTTTCATTATGGATGCTACAAGGAACTACCGCTCCACATTTGAGAAACATGTTTACCTTTGTTTTATTATTATTAGTTCTTGCAAAAACATGAAATCAGCTAGCAGATAGCTACCTAACAATTGATTGAAAAGCAAGTGACTAGGAGGTCAATGTGGGCCGGCACAGTTATCTCTGGTAATTCAAATTGTGAGAAAGTTTTGTTTCACTTTGAGTTTAAGTCTAAAGTCTTTGAAATTTCTACTCATCGATTCTGAAGTATAAAACATTTACGTTAACGTGCATGAGCTTAAACAGGTTCAGTCCTTTAAGATGATGATAGGTTGATATGATTTCCTGATAATTCTGGTCACCTTCGTCTTAGGTACTCTTTGCACATTTAGAAAAAGTTATGCATAGTATTACAGTAATCCCTAAGTTGACGTTATTCTAAAAGATTTTGAAATTTATCAAATACATAAATACCCTCAATTTTATTTTCAGCAGTCAAGAATATTAGCTTTTTTCACAAATCTAAATAAAAATTATTTTATTTCTTACAAATGTTTTCTTGCACATTTTTATCTATAACCTGTGTATTTGAATTATTTTGATTTTTCAATTTTAATTTATAGCTCAAGCTAATAAAGTGTTCCCCAGCATGCAGGAAATGGGAAATTATTATTAGAAAACAACTTATTGGACAGTAAGAATAACATGTAACATTTACTATAGTCCATGCTTTCATGTGACTTGTTTTAATGTTCACAACAACCTTATAAAATATATACAACCATAATTCCTACTTAAAAGACAGGGATGTAAGTTTAAAGCTTTTTGATAACTTGACCAAAGTTGCAGATGAACATCTGTGGTTGCTTTACTGTCATGAAACCAAATTCAATTTTTTTCTGCATATGATAATTTTACCTTTAATTCAAGACTCAGTCTTTCAGTGAAAAATACCAGTAATGGAGCTTTCTTAACAACCCTCAAACATTCTTAGATAGATTTGAATTCAATATTTAATTTTTCAGGCCAGCTATCAGCATGCCTTCTTATCCACTGGGTGCCCATAAGGAATTCCTTAAACATTACTTGCATATAGGTAACATAGGAATCCACTATTCTAAGTCACAATGGGTCAAATTGCAAGTTTTCCCTAGATGTCCCCTTCCCCCAAGTTTGGTCAGTCTATAATCTTGATGCTCAATAGTATATGAGCCCTTTGGGACAACACTCTTCCAATGATATTATAGAGGCTCTCTGCTACAAGTAAATATTTTAAATCTAAAATTAAGGTATAGAGACTCAGACAAGTGTAACAGAGACTGAAATAAAATTACACTATTGCTTTATTATGTAAAAATTCGCTGTGTGTTTTTCTCTTATAATTGCAAATTTTATTTCAAACATGAGTTTTGAAAGAAAATGGATGATGTTTTGATAAGAAATGTAAATGCTGAACACTTTCAACTTATAACAATACACCTTTAGAGCACAATTTCTATCAAATATTTACATGACATGAGTAAGTAACTAATTTCCGTTGAAATAATCAACTTGTTTTTCAATCCAGAAAAATAAATTATTTGTTATATTAGTAGTAACTTTTTTTTCACAGTATTAAAAGGCTTCTCTGATTTGGGTTAAATCTCTGTAAGTGCTCCAGATTCTTTATTATTAAACTCAACTACCCCTTGTTTTATTACAGATTCAGAAGAATCATTTTTTAAAAGTTGTGTGGAATATTTAACATATTTTATCTCTTTTCTATTTAAAATCTCCAGATTTTAAATATATATATATATATATATATATATATTTGAACATGTGTCTATGTTCAGTATAACTGAAAATTAACAAAAATATTCAAAATGTTTGCTATATAAATGACCAATGTGGTTAAATGTATGTTCATATGACTCTAAAGAGCCTATAAAATACATCAAAACATATTGCCTCAACTGTATCCAAAAACATTTCCCAACAATATAGTTTTAGGGTAAGACTAACCAATATATTATGGAAATATGTATTATTTATTATTTAATCACATCATTGAAAAGGAAGAGGAAACTTTTAATACATGCCAAGACCGCTTGTTCTACAACTATTTATTGTTTGCTTCACAAGCTATGATGGATTTATGCATTAACCTTAGTGTCTTCAAGTTTTACCTTTCTTCCTTATAAACTTTATTTTCCAATTAATAATCTTTTAGCAAATATAGAGGCACTGCAATCTAAATTATAAATTAGACATTACTAATATAATAAAGAGAAGAAACTACACAGAAAAGAAACAAAGGTAAAGCAGACTAATTGTAAATTCATTAACACCAAACTGTTGCAATAACTATTTCTATTTTTGAAAATCCCTGGTTCCTCTTTTTATTCAGGGAGATTATCATGGATCCATATCAATTAACAAAAGCATACACCAGGGAGGATTACATCATTTATGCATATGAGTAAGATGATTTAATTTCACAATTTTACAAGTAACTGGTTTATGGACGCCAATTTTCAGGAGTTTTATTATTACCTATTGTTCTATTTTATAGTTCATAATTCTCAGAGGAAATTAATTAAAATGATTTTTTAAAGATATAGGTTCCTTCTGGGGCAATATGTTAGTCATTTTTATATTTCAACATTCACATATAATGCATAAAATTGTCTTTTAAAAATTACAGTCACTAGAAAATCACCATAAATACAGGGGGGAAAAAAAGCATTTTGTATGGCAAAAACATCTATACAGACATCTAAATGTAAAGTAAATGAAGAATTCAGAGTGAAGCAAAGATACCAATAAAGCAAATTCAGTCATTCTAAACATTCTTTTATGTCCTGGATAGGATCTTCCATGTGTCTGCTGCTCATCCTTTCCAAGTCCCATGTATGCATGCTCACTCAGTCTTGTCCAACTCTATGTGACCCTGTGGACTGTAGCCTGCCAGCTCCTCTGTCCATGCGATTTTCCAGGCAAGAATGCTGAAATGGGTCGCCATTTCCTCCTCTAGAGGATCTTCCTGACTCAGGGATAAAATTGGTGTTTCCTATGTCTTCTGCATTGGCAGGCAGATTCTTTTACCACTGAGTCACCTGGGAATCCCTTCCAAGCCCCAACATTACTCCAAATAACTTCAAACTGGTGGGCAAATCATAACTTTTTCTCACATGGTATTTCTAATATATGCCTGTGGAATTTCCATCTTTTATGTATACAACTAAATTTTTATATATAACCCATATATAATAAATCATAAATTTACTAGTAACATTTTCTTACTTAAGCTCTTAACCATTCCAACTGCTCTTCACTCTGACAATTTGAGTTTTCTCACATGAAAGCAATATAAATAATATCTATATTTTGTTACATTTACTCATATAGGTGTATCATATTTTTTTAACTGATGAAGTCTATCTACTGACTGTAAAATAATATTTAATTAGGTGAAATCTAGTTTACTGATATCTTCATTTTGACTTAGAAGATGATGAATTTAAATGATTAACTGGTACATTTCATCCCTTAAAAATAAAGAAATATCTAGATGACTTTAAATAAATGTAAAACTTTAATTTGGTAAGTTTTCAAAAGGAAAGATTTTCTAGTAAAATCAAGGATTTTTTAAAAATGGTTGAAGATCCAATTTTAAAATGTGTGAATGTTGTCTAAGAAAGATTTGCTGGTTTAGCCATTTTAATTCTCACTGAGTACTTGTGAGACATATGGCTGGCAACTATTAATATCCATTTTTTCTCTCACTCACACATTTGTGCTATACTATAATAGAACAAAGGATGGACTAGTAGGACTATTTAAAAGTTAGTCATTTCATTGTTGTTTACAACTAAAGAAAATCATATATCTATGCATAAACATGATACACTTATATGTTCAGGTACTGTGTACATATACAGTTGAGTGAAGGGAACTTTTGTTTTATATATGCATTTGGGGGATGGTAGTACTAGTTTTTTGCTAGTTCTTCACATAGAATCAAAACAGTACCACTTCAGACATATTGGCTATAGAGAATTTTAAAGAATAAATGTTTTTAGATTTTCTAGAATAGATGCTTCTAGAGATTCAACTTTGGTAAATCAAATTACTCTGGAAGAAACATCTTTACAATGTGTGAAAAGAGAAATGCTATAAATGAATGCTTTGCATTTTATTCTATTTCTGTGATCATAATGTTTAGTGGTAGATTAAATTGGATCACTTATAATAATTCAAAGACTGAATTGTATAGTAAAGCAGGCTCATAATAAGGATGGAGAGCATTTAGTATATATTGTTTTTTTTCTTAGCAAAAAATTTTTATTTAGAAAAAAACAATTCACAGCTATTCTTAAAATTTAGAAATAAAGTTTAACTTGGATAAACAAAAATCATCACCATCATCCTGAAATAACCACTGAGATCATTGTAAGAAATTACCTAAATCTATATAGCATTCTCTATTAGTGCTCTGGCTGTATCTCCCTTTCCAGTTTTAGCGAACACTGGTGCCCATGCTTTCATTCCCATTAGCCAGCATCTGTTTCTTTGTTGGAGGTTCACCTGAGGCTGCCAAAAAACCATTACCCATTCATAGAGAGCCGGAATATCCTGGGAATTTATGACCACACTCCTGTTCCCACCATACAGGTCTTAATGACTGCCCTGCTGAGGTGGTATAAACATTCCTCTTGATCCTGGGTGTCATCTACCAAGCTTTCCCTCTGGGATCAGGACAAAATTACCCTCTGAGGGACTTTACTTGGATTGCCCATTTTTTGTTCTACTTTTATTCCTGTCCTCCCAATTCCCTGTTAGGTTTTTTGTTTTGGGGGATTACATCTTAAGAAGTTACTTCTTAAGAAGTTCAGCTAAAATGACTTCTTAGAATCTATTTTTTCTGGTAGCATATAATAAATATCATGTTTCACACATCTAATGACTAAATCATGTACTGAAAATAGGGGCATATGGAATATGTTACTGTAGTATTGAGTATAACACTATGGTCAAGTCCATGTTCATTTCCTTACTTTGTGTCACTTCTGATAACTAAAGATATGTTTACTAACTAACTAATTAGCTAGAACTAGGCCACTGTGATAAGTAAATCTGGATTTATGAAAAATATAAAGGACCTACTTATTTTGAATAAAAATAGAATAGAATAGAAATAACTTCTTAAAGCCAATATTAATATTTAGAAAAATATACAACATCTCTCAGGGAAAATGGATACACTGAATAATAAAGACCAAGAATTTAATTGTTGTAAATAAAGAAAATATGACTAAACTTTACAGCTGGCTTTGGTCAACACTACTAGTTGTTTCGTTATTTTAGCTGTGTATATTTCAGTGCTACTTGAAGCGGCATTTTTATTTCCTGGCTTGCATAACAAGAAGACTTGCTATATGAGTAGGCTCTGGACATTAGGATAAGGGAAAAACTGTGTGCAACTTCTCAAGGGCTTCCCAGGTAATGTGGTGATAAACAGTCTACTTGTTAATGCAGGAGATGCAGAAGACATGGGTTCCATCTCTGGGTCAGGAAGATCCCCTGGAGTAGGAAATGGCAAACCACTCCAGTATTCTTGCCTGGGAAATGCTGTGGACAGAGGAGCCTGGTGGGCTACGGTCCATGGTTCACAGAGTAGGAGATAACTGAGCCATTGAACCCCTGCAGCTTCTAAGAAATGCCTTTAATAGGAAGATGAAAAACTTTCTCCTATTGTTTGGAAAGTGGATACAAGTCTAAGACTCGGGGGGTTATTCTTGCCCAAGATGTAGAGAATGACACTGTACTTATATACATCATAAAATCAGTCTTTTGTGATGATGCAGTTGCCATTGAAACCTTGAGGTTCTCATTGTCCAATCCTGACAGAGAGAGAAGTTAGTTGCTCTTTCCCTTTAGTTATTGGTACGTTCTCAATTCAAAACAAACAAATCAAAACAATTAAGAGAAAATTACAAGAAGGCCAAATTATAAATTAGATATGGAAATGAAGTGGAAGTCGCTTAGTCATGTCAGACTCTTTGTGACCCCATGGACTATAGAGTCCAAGGAACTCTCCAGGCCAGAAAACTGAAGTGATTAGCCCAGATTTGGAAATGACATACTATTAACACATATAAAGAAAAAATTTAAAGTATTATCAGAAAATATTTGGAAGTTCTTTACTAATAAATTTGCATATTTCCAAAAAATTATTTCCTAAAATACACAAAGTTGATAACCTATATGGAAATCTAAATTAACCAGTAATGATGATAATGTAATTTTATACTAATTCTAATAATAATAGAATTAAAGGTATATTATTGTCAAATATGAATTGTTTTTAAAACTTCTATGACACTAAATCATGAAAACTACCCAAAACATGCTATGAAGTAAAACTACATTATTTAAGGACATTGGTCAGTTAGCATCATCATTGTCGATAATAACTACATTGTGTTGGGTTTCCTAGAGTGTCACTAAATGGCATTACATTACTTAGTCCTTTATAATGACTATAAGGCATTATTGTGGACCTTATTTGATAAACAGGAATTTTAAAAAAACATATTTTGTATTGGATTATAGTTGATTTAGCCTTGTACTAGTTTCAGGTTTGATTTAGAAATATTAAAAGATTTATCCGAAATCATAAAAGTAGGAACTGACATGGTAGTGATTTGAATTCTGTTTATCTGACTTTGAATCATATATTCTTATCAACTGCATACATTGTCCTTCTCAGAGTTTTTCAAAATAGTCTAATCTTTGGAATGTTCATGAGTGTTACTTGAGGGAAAATAGTCCAGAAGCAGAAATTTAGTAAGTAATGATTAATCAAAGTTAGTTTTCTTTAGGCAAATTTTCTTAGAAATATTAATATACTAATATAATTTTGGATTTTTCAAGAAGTAGGGTTCTCAAGTATTTTATTCAAAAATAATTTTGAGAATATGTTTGGTAAACCTGTGTTCTGCATAACTGAATTTGAAATATTGCTATGAAAGACTTGCAGGTCATCACCAGATAGGTAAAATTTGTACAAAGCATTAACTTCCACATGTCAAATCAATACCATATTTGAAAAAGATTCTGCATGGATTTTCACTTCAAGGCCTCAGTCTTCAATATTGATATCAGTTTCTCCCTCTATGCTTATGTTTCTGGAATCAATTTTCTAGACTTTAAAATTAGCTTTCTCCTACATGTATTGCCTTTTGCAATTTAATCACTCAGACTATCATTCCACTTATAACATTGGTTCCTCTCAACTAACACTGTTGAATTCTCTTTGTTATTTCTTCTTAGTTTTGAGTGGATCTGCCTCTACTCAATCACATATGATAGTGACAGTTTTATATATTTTTTGTAATATATTTAGTTTATTATTTTCCTTGTAATGTTGCATGATATTGGACATTTAATGTTCAATTGAAGTTTTGTCCTCTATGTTGTTATTATTATTAAAAGAATTATTCATATTATTAGGAGATACACTAGATATATGAAAGGATATAAAATAAAACATTTTAAGAAATAACATATTATAAATATAGTTGAAGTTACTAAGGGACTAGTTTATAGAGGCTGATAGAATAGCCTAACATCACAGGAAATCACTACATAAAATCCTGGAAAAATGTGGATATACTTTTTAATCTATAGGACTAAGGGCTGGCATAATGACTTGTAGCAGGGGAATATACCTTCTAAAATATCTTTTTCACCTTTGTACATCAACTGTTTTCAAAAGAAGCTGTTCTGAGAGAACTGGTGCATATCTTCATCATCAACATTATATTCAAATACTATCTGCTAAGCATTTTGCTAAATATGTGCCATAAACTGTCACAGTTCATTTTACAAATAGTTTTATGAAGCAAATAGTAATAATTTGGCAATCTCATAGATAAGAGAAACAGGCTGTGATGTTTATTTTTATATGTTGATGTGTCTAGGCCACAATGCCCAGATTATTTGGTCATATATTATTCTGGGTATTTCTATGAAGGTTTTTTTGTTATTTTGTTTTGAGATAAGCATTTAACTGGTAAACTTTGATTAAAGTAGATTGTCTTCCATAACGTGGGTGAGTTGCATCCAGTCAGTTGGTAAACTGCCTTCAGACTAACTGCAGTTCTTCCAGCTATACAGCCTAATAGTCTATGCTGTAGGCTCTGGATTTATCAAACCTCCACAATCCTGTGAGCCAGTACCTTAAAATCTCTCTCTCAGGATAAAGAAAGATGATAGAGATATAGATAGATGCTTTCCTACTGACTCAGAGGTAAAGGAACCACCCAGAATCCACCTGCCAATGCAGGAGACACAGGTTTGATTCCTGGGTCAGGAAGATCCCCTGGAGAAGGAAATGACAACCCACTTCGGTACTCTTGCCTCGAGAATCCCATGGACAGAGGAGCCTGGCGGATGACTGTCCTTGGGACTGTAAAGGGTCCAGTATGACTGAAGTGACTTAGCACAGCACAGCACATGGCTTCTCTGGTGGCTCAGAGGTAAAGAATCTGTCTGCAATGCAAGAGTCCGAGGTTCCATCCATGGGTCAGGAAGATCCCCTGGAGGAGGAAATGCCAACCCACTCCAGTATTCTCACCTGGGAAATCCCATGGACAGAAGAGTTTGACGGGCTATAGTCCATGGGGTCACAAAGAGTCAAACACAACTGAGCTACTGACACACACTACTGTCAATGGCATGTGGATCTTTCTGGTTATGAATCCTATTCATTTAGAAAATTAAACCGGTTATATAGAATGCTTTAAGTTTTAAACCTCCAGGAAAATGTGAGTATATTAGAAACAGTAAACTGGAAATGGGGAGTCAGACAACACAAGGCACAGAACGGCCAAAATTAACTTAAAAATGACCACCATATATACAAGACTCTATATTTCCCCAGTCATCTAGTAATTTCCATCCAGCAGGTTATTTCAGCAAAATAATCTTTGAATAGGATTTGCTTTTACATGATTTACTCACAAATAAGGGTTTGGCCTCCAAATAAGGTTCATTACCAGTTTCAAAGCTGGTCAAGATGACTTCATCTCTGAGAGATGCCTTTCTGGCTTATCCACACAATGGCTTTCTTCTCTCTGCCCGTGCTCACTTCATCTCCTTTGGAAGTGAGGTGCCCTATTACTTCACGATTATCATGAACTGGTTTCTAAACACTCTACCCCCACACCTTAGTTCAATGATCTTCCTCTTTGTGTTTTATATATGGGCTTCTTCTTCCAGGAGATAACAGAAATTGGTGTCTAAGTGTTCGTTTCAGCTCCTAAGAAATCTGGTTGATCTGTCATTTTCCAAACATACTACTGAGATGTCTTTTTACCTGAATATAGTATGTAAACATCTTATAACAATACATTATCTTCATGCTGTACTTCAGATTTTCCCTGAAATTGGTAGTTTTTTAAGTAGTTTGAAAGTCAGTGTGATATGTTCAGTTATTTTTGAGCAATTATTTACATTGCCACTGTTTTACTCTGTGGAAAAAGTATAATTTACTGCCCTGTTAATAATGGATACATTGTTTACTTTAGTTTAAGGACTGTGACATCTCATGCCCAAGCAGAGGATTTACATGTCTTGGAGAGTTGTCTTGGACCTTCCCAGTTCTGACATCAACCATGAAATCATCCTGTGTACCTGCATGACCTGCTGAAAACACTGCTCCTAGACCTACAGATCTAGGAGCAGGACATGAAGGTTTGTTGTTGGAAGTGACTGAGGCAATAATGTTGTTTTGAATATAATACACTCAGTATGTAAAGAATCCACCTACAATGCAGGAGACTGCCTGCAATGCAGGAGACCAGGGTTCAATCCCTGTGTTGGGAAGATCCCCTGGAGAAGGAAATGGCAACCCACTCTAACATTATTGCCTGGGAAATCCCATGGACACAGAAGCCTGCCAGGAACAGTACATGGGGTTTCAAAAAGTTGGACATGATTGAGTGACTAAACCACCATTACTGGAAAATATAAACAGCAGATTATACAGTATAACAGGTCCAGTTATCCTGGATTGAATTCTGAGCAACTCATTATTGCCATGTGAACATAAGGTGAATTAATTAAAATTTCTGTGAAGAAGAAATTTTGGTGAAAAGAACTTACAGAGCAACTCATGTCAATGAGTGTGTGGCAGAGGATATCAATCAAATCCAGCAGATAGAGCTTTTTATTATTGAAAACCACCTTTGTTTTCTTCCAATGTAATATTAATCTTTACCTTCTATATAGGCAGACAATCTCTTTGGGTACTGCCCTTCCTTCAAACGCTGCTCATGGTCCAAGCATTCTGAAATAATTCTGGTTTACCGTTTCTTTCCCATGATTCTTTACTTTGGAACTCCCAATCTTAACATCATCCTCATCAAGATATTTCTTACTGACATTCACAAGGCAGCTGAAACAGCAACTCTTGAGGGAGGACTTTCACAGCCTATTCTTAAATAGGTATGCTATGCCAGCAAATTTATTTTTAGTTCATTTTCTTCCTCATTTTGCCAATAACTCAGAGAAGTAAGGAATTATGCCATAGTACACTGTGCCCCAGCCACATTGTATGTGCTTGATAAATACAGATGCATGACTATGTTTCACTGTTCTCTAATAAACTCTTTCTCTTGATTCTAGCCAGATTATCTTATATATGAAGATGATACAGATGCTTATGTGTCTGACTGAGCTATCTTAGGTAATTTTTTTTTGTTTAATTCTATGAAAAAATCTAGCAGTCTAAAATACCGAGCTAGAGGAAATCAAGAAATATAATGATATATTCACATGAAGAAATATGCTGATTCATCTACAGACTGAATATTGTAATTACTTTTTTAATCCCTTGAAATCACAGAATAAATGGAAACAAGATATAGGTTTAATTATAAAATAAAAGGAAAAAAGTAATATAATTAGAAAAAGGACAATTTTCCTTATAACAGGTATAAATTTTAATACAGTATATAGAGCTAAAACATTGATAAAATTCACAATGGAGATTTTCAGAAAATCATAAATAGCTTTCATTTGGTCATTTCTTACTTAAGTCCTTAATAAAAGCCAAAAATATGATACAAATATTAACTACAGTTCTCATTCCTACTGTCTATGAATTCTCAGAGACTAGAGTTTATGTTTTATTCAATTTAGTTTCTCCAAGTTATGTGCTGTCCTGTATCATGGGATAAATAAATGTAATTGGAACCCTTTAACCTTTTCGTTCAGAGTTAAGTGAATAGCAATTTAGCTATAAAACTTCATTATTTACATGTGTTCCTAAAATTTATATATGTTATACATGTAATACATACACTGTAATATATATTTTTAAAATTCTCAAGTATAGAGTTACTTTTCCCTTTGTATTTTACCATTATATTTTAAAATAAATTCTCCCATTATAATTTTTCAATAGTTTTTCCACTATATTTTCAATATATTTTTTAGTACTCTGGTGTATAGATATTTGGGCTTTCCTTATGCTTCAGATGGTAGAGAATCTGTCTGCAATGCAAGAAACCCAAGTTTGATCTCTGGGTCGGGAAAATACTTTAGAGAAGGGAAAGGCAACCCACTCCAGTATTCTTGCCTGGAGAATCCCTTTGATAAAGGCGCCTGATGGGCTATAGTCCATTGGGTGAAAAAGTCAGACATGACTGATTGACTAACAACAGATACAACATGAGAGTATAGATATTTAAAATCAATATTTTTTGTTAAAGAGTAACAATTGATTTAAACAACAGGTATACAAATAACAAGCTTGAGATTATACAATTAAAATAGCAATGTGTTTTACATATAAGAAAGTAATTTTTCAAAACCACGCTTTCTATAAGCTTTGGCAGAAATTATTGTGAGCTCCAAATTTCAAAGTTCATGTATAATTAGTTAAATAAAATGATACTCAAGTATATAAAGAAAAAAATTAATGCTACCATTTGGACTGTTTTCAGTTGATGACACACAGAAATAAGCTGATAAAAATAAAATTCCATATTAAGAATAGGAAAATTTAAATTTTGAGTCATCTGCCAGTGGCTTGCCATCTGCCAGTTGTTGCCAGTGGCTATAGAACACTTTTTCTGTGATTAACCATGATCAGTGTGCCCAAAACATCCTTATTTCTCTCAAGAATTTTTTGTCAAATAACTCAATAAGTAAATTATCCTAGCTTTTGCTAAAGAACCCTAACCATCAAAAAAATTAAACCAAAAAGAGTTCCAATCAGCCCATCCTAAAGGAAATCAGCCCTGAATATTCACTGGAAGGACTGCTGTTGAAACTGAAACTCTAATACTTTGGCCACTTGATACGAAGAGCTGATTCATTTGAAAAGACCTTGATGTTGGGAAAGGTTGAAGGCATGAGGAGAAGGGGATGACAGAGGATTAGATGGTTTGATGGCATCACCGACTCAAAGGACATGAATTGGAATAAACTCTGGGAGTTGGTAACAGACAGAGAGGCCTGGCACGCTGCAGTCTATGAGGTGGCAAAGAGTCGGACCACGCCTGAGCAACTAGACTGAACTGAACTGAACTGAGACAGGGTAACAGGAGAAAAAAACAAAATTAATATTATATTTACAAGATCTTTAAATATACAAGCAGACCAGAGACTTTACATGCCTGAGAGGTTCAAAGACAAAAATGTAAAATGAATTATATATGCATCCTGAGCTAAGGAATTGAATAGGGGTCCAAGGTTTCCAAGGACAGGAGAGTCATTCACAGGAAGACTCTAACTCTGGGAGACAGCGCTGTATCCTGCCATGTAGATGAAGTCACTTAGGTAAAATTTGTCTAAGACAGTAATTGTTTTTCTGGGGAAGATGCCCAATTTAAATTTTTCTAGGTAATTAAAGAAGAGGCCATTGTTTCTCTTGAGCCCACAGTGGTCAAAAAATCCATTCGTTGTTGCTCAGTCGCTAAGTTGTGTCCTACTCTTTGCAGCTCCATCGACTGCACTATACCAGGCTTTCCTGTCTTCACTATCTCACAGAATTTGGTCAGATTCATGTCCATTGAGTCAGTGATGCTATCTAAACATCTCATATTTGCCTTTATCTGAAAATAACCCACATGCCCAAGTAGCACATCTTGGGGAGATCTGTTTTATATCTCATTATTTTCCAAGGTTGTGTAGGTCTGGATATTGAAAATGTGGAGAATAGCAAGCATATCCTCAGGGTTAGTCTCATTTCTACTGTTCCAGTATCGTGTCAGTGGAGGCATGTAACTGATGAGAAAGCCAGCTATGAAGATTTAATCTGAGGGTGGACAAATCAAGTATCTATGACAAGGAGAAGTAGATTTTGTTAAGGAGTTAGTTGAGGAATAAGAAACTCATGAGAGATTGTTAACTAGTTCAATTACTTCAATTATATATACCTATAAATTGCAATAAAACAGTGGGGCTGCCTAATTTGAAAGGCTAGAATTAAAATTATCAGACTAGAGAACAGAGGTCTTTGTTTAAAATCAGTTATCACCTAAACTGTCAATGATTCTAAGGGAAATGAGTTCGCAGAATCTACATGCTAATGTCATTATTCTGAAACTCTATATTAGATAAATGTATTTGATCACTAAACTGATCAATCATTTATCCACTGAGTGCTCAAGTTTTGTTTCTGATAGAAGTAGATGTCAAATATAAATCAAACATAGATTTGTCTGCATAAATTCCACTGCTAGGACGGAAAAGATTTTCCAGCAACAAAACCAACTATGTTGTTGTTTACTCGCCTAGTCATGTCACTTTTGCAATGCCACAGACTGCAGCATGACAAGCCTCTCTGTCCCTCACCATCTCCTGGAGATGCCCAAGTTCATGTCCATTACATCAGCGATGTTATCAAGCCATCTCATCATCTGAGGTCCTCTTCTCCTTCTGCCCTCAATCTTCCCCAGCATCAGGGACTTTTCCAATGAATTGGCTCTTCGCATCAGGTGACCAAAATGCTGGAGCTTTAGCTGCAGCATCAGTCCTTCCAATGATTATTCAGGATTGGTTTCCCTTAAGATTGATTGCTTTGATCTCCTGGCTGTCCAATGGACTCTATGCATTGCAAAGTTAAATTGGATAAATCAAATAAATTCATTAAAACATACTTTGGGAGTTTAAGAAGAGTAGAATATATTTACTTCCTTGGAAGTCAGTTACAATAGAATTCCAGTAACATTTCTCTGCATTCAGTCTTGTTTTGGGGATTAAGAGAATAGAATTCATAAGGTAAGAATGTGGTTGCGGACACAGATTGGAAGACCTATATATACAGCAAGCGTGAGTCACTGCTGATAGAGACATTCTGTCAAACATAGACAAAGCTTAATTAATGATTGCCTGTTATGGAATGAACATCATCCCCCAACCCTCATCATGGGCTTCCCTCATTGCTCAGTCAGTAAAGAATCTGGCCGCAATGCAGGAGACCCATGTTTGATCTGTGGGTTGGGAAGATCTCCTGGAGAAGGAAACAGCAACTCACTCCAATATTCTTGCCTGGAGAATCCCATGGACAGAGGAGCATGGTGGGCTCCAGCCCATGGGGGTCACATGAGTCAGACACAACTGAGCAATTAAACCAACCAAACCCTCAAGGAGAACATATCTTTAAAGATATAAGTAAAATTAACAAAGGTCATAAGGGTGAGTCCCTAATCCAAGATTGGTGTCAACAAGAGTGGTGTTTTTATAAGGAGAGAAGAGAATGACAGCCCCTTTAGCCTAGCTTGTCCACCCAAAGATGGCAAAATGCAGCAAGGGTCTCAGGGCAGGCAAGCAGAAGGGGGCAGAATCCCCTGCCAAGTCTGGATCCCTCTCCCCTCCTTCTCCTCTCCTGTCTCCCATAAGACTCCAGCCAGAGGAGGTGTTTCCAATCTGAGGATGACTTTCCAGAGCACAGCCTCTATAAGGGGTCTCAGTCATTTTGAAGGGGGCACAGTATCCCACCTGGTCAGGGGTGTCAGAGAAGGAAGAGTGAGGCTTTTTTGGTTTAAGACACTGCTTGTTTAATGTAAATAACAGAAAGCCTTCATATCTTTTCTGTAACACTGAGTAATTTTAATGTCATCATTACTGCTATTATTGTTTTTGAGTTTGAAACCAAGCACAGATGCCCCTTAGATAAACATATTTTTGAGAAGCGTTCCACAGGAGAAGTTCATGACTTGAATAGTTTTTTGTTTGTTTGTTTTTTTATGTGTGTGTGTCAGAGGAGCATAAGGAAGTTTTTCCTTGAGAGACTTTTAAAAGCTCAGAATACTTGTCTTCCCTCTGGTCTTTTAAGCAAAAGGATACAAGGATTCTCAGTGAGAAGAGCATTCTCCTCCTCTAGGTTCCCTAGGGATTTGCTTGAGGCTGGGACTGCTCAACGGAGGAATATTAAGGAAAGTTCTGAAGATCTAAGTGCTTTAGGACAATGAGAAGAGGATAAGGTGTCTCTTGGGAAGCTGATTTAGAATCTGAGCCCTCCTCACTCGAGCACCATCCCCTTTCTTCCCAGTGAGGACATGCACTGGACAAAGGCCATAAGAAGGCAGTCAGGAAGCAGCCATCTGCAAGCCGTGGAGAGAGACCTCCTACCTAACCTCCCGACACCTTTTCTTTCCCCTCCTGTCTCAAAAACCTTGAGAAAGTAAATTTGGGTTGTTTATGGTTGCTTATGGCCAATAGATTAATACATGACCCTAATGCTTCTGTATCATGTAAACAAATATAAGAAGAACTTGTAGAAGAAAAAGATAAAATGATGTGAAGATAATTTACAAAAAGGAATAAAGCTAAACAAATATAACCAAGATTTTCAACCAAATTTTTTAACAATCACACTTTCAATATTTTTAAATAACTAAAATTTGTTTGTTTGTTTTTTTGGAGCTACCAGAAAAGTGAAAGTTTCTCAATCATGTCCGACTCTTCGCAACCCTATAGACTGTTGCCTGTCCAGCTCCACTGTCCATGGAATTCTCCAGGCAAGAATACTGGAGTGGGTAACTGTTCCCTTTTTCAGGGGATCTTCCTGACCCAGGGATCAAACTGACGCTTCTGCATTGCAGGCAGATTCTTTACCAGTTGAACTACAAGGGAATATCTGAGGCTTATTCAACTGAGAACTGATGAAACAGACATGTAAGATACCCAAAAGCAAGGTCTCCATTTTGTAAAGTTAGAATTAACAGCTAATGTAACAGAACTATTCAGTTTGCACCTCTGGGCACTTCTTAACTTGTAGAGAATAAACAACAGTCTGTTTCTAGGCATGCACAGCTGTTTACTCCTGTGAAGGACAAAGCATTTCTATCAAACAAAGTTCCAATTCAACTCCATTTTTTTCAAAACATAAATATAATAAATGCTCTAGAGTCACTAATACTGGATAAATTGATTTAGTATATATCAGTAATGACTTGCTGATCAATTATATCACATCATCCACAATCATTCCATGTCTAGTAATTTATTAAGTGCAATAATCTTACTGCATGTGAAAGTCAAAGTGCTAGTGAAAGTGTTAGTCAATCAGTTGTGTGCAATCCCATGGTCTGTCCATATAATTCTCCAGGCAAAAGTACTGGAGTGGGCTGCCATTCCCTTCAACAGGGGATCTTCCTGACCCAGGGATCGTACCTGCATCTCCTACACTGAAGGCAGATTCTTTAACATCTGTGCTACCATTAAATGCAATAATCTTATGGCATAAAGGAAGCAGCAAATCATTCAAAGAGGAAACTGTGCCCTTATACACACTTTTATGGACCTTGATACTTCAACAATGTTGTGTGACTGATACAGATATATTAACATGTAAATATACTAAGATATGTTGGGAGGATTGGAGACTCAACTATTTCTATAACTGTAAGAAAAAAGTAATGGAATATGGATTATTCCACTCTTTGTAGACAAAATTAAATCCATAAAATTAATATTACATTCCAATTTTATTGAAAGTTTTGATTTCACTCTGAATGAGAGGGAGAAAGAGAGAGAAATGGCTAGATATGCATATTAATTTATTTTATGGATACTAAGCCAAAATCCAAGTGGACAGAATTCTTTTAACTTGAAAATTATTTTGATGGGCCTTTTCTCTGGTAACTCAACATCTAAAGTACTAGCAGTGGTAATGCTAATTTAAGAACAAAACATGCTTTATACATCACTGGGCATTAAAAATGCCTTTTTTAATGAGATTTCCTTTGTCCAAAGAAAATAAATCTGGTGATGTTAAAGGTTAATATTACTTTTATCTATTGTTGTATTCTTTCATACTCATATCTGTAAATCTTTGGAGTTAATATGCTCTATATTAGACTTATCGATGAGCATGTTTTGCATTTCTTCTCTTATTTAGAGTTTACGTGAAAGACTCTTCTGATGTCAATATGTCGTCTCAAAAAGTGTTCTGCTTCCCTCAACCATCAAAATTCAGCATCCCCCATAACTAGAAAATCTAGTTTACAGAGAGACTCCCTGATTTGATGGGCCAGAATCTAAAAGCCTCACTGCACCTTATAAGAAGTTAATAAGAAAAGAGAGTAATTGTGCTAAGTTTGAATATTGGCATGACATGACTTCACATAATTTTTCATAAATACATTTTCTTTGGTCTATGTGATCATTAATTGGTTGCTAAAATTAGAGTTGCTTTAGCAAAAGTTATTGTATCTTTACTATAATTATATTTCAGAAATCAAAAAAACCCCCACAAAATTGATTAAACAGCTAGAACACAGATTAAGTGCAAAAGGTTAAAATGAATTAAAATTAAACAATTTGACTTTAAAGCAAAAATGACTTTAGGGAAAACTAAAGGAAATTGATAAAAAACTAAAAGACCTAAGATATTGATTATTTTGAGGTTTAAAGTTGATATTATTCATTACTAATCACTAATTAGTACTTAAAATTTAACTTTAGCTGTCATAAAGGTTAAATGAAATAATATAAGACAATGAAGCTTTTATCCCAAATAGGTAGAAACTAGGGTGAATCATTCATCCTTGTATTTGACTCTTTTTGTATTAGAAGTCCTCAGCCTAACTGTGTAAATTAAAATCTGGACATTTCAGGCTTTACTGAGGTTGTTCATGCAGAATACAATTGTGAGATTTCTATGCAAAATACTTCTTTGGTAGTTAGTAAAGAATAATGATTATTTTTTATGTTGGCTTTAAAATGTCCTTTAACCAGAAATGTATGCACATTGCATTATCTAGGAATGTGCAAATTACCAAATGAGCCTAATTGGTCAAGTGGGCCTTAGGAAGCATCATTAGGAACAAAGCTAGTGGAGGTGATAGAATTCCAGCTGAGCTATTTCAAATCCTAAAAGATGATGCTGTGAAAATGCTGACACTCAATATACCAGCAAATTTGGAAAACTCAACAGTGGCCACAGGACTGGAAAATGTCAGTTTTCATTCCAATTCCAAAAGGCAATGATAGAGAAAGTTCAAGCTACCACACAATTGCACTTATCTCAAATTTCGCACTTATTGCAAAGTAATACTGAAAAGACTCCAAGCTAGGCTTCATCAGTACTTGACCAAGAAATTCCAGATGTTCAAGCTGGATTTAGAAAAGGCAGAGGAACAAGAGATCAAATTGCCAACATGTTTTGGATGATAGAAAAAGAAAGAGACATCCAGAAAAAACATCTATTTCTGCTTCATTGATTACACTAAAGCCTTGACTGTGTGGATCACAACAAACTGTGGAAAATTCTGAAAGAGATGGGATTACCAGACCACCTGCCTCCTGAGAAATCTGTATGCAGGTTAAGAAGCAACAGTTAGAATCAGACATGGAACAACAGACTGGTTTCAAATTGGGAAAGGAGTATGTCAAGGTTGTATACTGTCACTCTGCTTATTTAACTTATATGCAGAGTACATCATGTGAAATGCCAGGCTGGATAAAGCAAGCACAAGCTGGAATCAAGATGGCCAGGAGATAAATCAATAACCTCAGATATGGAGATGACATCACCGTTATGGCAGAAAGTGAAGAAGAACTAAAGAGCCTCTTGATGAAAGTGAAAGAAGAGAGTGAAAAAGCTGACTTCAAACTCAACACTCAAAAAATTAAGATCATGACATCTGGTCCTACCACTTCATGGAAACAATGGAAACAGTGGCTGATTTTATTTTCTTGGGCTCCAAAATGACTGCAGATGGTAGCTACAGTCATGAAATTAAAAGACACTTGCTCCTTAGAAGAAAATCTATGACCAACCTAGACAGCTTATTAAAAAGCAGACACATTAGTTTGCCAACAAAGGTCCATCTAGTCAAAGCTATGGTTTTTAAGTAGTCATGTATGGATGTGAGAGTTGTACTATAAAGAAAACTGAGAGCTGAGGAATTGATGCTTTTGAGTTATGGTGTTGGAGAATACTCTTAAGAGTCCCTTGGACTGCAAGGAGATCAAACCAGTCAATCTAAAGGAAAATCACTCTTGAATATTCATTGGAAGGACTGATGCTGAAGCTGAAGCCCCAATACTTTGGCCACCTACTGCAAAGAACTGACGCACTGGAAAAGATCTTGATGCTGGGAAAGATTGAAAACTGGAAAAGAAAGGGATGACAGACAATGAGATTGTTGAATGGCATCATTTACTTGGTGGACATGAGTTTGAGCAAGGTTCAAGCATTGGTGATGGAGAGGGAAGCCTGGCATGCTGCAATCCATGGAATTGCAAAGAGTCAGACATGACTGAGCTGTGTCAATAAGCTGAACTGCACAATAAGCCTAATATTTTTTAATGAGGTCATGCATTTTCTAAACATTTTTCACATTACCTGAATCAATAATTGATCAGTAATTGCTCTTCTTTAAGCTCACGTTGTACCTGAGTTCTAACTCCTTGGTCCATGCAGCTCATCTATTTGCTGTAAAAATGAGACAACGGTATAGTATACATTATTAAAGTGGGGACAGGTTTCAGCAGAGTCCCATCTTGGGATTCCTCTGATTATATTTACATATTTCTGTTCTTTTCTTTTTTTGCTTTATTCTACTTTATCTTATGTCATAAAGTTCCGAACTGATATTTTGCCTTCTCATTTCAGTACTTCTATTATTCTTTGAAGATGATCCTCAAACTATATGTCATTAAATTCTAACATTCCATTATAAATGTGGTATCATTTAAAGTTTTACTACCTTACTACCTTGCATACACTGTGAAATATTATGCATGCTTGCTTCACTTGTTTAAAGGAATATTTATATGCTATTTCAGCTCTCTAACTCCAAATTGAATATGCATCCTCTCTCCAAAATTAAAAAAAAAAAAAAAAACCCAGTAGCTCTCACTCGACAGGGCATGGATTAGTTTCTTAGCAGAGCAAAAGAATCTATAATTAGGAGTAAAAAGCACTACAAGAACATATAAGGCTCAAGAAGTTAGATCAAAGAGCAGATATAATAAGAGTTAACACTAATTTAGTGATTAGTATGTGGTGAGTACAAAATCAGGCACTTCACTGGTATCACTGCATTAATTCTTATACTAAACCAATGAGGTCACTACCAATAATATCCCTATGTACACATAAAGAAATGAAAAATAAACAACTTTACAAACATCACACAGTTAAGAGCTATTCAATTTGGGATTTTAATTTAGTAATGCTTCAAATGCTTCATAGCAAATAGATGGGGAAACAGTGACAGACTTTATTTTTGGGGGGCTCCAAAATCACTGTAGAGGGTGACTGAAACCATGAAATTAAAAAACTCTTTCTCCTTGGAAGAAAAGTTATGACCAACCTAGACAGCATATTAAAATACAGAGACATTACTTTACCAACAAAGGTCTGTCTAGTCAAACCTATGGTTTTTCTAGTAGTCATATATGGATATGAGAGTTGGACTATAAAGAAAGCTAAGCACCAAAGAACTGATGCTTTTTGAACTGTGGTGTTGGAGAAGACTCTTGAGAGTCTCTTGGACTGCAAGGAGATCCAACAGTCCATCCTAAAGGAAATTGGTCTGGATTGATGTTGAAATGAAACTCCAATATTTTGGCCAGATGAAGCGAAGAACTGACTCAATGGAAAAGCCCCTGATGCTTGGGAAGATTGAAGGCAGGAGGAGAAGGGGATGACAGAGGATGAGAGGGTTGGATGGCATCACTGACTCAATAGACATGAGTTTGAGTAAACTCCAGGAGTTGGTGATGGACAGGGATGCCTGACATACTGCAGTCCATGAGGTCGACAAGAGTCAGACATGTCTGAACAACTGAACTAAACTGAATGTTTCAGCTTATACCAACTTCCTAATATATCATATTTATTCCTCAACATTTTTCAGCACTGTGTTTCTGAAAAAATAATAAAAATAAAAGTAGCTAACATCAGCTAATCTTTTAATATGCAGTGGAACCTTTATACAATGGGAGCTATGTGACCAACTTTAAAAGGCAGATAAGTACCATCTAGAGAAAAGAGAAGAGAATACATGTACCACTCTCTTCCCTAGGTGGTACCGAGTGTAAGCTATACAATATTCACTTAGAGCAAGAGGCGAGGCAGAAAGGCCCAAAGACAGCTCCTTGCAATGAGACAGTCTCTCAAGTCCATCATATTCACTCCATGACAGACAATGTGGCTGGACACATCACAAGTTGCACTATAGTAGAAAGACCTCCATCCTGAAACTAAGAAAGTTAGGGGCATGCTTGTAGGTTATAAACACACATACCTAAGCAGGACAAGCCCAGACCGGGGAAAGAGATGCTGAGCATGACTAACTTTCCCAGCAAATATAATACTATATGATACCACTCTATATGTTATATTATATTAATATAGATTACACTTATCACATGATATTATGATACTATTTACCTACTTTCTTGAAGAAAAATTAGGCCATGTACTAAAATATCTTTGTGTGTGTGTGTGTGTGTGTATGTGTGTGTGTGTGTGAACCCTTTTCTTTGAAAAAAATGTATACATGGTAAGTTTTGAGCTTTTAGAAGTTCCTCATTTCTGTCTCATATGGAGATCACTGTTTTCATTATCTGTGGATCTTTGAAAACAGATGGAATCTGGGTACACAGAATCGCATTCTTTTGACACCAGTCATTTTATGGGTTCTCAACTGAAATCTGTAAGAATCAACCAAGCTTCAGTATCCAGAATGGCAGACAGAATAAAAATCTCTGAAATCTGATCCTCCAAAACAGTAAAAAGAATACTGACAAAAATGGTTAAATTCAATTTTTTTTAGGATTCGAGGAATTAACTGTAGGCTTACAATGATAGAGGACTGCTTATTCAAGAAAAATGACTGAATCTTGATATCCTCCACTAGACTTAGCTCCTTGATGATAACCACCAGTCTTGTTTCTTTATCTCCATCATCTAACACAGTGTCTGTCTCCTGTAGTGCAAATGACTCTAAAATGATGAAGGCCCATCTAAACATTTTAATGAAAAAGTTCTCCCAGCCCTGTGAGTCAGAGTTGACCAAACTCTGCAGCAGTTAATAATTCTTGTGACATCCACACAAAACAGAGATCTGCGTAGCTATGCCTGTGGTTCTCATCCTGTGACTATCATTTTGCCCCATAATTGATCCTTCTCCCTTTCTTCAATACCAGTAGCAATCTACTTATAAAATAAATCCAGTCATACTATTACCTATCCTAAAAGCAAAATCAAACAAAAATATGCTCTTAGTTAATTTTCTGGCACTAATATCCAAAGATGGAAAGATAGGTGAAATGGAAACTCCTTCATATTCAATCCTTTATATCATGCTTGGAAAGCAATTTTTCAATATCATATTGACTCAGTCATTTTCACTCATGGGAATCTATTTTGAAGAATAAATATCTGTGGAAAATAACAACAACACAACTAAATGAGCAACAGGTGAAACATGTAACAAGAATTTCATTCTCATATTTAGCAGTCTCTTTTGGAGTTTGGGAATTAGTATATTACATGTTACTAAGGTAAAGAATGAACTTCACTAACTTCTCTCTTATTATGTAGGTAGTTTATATTAACGTCTTTATGAAAGGCTTAATAATAGCACTTAAGGATTTTTAAGGGAAAATATGACAGCTGGAATAAACAGACTTATTCATTTTGTATTGGAAAAAAAGAGCTAATAACATTTTGTATTACTGGCAACTTAAAGATATTGTAGAAATTTCCTCCAGGAATATTACATATTTGCTGATGGGGGAAGTGCCCTTGCCTCCTTTCATCTGGTTGGTTTGTAGTAATAACTACTGTAAATTAAAATTCACATTATGGTGAGATGTAAATCACCTCTAAGCTCTTTGGGTTTTTCTTGTAACTACTTTTAGAGTCTCAATAACTGCATTTAGAGTATACTTTTCTCTATCAAGACAGATTTCATCTTGCATGTGCCTCTTCCAATTTCCTTAAGATATTCATATATATTGTAATATTTAATAATCTATTAAGACTATTTTACTTTGTAAAAAAAGCCCTATCGGGGTATTATTTTAATATAACTTTCTATATACTCTATATGATAAAAGACTATGTGCCAGAAAAAATAATATACTTACTGGGTTAAGTAAAGGCATGCTGCAACTTGGACGACCTTAGCTTGTGAGTACAATATTACCACACGTAATGCCCCACTGATGTCCAGTGTTTTAAGCAAGCCTTTTAAATTTCTATACACGCTCTCACATTAAAAAATTTAAAAATCAATACTCATAAACACATGAGAGTGTTTTAAGTTTGTTTATCCTTGAAATATAACAAGCTATGATATTTCACCTTGAGCTCTCTCCACAGGATCTTCTGTCTATTGGAATGCTCCCAATCTTCTGTTTACCTCACAAAAATCCTTTTATGTTTTGGACCAGATCAGAAACTTCCTGTACAGAATTCTTTCCCTAATCCACAGAACAAACAAATTAATTACTTCTCTTTGTCAAACTTACTCATGATTACTACATGGTACTGAGTTTTTTTGTTTGTTTGTTTTTTACAAATTTGTCATTCACTTCATTGTCCCACTCATCCAGTCATTATACAGTAATTGCTTTAGGGACTTCCTGTGACCAAGGCTGGTCTGATGACAGTACCTTATTCCCCAGTGGATATGATTAATTCAAAAAGTTGGCACATAACCAAGGTTAAGTACAATTTCTTTCTCTCTCCCTCCTCTTTTTGGTTAACTTAGACTGAAAGAAGTTACCCCATATTCTCTTAAATTACCAAGAGAATTCACCATCTCCTCTTTTCTATGTGCTGACAAGTAGACAATTCTAGTCAGCAATAGAAGAAAAATGAATTTTCATGCACAAAGAAACTAATGTGAGGAGAAAGGAAAAGATGTCTTAGAGACATCTAGGCTTTGGTTGAAGTATTTCCAATATGTACCCTTGCTCTTCATAATTATTCAAGCCCACTCATCCCTATTAATGCTGAAGTTAGTTTGAGATGAGTTAATGTCACTTGCAACTGAAAGATTCCTGACTAACATACATACCTAGGTGATGATGAAGATTTAGCTTTAGTTTCTGCAGAATTTAGTTCAGACAATTAACAGCTGATTAAAAACATTTAAACTACATTTTCCGCATGATTACATTATAAGGCACTAAAGCCGAGGGTGTTCTGTTTTGGGTTGTTTTGAATATTGAGTAGAAGAAAGAACTACTCGACTATTCATGAAAGAAAAAAGTTACAAGCAGAAACATAGAGTTCAATATTAGCAATTAGGAGTTCAAGTTCATTGAAGCTAAACGTCTCAAAGTAAAACATCATAATGAGGGAAAAGAGAAATGTCTTCCTGTTCCTTCTGGATACCCGCCCTCCCTCTGTAATTATGCACAGAATAGAGAAGTTCCATTTCAAAAACCAAGATGCCAACAAAGAATATATTAAAGTTATTGGTGTTTTTTTTTAAATTTTAATTAAAATGTTCTTGTTGCTGTTGTAGTAAGAAGGACATTTTCAATACTTATACAATAATAGTGAGCAGGGAGTCAAAAATGGAGAGATCAATTACACTTGGCTTTGCTATATGGAGAGCTATGCATTTTAGAATCAGTTTTTTTTTTTTTTTTCTGGCAAGTGTACCTTTATACTTTACAAGATATCAGGATCCTATGCATCACACAGAAATTAAAGAAAAAAAAAGAGCAACTTTAACTTATCATCTTCTAGTGTGTAGCCAATATGAATTATTCTCCAGTGGGTTGGCATTTTCTTCTAGATCAGTTCACCAACATCATATTGTCACTGAATAGGAATTCATCTCTAAAGTGTTAATTTCAGTATAATTTTGAGATTGAATGTTTGGCTCTTTAAAGCCTAATTTGCAATCCCACTGTAATCCGACCACAAGAGTGAGCACTGACACCCCAAGTAGACAGCAAAATAGAAAGACATTGTATATTCATGTTTAGAAAGAAGAAACCAGGGAGACATGAACCCATAGAAATATATCCACTCAGTTGCACACACAAGCTGACTAAGACATTCTGTTTGTACTTTGTAATGGATTTTGCATACTGTGGTTGTCTGGGCGACATTCAGAGGACAAGGGAACTTTACAAAGTGTAGGATAGCGATAAATGTACTGAGAATTAAAATCCACTGAGTAAAACTGCAATGACGTAACTTTGGCATCTATATAAAACTGTCTTTCTTTTTAAGCTGATTCCTCTTTTAGTCAGTCACTCAGATTTGAAACATATTGCTGATGTGATCTGCCTTTCAATTGGCCTGAGCGTGTCTTCATTTGTGAGAGGCCGGGGAGAATGGAGGTTCAGGAACAAAACCATCTGGGACTATTGTCCTTATACTTCATGCATGCTGCGCATTAAGAAAAAGTTTCTGATAATTCCCTACTACCTTCTAACTCTGTTATCTATTTGATCTCTATTCAGGCTTTCATAAACAAGAGAAAAGGTATATAAGTAATTTACCTAGCTTATATTTTTCTAAATAATGCTCTTTAAAGTGGCTAATACTACAGAGTCCCTCAATATATCAATAAAATTTTGATCAGTATACCAAAGCCTTGGGATTAGGATACGTGTGACACTTGATCATGTGCCACAGCAGTCAGAGGAAGCTTAAAAAATGAAAATAAATAGAAAAACAATACAGTGGACACTGAATAGTTTGCAACTCTACATGTTCATTCAGAGGCAATTTCTAGCTTTTCTTCTTTTTCTAGAGGTGAAAAGATAGCTCTTTCCAAAGACATACTCTGCTAATCAATCAAACATATTAAGACATACGTGCTGAAGAGACAGAGTTTGTAAATAGTTAAAGATTTGATAAATCAGTTTCTGTGACTGAGATGATACTATTATAACTCTCGAATCAACTGTAAAATTTTCAAGAGGTTTGAATTTAAGGCTCTGGTATCTTTCAGTGTTGACAGAATTTTGTAAAACAACCTAAACCTACATATGTCAAGATGAAATATATATGCAGGATTTTGTAGTTGACTTTGTGTATATTTGCCAAGGTTGTTAGGGTCTTGAAGAACAGCAACGTTTCCTCTCATATTCTATTTTTTAACCAAATTTAATGCAGATACCCCAATTCCATACCAATTGCTCTAAACCTCTATATTAAAAGCTATTCCCACAAATAATAATTTGTCAGATGTTTCTTCTGTAAAATGTAAAAACCAAAACAAAACAAATCTGGCTCTGAGAATTTTTATACAATCTGTATCACATTGAGCATATTTTCAGAAGGAAAACTTCCTCCAGGGAAATGAAAATTCTAGTTCAAACAATCTCTTACAAAGATAGTTTTGGCAGGAAAAATGGTAGTTGTGCTACTCATGATGAAACTGAATCCACATGAGTAGCTTATTAATTGGATACTGGGTTAATTGACATGACAAACATATAATCAACTTGAGAGTGCTTATCTTTTTCTGACATGGTTTGGTGGTTGGCTGAGTTTTTTCCATCCTTTGTTCTACGTTGTCTGTAAATCAATTAAATTGTGTGGCACCAGGGGTTTTGCATTTAGTGTGCTTGTAGTGGTAATCATAAAAGGTGCTGGATTTCTAACCTTGTCCTCCTCAAATTATATGAGATAAATAAGTCTAAGTATTAAAACATTCCAAAGCAGCCAGTATACAGAATATAAATCTCTCATTTTATATAGTCCCTAGAGAAGCTGATATTTCTTATATAACATTGATAGTGTATGTCTAAAATATAATAAAATTAAGAAATATTACCATTATTAATAAAATTGAATATAGGCAAAATTGGCCACCTGATGCAAAGAGCTGACTCTCTGAAAAAGCCCCTGATGCTGGGGAAGATTGAGGGCAAGAGGAGAAGAGGGTGACAGAGGATGAGATGGTTGGATGGCATCACTGACTCAATGGACATGAATTTGAGCTTACGCCAGGACATGGTGAAGGACAGGGAAGCTGCTGCAATCCATGTAGTTGCAAAGAGTCCGACACAACAACAGGACTGAATGAGAAACAACAGGATTGAATGAGCCACAAGGTTATAATATTTAGATAAGATTACTTGTAAAGAACAGTTCTGAAATAAGTGCTGCAAGGTTATGGGAAGGTGACAACCTATAGTTACAGAGAGAGTGGAGCAACGGGAGGGAAGGAAAAAGAACTTCAAATTAACACTTCAGTATCAACGAGAATGACAGCCAATGAGTTTTAACTGGAGTGGAATGTCATGTTCATTCATATATTTATTAAACAAAAAAGACTGCTGAGTGTCTATTTTGTTTTAGGCACTTTACTAGAAAAGGTTGTTATATAAGATTAAAAAAAGAAATCTAGTTACATGTAAGTTTTAGATAAAGAGTGAATATGCTTTTAGAATATGTATAACCTTTGCACTATTTACAAGATGTTTACAATAAAAACATATTTGTTGTGAAAATGACATTTGAATGGGTGTCTTTTTAATCTGCTAAATCTGATGACCCTAACTATATATGATAGAGTGGCCAAAAGTACATAATATTTGACATGACAGAATTTAGAAACAGAGAGATGTAATAATATAGAGAATCTTAAATCACCCAAATTTATACACCTAAAATATTAATGGAATGGATAAACAATTTTTAAGGAACTTAATGGCTTCATGTAATATTTCAAATTTTATGTAACCCTTCAAAACAAACCTATTTCTGATCATCTTTGCAATCATGAATTGCCTTCATCATCCCAAGGAAAATGTCTTACATAAAATCCATGCAGCAAATCCACAAAAAAACAGCTCTTTAATGAACATCTGGGTTACTTAAAATGAGAAGCATATTACCAATGTATATTTTAACAGTCTTCCTTGAAATCCACTCACAATTCTGAGTTTTTATGCTCATTTTAATACAAATAATGAGCTATATTTGTGGTCAATAATTGAAGAATATTTTCCATGGAAACATATATCATCATATGTAAAGTTGTGTATGGATGTGACAGTTGGACTATAAAGAAAGCTGGGCACCAAAGAATTAATGCTTTTGAATAGTGGTGTTGGAGAAGACTCTTGAGAGTTCCTTCGACAGCAAGGAGGTCCAACCAGTCCCTCCTAAAATAAATCAATCCTGAATATTCATTGGAAGGAATGATGCTGAAGCTGAAATTCCAATACTTTGGCCACCTGATGCGAAGAACTGAGTCATTTGAAAAAACTCAGAATGATTGAAGGCAGGAGGAGAAGGGGGTTACAGAGGTTGAAATGGTTGGATGGCATCATTAACTCAAGGGACATGAGTTTAAGTAAACTACTGAGCTGGTGATGGACTAGGAGGCCTGACGTACTGCAGTCCATGGGGTTTCAAAGAGACAGGACATGATGAGCAACTGAACATAACTGAAAATAGGGAACCAATGAGAATTTGTCATATGACTCAGGAAACACAAACCTGGGCTCTGTAACAACCTAGAGGGATGGGGTGAAGAGGGAGATGGGAGGGAGTTTCACGAGGGAGGAGGCATATGTATACCTATGACTGATTTATGTTGATGTTTGGCAGAAACCAACATAATACTATAAAGCAATTATCCTTCAATTAAAAATAAACAACTTTTTAAAAAGAATATTTTCCATGATTTTTTTCTGTATAAACTTGTAATGCCTTTATTGTTAAATTATTACATAAAATTGCATTTGATTGTAACCAGAACACCTTTTTAATGTCATTAAATTGGTGTCATAGGTGGCACTAGAGGTAAAGAACCCTCCTGCCAATGCAGGAGACATAAGAGACTGGGGTTTGATCCCTGGGTCAGAAAGATCCCCTGCAGAAGGGAATGACAACCCACTCTAGTATTCTGGCCTGAAGAACCCATAGACAGAGGAGTCTGGCAGGCTATGGTTCATAGGGTCCAAAGAGTCAGACATGACTGAAGCGACTTGGCACACAATGTTATTAAATAGCATATGTGAGATGAAAATATATCCTGCCATATTAATAAACAAGAAATGTCACAGCCATCAGCGATTCCTGGCCTCCAAATGTGAATGAGGGCCCCCAAAGCTGGGATCCAGCAGATGCTGTCACTCCCTACAGTGACGCTGGGGCACTGGGGGAGTGCAAGAAGTTAGGTGAACAAGGAAACAGGATTAGCCCAATAGTTGAGGTGCATATGAAAAGAATGAGTTCAGTGAGACCAGAGGTTCGCATCTTCCCATACATAGACTTCTAAATTCCTTAATTTGATACCTGATCTTTGATGTTCAGACTGCCTGATCCCTTTGCTGCAAACTTGCATATAGTCTGACTTCCCCTCCTGCCTCCTTGGAGCAGTTTTCTCAGAGCTCCTGAGATGCTGTCTCCCGGGCTCAGAGTGCTCAACATTCCCATCAAATAAAATAACTCTCTACTTTCAGGTTGTGACTATATTTTTTAGTCAACATATGTTTCATTGTATTTTGTTTTGTTTTCTTTCTATCATATAAACTCTTCTGAGGTAGGCATTCTATTTCTTTTATTTTTGCCTTTAATATTCAAGGTCTCAAAATGAGGGCTTCAGCTTCAGGCATTTCACCTGCATTTCTTATCAGGAATAAAAAGGAACTCAAAACATACGTCTAAAGGCATATTAGTATTTTTTATGTGGCTTATTTTTTTTTCAACTGAGGTAAAATCAGCACAATTTCATCACTTTAAATTATACAATCCAGTGGCATTTAGTACACACACAATTGCACAACCCTCATCTCTAGGCCCATACATATTTCCATCACCACAAAAGGAAACCCCATATGCATTAAGCAATCTCTTCCTAGCACTTGGAGAACACCAATCTGCTTTCTGCCTTTATGGGTTTACCTAATCATTCCTTTCATAGATAGGAAAACATATGCCTTGTGACATTTTTTATCTGGCTTTTTAAATTTAGCATTATGTTTTTGAGGTTGATCCATATTGTGGCATGTGTGTGTTAGTTGCTCAGTCATGTCTGACTCTTTGTGACTAATAATAGGGCCTACTTGGGGGCTCACGGCTGAAATGGCTCATTATGTTGACATCGCAAATAAAGAATAAAATCAGAGGGACCCTTGAGACTGACCAAATTGCCCAAACGACAAATTCTGTTTTCCCTCTGGTGCCTACCTTCTCAAGGCTAGCAGACGACCAGATTCTAGACCTCTGGCTATGTGACTGCAGGACTCAGCTACAGGTTAAAAATTAACCATCCCTTCAGAGAACTTTTCATTGACAGGGTATAAGAAAGACCCCATCAGAAAGGGAGGATGTTGGTTCTCCTTAAGGGCCAGTCACTCTCTTGTTTCCCTCTAATAAATTGCCCTTTTCTTTCCCTGACTGCCTGGCTCACTCTCTTTTCTCTGCACTCGCCTTACAGTGACCCCATGGACTGTTGCCCACTAAGCCCCTCTGTCCATGGAAGTCTCCAGGCAAGAATACTGGAGTGAGTAGTTGTTCCACTCTCCAGAGGTTCTTCCCAATCCAGGGATTGAGCTGTGGTCTCCTGCATCGCAGACAGATTCTTTACCATCGGAGTCATCATAGAAGTCCATTGTAGTGTGTGTCAGTAGCTAATTCCTCTTTATGGCTAAGTTAAGTTCAAGCACAGATATACCGATTTGTTCCTGCCTTGATGTAGTTGATGTAAATTTGCGTCATTTCCACTTTTTGACTATTGAGATTAGTGCTGCTATGAACATTTTTATACAAGTATTTGTTGGGATGTCTGTTTTCAACATTGAGTGCTACATATTTAGTAGAATTTCTGGCTTACATGAGACTCAACATTTAACTTCTTGAGGACCTGCCAACTATTTTCTGCTGAGCCCATATTTTACATACTCACGATCAGTGAATGTAATTTTTAGTGTTTCTACATCCTATCCAATGTGTTTCTTTTTCTTTTTTTTAAATAGCCATTAAATTGGTGCAAAATGGTATTTTATTTTATTTTGGTTTTGATTTTCATTATCCTACTGATTAATGACACTGAACCTCTTTTCATGCATTTATTACACATTTGTGTATTTTCTTTAGAAAAATGTTGAGTCAAGTCCTTTGCCTACTTTCAACTGGGTTATCTTTCTGTTGTCAAGTTTATGTGTTTTTTACATATTCTGGACACTAGACACTCACCAGGTTTATGATTTACAATTTTTTTCAATTCTATGGGTAGTATTTTCACTTCCTTGATATTATCTTTTGATGCACAAAAGTTTTTAATTTTTTGAAGTTGAATTTACCTTTTTTTTTCTTCTTTTATTGCTTGTGCTCTTGATGCTGTATCTAAAAATCCATTGCCAAATCTAAGGTTATAAAGATTTATTTCAGTATTTTCTTCTAAGAGTTGTATAGCTGTAGATCTTACATTCAGGTCCTTAGTCTATCTTTAGTTTATTTCACTATATATTCCAAAATAGAAGTCCAACTTTATTACTTTACATGTGGCTATCTAGTTGTTCAAACACTATTTGTTGAAGAGATATTATTTTTCCATTGAATGATCCTGGCATCCATGTTGAAAATCAGCTGATCATCTATGGGTTTACCAATGAATTCTCAACTGTATTCTATTGATCTACATATCTATAATTAAGCACAACTTCTGTGTTTATCACTGTAGCTGTGTAGTAAATTTTGAAATTTATCCTTCAATTTTGTTTTTGTTTTAAAGATTGTTTTGTCTATTCTGTGCTTTTTAAATTCCACATGAATTTTTTTCTGTCAGTTTTTCTATTCCCCCCAAAACACTTTGGGGTTTTTTTTAGGGATTACATTTAGTTTTCAGATCACTTTGGGTCATAATGCCATCCTAACAATATTCATAAACAATGTTCTCCCAATTCACGAACACAGAATGTCTTCCTATGATACACTAACTTTTCACTTCCTGCCCAGCCATTGATGTCTACATACCGTAGGCCACAGGTTTTTCATATCTCTGTAATTAAAAGGAAACCTTGAGGACTAAGTTTAATCCTGTCCTGCCCTCAAAACTAGGGTTGATTTGTAAAGACAGACTGTGAAATGGATACTGGGGGAAGGGCAATTAGCAGTGTCAACTACATCTCATTATAACCAAATTCAGGTATAATTCATAATTTCTAGTTATAATCACAGTTTTAAAAGCACTAAAATTTTCAGGACCTTTAAGAATCAGATGAACTTAAATCATAGAAAACTGAGAATCACTCTGGCAGGAGCCACTACTGTTACTGGAGCACATACACGTGGGTTTCTCATGTCATGGGAGCTAGGTTCACAAAGACAACGATTTCAAGGGACAAGAAGCAGGCCTGACTCTGAAAATTGACACAGCATGAATTCTGCCACATTTTTTTGCTCAAAGCATCATGAATCCTGTACAGAATAAAGACAAATGGAAAAACAGACCACCTATCTTTCTAGACGGAAAGAATACTAAAAGAATCCAGTGGTATAGGAAGGCCATAAAGAGTGATGAGAACTGAAGAACTGATGCTTTAAAACTATGGTGCTGGAGAAGACTCTTGAGATTTCCTTTGACATTAAGATCAAATCAGTCAATCCTAAAGGAAATCAACACTGAACATTCATTAGAAGGACTGATGCTGAAGCTGAAGCGCCAATACTTTGGCCACCTGATGTGAAGAGCTGACTCATGGGAAAAGACCCTGATGCTGGGAAAGATTGAAGGCAAAAGAAGAAGAGAGAGGCAGAGTATGAAATGGTTAGACAGCATCACTGACTCGGTGGACATGAATCTGAGCAAACTCCAGGAGATAGTGAAGCACAGGGGAGGCTGACATGCTGTAGTCCATAGAGTTGTGAAGAGTTGGACACAACTTAGTGGCTGAACAACAATAGGGAGGCCACTAAAATCTGTACTCCACACACAAATTATTGATAAGCCTTACACATACAAATTGTCATCCTTAAAAGACTATAGAATGTGTAACCCACTACAGGAATAAGATCAAGCATGAGAATAAGATCATGGTCTAAGATTTCATCATTTAAATCAGGCACAGAAAAGAAAAAGAAGTTTCTCAGATGCAGTTACCTAAAGACCTGTGAACTAAAAAGACAGGCTATCTGCCTAAGAGTTTTTTGAGGACTTAACGTAAGCTCTTACAGTCTTATAATTAATTTGACCTTACCCGAAAGTTATTCCTTATTTTAAGAATTACTTTCTGGAAGAGCCTAGAAATGAGAAAAATTTATTTTCAAATCCAGAATTTCCTGAGTTTTATATTTCTCTTAAATTATATTCAAAATCTTAATAGTTTTTTTCTTTAAGCCATCTCCAGTCTCCCTATATTTTATCATAGGTAGTTATTTGAGGTCACATGCCATTCCCTATATTGCTCTTGAAATTCTCTTCAGTTAAACTATTAAACTAGATGCCTTTCTATATTTTCTATATTCCTGTAGGTGATATTCTTGCCAAATTGGCCACCATTTTATAACAGTTAGGCTTCCTAGATGGCTCAAGTGGTAAAGAATCCGCCTGCCAATGCAAGAGCCACAAAAGAAGTGGATTTGATCCCAGGGTCAGGAAGATTCCCTGGAGAAGAAAATGGCGACTTCTCCAGTATTCCTGCCTGGAAAATTCCAGAGAAAGAGGAGCCTGGTGGGTTATAGTCCATGAGGTCTCAAAAAAGTCAGTTGGGACTGAGCATGCATGTGAGATTATAACATTTATTCCTCTCCTCCAGTCTTCAGCAATATTTTCTCACTGTCCTTCAAACCTTCAAGCCTTGACATCTCGGCTTTCAGGCACAGTATCCTCACATCCCTTCCCACCTCTGCTCCCTGTCTAGTTGGAAGGCCAGAGTCATATGACTTAGGCTTTTAGTATATAGTATTCCACTTACCAAATTTCCTTCAAGTTTTATATTGGTATGTAATAACTTTGTAACTCATGGCTTAAAACACTTTATTTTGTGAATCAGAAATTTGGGAAGGATTTGGCTGGATTTCTTCTTTCCTCTAAACTGCATATTGTTAAGTGGGGTGGCTAGGACTGGAGAATCTACTTTCTAGGCTGCTTTCTTACCACTTGTTTGCCATGTGAGTTGAGATGCTAGGAGTCAATACTGGGAGCTCAACGAGGATTATGGAAGAGTGCTTACATGTGGTTTCTCCACATGTCTTGAGTTTCTCACAGAATTTATGGCTGGATTCCAAAAGGGATGAAACTATAAGCAAAGCATTTCTAAAGCAGATGGAGAAGCAGCCAGTCTCTGAAAGCCTTACCACAGAAACAGGTACATCACCATTCTACCATAGTCATTTGTTCAAAGAAGATACAAAGCCTGCCTAGATTCAGGAATGGAGCATAATAGACCCCCACTTCTCACGGGGAGGTTTGTCAAAGAATTTGTGGCTACCTCCCATCTTCAATCTGTCTCTGTTAAAAGTGACTAAAGCTGAACATATACGTATATTTTACCTCTGTGAGCTTTCACCTCCAGTAAAAATTCCTTTAGGTATATACTCAGCACACTTAAGCGCCTATGTACCCAAAGATATGTAATGGAAAGTTCATAATTGCGGTGCTTACAATTTGAAAAAAAAAAGGGGGGGGCATTTAAAATCTCATTAATAGTAGAACCCCTTCAGCATATTAATATAATGATATAATATATAGAATTGAGTACTTAATAATATACAACTACCCATATAAATATGGATAAAAACCATAGACATAGAGTGGAGGTGAAAACAAACAAACGAAAAGATTATGTACTATCTCATTCCATTTATATAAAGAAGCAAACTCAATGTATTTGGTTTAGCTTCTGGGTCATTGGAAGTCATTTGGGCTTCCCTGATAGCTCAGTTGGTAAAGAATCCACCTGCAAAGCAGAAGATCCTGGTTCGATTTCTGGATCAAGAAGATCTGCTGGAGAAGGGATAAGCTACCACTCCAGTATTCTTGGGCTTCCCTTGTGGCTCAGCTGGTAAAGAATACATCTGCAGTGTGGGAGACCTGGGTTTGATCCCTAGGTGGGGAAGATCCCCTCGAGAAAGGATAGGCTACCCACACCAGTATTCTGGCCTGGAGAATTCCATGGACTGTAGAGTTCATGGGGTCTCAAAGAGTCAGATATTCATTGAGAATGTTTAGTTCCTTGGCCTTCTTTCTGGTTCAGAATTATGTTCAGTTTGTGATAATATGTACATATTTTGTTTTTGTGCATTTTATACAATAATAAGTTAATAAAAAACAATAAAAATTATGATCAAACACTATATAGGTTTCTTGTTGTTATTGTAACAAATTACCACATATTTGGGGGATTAAAACAACATACATTTATTATCTGAGAGTTCTGGAGACCAGAAATATGAAACAAGTTTTACCGAGCTAAACTCAAAATGTTGGCAGGGCTGCACTCCTTCTGGAGGTTCTAGGAGAAAATGTGAATCTGCCTTATTTAGCTTCTAGAGGCCACCTGTGTTCCCTGGCTCAAGGCTCCTTCCCCCATCTTCAAAGACAGCACCATAACATCTTCAAATCTCTCCCTGACTGTGAGTTTCCTGTCTTGTGATTAAGTTAATACCACCCACAAAGTCCAACATAATATTCCCATTTCAAGTTACTTAACTTAATCACATCTGCAAACCCCTACTGCTATGTGAGGCAACACATTCACAGGTTCCAGAATTAGACATCTTTGGGGACCCATTATTCTGCTTACCACACATATTGCTATCTCTAATTTACATTCATATTTTCTGACTTCCCACCATTTCCTATTTTCATCTCTCTTTCTCTTTGTTCTCCAAAGTAAAGCTTTGGTTTCATTTATCACATGGGCCCATAAGAACCTTTATCTTAAATCATTCTTTACTTGAATTAGAACATTTCTAGAGAAACTGGGATAATTTATGACTGAATTGAATAGTGAGTGCTCAATAAATATCATTTTGTTTTACAGGCATTGTAAAATCATATGCTGTGATAAAATGGGCCCTTTATTACCCAATATTCAGTACAGGGAATAAATAAAATCTAGCTATTTTAAATAGAAAATGATATAAAGCCTGAAATCAGGTGCTTAAGTAATTATTTCAAGGGAAGTATGGGCAGGTCCCTGACTGAATAATGGATTTATCCCATATAAAGAGACAATGGATCCAAGAGAATTATTACTATTTCTAAGTAAAATAGACTGAGTCAGATAATGAAACTGTACTGCTACTTCATTCGTCTCATCACATTTTGCCAGTTGTTAACTGTCAAGAGACACAATAATAGGGTATTCCTGTCACTTTTACCTTTCACATCTTACACGGGAGCATGTAATTGTCAAGGTAGATGAAAGTGAGCCTAGGAAATGTGCTTTCATTTGCATCTTCCAACAAAAAGAAGAACAGAATGGATTCTGACTGCCAGATATGCTTCACGGGCACCATACTCTAAAAAAGACTCTGAACAAAGTTATTTCCAAGGTTTTCTACAATCTAGTATTATCTCTAATAAATTTCTGCCACCATTCTTAGGATACGATTCAAACATGTGCCACTTTGGATTAACTTTACTGGATTGTGTGCTTATTATGACAACCCACTGCCTCGGGGGCTTACCCAAAATGAAGTTCCTGCTCCCCTGCATGCCAGCAGCACCTCTACTCTGGGGTTACTCTATCCACAGCAGTCAGCTATGACTCTGTTCTGTTCTGTTTGGCTCTGCCCCATGAATATTCTTCATTCAAGGATCCAGGCTGAAGCAGCCACAACTCTGGAACATGATATCCTCTTTAGAGTGCTACCCAAAACTGGACTTGAAGTTTCCACTTAGAATTTGCATACTTTGTTTCTGCTCACATTCAGTTGGTTAAGTAAGTCAAAAGGACCTGTCACAACTCAGTGAGGTAAGAAAATAAACTTCTGCAAGAGACCTCTAGCTTCTGCAGCAAACACTGGCCTCAGTGAAGTCCTATTGTTCTGCATTTTGTGGTTTTGAAATTTTAAAAATTCTCTTGATTCCTTCTTAAGTTCCATCAACTTAAATTTAGCTTATAAATGACTCTAATTCTTACAAAGACATGTAGGCATATTAAATAATTGATCATATATTTTATGATTTATTACTTATACCCTATGAATAGTACATGCTCAGAAATTAGTAAATGCTCAGTAATAAATATATAACCTTACATGCCAACAAAAGAAATCATACTATTTCCATGTGACAAAAATACACTGATAGAGATCCTAATATTATGCCAATTTCAAATAAATGCAAATTGACACTTAAGTGCAAAAGCATTTTGTAATATTCTCAATATCATGGTTAGCTAATGGCAGGGTAGACGGAGAAGCTCTCTACAGTCAGAAAAAACAAAACCAGGAGCCGACTAGCTCAGATCATGAACTCCTTATTGTCAAATAGAGACTTAAACTGAAGAAAGTAGGGAAAACAATTAGACTATTCAGATATGACCTAAATCAAATCCCTTACCATTATACAGTGGGAGTGACAGATTCAAGGGATTAGATCTGATGGACAGAGGGCCTAAAGAACTATGGACGGAGGTTCCTGACACTGTACAGGAGGCAGGGATCAAGACCATACCCAAGAAAATGAAATTTCAAAAAGGCAAAATGGTTGTCTGAGGAGGTGTTACAAATAGCTGAGAAAAGAAGAGAAGTGAAAGGCAAAAGAGAAAAGGAAAGATATATCCATCTGAATGCAGGGTTCCAAAGAATAACAAGGAGAGAAAAGAAAGCCTTCCTCAGTGATCAATGCAAAGAAACAGTGGAAAATAATAGAATGGGAAAGACTAGAGATCTCTTCAAGAAAATTAGAGATACCAAGGGAACATTTCATACAAAGTGGGCTCAGTAAAGGACAGAAATGGTATGGACCTAACAGAAGCAGAAGATATTAAGAACAAGTGGCAAGAATACACAAAAGAAATCTACAAAAAATATCTTCATCACTCAGATAACCAAGATGGTATAATCACTAACCTAGAGCCAGACATTCTGGAATGCAAAGTCAAGTGGGCCTTAGGAAGCATCATTATGAACAAAGCTAGTGGAGGTGATAGAATTCCAGCTGAGCTATTTCAGATCCTAAAAGATGATGCTGTAAAAGTGCTTCACTCAATATGCCGGCAAATTTGGAAAATTCAGCAGTGGCCACAGGACTGGAAAAGGTCAGCTTTCACTCCAATCCCAAAGAAGACAATGCCAAAGAATGTTCAGACTACCCCATAATTGCACTCAGCTCACCTGATAGCAAAGTAATGCTCAAAATTCTCCAAGCCAGGCTTCAACAGTACCTGAACCATGAACTTTCAGATGTTCAAGCTAGATTTAGAAAAGGCAGAGGAACCAGAAATCAAATTGCCAACATCTGTTGGATCATTGAAAAAGCAAGAGAGTTCCAGAAGAACATTGACTTCTGCTTTTTTGACTATGCCAATAGTCAACTGACATAGTCTTTGACTGTGTAGATCACAACAAACTGTGGAAAATTCTTAAAGAGATGGGAATACCAGACCACCTGATCTGCCTCCTGAGAAATCTGCATGCAGGTCAGAAAGCAACAATTAGAACTGGACATGGAACTACAGACTGGTTACAAACAGGGAAAGGAGTACATCAAGGCTATATATTGTCACCCTGCTTATTTAACTTATATGCAGAGTACATCCTGAGAAATACTGAGCTGGATGAAGCACAAGATGTAATTAAGATTGCCAGGAGTAATATCAATAAGCTCAGATGACACCACCCTTACGTCAGAAAGCCAAGAAGAACTAAAGAGCCTCTTTATGAAAGTAAAACAGGAGAGTGAAAAAATTGACCTAAAATTCAACATTCATAAAACTAAGATCATGGCATTCGGTCCCATTACATTATGGCAAATAGATGGGGAAACAATAGAAACAGTGAGAGACTATTTTCTTAGGCTCCAAAATCACTGTGGATGGTGATTGCAGCCATGGAATTTAAAGACGCTTGCTTCTTGGAAGAACAGCTATGTCCAACTAGAAAGCCTATTAAAAAGCAGAGACATCACTTTGCCAACAAAGGTCCATCTAGTCAAGGCTATGGTTTCTTCAGTAGTCATGAATGGATGTGAGAGTTGGACTATAAAGAAAGCTGGACATGAGAAATTGATGCTTTTGAACTGTGGTGTTGGAGAAGACTCTTGAAAGTCCCTTGGACTGCAAGGAGATCCAACAAGTCAATCCTAAAGGAAATTATTCCTGAGTATTCATTGGAAGGTCTGATGGTGAAGCTGAAACTCCAATACTTTGGCCACCTGATGTGAAGAACTGACTCACTGAAAAAGACTCTGATGCTGGGAAAGATTAAAGGTGGAAGGAGAAGAGGATGACAGTAGATGAGATGGTTGCGTGGCATCACCAACTTGATGGACATGTGTTTGAGTAAGCTCTGGGATTTGGTGATGGACTGGGAAGCCTGGTGTGCTGCAGCCCATGGGCTTGCCAAGAGTCAGACATGAGACACAACTGAGTGACAGAACTGGAATGAATGGCAGAGTAAGGATTTAAACTCAACCAATCTGACTCAGAAACTTTGTACATAACTAAATACTATGTATTTAATCGAAATAAAGAAACATTGTGCTCACTTAGGATGTATTGAACTTCAATGGTATAAATTAGTTCCATTTATAGATTATATACATTATGCAAAGAAATAACTAAATTGATAAAGTTAAATGTTCAAGGAATTGCTAATTTATATGTTGCCCTTCAAAAATGCATATTTTCTTGAAGTTTCTTTTTATTATTAAAAAGATATTGAAGAATAATTGTTTGAAATATTGTGGTAGTCTCTGCTGTACATCAACGTGAATCAGTCACAATTATATATATTTCACTTCCTTCATGAGTGCCCCCATTCCACCCCTTTAGGTCACAACAAAGCCCCAGGATGGGCTCCCTGTGTTATACAACAGCTTTAGCTAGTTATCTGTTTACACATGATAGTGTATATATGTCAGGACTACTTTCTCAATTTGTCCCAGACTCTCCTGTGACAGTTAAAAGCAGGACTGTAGGTAGATTTTTTTCAAAGATGGCTGCATTCTTTCTACCAATGTCCATGCCTCTTTGTAATTAACTTTCTCTTCCAACCAAGAGGTGGTGTATATTTTCTGCCTGGAATTTGGGCTTGGGAAATTGTAAATCAATAGGAGTGCTATAACATTTTTTGAAAGCAACATCATTAGTTCTGTATACGAGCAAAAGCTTATAATTAACAGAAAGAAAGACATGCTTATACATTTCTATTTTTTAGGTGCAGATAATTATAGGTGCAACACAGAAAACTGAGCATATTTTCAAAGATAGAAGCCAGGAGTTAAATAACAGCACAAGGTGTTAATATATATTGTTCTAAACTAAATATAAATGTCATCTCAACTATCTTGAATCTATCCAAAGTGTTTATATTTATATCTCCTTTTAAATGCAGTATATATTTTTTATAGATTTAGAGTTCCCTTACAGATAAAAGCTAGGTTTGTTTAATTTTTTCCACTTAAGGAAATAATAATAAACTGTAATAATAATTATAATAACCATAATAAATCAAGGCTAATAGTTCTGTTTCACAGTCAACTTAAAGACTGAAAACTGTAACTATAAAAGAGCAGTCATAGTACAAAGCTGCACAGTGCACAGTGCAATGATCCCTATCAATGAATCTGTTAAAAATGACATTATAATCAGATATTTCTGTGATTACACAAAAACAAAACAAAATAAAAAACATAAATAGTGCAAAGGGACTTCAAATGGTTGATGTTTTTAAAACAATATTTGCTTACTAAAGCTTATAAAATTTATTTCAGTTGTGTGTTCAAAGTATTAAAGTTAGTAAAATATATGGCCAGCATATTTAATATAAAACTATGAAATAAAAAAATATTTTTTTCAAATATCCAAGTACTATATACAAATTCATCCTTTTATCTAATAATTCCATTTATAGGCTCTAACCCCAAGGTGCACTCACAAAACACAAAAAGATGTGTGCAGAAATATATTTGTTGCAGGTCTATTTATTATAGCAGAAGGTTCGTGAAATTAGGCAATTGATTTAATTAAGAAAAGCTATATAATACACTACTATGTACCTGAAAAAAGAAATGCTGACATTATCTGTAGTCTATAAGGAGAGAATAACAGCAATTTATAGTTTAAAAGGTAAAAAGAAAATGAAATACTTATATTTTGACATTCAGAAAAAAATAAAAATTAAAAACTTCTACAAATCTAGGTAAACAAGCTCTTATATGTGTAAGTATCTATATTTTCTCATTAAGAATTATGGAAGGATAACCATAACGTTTAACAAATTTTGGCTTATAGGTAAGGAAGGGGATAGATTAGAGAGGATAATAATAGAATGAAGCTATCTATTGATGTACATTATAATCCAAATATGGTTTTGGAAACATCTAGAGATTCTGCATAATTATGAAACAAAATTAAATCCAAGATAAGCAATTCCTAAAAACTGAAACTGAAACAAATGAAAATGTGTGTAGAGGTACCTGTGATACAACCACACAAAACGGCAGTCTTCCCAGTGACATTCAACCAGAGTAATTTGATTACAAATCCTGGTGGGGTATTTCCTAAGGATCAAAATGTAAAAATACAATATTTATATTAATATAATTGTTATTTTTAACTAAATATATTGCTTATGGGGTCGTCAATTTTGAGACTGTTAAGCGTGTACTGATGTAGTGTGAAGTGAAGTGAAAGCTGCTCAGTTGTATCTGATTCTACCTTACCGCATGAACTGTAGCCTGCCAGGCTCCTCAGTCATGTCTAACTCTTTGTGACCCCATGGACTTCTCCAGGCCATAATTCAGTCGTGTCTCACTCTGTGTGACTCCATAGACAGCAGCCCACCAGGCTCCCCCATCTCTGAGATTCTCCAGGCAAGAACACTGGAGTGGGTTGCCATTTCCTTCTCCAATGAATGAAAGTGAAAAGTGAAAGTGAAGTCACTCAGTCATGTCCGACTCCTAGTGACTCCATGGACTGCAACCTACCAGGCTCCTCCATCCATGGGATTTTCCAGGCAAGAGTACTGGAGTGGGGTACCATTGCCTTCTCCCTCTCCAGGCATAAGATAAAACAAATAAGAAAATTTGTGTAATATTAAAAATTTAAGCATGGGAGAATAGGGATGAATAGAAGGATGAGACAAATAATGTAATTTTGAAGGTTAATTTGGAACTGTTTTGAACTTACGTTTCATATAAAAAAATTTTTTTTTCTAGTTTTCTTAGCTAAAAACACTAAGAAACAACTGGTACATCCATAGACATGGACCCTCATTGTGTACAGGTTTTGGTCTCTATTTTCATTGTAAGGAACAGGGGTTTTTAGAGCAATAGCTGCTTCATATTAGGGATTGTTGTTCAGTCTCTAAATCAGATCTGACTCTTTTGCAACCCCATGGACCATAGCCTTCTGGTCTCCTTTGTCCATGGGATTTTCCAGGCAAGAATACTGGAGTGGGTTGCCATTTCCTTCTCCAGAGGATCTTCTTAATCCAGGGATCAAAGCCATATCTCCTGCATTGGCAGGCGGATTCTTTACCACTGAGTCACCAGGGAAGCCCTGAGTCAGAGATAGAAAATGTTTAAGACACAAATTAAAATCACACTGAAGTACCATCTCATACCAGTCAAAATGGCTGCTATCAAAAAGTCTACAAACAGTAAATGCTGGAGAGGGTGCAGAGAATAGGGAACCCTTTTACACTGTTGGTGGGAATGCAAACTAGTACAGCCACTATGGAGAACAGTGTGGAGATTGTTTATAAAAACTGGAAATTGAACTGCCATACAACCCAGCAATCCCACTGCTGGGCATACACACCGAGGAAACCAGAATTGAAAGAGACATGTGTACCCCAATGTTAATCACAGCGTTGCTTACAATAGCTAGGACATGGAAGCAACCTAGATGTCTATTGGCAGAAAAATGGATAAGAAAGCTGTAGTACATATATACCGTGGAATATTACTCAGCTACTAAAAAGAATGCATTTGAATCAGTTCTAATGAGGTGGATGAAACTGGACCCTATTATACAGAGTGAAGTAAGTTAGAAAGAAAATCACCAATATAGTATATTAACACATATATATGGAATTTAGAAAGATGGTAACAATGACCTTATATGTTAGACAGTAAAAGAGATACAAATATAAAGAACAGAGTGTTTGACTCTGGGAGAAGGTGAGGGTGGGATGATTTGAGGGAATAGCATTGAAACATGTATATTACCATATGTTCAATAGATCGCCAGTCCAGGTTCAATGCATGAGACAGGGTGCTTAGGGCTGGTGCACTGAGATGACCCTGAGGGATGTGATGGGAGGGAAGTGGGAGGGGGCTTCAGGATGGGGAACACACGTACACTCATGGCTGATTCAGGTCAAGGTATGGCAAAAACCACTACATTATTGTAAAGTAACTGGCCTCCAATTAAAATAAATAAATTAATTTAAAATAAAAAAAGAAAAGAAAATGCATCAAGGGCACCAAGGACAGATGAAGAACTCAAGAGCCAATCTGAGTAACTTCCTCTTTACAGATCATGGAAATTTGAGTATAAACTGACAGGTTGAAATATGTAAAAATAATCAAATGCATGATTTCATAATATTAAAAATGTATTTTTGGTCACTGCGCTTGAAGCTGAGAAATTAGTAATTAATTTAGAAAATGGCAAATGAAGAGAAAAAAAAAACAGATTTTACTTGTCTTTTCTAAGCAAACCCAAACTGAGAAACTAAATAATAAACAGCTAATTAGGAGAAATATATCTGTGTAGAAATAATTCCTGGTAGCTCGGATGGTAAAGAATCTGCCAGCAATGCATTAAACCAGAGTTCCATCTTTGGGTCAGAAAGATTCCCTGGAGAAGTGAATGGCAATCCAATCCAGTAGTCATGCCTGGAGAATTCCATGGACAGAGGAGCCTGGCAGGTTACAAAGAATTGGACATAACTGAGTGACTAACGCACATATCTGTGTAGAAATACTCCAGCTAATAAACAAAGAAGGAAAAAATAATTAAAACATTGTTTTGCAATCTTCAATAAAATAGTCCCAGTTGTTACTAGCATTATAAAAAGTTAGGCAAGAAGACATTATGGTGTTCCCAGTTTAATTACATAATACCATTTATGAAGTTCTCTCTATATAGACTGATTCTGATTTAATCAACCATTTAGGTCTCATTACCAATTTCCAAGAGCCACAGTGACAAAGACACATACTTAAAACACCATGGGGACACAACCAGCCAAGTTCAGCAAAAATAACAGAAGTTCTTTAAGAATAACAGAAATTCAAATGATGGAGGAAGGTACTATAAATTCAAATAGATGTAAAAAATAGATTTTTAAAACTACAATTATCTTTTATTATTCTGATTCATGGTAATCAAGCTCCCTAGGAGATGGTGAAGGACAGGGAAGGCTGGCTGCTGCAGTCCATGGGGTTGCAAAGAGTCAGACACAACTGAGAGACTGAACAACAACATTCTGATTCAAAGATACATGGAAAAGTGAATGCTAGCTAGATATTTGATTTAAAAAGTAATTTTAATAACTTTAAAGTTTAATAGCATTAAATTATACATGCAAAAGAAGCTTTCATTTTTTAGAGACTTATACAAAAATATTTACTAAAAATAACCAAAAAAAAAAAAGCCACTTTAATCCAGCAGTGTTATTCCAATAGATTAATTTAGCAAAAGACAGATATTAACATGTCAGATTTGAAGTTCCTACAGAATGCACAAAGGACAGAAAGAGAAATCACATCAACATTGTAATGGATATATTATGGATTTCCAGAAAATACGATTGAATGAGAGAGTCACAGAAAAGAGTGCATGGTAGGATTCTGTTCTCTTTAGAAGAAATACTAACAAATAAAACTTCTAATTCTGTATCTGTGCCTGATGGATGAGTCTACTTATGTGCATTCATATATACATATTACAGTACTATCATATGGATACCAGTAAAAGCTGAAATAATTTGTCCTAATGTGATGCCCAAAAATATTTTGGGTAGTGGAGCTGATTCAAGCTAATAAGGGAAAGACAGGGAGAAGGGCATCAACACAAAAAGGGAAAGATAGACAAAATTTACAAGAATATATACTATCACACTTACACATATAAGTAAATTTAAAAATATGTCCACACAGGAATTAAAGGTCAAACAATATAAATTAAGTTAAAAAGAAAATTGGCTGTAGTATGGCAACTTTTTCCTGCTTCCAAAAAACCCCAGAGATAACCACTAATAAAAAGTAGTAGAGAAAAATATTCTTCTCTTAAATATACATTTTAAAATAAGATATTCTTAACAATAATCAGATGAAGTCTTCACAGTGAATCTTGTATTTCCTCTATTTTTGGAATCACACAAAATAACAGTCTCTTTTTGGTAAAAGAAAATTTTCTTTTTAAAAGGTATTGTTATTATGAATATTATGAAGCTATAAGGTATGTAAATTATATACACTTCTCTTATTTAAAAATTCTAGTTCATATTTTTATGCCCTTTTAATAGTCTTCAGATAAATTTGAAACAAGATTGAAGGTAATTTTAAATAGTTTTAATTGAAACATTTATCACGCAATCGTTCCGTTTGCCAAGAATGTGTTGGCACTAGTCAAAGGTGTAGCATCCCCACAGGGATTTTATTATCAGACATCTAGGAAAACCTGCAACATAGCCGTCATTGTCACCAAGAGCCTCCCCTAAGCAACAGAATAACAAGTTTGAGTAGAGAATAGAGAGAAACTTAACTTAATTTTAAAATAAATCTTTTTGCACAGTACCTATTTTCCACTATCCCTTTATAGTAGACTGCCATATATAAATATTAATATACTAAGTAACCACAGCTTTCAAATCACTGTTATTAAAGTAAAAATCTAAAAACAGCATCATCAAATTAATAACAAAGGCAATTTTTTAAGACTTTACAACTTATTCCAGTTTATAGGTTGCATTACACCTATATTCACTCCTAGAATATTTTCCCTGCAAAGCCCTTCATAAAATCTGCCTATAATATATAACACAGCAGTTATCATGGTTGTGTTATGCTAATTATGGGTGTGATAATGCTAATAGAGTGTGAATAAATGTTTATTACTGATGATAATGATTTTTTTTTAATTCTGGAGCATTAAAATGAATTGAATTACCTTTTAAAGAAAAATAGTTTATAATAAAAGATATACATGAATGTAACAACATAAAAAGAAATATCCCTTTTTACTTTAATAGCAATATACATTTTTAGTGTTGTGGAATGTATTAGTAATGTGAATCTCAACCAAAGAAAACAAAAAAGAAATGTATTGCACAGTCAGCTTATAGTGCCAACTATAAGATTGGGCAATAAATTCAGTTACCCTAACTGTTTTTTTCTATGTAAAGAGCTAGCATTGTGTGTGTGTGTGTGTGTGTGTGTTTGTGTGTGTGTGTGTGTAGAGGTTGAGGAGTTAATGAGGTAGAAAGAGAAGCAAAACATGCCAGCATTGGTACCGAAAAATTGTGTCAGTAGTACATAGTATATATAAGCTACATACTAGACGATATGGTAAAACATAGTTTATGTGTAACATCCTTATTTACATACTGGTGTATGATCCAGAGATTTGTCAGGACATTCAGGAAGCCACAAAAGAAACATGGTACATCTTCGGGGAATATAAAAATTTTGAAGCACTGTTGGTGATTGCTGAGCAAAAACCAAATTTCAATTCCTTTCCCATTTTCTGGTTTCTGCCCAGGGAAATGAGAGTTTTGGGGGTTTCCAGGGAAACAAATGTGGTTATGGTCAGTACCTTACTTCCTTTTTTTTGTCTTGGGTTAAGACACACTGGAGTTTAAAAAGCTGTTTTGTAGCCATAGGTCGAGACAACTGCCCAGCAAGAGTAAGAAATCAGAAATTTAGATTTTTTTCTTTTGTAAAATTATTAAGATCCTCTATTATTACTAAATTGTCTCTCTCCAAATTTATTGTTGTGAAATATTAAAAAAGTTAGTATATTTTATTCAGTTAATTCACTATAAATATTGTTTACTCATAGCTGAAATACTTCCGGTTAGTACACAGAGGAAGTTAGTTGATTTAACTTTTAATTTAAATTGCTTAATATTACAAAAAATGTTGATGCTATAGAGTGGGAAGAAACATTTAGTTTATTTTTTAGTCAAATCACGGTATTTAAAAGAAATCCCAAACTTGTTAAGGGCTACTCCATAGCAGACTTGAGATTCTTGGGAATTTTCACTTTCCTTAAACATATAAGATTTAGATATAACAATAAAATTGTTTGCAAACATAGACAGCATCTGTTCCCAACATGGGTATACTTCTTACATTCTGAGATAAATTATTGTCTATCATTATTAACATGATCATATTATTACTGAATTAGTGTAATTTGATAATGATGCATACTTGGTGTTAATCATAATAATGAAGTATTTTGCATGAGGTCAAAGTTAAGTGGAAATCACAGAGGGAAAGAGAGAGAGAGAAAGGGCTATAATCAAATGCAAAAGAACATCAGAGAGAAACTGAAGTCAGTAATGAATCTGCATAGCCAGAAGTCAGGACGGAAGAATAGGAGCTAGCTGGCCTATACATTATGGGGCAAGAAACATCAAGGAAATATCAAAGGCTTTTTTCCTTTTGAAGTTGTATCTTAGGGCTGGAGTTGAGCCTTGTGTAGGTTTCAGACAGCACTGTTACTAAGGGGCTGAGGAACAGCATGTGGCCCGGGATCCGAGGTCACCTCAGAACCTGCAGAGCTGGAAGAGTACATGAGCTAATGATTACTGACAGGTACGCCATTTTTAATTTATGTCAAAGCCTGATATTGTCCCCTTGCCAATCACTACATTTAAAATGTGTGCTGTCTAGATTCTTCCACTCTAGCCATGAGGAGGGTAGCTGATACTGAATGGAATCTCCTGCCTTAATAGTGTTAAAATGGGGCAGAATATGGGAGACAATTATTTTCAGGCATTAGACATCATACTTCACAAAACTATAACCCTTCAGAGAAAGGAAGCCTTTGTAAAAGGGGGTGGAGAACAAGTACGGCACAGTTCTTTGATGTGCCAAGGAGGCAGATAGCAGATTTTTAGTCCCCTACATTACCTGGAATTTATGGGACAAGTTATCAGAAGCAATCATGGAGCTACATGGAGGGCAATCCCCAAAGTCTACATGGGGATTCTGGAAGGAGCTTAGCAGAGGATGAAGGTACATATATGGGGGCAAGATTCAATGGGACATGTATATCAGGGAGATGTTGGACCAGTTCTATTAGACTACAAATGCCTCATTGTGCATTTCCAGTATTCAGTTAAGCAAGACTCCACAAAAGACATTTTTAGGAGTTAAGGACCATGTCCCAAGGGTAACATTCTGGGATAAGGATAAACGACCTACTGTATACCACAGGGAAATTTTTTTTCTGAAATTAAAATGCACTGTTACATCTTATAATCATTCTCAGCCAGACAGTGGTATTGAAATAGTGGCCATTGTTAGTGCATGCAGTGAATTTACTTTAAAATCCAACTGTTGATATTTTCTTATAAGGTAACAAGGTATAAGATCAAAATTTACCTAATAAATAGCAATGGCTTTGTATCATCATCATTAGCTTGATGTCACAGAGAACAAGGTTGTATAGGGAAACAAGAGCATTGTTTATTTTGAGCCAAAAATAATTCAGAAGAATTGCACCCCAAATGTAAAGAAATTTTAGAAATGCAACTCTAAGTCAGGATTGGGCAGATTATGCTAGATAAACAGCCTCTAAATTGATATAGCCTATCACATCAAATGCTTATTTTTTCCATTATGCATAGTTATAAAGATTATTCTGCACAGCAGCAATTTAATGTGTTTTTATCTTCTAATTCAATCATCTTACTGAGGGTACCTCCACAGTCACTAAAGTAGTAGAGAAGGGAGAGAATGAAAAATCTGACATAAATGGGTTTTCACTGTACAGATATTAGCTTTGGCTAGAAATAATCATACAGGCCCACTTATGTGCAAACACCCTAGAATGTGATGTATTTATTTAGGGAAACAAAAGTAAAACCTAATAATAGCGAATACAAATAATGCCTATCAGAATTCACTCTCTAATTGTCAAATACACGTTTGATGGCAGTCAGATAGAACCTTCCCAAAAGAACACAAACCTCAAATGCCATTCAGATTCAAGAATGAGCTCAAAGGCTAAGTTGTAATGCCCTTGTTTTAGAGATAACAATACCTATTCAGGACAAAGCCATGATTCCTTAATGGGGTCAGTTTTCTTTCTGGTAAGCTTTCTTGCCAGAATCTATGTGTGCTGTGCTTAGTCACTCAGTCATGTCCATCTCTTTGTGACTCCATGGACTTTAGCCTGCCAGGGTCCTCTGTCCATGGGGATTATCCAGGCAAGAATACTGGAGTGGGTTGCCATGCCCTCCTCCAAGGGATCTTCCCAACCCAGGGATCGAATGCAGGTCTCCTGCATTGCAGATGGATTCTTTACTATCTGAGCTACCAGGGAAGCCCTCCAGAACCTACAGACCAAATAAATGAATAAGTAAATAAGAATAAGTAATAAAACAAATAAATAAATAGCATGTGCAATATAGACCACTGGTGTACTCACTTCCATTGTAGCCACATCATGTTTTGCTGTGTACACTGTTGAAGAAAAAGGAATGCAAGCAGATAAAGTGGTTGTCTGAGGGGGTCTTACAAATAGCTGAGAAAAAAGAGAAGTGAATGGAAAAGGAGAAAGGGAAAGATATATTCAACTGAAAGCAGAGTTCCAGAGAATAGTAAGGAGAGATAAGAAAGTCTTCTTAAGTGAACAGTGCAAAGAAATAGAGGAAAACAATAGAACTGAAAGACTAGAGATCCTGTCAAGAAAATTAGAGATACCAAGGGAACATTCCATTCAAATATGGGCACAATGAAGAACAGAAATAGTAAGAATTTAACAGAAGCAAAAGAGAATAAGAAGAGGTGACAAGAAGACAGAAGAACTAAGCAAAAATCTTAATGACCCAGATTACCATGATGGTATCATCACTCATCTAGAGCCAGACATGCTGGAGAGTGTGAAGTCAAGATAAGCTTAGAAAGCATTACTGCAAACAAAGCTAGTGGAGGTGATGGAATTCCAATTAAGTTATTTCACATCCTAAAAGATGATACTGTTAAAACACTGGACTCAATATGCCAGCAAATTTGGAAAACTCAGCAGTAGCCACAGGACTGGAAAGGTCAGTTTTCATTCCAATCCTAAAGAAGGGCAATGACAGAGAATGTGCAAACTGCCATACAGTCGTGCTCATTTCACAAGCTAGCAGGGCAATGCTCAAAATTCTTTAAGTGAGACTTCAAGAGTACATGAGCCTAGAACTTCCAGAAAAACAAGTTGGATTTAGAGATGGCATAGGAACCAGAGATCAAATGGCAACATCCACTGGATGACAAAAAAAGCAAAGGGATTCCAAAAATATATATATTTCTGCTTCAATGACTATTTGAAATTCAAAAGTCGTTAACTTTGTGGATAACAACAAAATAGAAAATTAATGAAGAGATGGTAATACCAGACCACCTTACCTGTCTTCTGAGAAACCTGCATGCAGGTCAAGAAGCAACAGTTAGAACTAGACACAGAACAGACTGGTTCAAGGAACCAGAAAGAAGTATGTAAAGGCTATTTACTGTCACCCTGCTTATTTAATTTACATGAAGAGGAATACAATATGCAAAATACTGGGTTGGATGATTTACCAGCTAGAATCAAGACTGGCAGGAGAAACATCAACAATCTCAGATATGAAGATGACTCTGTAGTGGCAGAAAACAAAGAGAACTAAAGAGCCTCTTGATGAAGGAAAAAGAGGAGAGTGAAAATGCTAGTCTAAAACTAAGCATTCAAAAACTAAGATCATGGCATCCAGGTCCATCACTTCATGGAAAATAGATGGGAAAAAGTGGAAACAGTGGCAGATTTTATTTTCTTGGGCTCAAAAATCACTATGGATGGTGACTTTAGGCACAAAATTTAAAGACACTTGATCTTTGGGAGGAAAGTTATGACAAACGTAGATAGCATATTAAAAAGGAAAGACAACACTTTGACAGCAAATGTCTGTATAGTCAAAGCTATGGTTTTTCCAGTAGTCATGTACGGATGTGAAGTTGAACCATAACGAAGACTGAATGCTAAAGAATTGATGCTTTTGAACTGTGGTGCTGGAGAAGACTCTTGAGAGTCCCTTGGACAGCAAGGAGATCAAATCAATCAGTCCTAAAGGAAGTCAACTCTGAATATTCATTGAAAGGACTGATGTTTAAGCTGGAATACTAAGACTCTGGCCACCTGATGCAAAGAACCGACTCATTGGGAGTGATCCTGATACTGGGACAGATTGAGGGCAAGAGTAGAATCGGGCAACAGAGGATGAGATGGTTGGATGGCATCACTGACTTAATGGACATGAGTTTGAGCAAACTCCTGGAGATAGTAAAGGATAGGTAAGTGTGATTTGCTGCAATTTATGGGATTGCAAAGAGTCAAACATGATTTAAAAATTGAAAACTGGCAACAACAACAAATGTTGTCAGAGAGAGACAAACTAAATAATCTCTATTTCTTCAATATTTACCCTGGTATGGAGTTCTTATCAATAATGAGTTCTTATCAATTTTTCATATCAAAAAAATCCACATAATGGTTTGTTCCATTGACTAATTGTAATACGAAAGCTTCCACCAGATACATCTTTAATACTTATAAGGAAAATTAATCTGTAAACAAACTAAGCATGTACCATGAAGCTTGGAAGAAAAATAACTACAATTTTAATAAGAGTTAATGTTCTCTGTATTTCATATTGCTTATTAATTACTGAAACTGCCCTTGTGGCTCAGCAGGTAAAGAATCTGCCTGCAATTCAGGAGGCCTGGGTTCGATCCCTGGGTTGGGAAGATCCCCTGGAGAAATGAAAGGCTACTCTACCCACTCCAGTACCTGGTGGCTTAGAGGGTACAGTGTCCTCCTGCAGTGAGGGAGACCCAGGTTCAATCCCTGAGTCAGGAAGATCCCCTGGAGAAGGCAATGGCAACCCACTCCAGTACTCTTGCCTGGAAAATCTCATGGACAGAGGACCTTGGGAGGCCGCAGTCTATGGGGTCACAAAGAGTTGGACACAGCTAAGTGGCTTCACTTCATTAATTACTGAAAATCGTAATAGTCTAACTTGGTCAAAGCTTCATCTAGTTGTATTTTTAGATTAGTGTTTGTGGCCTATACTAAAGTCACACAAATACTACAGAGTAAAAGAAAGAAAATATCTTTATTCTGTGTTATAAAGCAATGATATCAGAATGCAGACAATTCTCAAATATTGAAATCAGTTATATTTTTCTGCCTTAAATTTACTGTATTCTTTTGACAGTTCAATGTTAATTTCATCTTTTATCATTAAAAGGCTGGGAGCAAAGTAGACAATGAAAAAAAGCTCAATTTTTAGAAAAATAATAGCATTTGAGGATCACTAGATGGAACTTCGTGGTTTCATGCTAAAGGAAACAAGATAGACAGATAGACAAATACTATAAGATCTCTCTGATATGTGGAATCTAAAAATAAAAAAAAAGAAGAAGAAAGAAAATCAAACAAGATAGAAACCCTGGGACCTGACCCCACCTAGCACTGGGCTAACCCCAGCCCTGGCACACCCCTCCATTCCCACAGTCAGTCACACTGTGACCTGGCCCCAACACCAGCAGGCTGGCAGCTGCCCCAGCATGGACTGGAGCCAGTTCTGCCCACAAGTTCACCCACTCTAATTGGCCCCAATAAAGCAGAAGGGCCTATGCAGCCCGGGAAGCAGGCACCTGTCAAACAGCTCATGACCAGAGGGGACTGTCCTACTGGGTCCCAGAGGACACCTCCTACATAAAGCCATTTATCCAGATTTGGGAAACATAAATGACCAATGTAATAGATAAAAATAAGCAAAGAAAAGTTGGCAAAAGTGAGGAGACAGACAATATGTTTCTAATGAAGGAACAAAAAATAACAGAAAAAAGAACTAAATGAAGTGGAGATAAACGTTTTAGCTGGCAAATAGCTCAAGATAATGATCATAAAGCTGCTCAATGGAATCAGAAGAAAAATGGATGAACACAGTGAGAAGAGAGTTATGCTATGTAACTAAAGAACCAAACAGACTTGAAGAATGTGAAAAATGAAACAACAACAAAACAACAAAACCTACAAGGAAACCAAAATAGATTAGATGATACAGAGGAACAGATGAGCAAACTGGAAGACAGAGTTGTGGGAGTCACCCAAGCTGAACAGAAAGAAAACAATTTTAAAAAATGATGATAAGTTAAGAGTCTCTAGGACCACATCAAGCATTATAGGGGGTCCCAGAAGGAGAAAAGAGAAAAGGGCAGATAATATTTAAAGGGATAACAGTTGGGAATCTCCCCTAAGCTGCTAAAGAAAGCAAATATCCAGGTCTAAAAAGCATACAGAGTCCCAAGCAAGATGAACTCAAAGATGCTCACACCAAGACATAATATAATTAAAATGGCAAAAATTAATGATAGATAATCATTAAATTAGCAAGAGAAAACTAGTTTCATACAATGGAGCTCAAAAGATTCAGTTGACTTTTCAGCAGAAACTCTAGTCCAGAAGGGTGTGGCATGATATATTCAAAGTGATGAAAGGAAAAAACTATAAGCAAGAATACTCTAACCAGCAAGGGTATCATTCACATTGGAAAGAGAAATAAAGATTTTACAGATTAGCAAAAGCTAAACAAGTTCAGCAGCACTAAACCAGCTTTATAAGAAACATTAAAGGGCTTCTCAAGGTAGAAAAGACAATCACTAGAAATATTAAATTATGAAAGGAAAAATCTCATTGGCAAACATGCAGTAAAAGAAGATGAATCATGTGTAAAACTAGAAGAAAGGTTAAAAGACATAAGTAGTAAAATCATCTATATTCACAATAAGTAGTTAAGGGATACACAAGGTTTCACTTTTGTCCCAAATGTTACCATCTAAAATTAAAAAAAAAAATACTATTTGTAGAAAATTTTCAAAAACTTCTCTAAAAAGTATATTTAAATCTTGACTGGAAGAATAAGTAGTAGTTAGCACCGCTATTAGTTTCAAAGTCAGCTTTAGAAAAGATTCACATATAGGAAGATATTTACTCATTGATGTTTTAGAATTATTTTTATGTTTTCACCATGGAGAATAGATTGGGATGGGATAAGAAGACAGACATGATTTATAATATGCACACCCTACAGTAATATAGGTGAAAAGTGATGATGTCTTAAATAACATACTGTATAAAGAAAAGAGTAAGTGAATTACAGAGACATATTAGTGGTGGTAGGGATTGTAAGACTGGGTTGGGGATTGACAGAATATGGAAAGTGATAGAAAAGACAGAGTCACAGATACTGCCTAACACAGAGGTAAGTATGGGAAAAACAGACAGAGAGAGAGGAGAAAAGCATAATCGTTTTAAAGTGACAAGGAATAAGATGTGAATGTGCTGAGTTTAAGATGCACTAAACTACAGAACATTTATTTGAGTACTGGAAATTACAACTCAGATGGAGGACAGAGACACAGGAAAATTCAGAATTTAGTATCAGGGAAATCAAGGGATAAAAGTGTTTTATAAAAGAGTTTTTAAGAGTGACAAAGGCCTTGAATTTAATTTTAACTGAAGGGTTTGTAAACATAGGTTTAGCCAATCCCACTTGCAGGAGAGACAAGCAGTGCTTCTTGAAATGCTCCTGCCATTGACCTTTTGTTATCCAAACTAAGTCAGCTCACTCTCCTGGCTTTAGTTTTCACTATGTGATGTGATCACTTCAACTAGAAGACTTTGAAGTTGTAATGAGTGATAAAGGCCTATTAAGATCATAAAAAACAAAGAGCTAAATTATGTGTAGTTAATATAGACAAAGTACAATGGGAAATGTATAGTTTTCAATATTTTAGAACTTTGTTAAAATGTTGATGAACAAGGCCTAATTGAGATTGATTAATATGAATCTATCAGATTGTCTGGTTTTGTGATTTTTTAGCAGCTCTCAGAAGTCTGCATGAAGGCAAAGAGGAAACCAAAATTTAAATGAAAGTGTTGTGTATGTATGTATTTTCCTAGAAAGTTGTGGCAGAAGCAGAAGGGCAAAGAAATTGAGAAAATTATCCAAAAAGTCACAGAAAAGTTGAATCACGATGATGAAGGCACTTGTATCAGACAGAGTTCTTAGTTACAACAATCAGAATTAAATCAGACAATACATTTATTAAATTTTATTTCATACCTCATATTGGAGAAGGCAATGGCAACCCACTCCAGTACTCTTACTAGGAGAACCCCAGGGACAGGGAAGCCTGGTGGGCCGCCATCTATGGGGTTGCACAGAGTCAGACATGACTGAAGCGACTTTGCAGCAGCAGTATACCTCAGGGACTCTCCAGTAGTGCCAGAGAGTTTGTCAAGGGAAGGTACTTAAGCAGGAAAAGTACACAGAATAATATGGGAATCACTTTAGGGAAGAAATTACTGCTACCATCATTCTGCAATGGGCAGTTCTTCAAAGACTCTTAGTGTTTAATAGGTAAATCGAAGGAGTGGACAGCAAAATCCCTGACCTTGATGCCTCCTGAAGTTAAATTATCTCCAATGCCTCCTCAAGAAAAACAACATTCTGTGCACCTACACTTTCTCCCTTTTGATCAAACCTGTGTATCTCTGGTCCTATAACTAGGAAGGCAAGGTTTGGCTTTTACACCAGTAGGTATGAGTCATAGCTGGAGGAATTTCCCAAGCTGAAGAAAGCAATTCCAAAGATGTTTTGTGATCATCACATAAAAAAAAAAAAAAGTTCTATTCTACATGTCTATTCCTGTGTAATTCTCTGAATTTCCCTTAGCTCCACCCCAAAGATCAACAAGAAGCATTGCTTTCAGAGAGATGAATTCATAATTTTCACACCAGTCTAGACACACACATCAATGTCTAGAAAACATATTTTGGGTCACTTGCTAGTAGAAAGATGCACAGATGTCTCTATGTTAACTCAGCTGTTTAAATACACATTTTCAAACAAAATATTTGCAGCACTGATGCCAAATTCCTCCTGACATTCACAATAATATTGGATTTGACTCAACCAAACAACTGCAACAATATCTGGAACAAAAAATTTCACCTAAGCTTTATCTGTTTAGAGTATTTAACAGTCTTCTTTAGTTTTTGGTTTGAAAGATAATTTGAGAAAGTATTGGTGGTTGAAGTTGTACAGTCATTAAATTTAAATGGCATGCTCCTACTATTTAAAGCATCTTCTAGCTTCATGTTAAATTGTCCTTAAAATAGTTCTGGTTTAAATCTGCAAAAAGCTTTACAATGTGCTCAGTCTGTGTAGAACACTTTTCTCAAAGGTTGAAACTAAATTACTATGACAGTATCTTCAATGTTATTTAAATTAAAAAATGTGAAATCCCAGAGAATGTGTGGCAAGTAATTCCTGTATCCCTTTGTTACATAATCACACCTAAAAATAGAAGTAGGATTTTTTTTTTTTAATGACAAAGATTCAGTTAAATGTAATTCTTTTAGGTAAGCACATACAGAAACATAGACTTAAAAAAAAAAAAGAATGAGATGCTAACAAAACCTAACTTCTCCCTATTTGTATAAATCTCCATTTCCTTTAGAGAAGAATATATCCCAGTCTGATGCATGCAGGTATCTTTCCAATCTGTACCCTGAATGCCTAGATTATGCCTACTTTTATATTTATACTCGTAGTGCCTAGCAATGTATTTTGTATTTATCAAGGCTTTTTTAAATAAAGGTAAAAAAAGAGAGACATTAATGACAGATGAGAAGCACAGAGGTAGAATGTAAGTAAGCATCCAGGAACAAATGAATGTACTAATATTTTGTCCTGGATACCACAGAGAGAGCTGAATATGCTAGTCACACCATGGAAACACCAGTATCACCATTATTATGTTACTGGAATGAATAAGCATTGCTTCAGAAGAAATAATCTGGTAACACATGTTACCATATTTATACACCCAAGTCAAGGCTGAGACTTGATACAGAAATACTCTGATTTTAGCAGACAGATTGTACTCACTGACAACTTTTACAGCCTAAAAGATTAGAGTGATAAGAAAGTAGAAAATACATGAAGAAACATGGCATTTAGAATAGATATAGGAAATAAGTAGAACATAATGATGGTTCTCCATGTGAAATGGATGGAAAAAAACTGGAAAATTCTTCTGCTCAAATAGTAGTTGTGCCATTTTCTGAGTGTATGACTTTGGGCACAATACTAAATTTTTCTGAATGTCTTATTACTACTATATAAAATGTGGTTATTAACACAATCTCGATGGTTCAAAGGACTAAAAAAAAATAACAACTAATAGTCACTAGATAACATTTGATATATTGGTGTTTTCTTAAACCCTTGCCTTTTATCTTATTTCATCAGTTAGATCTACTGATCTCTATGATCTCAGGGTAAGATAATGCAGGGAAAAATATTAAAAAAAAGAAAAGACAGAAGTTTATACTTCAAACAGAAATTCCCTTTGGAAAATTAGGGCAAAAGTAACAGACTTCATGCATGCATTCTTTGATTTAATAACTACTTAGGTGATATCATAGCAGGTGATCTACTATGCTCCAGATTTTTACTCTTGTTATTTAGGATATATTGGTGAAAAGGCAGCCAAACATTTGCCCTATTAAGCTTTTAATATAGAGATGAGATAAAAAAAAATCAGTAAGTTATATTTTCAAACTGGAGACAAGAACAAATTAAAGGAAATTTAAAGAGGCCCGTGTTGGTGGGAAACTCTATTTAATAGAGTAGTTAAGAGTAGACTTAACTGGGAAGATTAAAGTTAAGCTTTGAAGGAACTGATGGAATTAGCCAAGGAAATAACTGATCCAGTCTGATCCATGCAGAGGAAATATCTAGAGGAAAAAATAAAACATTAGGATGAGAATGTTCTTAGCTTATCTTAATTTCAGAAAAGAAACTGGTAGGGCTGGAGATGAATAGACAATGAATAAGAAGTAGATGATGAATTCAAAGACAATGGGGAATCAACATCTTAGAAATAATGGGGGAAGTATAGACAGAGACTGTAGACAATTTCAATGACTTTGGCATCACATTTATGGAATAAAGAGCAATTATAAGATATTGGATGACAGAAGTATGACATGATTCACCTACTCTGGCAGAAGAATAACAGATAGACTGTAGGTGTCCAAGTAAGGGACTCTATTAGAAGGCTATCTGCATTAATCTAAATGGAGAAATAACAGTGGACCAGAGTGGGAGTAATATGACAGTTGATAGTGATTTAGATGTATTTTGAATGTTGAAATAAGTAAAACTTGTAAAACACAGGATATAAGAAAAAGAGAAAAACCAAGAATGACATAAAAATGTTTGTTCCAAATAAGTGGAAAGATTGGGTTGTTGTCAACTAAGTGAATAAAGGTTATTATGTGAACTAGGTTTGAGGAGAAAGGCACAATTCTATCCTGATCATATTAAGTTTGAGATATATTAGGTAGCCAAGTAGAAATGTCAGTGAGTTCAGTCACTCAGTGGTGTCTGCCTCTTTGTGACCTCATGAACCGTAGCACGCCAGGCCTCCCTGTCCATCACCTACTCCCGGAGTCTACTCAAACCCATGGCTATCAGCCATCTCATCCTCTTTTGTTCCCTTCTCCTCCTGCCCTCAATCTTTCCCAGCATCAGGGTCTTTTCCAATGAGTCAGTTCTTCACATAAGGTGGCCAAAGTATTGGAGTTTCAGCTTCAACATCAGTTCTTCCAATGAACACCTAGGACTGATCTCCTTTAGGAGGGACTGGTTAGATCTCCTTGCAGTCCAAGGGACTCTCAAGAGTCCTCTCCAACACCATAGTTCAAAAGCATCAATTCTTCAGCACTCACGTTTCTTTATAGTCCACCTCTCACATCCATACATGACCATTGGAAAGATCATAACCTGACTATATAGACCTTTGCTGGCAAAGTAATATCTCTGCTTTTTGTTATGGGGTCTAGGTTGGTCATAACTTTCGTTCCAAAGAGTAAATGTCTTTTAATTTCATTGCTGCAATCACCATCTTGAAATGTCAAGAGTAGTGGAATATAAAGATATAGAATTGTACTGTGGAAAATTTTGGGAATTATCAATATACATATGGTTTTTAAGGCCATTAAATTTGACCATATCACCAAAACATTGCTGCTCTAAGTTCTTGGAGGTAAGGTAATGTAAATTATATTATTTTAACAAGGTATTAGATTTAGTATCCACATAAAGGGATGTATTTGAGAGAGAATTACAGATAAACACAACGAAAGCATTTGCAGATATTTGTGCAAGTAGATATATAGATATAACAACAGGAATCTGTAAAATTGTTTCTAACTACCCTTGTAAAGCACACAGTAGGAGCGTCAGGTGAGGAATAAGTGTGAAAGGAGATATTGAGTGACTGACCAGAGAGGAAAATGTGTGAAATAGTGATTCTTGTTAGTGGGAGGATAAATGATTTAGGGAGTATTGTTTGAGACCCAGGAAGCACTGAAAAACTATGCATATATTAACTGAGACCCAGCCCATGTGGTTGTATTATTTTTCTTCCAGCCACATGAAGCTGCACAAGAGCAAATACAGAATAGAAAGAGTTTAGGATTTAAACATGGTTTTGTATTCGATTTCATCTAACTCATACGTCTCATCTAATCAATGACTTTCATTGCTTTCTTTTTTATGCCTTTTAATAATTCTAATTCTCTCTAATCCCTCTCACTTCTAAGTAAAAGAGAAAGTGTTGGTTGCTCAGTCATGTCTGACTCTTTGTGACTCCATGGACTGCAGCCCCTCCAGGCTCCTCTGCGCATGGAATTCTCCAGGCAAGAATACTGGAGTGGGTAGCTATTCCCTTCTCCACAGGGTCTTTCTGACCCAGGAATCAAAACCAGGTCTCCCACATTGTGAGCAGATTCTTTACCTTCTCAGCCACCAGAGAAGTCCATCTATAAATAGCTCAAGAACTATCCTTTTCAAGGATAATAGCAATGGCATTTGAACTGCTTGCTCTCCTTTTAATTTATTGCAATATCATTAGCAATATTTTCTCAATACAATGAAAAGATTGCTATAAAACAAAAATGCGATCATGTCTCTTCTTTCAAAAAGTCAATGAAATTCCATCACTCTTAGGGTAAACAGCCAAATTACAGTGCTTTCATGACATAGGTTTTCCTTATTGACACTCTGGCTCTATATTCTGTGGTATTTCCATTAGCACTTAACATTTTATCAAGATGCAATTATTTGTTGGTCCCTATTATGACATGCTTTCTCTTCCCTCTAGGCTTTTGCATAAAGTATTTATTTCTGATGTCCAAACCTCCTACCAATAGCTCCCTCCTTTCTGGTCCACTTTGTCTTTGCCTGGAAAATTCTGATCAGGTAAGCCTCAAGAATGTGCTAAAAGCTCAGGTGCATTTTAATTTACTAGCTGATATGGTTTTTGCATTTCCCTCAACCACCATCTATTTATCATTTGTTCAGTAACAGGAAAATGGCAAATGATTTGCTAAATGTCTCAATGAATTTAGGGGAAAATTATCCAATGATATCAACGATATTAATCAGAAGTATCTGTGATAAGTTGAAGATAATGTCCCCCTCTATTTTTCAAATATATCCTCCTAAGGAATAAATATGAACTGAAACTAAATCCCCAATTAGGAAATCTCTGGAATTATTTTGACTTAGTTTATGTCATTACATATAAAAATTATTAAGAAAAAAAACATCGAAAAAAAAGTTTTGTTTGGATAGTAGAATATCATTTCAGTGGCAAAACTTCTAGTGCATTTGAATTTAATGAAAGCACAATCATTAATTTTGATTGCTATTACTTAAATTGTCCAACATCATTTTCCTGTAGCAGAGTTAAATGAGTAATCTCAAACTAAAAATGGCATACAAAAATGATCTGAGGCTAGAAATATTGATTGCTCAATTTCTTCCTATGCTTTCAAAAGTCAGTGAGCTCTGTCATCTCAATACTATTCTTTCTAAATCAGATAATGGATTTTTTTCCTAATGTGTGAACCAAATGAGGGAATAAAAATTTAGTCATAGATTTTTCTGTACCAATATAAATTCATGAATAAATGGACAACTCTTCCAAATGAGTCCACGCATTCACAGTTTAAGCCAAGTCGTTCCATAATAATACAATTGTAAATGTTTTGTCATCACCTTACATTAGTTAGTAAGATATGCTTGAGAGAGTTATCTTTGAATACCTATTATCTAAGAATGCATGTCACTAATTGATCTATTTCTGCTTAGGTGCATTCCCAACAGTTACTTTTCTGAATACAAAACTGCATATGTGCATATTCAGTGTTCTCTTGATTTCTTAGATGTCAAGGAGGCAACTCAAACTTAAAATGGTCCCAAGATGCTATTTCCCCAAATCTGCACCCCTCCCATGCTGAAACTTTTCTTATCCTTAGAAAACTCCATCATGAAGAATAAAATTTCTCAAGCCAGAAATGTGTATCTAGTTTTGGGTAAATCTTTCTTCAACCTCATATCGATCTATTAGCACTTAATTTTGTGTATGACTTCAGATGCATCTGGAATTCATCCAATAAAACCTATTATCTCTGTGACCACTCCCAAGCAAATCATAATCAACTCTTACCTGGCCTACATGCTTCAAACTTCTAGTTTTTATCTACTATGATTTATTCATCTAAATGAAGCTAGAATGATCTTTTACAATTATGATCACAGTACTTTAACATGAACATGTATCTATCATCTCAGGGTGCCATAACAAAATTCCATAGTCTGGTGTCTTAAGCAATGAAGATTTACTTCTCACAATTCTGAAGGTTGGAAGTATAAGATCAAGGAGTGAACTTATCCAGTCCTCAAGAAATAGCTTTCTTCCTGATGTGCAGACTGTCTCCTCTCTATGTGCTTATTTGATGTCTTCTTTGCATGTGTCTGTGGGAGACTGAGACAGAGAGGGAGGAGGAAAGAGAAAGGGAGTTAGACCCACACAGGCCTGGGAGCTAGTTAACTCTCTGGGACTTCTTCTTAGGAGAGCACTTCTCTCATCATGGAATCTCCACCCTCATGATTTCATGTAACCTTAATTATGCCCCACAGGCAATGTTGCTAAACACGATCACACTGCGAGTTAGGAGTTGAAGGGGACACATTTTCAGTTTATAACAATATTTTATGCAAGATATTATATAAGCATTTAATTAATCAATATACACTTACATTATTATTTCTTATATTTTCCTTTATAAGGTACATGAGAGCACATAACATTTCTATGTCATATGCATAAATATTTGGAGCTGAATAAATGTCTGTAGACTGAGCACATAACTTAATGAGCAACTGAAATAAAGTTTGGGTCCCATAATACAGACTGAAGCCACAGGTGACTTATGATGCTGTTATAATAGATAAGTGATATTGCCAACATGCATTGGATCATAGAATATAAAAGAATTCCGGAAAAGAAACATCTATTTCTGCTTCATGGACTACACTAAAGCCTTTGACTGTGTGGATCAAAACAAACCATGGAAAATTCTTCAAGAGATGGGAATACCAGAACACCCTTCCCTTCTCCTAAGAAAACTCTACATGCGTTGAGAACCACCAGTTAGAAACTGACATGGAACAACTGACTGAATAGAAATTGGGAAAGGAATACATCAATGCTGTATGTTGACATCTTGTTTACTCAACCTCTACACAGAGTATATCATGCAAAATGCTAGGCTGAATGTCTCACAAGCTGAAATCAAGATTGCTGGGAGAAATAACAGCCTCAGATATGCAGATGATACACTTTAATGGCAGAAAGTGAAGCAGAATTAAAGAACCTCTTGATAAAGGTGAAAGAGGAGAGTGAAAAAGATGGCTTAAAACTCAGCATTAAACAAACTAAGATCATGCCATCAAGTTCCATCATTCTATGGAAACAGTAGACAGAAAAGTGGAAACAATGACAGACATTATTTCCTTGGGCTCCAAAATCACTGCAGATAATGACTGCACCATGAAATTAACAGATGTTTGTTCCTTGGAAGAAAACCTATGACAAACCTAGGTGGCATATTAAAAAGCAAAGACATCACTTTGCTGACAAATGTCTGTCTAGTCAAAGCTTTGGTTTTTCCAGTAGTCAGGTATGGATGTGAGGGCTGGACTACAAAGAAGGCTGAGCACTGAAGATTTGATGCTTTCAAACTGTGGTGCTGGAGAAGACTCTTGAGAGTCTTGGACAGCAAGGAGATCAAACCAGTCAATTCTAAAGAAAATCAATTCTGAGTATTTACTGGAAAGACTGATGCTGAAGTTGAAGCTTCAATAATTTGGCTACATGATGCAAAGGGCTGACTCATTGGAAAAGACCCTGATGCTCGGAAAGATTAATGGCAGGAGTAGAAGAGGATGACAGAGAATAATATGGTTGGATGGAATCACTGACTCAAAGGGTATGAGTTTGAGCAAACTCCAGGAAATGGTGAATGACAGGGAAGCCTGGCATACTGCAGTCCATGGGGTTGCAAAGAGTCAGACATGACTTAGTGACTGAGCAACAATAACATGTGACATTTGATGCTATTACAATAGCAATGTGATATTGCCAAGAAAATAATATTTGAAAGAGCAGAAAAGAAATCATACGTCATATAACTTTGCAGTGGTGGTTCTGAAAAAAAGAACCATGAATTTGAAGGTGTAATGATATGGTTTAGTTGGTTATGGTGACAGAGTCAAAGACTATCTTAATTTTGTTTTTCTATTTTTAAGCATTTTGTCCTATTGAGTCAATAATTAAGAACTAAAAATATCTACTCAATATGTAGAAAACCCAAGCCTTTTTGATTTAATTCAAAAGATCTGGTATAAGTTAAACAACAACGTTTAATATCATCTTAATGTGTGATGTAGACGAGACAGTAAAATGGAAGGCAGAACAAGTTCAATAATGTCAGTGAGATTCTGATTTCATGCTTATAGTTCAGGCATTTTAATAGATTTTCCAATACAAAATATAAATACATGCTATTTTCAACTCAGGCTGTATGTACAACTTTTGAGTTTGTTCCTGATGCTGTCTATTAGTTGCTCCTGGAATCTAAAACTTAGAATAGAAATATGCCCTTAAGACCTTTCTTGGCCTTTCAAAGGATCTACTCATCTCTAATGCTACCAGCTGCAGCTGTAAACTGCTTTAGCAAAGAAGAGTACACATATACACCATATGAAAATGCAACTTTTCCCACAAAAGTAAGTATTTTAATGTTAGCTATCTGAATTTTACAAACATCTGCCAGTAAGATATTGAGCAAGCAGTTAGAAGAAGTGACAGTCACAAAACTTAATGCTGTTTTACTTCCTCATTTACCATGATTGCATCTAATAACCAATGAGAACCTGTGAGTTTACTGATTTGGAGAAGGTCTGGAGTTGGAAGAGAGAGCTGGGGAAGGGGGGTCATCAGTCATTGTGACTTTTTAAAATGAGAAATGTAGCTTTATTCTGGTCTCAAGATCTTCTTATAAAATTTGCTCTGCAGATGTTACCTTCTCCTGCCCCTTGATAAAAACTTTATCATGTTTTGTATTATCATGTCCTGCCCCTATGCATTTCTAGCTTATTCTTAGTATAGATTCTTGCAGGCATTTTAAGAACCCAAATAGTCAACATCAAGCAAATACATTTCCAGTACAAGAAATGTACTATATGGGAAAAAATCACAATTATCTACTTGAAATATTTCTACTACCCTTGATCAGGTCTCTACGTGAAAGAAAATTTCTTCCTGTTCCCACTGCTATCTTCTCTTTATGTTTTTAATAAACTTTATTTTTGTAGAATATTTTTAGGTTCACAGAAAAAAATGAAAGTAAAGTACAGAGCTTACCCACCTCTCTGCCTCCACACAAGCATAGCCTCACCAATTATCAATATCCGCCTCCAGAGGGGCACACTTGTTGCAACTCATGAACCTACACTGACAGATTCTAATCACTCGAAGTCCATAGTTTACATGACAGTTCGTACTTAGTGTTATATTTCTATGGGCTTAGACAAGTGTATAATGACATGTAGGGGTTCTCAGGTGGCTCAGTGGTAAAGAAACCGCTTGCTAATGTAGGAGACACAAGATTTGTGGCTTTGATTCCTGGGTTGGGAAGTTCCTCTGGGGTAGAAAATGGCAACCCACTCCAGTATTCTTACCTGGAAAATTCCATGGACAGAGAAATCTGGTGGGCTATAGTTTATGGGTTTGCAGAAGAGTTGGACACACCTGAGTGAGCACACCCCCCCCACACACACACACACATACATACATAATGATGTGTACTCATCATCATAGTATAATACAGAATATTTCACTGCCCTAAAAATCCTCTATGTTTAATTAAGTCATCCGTCTACCTCCATCTCTAGTAATCATTGATCCTTTTGTTGTTTATTGTCATCAGTCAGTATCAGTTCAGTCACTCAGTTGTGTTGACTCTTTGCGACCCCAGGAACCGCAGCACACCAGGCCTCCCTGTCCATCACCAACTCCCGGAATCCACCCAAACCCATGGCCTTCGAGTCGGTGATGCCATCCAGCCATCTCAACCTCTTTCATCCCCTTCTCCTCCTGCCCCTAATCCTTCCCAGCATCAGGGTCTTTTCCAATGAGTCAACTCTTCACATGACATGGCCAAAGTATTGGAGTTTCAGCTTCAACATCAGTCTTTCCAATGAACACCTAGGACTGATCTCCTTTAGGATGGACTTGTTGGATCTCCTTGCAGTCCAAGGGGCTCTCAAGAGTCTTCTCTAACACCACAGTTCAAAAGCATCAATTCCTCGGTGCTCAGCCTTTTTCACTGTCCAACTCTCACATTCATACATGACTACTGAAAAAACCATAGCCTTGACTAGATGAACCTTTGTTGGCAAAGTAATGTCTCTGTTTTTCAATATGCTATCTAGGTTGATCATAACTTTCCTTCCAAGGAGCAGGCATCTTTTGATTTCATGGCTGCAATCACCATCTGCAGTGATTTTTTGGAACCCCCCAAAATAAAGTCTGACATTTTCCACTGTTTCCCCATCTATTTCCTATGAAATGATGGGACCAATGCCATGATCTTAGTTTTCTTAATGTTGAGCTTGAAGCCAACTTTTTCACTCTCCTCTTTCACTTTCAGCAAGAGGCTTTTTAGTTCCTATTCACTTTCTGCCATAAGGTTGATGTCGTCTGTATATCTGAGGTTTATTGTCATAGTTTTGCATTTTACAGAATGTCATATAGCTGAATTCATATAGCATGTAGCCTTTCCAAATTGGCTTCTTTTGCTTAGTAATATGCATTTAAATTTTCTTCATTTTTTTTATAGCTTGACAGATTATTTCTTTTTAGCAATGAATAATATTCCATTATCTGGATGTGCCACAGTTTGTTTATCCATTCGCCTACTGAAGGACATCTTAGTTGCTTCCAAGTTTTGGTAAGTATGAATAAAAAGGTAATGTTTTTTCCATTACATTAGCATAAAGGCTATTAATAATCTTCTAATAATGTATTCTACTTAAAAAAGGCTGTAATTCTTTCTGAAAGAAATGAGCTTCACAGTAAAATTATATCTACAATAACATTAAAATGCTTTTGCCAATTAGAATTGATTAATATATTACTGTTGGTCATACTGTGAACTGACTGTTGACTATACTGTTTTTCATTAAAAATAAATGTTTATTAATGAGTCATTATGTATCAGAAAAATGGAAAAACAAGATTAATAAGATAAAATTTCCCTTCTTTGAGTTTACGGTGGAGATGTGAGTAAAGTCTTTCTTTACCATGGAAACTATTTGCAGCCTAAATCATTATTATTTGATGCAGATTAAATAATGTCATTCTTTACCTTGATTCCATGAATTTCTGATTTATTAAATTCTTCTGAATCTCCAAAATATGTATTTTAATAAGCATTTCAGTGACTCACATATTTGAGAACCACAGATAGGCAAAAACAACAAAATACAATGAAATGGGGGTTAGTATTTCAGCAAGAGAGCGAAATAAGACATTTTTCACATATCTCCCCTCCAAAAAAATAACTTGGTATTTACATACTGAAAGAAATGGCTTTGTGGGTGATTTGGGGTTGTGAAACCTTCTCAAAGTCTGAGACTGAGGAGAGCTATTTTGAGAAAATAAGTCCACACCTAGAGGGTTTACTTGTAACCATGATCTTCCATACAGACCCAAATATAGCTCCATATACCTCCTTGACTACAATCTAGTCTGGCTGTGGTTCACCAGACACATACACCAAGGTAATAACCCAGAGGAAACATGCCCACCCATGTATCAGGTAATAGGCATACAAACTTCAGTCCTGCCTATAGAGCCTGAAGTCTATAGCCTATGAACACCTTTCAGCCCTCCTTACTAAAACTCAGGAGCCCTTGAATAACATTGATGTTTTCAATAACCTATATGCAAGAAAGCCTCTCTAGAAATCAAGAATCCAGTGGAGAAGTTTCAGCATACTTCTGGAGGAAAACAAATCCAAGGTTAAATGAATTGAATAAGGTAAGATGAGTGACTTCGCATTGCTCCCTGCCTAAGAGGGAGCTGAATGCCAAGAAAAACCTTCTTGACTTGTGATTTCTCTCATGGGGGAAAGTAAGAGCATGCAAGTAACCATCTGATTTGCTGAGTTTTCTTGGATGCTGCTAAAGAGACTCACTTTTACCTTGTCCTATCCAGAATACTGAGATGTGCTAAATAACTAGGGGGTGAGATTATCTGGGAGAGCAGTAGATAAGACTCTTATAGGGCAGTAAGGGGATATGAATTCAACTAACTGCGCTGCAGGCTCTATCAGGAAGTCTGGCCATGAGCTTCCAGGAATGTCTCATCTTTGAGTACTCACAATAGTCCCTTGGATATCACTGGTGTTCAGGTCATCTCACTCACACACATACACTATACCTGGCTCCTTGTGCATGCTCTTGATGGTGATAAGAGTAAGACGCTGCAGATAGCTAATGAGTACCTACAGAAAGTCAGCCAAATTATATGGGCCTGGGTAAAACCATATATTTATACATCCAGTACCTCTCTCAGGAAAGCAAAAAGGGAGGCTGCCAATCTTCAGCCTGGCTTGGCGAAATCAAGACAAATCATGCAAACTTAAAAATTCTGCTACAAGAGGAAGCAAGGTGTGTGAAGTAGGTATGCCCTTCTCTTTTCAGGGAAAATCTGATGAAGCCTTAGAGTCTGTAGGGGGTTGAAAGAAAATATTTCTTTCCCAAAGCCAGTCAGTCAGTAATGGCTAGAGGAGATGACTCCACTTCAAATACAAAGACAGTGATTCAAGACTTCAAGGAATACAAAAAATCAAGAAAATATTGTATCACTAAAAGAACAAAATAATTTTCCAGTGAATAACTCAAAAGACATGGAAATCTGTTACTTGTCCATGAAAATTTCAAAATAGCTACTTTATGAAAGTTCAGTGAGCTACACGAAGACACAAAAAAAACAATTTAGTGAAATGAGGAAAATAGTACATGAATAGAATGAAAAGTATAACAAAATGAAACCATTTAAAAATTCTGCTGTTGAATAATGCAATCACAGTGATTCAGTAGAGATCTTCAATAGCAGACTTGACCAGACAGAAAAAAGAATCTGAGAACTTGAAGCAAGATCATTTGAAATTCTCCAGTCAGAGCAGGAAAAAGAAAAAGAAAAAAAAAAAAAAAAGGAAAAACGGGAGAAAAAAAAACTTATGTGAACTGTGGGTTATCTTTAAAGGAAACAAGTTACTCATTATTATAGTTTTAGAGGAAGAGGAAGACAGGCGGAATGCTTTTTAAAGAATCATGTTTGAAAACTTAATGACTTAGCGTGACATATGAACATCCAAGCTCATAATATTCATGGTTCCCCAAAAGTTTAAACCCAAAATAATCTTCTCCAAGATACATTATAAAAAACTGTCTAAAATCAAAGAGCAAAAATTTTAAAAGCTGCAAGAAAAAAAAATGTCCTCACATATAGGAGAACCCCCACAAAGCTGTAGGATTTCTCAGCAGAAACCTTAAAGGCAAAGGGGAGAGTGGGATCATATTTTCAAAGGGCTGAAAGAAAAAAAAAAAAGTCTACCAAGAATATTTTACCTGAAAAAGCTGTCCTTCAGAAATGAAGGAAATATAAAGACTTTCCCAGTTAAACAATAACTGATGTAGTTCACCAGTAGCTCTACTAGCCTTGCATCATTTAAAAGATGCAAAATAAGTTCTTTAGGCTGAAATGAAAGGATGCTGACAAGTAACTTGAAAGCATATGAATATATAAAATACAATGCAAAAGTATGGGTATAGTCAAATTCTGAATAATCCAATACTGTCATATGGTAGTAGGTTAATCATTTAACTCTAGCATAAAAAATAAAGAACAAAAGTATTAAAAATAACTAAAATATGTGTTAATAAATACACATTATAAAAATATGTAAATTGTGAGATCAAAAACATAAAATGGGAAAAGTTAGATTTTTGGTATATAACTGATATTGTTGTTATCAGTTTAAAATAGACGGTTATATGTGTTTAATGTAGGCTTTATGGTAACCAAAAGGGTAAAACCTACAGAAGATTCACAAACAGGAAAGAGAATGGGATCAAAGCACATCACTGTGGAAAATAATCAATTCATAAAAGACTATTGTGAAAGAAGAAGACAAGAACAAGGAGACTACAAAACAGACAATTAGTAAGGTGGAAATAATAAGTCCTTGTATGTGTGTGTGCTAAGTTGCTTCAGTCGTGTCCATCTCCTCGTGATCCGGACTGCACTGTAACCCACAATGCTGCTCTGTCCATGGGATTCTCCATGCAAGAATACTGGAGTGGGTTGCCACTTCCTACTTCAGGGGATTATCCCAACCCAAGGAACAAACCCACGTCTCTTAAGTCTCCTGTATTGGCATTGGCAGGCAGGTTCTTTACCACTAGCACCACCTTATGAGGCTAGCATTAACCTAATACCACAGCCAGATAAGGGCACCATAAGAAAAGAAAGCTACAGGTCAATATACATGGCAAATACATATGCAAAAATTCTCAACAAAATATTAACAAACTGAATTGAACATCACATTATTCAGCATAATCAAATGGGATTTATCTTTGGGATGTAGGGATCATTCAAAATATTCAGATTAATTAATGTGATATATTGTAGCACTGCATTGAGACTGAAATATAAAAATTACATAATCGTCTTAAGACAAAAAGATTTTGACAAAATTTGACATTATTGTATGATAAAAACCCTCAAAAATTAGATATAAAAGAAATATATCTTGACATAATAAAGACCATATATGACAAACACACAGCTAACATTATATTCAACAGTGAAAGACTAAAAGAAGAAGGAATATTGGTTAGGGACCACATGATCAGAAAAGTAACACTAATGCTAGAGAATTAAACCTTTCCAACCAGCAGAAGAAAAGGGATTCTGATCCAGTGTTTCCCAGTTCCAAACCACTAGACCATTCATGTGAGACCTAAATCAAATTCCTTATGACTATACAGCGGAAGTGAGAAATAGATTTAAAGAACTAGATCTGATAGACAGAATGCCTGATGAACTATGGGTGGAGGTTCGTGACATTGTACAAGATACAGGAATCAAGAAAATACCCAAGAGAAAGAAATGCAAAAAAGCAAAATGGCTCTCTGAAGAGGCCTTACATATAGCTGTGAAAAGACGGGAAGCGAAAAGCAAAGGAAAAAAGGAAAGATATACTCATTTGAATGCAGAGTTCCAAAGAACAGCAAGGAGAGATAAGAAAGCCTTCCTCAGCAATTAATGCAAAGAAATAGAGGCTAACAATAGAATGGGAAAGACTAGAGATCTCTTCAAGAAAATCAGAGATACAAAGGAAACATTTCATGCAAAGATGGACACAATAAAGGACAGAAATGGTAGGGACCTAACAGAAGCAGAAGATATTAAGAAGAGGTGGCAAGAATACACAGAAGAACCATTTAAAAAAAGATCTTCATAACCAAGATAATCACGATGGTGTGATCACTCACCTAGAGCCAGACATCCTGGAAGGTGAAGTCAAGTTGGCCTTAGGAAGCATCACTACAAACAAAAGTAGTGGAGTGATGGAATTCCAGTTGAGCTATTTCAAATCTTGAAAGATGATGCTGTGAAAGTGTTGGACTCAATATGCCAGCAAATATGGAAAACTCAGCAGTGGCCACAGAACTGGAGAAAGGTCAGTTTTCATCCCAATCCCAAAGAAAGGAAATGTCAAAGAATGCTCAAACCACCACATAATTGCACTCATCTCACACACTAGTAAAGTAATGCTCAAAATTCTCCAAGCCAGGCTTTAGCAACAGGTGAACTGAGAACTTCCAGATGTTCAAGCTGGTTTTAGAAAAGGCAGAGGAACCAGAGATCAAATTGCCAACATCCTCTGGATCATCGAAAAAGCAAGAGAGTTTCAGAAAAACATCTATTTCTGCTTTATTGACAATGACTTTATTTCTGCTTTATTGACTATGACTATGACTATGACTTTATTGACTATGCCTTTGACTGTGTGGATCACAATAAACTGTGGAAAATTCTGAAAGAGATGGGAATACCAGTCCACCTGACCTGCTTCTTGAGAAACCTGTATGCAGATCAGGAAGCAACAGTTAGAACTGGACATGGAAAACAGAGTGGTTCCAAATAGGAAAAGCAGTACATCAAGGCTGTATATCGTCACCCTGCTTATTTAACTTATATGCAGAGTACATCATGAGAAACGTTGGGCTGCAAGAAGCACAATCTGAAATCAAGATTGCCAGGACAATTATCAATAACCTCAGATATGCAGATGACACCAGCCTTATGGCAGAAAGTGAAGAAGGACTAAAGAGCCTCTTGATGAAAGTGAAAGATGAGAGTAAAAAGGTTGGCTTAAATCTCAGCATTCAGAAGACTAAGATTATGGTATCTGATCCCATCACTTCACGGCAGATAGATGGGGAAACAGTGGAAATATTGTCAGACTTTATTTTTTGGGCTCCAAAATCACTGCAGATGGTGATTGCAGCCATGAAATTAAAAGATGCTTACTCCTTGGAAGGAAAGTTATGACCAACCTAGATAGCATATTAAAAGGCAGAGACATTACTTTGCCAACAAATGTCCACCTAGTCAAGGTTATGGTTTTTCCAGTGGTCATGTATAGATGTGAGAGTTGGGCTATAAAGAAAGCTGAGTGGTGAAGAATTGATGCTTTTGAACTGTGATGTTGGAGAAGACTCTTGAGAGTCCCTTGGACTGCAAGGAGATCCAACAAGTCCATCCTAAAGGAGATCAGTCCTGAGTGTTCATTGGAAGGACTGATGTTGAAGCTGAAACTCCAATACTTTGGCCACCTGATGCAAAGAGCTGACTCACTGGGAAAGACTCTGATGCTGGGAAGCATTGGGGGCAGGAGGAGAAGGGGACGACAGAGGATGAGATGGCTGGATGGCATCATCACCTTGATAGCCATGAGTTTGGGTAGACTTCGGGTGTTGGTGATGGACAAGGTGGCCTGGTGTGCTGCAGTTCATGGAGTTGCCAAGAGGTGGACACGACTGAGCAACTGAACTGACTAAACTGAAGCAATTGATCTATTCAGTGCACCCAGCTAGACTAATTCCTCTCCTAACCACAAACAGTGCTCTCCTATAGGCCCCAATAGAGTTATTCCAAATTGCTCATAAAACGTGAGCAATTTGGGAAGGGTTCTCCATCACCCAGAGACAGGCAGGGATCTTGTTAAAAAATACCCTGGTCCTGTGAGTTTCTTGTTCTTCATAAGCCTGCTATATCCCTTTTACTGCCAATAGAGGATTACTGGGGAGTATATAGTAGTGGAGAGATATTCTTGGTTGTCCATAAGTAGTGAGGAATTTTGACCACAAGAAGCAAATATCATCACTGGAGGAAAAATTGAACAAACTATAGAATGGATATCTATGTTACTTGCTAGATTTGCATGAGAATCTATTATTAAATAAATAAAAACATCAATATAGAGAAAATAGAAAACCAATAGAAAAAAATCAATAAAACAAAAAGCTGGTTCTTTCTGGAATTCTAATAATTCGATAAGCCTATAACCACAGTGATCATGAAAAAAAAACTATTGCTAAGAATGAGATATGACATAACTACAGTTTATGAAAATATTAAAAGAATATTAGGGAAATAGTAAGAAAAAAAAGCATAGAAAGAAGATGTCATAGAGAAAGAATCTTTAAGAACTGTGTGTGTGGTTTTTTTTTTTTTTTGGAAGGAGCATTGGTGTAGTTGACAGAAGAAATGCATGAAAACAGACGTAAATTAAGTGTTATTTATGTTTCACCCTTGCATTAGCAATGGTGAACTCAAAGTTCACCTGTCTGAACTCAAAGTTTAGTTAGAAAGACTAATATGCAAAAATATATGCAAAACCACTACTGGTATGTAAGCCAAAAATGAAATTAACTCTTGAGTCATAGAATTCATAGAAAAATATCTTACAGAAACAGTGAAGTATACCCTTAACAGTGTTCTTACATGAAAGATCAACAGTGTATTTAATTTAGGCTGTTGTCAAATTTCACAATATGATATTTCAGATATGATTGACACTGAATGAGATCTCAGAATCTTTGAAGGAGTTTTTATTGTAGGATAATCAATTTGAACTTTAGGGGTGGGGAATCAACTTTGAGTTCAATGTAAAGTTATTGGAATAGATGAGATTAAAAAAGTGGCCTATTATAACAATTCAGCCAAAACATTATAGGTGCTTATATAACAAAAGTATAGGCTATAATATTTCATAGATAAATTCCAAGAGATTTAGTGATAGATTAGATGTGAGGATTTATGTTAAAAGAAAGCATAAAAGCATGATATCTAATTTTCTTGTTTATACAGCTGGACACCTGGCAGTACCACAGTCTGAAAAAGAGATGAGGAATATTTTTTCATTAATGTAAAATTTATAGCATGTTATTATGACAACTTTAAAGGGAAGTGTCAGAAAATAACATTATCCCTCTTTGATGGATAATTTTGTCTGTTCCCAATAAAATGGACCTTTGTTAAAATGTCAGTGGGCATTGATTTTTTTCAATAGAAGCAGTTGTTACCATTGAAAAAGCAGTAAGATATTCTTGACAAATCTGGACTTGGAAAAATGGCACAGAATTATATCCCCAGAGGAAACCAAAGAATGGCTGAGGGGTATTATTAGTAAATGATCAAAGAGACAATAATAATATTAGATTTTTTATGAATGTGCAATTAAAACCATTGTTCCCATAAAAAATTTTCAAAAAGGGCAAAGTAGAAAAGTGTAACTGTATTGCATAGAAAATTGATAAATATTAACTTATATTTGAGTTGATATAATTTTTACTAAAATATTTGTTTTCATAAATATGTAATTAAAACATTAAATAGAAAATATCAGCATTAGAATAGTAGTATTCTTCATTTGCCATACATATTTTCACTGTATTCTGTGTATAGTAAAGATTAAACATAATGCAAAAATTAATACAACAACATCTTTCCTAACTCATTTGGCTGTCAATTAAGAGAAATGAGAAAATAAATAGATTGATAGAACACTGTACTATAAGTGCCAGATAATAGTCTGGAAGGCTCCCGGGGGAACATATTAGCAACAAGAGAGCAGAGATCAATTCTTATCAGAATTTCATTGTTCTTTACTTAGAGTCCTCCAAGGATGCTCTTGAGGTAGTCTTTCCTGTTGCTATGTAGTCCCATGCTTCTAAGGTACTAGATGAATTTGAAGCTACCAAAAACCACATACTGGAGTATAATAACTGCTGTTTTGTTCTGTTAGCTACTTCACACTGTGAAATAAAATTCATATTTTATGGCAAAACAAGAAAAAATATTCAACATATTTTTTTTTCCCCTCTGCATCTTGGCGTCCTCTCTTCCTTCTTCTGTTCATTGTATCATTTCATTATGCATCCACCAAACTTCCCCCACTGGCAGAAATACCTGCTCAACCATAAAGAACAACATTCCCCTAGCACAACAAAACAACTCCTTAAAAAGTAACATTCCTTCTTAGTCTGGCAAGGGACCACAATGACTCATTACCTTCTTGATTGCATAAACTGTCTATAATAGCTCATTTAATGTATAGCCCTCTGTCTCAAAAAGTATTATAACTGTGCTTTGACCTTTAACTGGTGGAACAATGCTAGGAGCTTTCTGAGAGGCTGGTTTATAATCCTTATTTTGGTGTGAATAAAATTTTCCATTTCTTTCTTAGATAGACTGATAAATTTTGTCCCTGATACATCAGTTGCCTTTTACTTCTATGTGCTTACCTCAGTTCTTATACATGTAAGTAACAGCACAAGCAACCAAAGCTCTTGTTTGCATCTTTCAATTTATTAATATCTAGATCAATGTAAGCACATGGTAAGTTCTTGATAGCAGTGAAAAAAATGAGGTAACTGAATTCACTAAAAGAAATAGTAGTTGCATTAGTTTCTGTTAACTAGCGAGAATATCTACTTTTCTTTGCCATTCCAAGGCCCTCATCCATCCAAATGATAATAATAGGAGTGGTGTCTTTTCCACTAACTTGATGCCATGAAAATGGCATCGTTTTCTTAATGGATTCTCATTGTGATCTCCAAGGCTAGAAATACCAGTGTGCAGCTGAGTCAAAAGAATAGGTAAATTAATACCTTTAGTGGATGTTATAAGACTGAATAGACAATAGAGAAAACCCTGATACTGTTTTCATCACCACAACTATATAGCCATGCATGCATAGATTTCATCTTTAAAAGGAAAACCAAGGCAATTTCTGGTGTTAAAAGATTCTGCTTCTAGAATGTCAGAGAGGCATACATATCTATATCTATCTATTTGTCTATCTATCTAAATGCTGTACTATGCTGAGTCGTGTTCAACTCTTTGCAACATCTGAAATGTAGCCTGCCAGGCTCCTCTGTCCATGGGATTCTCCAGGCAAGAATACTGGAATGGGTTGCCATGCCCTCCTCCATGGGGTCTTCCCAACCCAGGAATTGAACCCATATTTCCAGCATCTCCTGCATTGCAGACAAGTTCTTTACACACTGGGCCATGTGGGAAACCCATCTATCTATCTATCTATATAAATTTATATAACAATTCCCCTAATGTCTAGAGGGGAAAGTACAAAGACATTACACTTTCCCCACTCATCTCTTTGTCTTGCCATAATTACTCTCCTCAGCAGCACTTTTAAATATAATTCAGATATAGCACAGCCATAAGTATGTAGAATGTAGTTTGACTTTGATATATCATTGAAATTTTCTCTCTTATTCTTCTTTTTGTCTCTATACATACCAGATCAACATATTTATTTTTGTCTCACCTCTAGTTTTCAAAGCATGCAATGCCAGTGATATAAACTTAAAGGAAAAGTACATTTCTTCTATTGGTGTTAACGATTCAAATACTTCTACTTCAACACAGAAAAGCTCATATGCTTCTCTCCTATGATGAAATGAAAAGAAAAATTTAATGTTACATCCCTTTCCCTTGCTGCCTTTTATATTGTCAGAAATTCATTTTTAATCATCCAGGCACATTTACCCTAAACCAAATCTCCATAAATGCTAGTAATCAAGTTTCTAGCACCATCTGACTTAAGTGTGATAGTTAAGAATAATTCTGCCAGTTCCAGTCTACAGATTAACTCTTAAGTATGAAGATGCAGGTATTGACCTGGGTTGCAAAGGCATCTAAGAGGAAGAATAAGATGAAAACTTATGAGCCTTGCAATGTTAGCTTATTTTTAAGCTACAAACCATGTCTATTTTCCCAAATTGCTGATGATTCTGCCAATAGCAAAGTAGCTAGAGACTAGGAGTGCTAGTATGAGCTAAGGCAAAAAGGAGAAAGTGTTTTGACATATAGCTAAAAATGTCTTAGATATACTGATAGTATTTGCATATAAAAAATGGGACCTTTATCAAAAAGCATATTAGTTAATGCAATTTAAACCTAAACATTTTTTAAGGAAGAAACATTGAAGATATTCAATTAAAAGAATAACTATGAAAAAAAAATGATATTTGGAAATCTAGTGCTAGAAACATAATTGCAAGAGGTTAACAAATGCAATTACCACACCATAAAAAGATTCCTCAACCAGCAAAGTTAAATTCTTAATGAATATTAACTTCATTAATTCTACTTTTATTTGAAAAAAATTTTAAACATAAGAATTAAGCAACCATTAATATAGAAAAGGTAAGCAACTCTCAAGATCATACCACTTATCAGAAGCAACATCAAAATTTGAATACAGATCTAGTTTGATATTAGAAACTGGAGAATATGAACTGTAATATAGCCTAACATTAAATAGCTTCATGTTTAAACAACAGTATAGTGGACACAAGTCAAAGTATCAAAAGTATACTATGTACATAATAATATAACAAGAAAGGACTATTAAAAATGTAAAACCATACCCTAGACACAAAAATTGACATACAAATAATTAAAACAGAGACATTAAATATTATATACATGCCAAATAATCATAAAGCTGAAGAAAATTAATCTGAGTTAATGAGATACAAAGTACAGGTGATTTGCTAAATTAATTTTGGGAAGAAACTTAGGTATTAGAAAAGAATTGGATGCACTGAGGATAAATTGAGGATAATGATAAGCACAGCATGTCCTAACATCACTATATGATCTTGGACAAGTAATAAAATGGTAAAAAGATTAATTTAAATAAAATTTAGAATTTAACCCAAGAATTTCCTCTTATGGGTGGAAAAACTGAGGTCTATAAAAGTTAATGACTTCTCTGTTTCCTGAAATCCTCACTAACTATGTACAGAACTACTAAGTTCAGTTTACATATCTATAAAATGGCAAGAAAGTACAAATTCTACCTGGTTTCCATGTAAGCCTCAAAACTTTTTAAAAGTAGACTATGGGTCTTATAAAACAGTTATCATACTCTATAATTATTGTTCCTTCTGTAGGGGAGAACTTGCTATCTCCTTTAGAGTTCAGTATATCCTTAAGGAGAAAGAGATCATCTGAATCTATTCCTTCCCTTTTAATTTAAAAAAATACTTAAATGTCTGAATGAATGAATGAATGAAGTTGATGTAAATGAGATAAATGACTTTAAATCGTAAAGCTATAATATCAGTTTTTTGAAAAATATATTTTTCAACACAATCGGGTGCCATTTGTCATCCTGTACCTAACTATCAGAGAAACTTTGATATTTAGAAAACTTTTTTTAGTAATACCAAATCTGTTTTTTATGATGTCATCTTTTAGACAATTAGGATTATGATTCATATGAATTAACATATATCATGTTTGATGTATTTTTCACATACCTAGTTCTATACAAGTAGGTATAAATTGCTAACGAAACTTAAAAACTTCTTGAAGTTTATTGAAAGAAATGGCTTGGACTTTAAACAAAAGAATCTGACTCCTAGAGAGATATACACACTCAGATGCAAACAATGATGTAGACAAAATATATTCCACCCCTACACAGTATTTGATTCATCACGTTTGAATCCAGTATTTAATTAACTAATTATTTAACAACTTATTTCTATCATTCTATTTAGAATTTTAATGACTTTCTGTTTAACATGCTGTAGGGTAACTGTGTCTATAAACTATGGCATCACTTAATGATTCAGACTAAATTCAGTTCTTTCCCATTAATAAATTACCATTTTCTTTTAATCCCAGAATTTAGAAGCAAGTCTTGAACCCTAGTCTCCTAAAAGGAAAAAGAAGCAAAGTACTTAACTCTGATTGAGTCAGACAGTTTGTACAAAATCATAGGAAATGTGCATTCTAAAGAGGCAGATAATTGTACAAGCATATTGCATAGAATACATAAGAGGGGCCCTGGAGGTCAAAAACTAGAAGCAAACCAATTAAGCTAAGTATCCACTAAATTGTTTTTCATTGTCTAATTGAAAAGTGATCACAGAAATCAGAAAGGTTTAAATTGAAAGGGCTTTTAGTTTAAATCTGACCTTAAGCCACTGTTATTTAAACATGGTAAGTAATGTATTCTGGAAGGAACTTTTCTAGAAATTCAAAATCCCACTTGAGTATGTATTTGAATCATTTCTGGGTTTCTTTGACTGCCATTTTCCAGTCTTTAGTTACTGAAAAGAACATACTTCTTTACATCAAATGTGAATATTACAAATTTATTTGGAAATCTTAACTGAATCACTATATGTTTCTCATGAAATAAATTCATCTATTCATTCACTGCTTTTGCTGAATAATTTAGATCATTTAAGCAAAACATGAAGCATTGGCCTAAATAAATTTATCTATTCATGCATTGCTTTTGTTGAATAATTTAGAACATTTAAAGAAAACTGAGTATCTGTGTAAATCACTCAGGACTAATCGTCCCCACAGCTGAAAGACATCACTAGCAATCAATGAGACTTGTGACTTCATAGTCTTGATGAAACATGATTCTTATGTTGATCCTGTACAAAAATTTTAGCATTTACATACCGCTAAAATAAAATAGGGAAAGAAATTGCTCTTTAAGCACTATTCAGGGGACCAAACCCATGTTTGCCTTTCCGCCAACCATTATTTTCAGGTACCAAAACAGCTCTTAAAATACAGACAGAGAAGATCAAGCGGCACCATGCATGGCTTCATCAAAAGCAGCATGTGTTCAAACTCAGCTTCTCCCCAGGCCTTAATGCATTCCCTTTATGAGGCTACAACATTCCAATCGGCTTTACAAGAGTATTCTTTCTTGGGATAAATGCAGTAGGGCAGAGAAGAGTAGTTTCTGCTGCTCCAGTTCTTTAGACCTTAATTCTTTACAAGCTTAAGACAGGGCCAGAAGATGTTGGATTGTGAAGTGTCTGGCTGCAGAAAGAAGAGAAGCCTCGTAGGCCCTAAGCAATGAACCTTCCATCACATATACACACTCTACACAGATTGTGCTCTCTCACTGTTTCTGGAATAATTCCACGAGGCCCTATTAAGAGTTTGCTTAATCAGAGAAAATATCAAAGCGTTTAATTGTTTGCAATTCTTCTGAAGTTGCAGAAACCAACAGCCAATTAGTACTCAAACTTCTCTTTTCAGATGGAAAACTAATCTCTTTTTAATATAAACTTTTCCTACTCATTTTTTTTTCTTGGAAACGCATTTTATCCAAAATCACACTTAGAATACAATGAAACAGAACATGAAATGATATTTTTCTGCAAGCTATCATCCTTTCTGGTTCATTTTCAAGATCTTTGATATTTACATATGACCTTTCCATTTGTATTAACAGTTTATTGGATTTTTGCATTCCAGCCAGCAGAAGAGAAAGGTAATTTACAGAAAGATTTGACAGTTATATACACAGCTATAAACTCCAGTCCATTAACTTATTTCTCATGTAACCTTTAGACAATTCTACCAAAACATCCGTATAAGCATATGCCTTTTCCCTTTATGTTAACAAGCTTTCATTATAGACCCCTATTTATAGAATGTCAAATGAAAGGAAAACCATTCTATCATGTCTGTTTATGGTTTACAGATGTTTACAGCTCAACATTTTAAGGCACATAAATAAAAGTCAAAGATATTTTTGTGTGGTTTAGGGTCTATTAGATGCAAATGGTTATATATATGACATCTTCTATTACTTGACTGTAGTTATGGATTTGATAAGCAGTGATATTGTTTCAATATATCTACTTTAAACAATGGCTTAGAATATTTTCATGTAATTCATCGGATTGTCTAAAGCAATACATAATGTTATTTCTATACAAAGTATGTGCAAGTTGCTCTGCCTCTGACTCTTTGTGACCCATGGAGTCTACAGTCCATGGAATTCTCCAAGCCAGAATACTGGAGTGGGTAGCCTTTCCCTTCTCCAGGGGATCTTCCCAATCCAAGGATTGAACTCAGGTCTCTCGCATTGCTGGCAAATTCTTTACCAGTGAGCCATAAGAGAAGCCCAAGAATAATGGAGTGGGTAGTCTATCCCTTCTCTAGTGGATCTTCCTGATGCAGGAATTGAGCCAGGGTCTCCTGTACTGCAGGCAGATTCTTTATCAAATGAACTATCATGGAAGCCTAAAGTACCAGAAAACAAAGTATATGAAAATGTTTTATGTTAAGAATAATATTTGAGCTTTAGATTTTGCTAAGATTATTTTTTAATGCAATCATATTGGTAGTTTCCTGAAAATCTGAAATTGATAGACTTCAGCAAAATATAAAGACAGAACTGAATTATAGAAAAGTGGAAATATTGAATATTATTTGATTTTTTCACAGAACAGATATGTTTCTAATTAGATATTAATATTTAAATACATGGCATAGCAATCTAAATGGATTTTTATACCATTTTGCCAAGAGTCATTCCTTTGTGATAAAAACCACCAAAGAAGCTAAGATTTTTTTTTTAAAGAAATTATAACAGAAGAAAATGTCCTTTTACATTAATCCTGGCTCATCATTTACAAACTACCACAACCTGGAATACTTTCTCCAACACAACTGAAAACCAAATACTATATATTCATATCATCTTCACTGTACAATAAAAAAAGAAAAGAAATCACAGAAATTATGAAAATATGTGAGATTAAGAAATTGAATAGTCAAAAGGAACTAAAAATCTCAATCCGTCTACCTCCCATTTGTAGGCAGGAAGAAAGCAATGTGTGAACCATATTGATGTAACTTGGAACTTAATAATGGGCACTGCTGCTGCTGCTTCTGTCACTTCAGTCGTGTCTGACTCTGTGCGACCCCATGGATGGCAGCCCACCAGGCCCCCCTGTCCGTGGGATTCTCCAGGCAAGCACACTGGAGTGGGTTGCCATTTCCTTCTCCAATGCATGAAAGTGAAAAGGGAAAGTGAAGTCGCTCAGTCGTGTCGGACTCTTCGCGACCCCATGGACTGCAGCCTACCAGGCTCTTCCACCCATGGGCTTTTCCAGGCTAGAGTACTAGAGTGGGGTGTCATTGCCTTCTCCAAATAAGAGGTACAGTTAGGGCCAATTGAGTACTGCAAGCACAATACTAGGAATGCGAACACTGATAACTTATTAATAATTATAGCTTGATGGATTTCTATCAAGCCCATAAAGTGGGTATGAAATAATAAGATAATAAATTATTTCCCAGAAAATGTGTTTAACTCAAGGCTTTCTGGAATTCTTAAAAGAGCCCTATTTACATTATTTATTTGTACTTTATAATATAGAGTAACAGAAGGAAGAGTATGTTAGACTAGCATATGCTCGTGTTATATATTAAACAATAGTGCCAGCTGATCTTAAGAAACAGACAGAAGAGACTAATTTACTTAACAATGGTTTTTCACTGTACTTCATCTCTTTTATTTCTGCTTGGCCTCTTAAGGAAATGGAAAAGTTCTATAGTGCCATCTGGTGTGAATTAAGGGAACCTTAAGCCTCTTTCAAGCAGCATGTACTAGAATATTCCTCCAAAAAGAAAGCTCAGACTGCTATAAAAAGTAACCCTTCAAAGATGAAAAGCTCTTGACCATCTGATTATAACATCTATGTTTATGCTCACTTTTATCTTATTATTTTTCTGTAGGGAAACTGAGTTAGCATTATTAGTATGCATATATGTATTAGTTTATATTTAAGCATTGAAATTTATTTGTGTGTATATATGTGTGTGTATATGTGAGTATATATATATATATATATAAGCAAAATATCAAATTTCTTATTGGGACATTACTAAGCTTTCTTCATATTTCCATTTAAAGTGTCATTACTGCTATGCTAATTTGTAAATACAAAATTAATAGCAGTGGCCTCAGATTTTTTCTGCGAAGTTTGGCATTATGTGTGTATGTGTGTGAGCATATGCTTATCTGAAATGCAAACATCAGATGCAGAATTTCACGAATGCCACAAAGCCACAGATATTGTGTTTTCTCCATCAAACACCTCTTTTTCATATAATTATAAATTTTGACACATATTTAACCAATAAGAATCTACTTCCATGATTTCTATTGATAATTTGGTTTAAAAAAAGAGTTTTCCTCAAAATAGCTGCATGCTATGCTGAAGCTTTACTCATTTTTATTTTGTGTATCATTCAAGAGTTTTTGTCTTTTACTTGTCATTTGTTTTCTCATTGTCTCCTTAGTTATTTGAAACCAAATCTCTTTTATATCTTATGTTTCTTGCTTATATTGCATGCACTAATGTTCCCAATTACAGACTAAATACGGACCAGGCAGCTAGGGATTTCTTTTAAGACTAAAATCCTGATTTTTTTTATTTTATTTTGATAACATTAAGAAGAGCAAGCTCCTTAAAATCCTATAGGACAGAAACACAAAATCACAGTTCCTAATATTAAAATATTTACAACGAAACACCAGTTTCATTCAGATATCATACAGTTAAATATTTTTGTATGCAAACCATCTGAATTTCTATTACTGTGCAATAATCTCTGTATATAGTACACACTTGCTACATGTGTTACACATAAAAAACAGCTTTCAGATAAGTCAACATGGGGAGGAAGGCTACTTTTAAAAGGCTCAATATGTCTTCAAAATCAACCAGTCTCTCTGGAAAGGCTTCTGTCCAGCCACTTTTCAAAAATGGCTGGAACACTGACAGCAGCATTAATCACCATTTACGCTTTTCTCTAAGAAACTATAAGGGGCCTTTTGAACATTGTTTAGGTAATTTCTATCTGAGGCAGGAAGTGAAATTAAACATTTCTCAAAATATTAACTCTCACATCTGGTTCCTTTATTAGTATTTTATAAAAACCTGATTAAATACTGAATACCTAAATAAACCAACAATAATTGACTGAAGCAAAGGGATCCAGAAAAGGTATAAACTTGGTTTGTTTTCTTTCTCACATCCCCATATACTAATTATGCAAACCAATTTGTAAACTCTAAACAATAAATACCCCCAAATGAACAACATACAATTATTTGTGATTCATACTCAAAGAACTTAAAATGTCAGTAAGACCAAATTATATGAGTTACAGAGAACTTCCTTAAAATATTGATTTCTAAATTGTATCTTGAATAAAGATTTGAATTGGGAGACATTGCAAAACTGCTCATTGAACCTTGTTAGAAATGGGGCACAATTAAAGCTACGTCCTGTACCTGGGAGCACATCAAGAGTATTTGGGAAATCTGAGGAGCACTGCCTAATTAAAGCACAAGGTTAATTTCTGGAGAAAAGCAAATGTGCTCATATGGCTTTGTCACTGTATCAGTGAAGTGACAGGGAAAGAGGAGTGACACATTCTTCTTATGTGAAAGATCTTTTGTACGTTTTCAGTAAGGGGGCAACATTGGTTGAAAATACTGTCACAAAGAAATACCACGAAGAAACTTATTTAAAATTATAGACCACTGCAAACCAAAGTATTTCTGTAGATATGCGCTGCAAAGGCACTTACACCACATTGAACAGCATTGGGAGAAGTACTTAAGAGAACACTTGTCAGACCTATGGTAGGAGGAAGCTGAATGTCGATTCTTAGAGCTAGAGCTATATTCATTGGCATCCAAAAGTGAATTATGAGGGCTAACAGACCACAGATAATGGCCAGAAGTTTTTCAATAGGTTCACATATTAAGAATAATTTCTTTTAACAAGTAGAATCCTAAAGATCTCATCACAAGGCCAAGTCAAAATCAATCTTAGAAAACTAAGCCATGGAATAATTATATGAGGATGTTATTTGACTCATCAGTTAATATTGATATTCATACTAATTTATGAGCACCAGGATATACAAGGTGCAAATTCTTGCTAAAGATGCTACTCTGGAAAATAACTTATATTCAAGTGTATAAGTGATTAGCAATGTAGTTCTCTGTTGAAATTAGATATAAATTAATTATTTCTTAGTTTGTGACAATGTTATTTACTCAAGGATTTTTTTTATAAGTGAATAAAAATGACAGATAGAAGGTACGGGTTCAAGAAAAGGCTCTGAGACATTTATATTTTGATACTAAGACTTAAGAATATATGCTAATATAGATGGATGTACAATAATTCACTTTAATGCACAGCATACTATAAAACTTTGTCTCCATACGTAGAAAGTACTGAATAATGAGGAAACAAGACTGGTGATGGGTTTAGCTGTATATTTATCATTGTGTTCATGAAATGAAAGCATGCAACCTTGTTAGCAATAAGGACCTTTTCTGATATGAAAGATACTCATGATTCAGTACAAACTACATGCATATGTATATTAAAAAAAACAAAATCTGGTTCTTTGTCTTACTCAATAGATAAAATATTCAATACATGTCCTTAAGGGAAATGTAACTCAAGTATTTCCATGATAAACTACCATGCTTCTCTGCAGTTCCTTTCTGATTGGGAATATAAAGGTGACAAGTGGCTACTCTTGAATCCTAGAGAGGGTCGTGCTGAATGTTTAGAATGATGGTGAGGAACTGAAGATATTCTAAATCAGCTTATAATGTAAAACAGCAGAATTCACTTCAAATGCCCATTATACAAAGAATATAACCTGAAATGACAGCATCCTATAGAGGCTAGTAAAATTTAAACTTTTCATCACTCTCCTCTGGCTACCCTTTCTGAAATAATTCAAGCCGGAGTTAGCCATCCAAGCAATCATTTACATTCTTGGACTCACTCAGTGAATGCTCATGTATAATCAACCTAATTCCTAAGAACAACTTAAAGGTATAATGATACTGAATATTTTAAACCAGATCATAATACTGAACTGTGTTGCAATGTTATAGCACCTTTCAAATTAGATTCACGGGTCACTAAAATTCATTATTTAAAGATTAGCAGACTCTGTCATAGATCAGCATTTTATAAATGAGGATATACTATCAACCTAGACAAAGAAACTTATTTTAAATTATAGATCATTGCAAACCAGGAAGGAAGGAGCATTGGTGCTTTTAGAAATTATATCTGTCCTTCAGAATGTGTTTATTATGATGGATTACCTATTAAGCTTCTTTTATTCCCCAAGTAGTGATTTCAAAACCTTTACAGATTTCACTAGCAATTCCACCTGTCGTCCTCAATGTGGTCAACCAGACTTAGCTTCATACCTCTCAAGTCTCATTTTATGCTCTTCTTGTATTTCTTGCGACTTTAGCTATTGTCAGATGTCCTTTCTCTACTGTTTGCTTTTAGTTCATGTTGGTGTGCTGAGGCAGAAAGAGGTTTAGAGCTGATAAATATAAATATGAATACTGTAAATATTCCATACAGTTCACTCCACACAAGTTAAGAATCCAGGAAAGTGAAGTCACATGTTGAGGTTTGTGTAACATTTCATCTCCCTGCCTGGTGCTGGAAGAGTTGGGAGATAGTTGAAGTTAGACAAATGGATGTAAAATATTACTTTCTTATTAATAAAGTTTTCTGATGAATGCAGATTTGGCATTGAGCCAAGGGCACTTGCTAATACTTCACCAATGAATATAGCAAATTCAGCCACCCTTCACAGATAAAGGCAAATGGTCAAATTTAAGGCTAGCCACAAGAACAGCGCTTATACTAGCTAAGCCTCACAAGAGTCAAGAACTGTTGGAAATTCATGCTTCTTCTAGGAGGTGAAAAGTGTGTTAGTCAGTCAGTTGTGTCTGACTCCCATGACCCCATGGACTGTAGCCCATCAGGCTCCTCTGTTTATGGAAGTCTCTAGGCAAGAATACTGGAGTGGGGTACCCATTCCTTTCTTCAAGGAATCTTCCCCATCCAGGTATCAAACTGGGGTCTCCTGCATCGCAGGCAAATTCTTTACCATCTGAGCCACTAGGGAAGACTCACTCTCTAAGAAATGTAGGAGCTTGGAGTCACACACGTCTTGTCTTGTCCTTAACTTTTCATTTCAACCCCTTCAAGGTGGGACAGAGGGGAGGACTGAGTAAGGAGACAGAGTGTTAACTGTAGGGATCATTTCTTCATGTAGATATGAAGGAACTGAGTTTCAAATCAAAATAGATATATCTTTTCTGGGCAGGTCAGTAAGCAGAATACATGTTAAATCACAGCTTTGTCTCAGCATAATTATCTTTTGCGGGCTTCCATGATAGCTCAGTTGATAAAGAATCCGCCTGCAATGCAGGAGACCCCAGTTCGATTCCTGGGTCAGGAAGATCTCCTGGAGAAGGGATAGGCTACCCACTCCAGTACTCTTGGGCTAATTTAGCTGCCTTGGGGGAGACCTGGGTTCGATCCCTGGGTTGGGATGATAGCCTGGAGAAGGGAAAGTATTCTGGCCTGGAGAATTCCATGGGCCATATAGTCTGTGGGGTCACAAAGAGTCAGACAGGACTGAGCGACTTTAGCTTTCATTATCTTTTTGGTTTTATTAGTTAACAATTAATTAGGTAGGGTTTAGTGAACTTTCTGTATATTTACTTGAAGTGAACACCTTTATATTAGTATTTAAAACGGAGCATGTTGAGTTGGACTATTCATTCCCACTTGAAACCCTTGCGTTTCCTCAGCATAACCATCATTTGTGGAAATAACTATATATGGCCAGTATATTCCTTACTACCTTTTACTCCCCATAGATTATTTGACCAAATTCAGATGCCAGGTTTAGTTCTTCTGTATTGCTTCTTTTAACTGTTTTTTTATTTTCCAGCTTCAGACCTCATGATACTAAGTTAAATAGTTTATTCCATCCTTTCTCCCTATTTCCCTCTCTCTCCTTCTTTCATTTCTCCCACCTTTCCTTGCTCTCTTCCTTCATTCCTTCTGTCTTTCCAACTCTCTCTCCCTCCCTCTTTTCCTTCATTCCTTTGAGAGGGTTAACTGGCAGGAAGGCTAGGGATCTCCAAAGGGAGGAAATAGGCTGCAAGTGTCAGACATTTTTCTCTCTCTCTCTTAGGCAGCAGAAGGAAACAAACTAGAGATATTTTTTCCTTCTCTATACAAATTTAAAACAGGTTTCTCTTAAAACACTGTGTTGCTATAACGACACCTGATCTCACCTGAAATTAACTATTCTCAAGTCTTGAGTTAACCACTGCATTCTTATGGAAATGTTTGTCTTAAGCTATGTTAATATACTATGCATTTACCCCAAACTCTTAGAATCTACTTGACAAACTAGTATGTTATACTCAGACATTGTTCTCCTAATCTATGTAAATGAAACTATCTGTAGGTAAACTGCCCTTCTACAAAATTCAAGTCAATTGTTTTATGGCCCAGGATGACTAGTCTGGTGCCAAGATTATGCCAAAGTACATCTTATGTATGAGGGGCCTGGTGCCAGTCTGAGTTTTGAGACATTCCTTTCTTTCATTAGCAAATTGCTAGTGATTATATAACATCCAGCCAAAAACTAGCAGGGGGGTACTCTTTTTAACCCCTTCTGATGCCTATGTCAGAAGCTTTCTCTATTTCCTTTATACTTTAATAAAACTTTATTATGCAAAAGCTCTGAGCGATCATGCCTCCTCTCTGGCTCCGGATTGAATTCTTCTCTTCCAGAGGCCAAGATTCCCAGCCTCACAACCACAAATCACAATCACTCATTGTGATTTTGTCAACAACCTTTCACCTTCCTTCCTTCTTCTCACACTTTTCTCTATATTTAAATTTAAAAACTTTTTATAACATTCCCTTTATGTCTTTAATATAACAAAATATTGAATTACGAACCAACTCTAGTCTCCCCTCCCTTCCTCAAAGTGCATCTTGTATTTTCCGAAGCCATCAGCTTCAAAGTAATCCTGTAAATTATAAAATATGAGTGGTAAAAATTGTTTTAGAGATTATATAGTCTGATTCATTATTTTACAAATGTGAAATTGTGGCACAGAGGATGAAATGGCTTTGCTAGATCATACAACTAGAATATGCTAGCATGACTTTTTTTTTTTTTTGTAATTCTAGATGTATTATGAACACTCACTGTTACTAAGATAGCCTTTTCCACATCATGTTAAATGATACTTCTTATCAGAAACTCTTTACAAACAGATTAAAATGAATTCTGAATTTTACTCACTGCTAAATCTCAATTCAAACCATTTTCAGGTCTGTTAAAATAGAATTTTAATGCTTATATACAAATACTTCTCTTTATGTAAACCCCCAAACCACACTTCAAAGACAGATGATTCTTCGTTTCACCAGCCAGTTGTGCTGCTCTAAATCCCATGTCTTTCTGTACAAATTAAATGGAATTCTGCATGCATTTTTTTTTTCTTTTGAAGCACTGTATTCCCTAAATTAACACCTTGTATTAAACTATATGTTCACCTGCCAGGAATCCTTAATCTATACAAAGCTCTGGCATTTTCCTTCCATTGTTATTTTCCTGGAGAAGTGAGGTGGATGAGTGGCTTCTAAAAACACCACTAACCATTGGTTAATTGACTCATCTGAATTGTGTCACTTACATGGCTTTATATATCATATCTATAATATTTCACATTATAAACAGGCTGATAACAGCATAGCCGATATCATCAGTGTTCCCATTGTTATATGCAAACAATGTTTATTGAACATACAGAATTATATTCTTAAATACAATTCTACTTAGAAAACAGTTTTCCTAAATGCAAAAATATAAAATTAAAACCACGAAAACCATCAGTAGTTACTGCCCATCCATCCCTGCTCCACACTTTCCTATCTTCCTCTCTGTAGGCACAATACTCTATAAATGACTTACACTGCTATCTGGAATTAGCACCAGGTGATCATAAGAACTATAAGACATAACTTTGGCCCACAAGGTGCTTATAGTCCTATCAGGTGTCAAAATGAATACTTGATAAATAAAACCAAATAATCTTAACACCAGTCTATGCTAGCTACTACCCAATTCTCTGTTTCAATTCATTAAAAAAAAATCAAAACAAAACTTCTGTAAAGTAGTCAAAAACTCAATTGTCTCCAATTTCCATTCTTGTATTCTTTCCTGAGACTCTCATTGGTATTTTTTCTCTATCATTCCACAAATAATGCTCTTGCCAAGTTTGTTAATGTCACCCACGTTGCTGAGTTCAATGGTCAACTCGAAGTTCTTCAAATCTTTATCAGTAGTGTCTGACTCAGCAGACTGATTGCTCCTCTAGCCTAGAAACACATTCTTCAACTGGCTCCCAGGGACGATACTTTCCTTGTCTCCACTTCCATCATTGGTCCTTCTCAGTATCCTTCCTTCTTATCTACCTGACTGTTTATTATTGGAGTATCTCAAGGCTCAGTCTTAGTACCTCTTCTGTAGTTTCACTTACTTTATTCCTGAATTAATTAAATCACGTAGCTTTAAATACTGGGGCTTCCCTGATGGTTCAGACAGTAAATCTGCATGCAATACAGAAGATCCAAGTTCGATCTCTGGATTGGGAAGATATCCTGGAGAAGGGAATGGCTACCTACACTAGTATTCTTCCCTGGAGAATTCCATGGACAGAGAAGCCTATCTATACACTAAGGTTGATGGTTCCCATACTTATATTTCCTACATAGGCTTCTGTTTTCATTTCTGTTTTATGTTCAACACATGATTAATGATTGATTTATTCAACAAATATTTTTCTTTACTTGAAATCACTAACAAGCCTCCCACATTATTATGTCTAAAATCAAATACTCAATTACACTTCCTTCCCCTCTAGAATGAGCCCCTCCCATGACCTGCTTGAAGTCACTGGCAACCCTGGTTTACCTGAAGACATAAGCTAAGAATTATCAGTGGCTCTCTTCTTTCTTTTATATTCCATATGCAAGTAGGCAGCAAAACCTGTGGTCTGTACCTTCAAAATCTACCTAGAACCAAATCATTTTACCATGACAATCTGAGTCCAAAATGCTATCACTTCTCACTACCGGTTTCACTGAAAATGAAGTTCAGAGTTTTAACAATGACAATGAGATCTTATATAATCTGAAGCTCTCTAACATTTCCAATTTTGTTTATTATCATTCTTTGCTTTGCTTACTCTGGAACAGTACCATTTCATGGCTTTTACACTTGATGTTCCCTGTGCCTATAACCAAGGATGGCTTTCTGCTGTGCATCTAGTGTGAGTCCACAAAAAAGCCCACATTCGGAAGAGGACCTCTGACTTTAAGTTTAATGCTTTATAGCCACACTTTGAAAATGTTAATTATTTTGTCATTGAATATGTGTTTTGTAAATAAAGTCCAATAGAGATAGGATGCATATGCCATAGACTTGGGAGTCCCAGCTCATGTGAAACCCTTTCTCCTGCCTCCTCTCTGTTGATGGGGAAGAGACTCTCAAGCACCCACTCCCTTGCCCCCATCCAGCAACTACTTCTACCTTCTGCCCCCAGTGGGAGTTTAGACATGAATCTGAAGCAAATCAGGATACAAAGGCAAGAGACTGGGCTTTTGAGGGTCTGTACTTGTACAGCAAGTATCCCGTGCCTTTGAAGATAAAATCCATGGCAAGTTGAGATACATCATGGGAGAAAAGGAATAGCTACTCGGTGCTTCTTTAACAAGAGGACTTCACTTTTATTTTACATGGCTCCTCACACATTATGCAGCCCGCTCTACTTATGACACTGTATTCCCATAGATCTACATAGGTAACTCGTTCACATTCTTTAATTCTTTGATGAAGAAAGGCTTTCAATTGGAGTTCTGAATGACCACTCATTTGAGAATCAAAAACCCCTTCCAAACACACACTTTCATTTCCAGGAACACATCTATTCACTTAATTTTTCTCAAGGGCATTTGTTCTCATCTAGCACACTGTATAGTTTATGTATTTATTTTTGCTCATGTGTTTCCTTTCACTTATAATAGCCTATGAATTAAGGGTTTAGTCAGTCCTATTAGTTTAAAAATAATCACATGTCAGTGGAATTTGGCTACTATGTGTAAAACACACAGAAACCTTTATTAAATGGAATTGAGAGACCAGAAGGGGTAGCTCTCACACCCTGAGACAATAGCAGAGCCTAATAGGAAAAAGAAAGACTCTTTTTTTTTTTTTTTTTCTGGCAAAGACTCAACTAATGAAAATCTTTGGATTCTTTGTTTACTGCAGCCTTCCCAGCTTCCTTTTCCCTTGAGGAAAAGTTTCCCCTCCAGTATGGGGGCATGCACATGGCTTGCTCCCATGGTTTGCAGATGCTGAGTTGCAATTTTCTGCTGATTCTAAATAAGCCCATCTTTGCTAGACAAATACCAAGCTACCTATTTGTTGTAAATCAACATTTTGGTGGCCCATATGGGGACCAAGAAGACTCCTGATGACTCCAGAGCTGGTGAGCAAACAGGTTCTCTATCTGCAAATGAACCCATTGTGGCTCACTGCCTATGGGATTCCCTGGTGGCTCAATTGGGAAAGAATGTGCCTACAATGCAGAAGACCCAGGTTCATTCCCTGGGTGGGGAATATCCCTTAGAGAAGGAAATGGCAACCCACTCCAGTATTCTTGCCTAGAAAATCCTATGGACAGAGGAGCCTGGTGGGCTACAGTCCATAGGGCCACTTCCTTTTGTTAACTGCTCCTAGCATAATTCTTTCATGTTGCAATAACCTTAATCCAGCCACTCTTCTCCCCTCTGTCAACAACAATGTCCTTCACAACTGCTTAACATCGACAAAACACTTCCTGACTCCTCATGACAACCGATAGGAAATTCTACTGGGCATTTCTCATTTCTCATGGTTCACTGATGATTCTTATTTAAAAGATACCAATGGCAAATACTGCGCTCAATATGCTATTACAACTTCTTTTAATGTTGTTGAGGCAACATCTTTACCTATAGCTACTTTGGCCTAGGCTGGAATATATACTCTTACATGTGTTTTTACTTTAGCCAAGGACAATATTCCCAATATTCACACTGATAATGAATATGCTTTCAGAGTAGCTCATGATTTTGATATGACATGTTAAGAAAACAATGTGGTTTCCTTATTTCCAGTGTAAACAGAGTTTAAAATAGTCCCTATGTTTAGGAATTACTGAACCCAATATTTGTACCTGCTACTTTAGCTCTTATTACAATTACAGGGCATTCTAAATTTGATTCTCTGTAAGCAAAGGGAAATCACCTTGTTGATATTGCTGCCAGAAATGCTGCCCTTAAGGGGACCAATAGTAGCCAAATATCTTTCATGGTCCAAAGGGATATTTCCCCAAACAATGAAAATGAAAAGACAGTCAAGAGAGGTCCAAATTCTGAACCTCAGAAAAGGTAAAAAAAAAAAAAGATTAGAAATTCACCAGCTATTGTTTGATAAAAAGAGAATTCTCTGGCTTTGGCTAACTAACCACCTGGTCTTACCAGAAATTCTAAAAGTCCCACTCTTCACCACTACACATACATTAAACCATTGGTCTACTAACAAAATGAGAGCCTTCGTGAATCAATGTTGATGGGAAAAGGTTAACAAAGCCACAAAAAGAGCCTACTCACTTGTTCCACTTGTCCAAATACAAACAGGGAAGCCTGTTTGTACTGATTCTAGATATTTTAAATTGCCTAAGGAACCATTTAATTTCTGGCAAATGGTTTCATACATCTCCATCTATCTAATGGATATAAATACCTTTTAATCACAGTCTGTGTGTTTTCACTCTCTAAAATCTTCCCTTGCAGAAAGGCTACTGATTCTTCTATAGCTAAAGTTGTGTTGGAAAAGATTATCCTTACCTAGAAAACTTCTCTTGAACTGTATAGTGATCAAGCAACCCATTTTACTGGCCAAGTTATTTGAAAACTCTGTGCTATATGGCTGGTTTTACAGCACTTTCACAGTGCTGATCACTTTCAATCCTCTGGTTTAATTGAACAAACTAATGACATTGAAAAAAAAAATTGAAAGTGAAGGTTGCTCAGTTATGTCCTATTCTTTGTAACTCCATGGACTGTAACCTGCCAGGCTCCTCTGTCCATGGAACTCTCTAGGCAAGAATACTGGAGTGGGTTGCCATTCTGTTCTCCAGGGGATCTTCCTCACCCAGGGATTAACCCAGATCTCCTGCATTGTAGGCAGATTCTTTACCATCTGAGTCACCGAGGATGCCAACTAATGTTGTTATTAAGACTTAATTGGCAAAAGGTGTAGAAGCCCTCAAACACTGTGGACAAGAGCTGTCGCATTGGTCCTTCTAAATCTCAGACACACCTGTCTTGGAACACAGTAACTTTCATCATTTGAGACAGTAACAGGATGTTTAATGCACTTGGTTCCTGCTGCTTTTTATGCATAACTGATAAAAGGAGAGATTCTCCAATATTTCAAAAGTCTAATTGTATCTATTAAAAATAACCATGTTCTGATAGAACAATCCTTTCACAGTGCACCCTTGGGAGATGAAGATGTTGAGCATCACATTTTGCAGTCTGGAAAAGTTTGTCTATTGGAAAAGACACCTCCAGAACTCTCCTCAACCTTGCTCGAAAGGGCCCTATTAAGTATTGCTTGCCAACCGTGGTGGCTAGAAATACTACTAACCAAATTTCAAGAAAATGACCCTTGGGTGCTGTGATACACCTGAAAACAGCTCTAAACCTTTACTGGACCTGCACATCATCTGAAGAGCTGAAAGTAAAGATGTCCTAGCATTGGACCAGACACTATCTGATGAGACAGCTTTCCCGGTATATCTGGGCCAGTTCTGTTGGAAGTTTCTTGCCAAACCTTTGATGATGGCATAACACTTCAGATGATCTCCAGTGTCTCTGATCTTGAGTTCTCCCCCCAGTCCTCTTTGTTACTCAAATGTGACCTTAATAGGTTTCCAATATGTGTATTTTCCCTCTGACATGATACAATATACCCAGAAAATATCTTTACTGACACTGAGGAACATAAAACTGCTAAAAGTAGAAAATGTGAATCTGGATCAGCAATGCTTTCAGAGAAAGGTCAAGATCAAAACAGGGAAATGTAAGAAAATGAATTAACAGAAGCTTCAACTAAGTAGAACTGGGAGATGGAGAGCTCTCATGCCGTCTAATAACAACAGAGCATAACAGAAAGCAGAAAGCCTCCACTCAAGGCCTCAGCCAATGAAAATCCAGGGACTTTTTTCCTGTAGTCCTCCCAACTTCCATTTTCCTCTATAAAAATGTTCTTTTTTTCTTGGATGTGCGAACCTGTATGTGGCTCACCATGCTTACAGACCTGGAATTGCAATTCTCTGAAGATCCTTAATAAACCTATCTTTGCTATAAAATTGTCTGGCAGTCTATTTGTTTCAGTAAATACATATTTTATAGGGCAGCTTGATACTTAAAGTCACTTTGTGTTTAACTTGTAAAAATACCATCAATTGTGAAGGAAAATACCCCAAGAAAAAAACTTCATGTCTACTTACTCATTGTGTGTGTATGTGTGTGTGTGTTTAGTCAGTCAGTTGTGTCCAACTCTTTACAAGCCCATGGACTGTAGCCCACCAGGTTTCTCTGTCTGAGGAGATTCTCCAGGCAAGAATACTGGATTGGGTTGCCATGCCCTCCTCCAGGGAAATTTTCCCAACCCAGGGGTTGAACCCAGGTCTCTAGCATTGCAGGCAGATTCTTTACTGTCTGAGCCACCAGTAGGTTCAGTTATAAAGAACTGAGTAGTAAGCCCAAGTCAGGCTGATATTAGAGCATTTCAGATGGAGAATAGACCTGGTTCCTGTATCTCAGGTTATCTTAAGAAGGTAATCTGAAAAGAATTGTGTCTCTTCTGGTATTTAGAACAGATATTAAAATAAAAGGCATTTCTTTACAGCCTTCAGAATGGGAGAAAATAATAGCCAATGAAGCAACAGACAAACAATTAATCTCAAAAATTTACAAACAACTCCTGCAGCTCCATTCTAGAAAAATAAACAACCCAATTAAAAAGTGGGCCAAAGAACTTAACAGACATTTCTCCAAAGAAGATATAAAAATGGCTAACAAACACATGAAAAGATGTTCAACATCACTCATTATCAGAGAAATGCAAATCAAAACCACAATGAGGTACCACTTTACACCAGTCAGAATGGCTGCCATCCAAAAGTCTACAAGCAATAAATGCTGGAGAGGATGTGGAGAAAAGGGAACCCTCTTACACTGTTGGTGGGAATGCAAACTAGTACAGCCACTATGGAAAACAGTGTGGAGGTTCCTTAAAAAGCTGCAAATAGACCTGCCATATGACCCGGCAATCCCACTGCTGGGCATATACACTGAGGAAACCAGAATTGAAAGAGCCACGTGCACCCCAATGTTCATCGCTGCATTGTTTACAATAGCCAGGACATGGAAGCAACCTAGATGCCCATCAACTGACGAATGGATAAGAAAGCTGTGGTATATATACACAATGGAATATTACTCAGCATTAAAAAAAAAATTCATTTGAAGCAATTCTACTCAGATGGACGAAACTGGAGCCCATTATCCACAGTGAAGTAAGCCAGAGGCAAAAACAACAATACAGTATATTAACACATATATATGGAATTTAGAAAGACAGTAATGAGAACCCAACATGGGAGACAACAAAAGGAACGCAGATGTATAGAATAGACTTGTGGACTTTGTGGATGAGGGTAAGGGTGGGATGATATGGGAGAAGGGCATTGAAGCATGTTAATGTCATGTGTCTAATCAATCGCCAGCCCAGGATTGATGCTCGGGACTGGTGCAGCGAGATTTCCCGGGGGGGAGGGAGGAGGGAGGGGGGACCCGGAGGGGAAGCATATGTAAACCCATGGTGATATCATAACAATGTATGGCAAAAACAATAATAAAAAAAATTAATAAAAAAAAAGAAGATATAAGTACAATCTAATTATTTAAACTACAAAGTATATTAAAAGTATATAGCATTTATATGCATATATGTATTCATACATATATATGTCTTACTCAAACTACAAAGGAAATTTATTTGGTTTGCATTTTTTAAATGAATGTAAGTTTCTGCTATCTCATTTTTTTCTGTGACTTTTAATTCTGTTGTCATGATCAGATCATTAGAGAGATAAGAATGGATGAAAGCAAAATACTACTGCATTATAATCATGTTGGGAGAGTGATAACAAACAAAAGTGTGGAATGGTACACCATGTTAGAAATTACAAAAAGATTTATGACATTACATAATAAACCTATACTCTACTAACTTTTTAACTTCTTTAATTCAAAATTAAAATCAGAATTGAAGTTTTCTTCATTGACTGAAGAACAAAGGCACAGAATGTTGTAGTGCCTTTGGAAAAGTACAAAAGGCAGTAGCACAAATTGAGGAATTCAATAGTTTTTTGCAGAATGATATTGAGCATCTTGTTAAGTCACCACAAATAAGACAACAAGGAAAACGGAAATAGGAAGGGAAGGATCACTTTGATTCATTGGCTCAATGTGTATTTACTGAACATGCAGTTTATGTCAGATACTTTTCTGTTTGGAACATACCAATGAACAAGAAAGAAAAAGATCCCAGCCTTGGCTATCAAGCACTGTACTGAAAAAGGTGAAAGTGATTATTAGGGGAAAGCAACATTTGGAAGGAGAGTTGAAAGAAGCTAAATACACAGTACATGCATGGCAAGAAATCTGCTGAACAAAACAAATTACACAATATTTCCAGAATGACTTACTGCCTTGGGGAAATACAAAACAGAGCACAAAGAAGAAGGAAAAAATTACTGAAAACTGCAATCATAACAACTATGAGAAAAATGGCACTGGAAAAAAGAAACTCAGTAAAAATACTGTAATAGAATCAATCCCATGCAGCGCACAAATTAGATTCCCCAAGAAGCCAGGCAGGAAAAGCCAAATGTAGACAAAGTGAATGATGGACTAGGATCAATCATCCATTTTAAGCAGCAGGCCTCTCTTTGATGACTAAAATCTGTATTAGATGTCTATATGTAAGTATTTATACACATACAGACACATAAATACATAGACATTTGTACATATTTTATACAGACACACGTACATATACTGCAGTCACAGAAAAATATGCCCCTTTAACTGCATGGCAATCAGATATTCCCAAGAAATTTTACAAAAAAAATATTTACACTCTTCTTCAAAGTTTTATTTAAATGTACATTTAGCTCAGTTGGTAAAGAATCTGCCCGCAATGCAGGAGACCCCAGTTTGATTTCTGGGTTGGGAAGATCCCCTGGAGAAGGGATAGGCTACCCACTCCAGTATTCTTGGGCTTTCCTTGTGGCTCAGCTGGTAAAGAATCTGCCTGTAATGCAGGAGACCTGGGTTCAATCTCTGGGTTGGAAAGAGTCCCTGGAGAAGGGAAAGGCTACCCATTCCAGTATTCTGGCATGGAGAATTCCATGGACTGTATACTCCATGGGGTCACAAAGAGGTGGACACAGCTGAACAACTTTATATATAACCAGCATTTATCATACAGAATGATACATGTTGCCCCCAAAATACAGTTGTCTTCCAAAAAGCAATAGCTGCTTTGAAAATTGAATATGCATTGTATATCAAGTTACTTTCTCCTTCCTTTTGTGGTTCCATATACTCTGGAAATACAAATATCATTATTAAATTCAGATTCATATTTAATTTAATCTGGTCATAATATATAAACTACCACCAAAACGTACAGATATCTGTCAGGAGCTCAGTTGAGCTGGAGAGAGAACTGAGCTCCCAGAGAAGTCAATTAAAGCAATCATGAGTGAAAATGAAAGTCACACTGAAGCCTCCAATCACAGCAAAAAAAAAGTAAAATGTTAAAACCAGAAAAGGTACCATCTCCCCAATGTTTCATTTCTCCCACTGCAGAGCACACCATTGAAAGGCCTGATGGATTAGCCCATAGGTGGGATCATCTCATGTGTGTCTTATTTTGTTGAGGGAAACCAAAACAAAAAGACCTGGTAATTTTCTGGACCCAAGGGTAGGGGTAGATGTAGAGAGGAAAAAGGTTATGAGCACAGAAAGGTTAGGGCGCTGAGTCTGAGTGAGGAGTGTTTCATGTTTTACCCTATTTTTCCTCATAAGGAGGCCTTGGCAGAAACAGCTGAGAAATATCTCTACCAAAGGCCCCTGTTAAAGAAATCTAGGTGTAAATGTGTCTAGTCTAGGAATACAAAAATGCATGAGAGCATGACCTTCTGAAAGGGCCTGAGCCATTGACTGAAGCTCTTCTCAGAGACTGCAGTGCATTGGTTGTGCACCGAGTCTGCTGGGAGGGCAGCTTTCCTGATGGGGCCTATCTGATAAACCTTTGCAACTGTTTATAGTTGCACCTGAAAATTCATAATAGGCTTTCAACCACAAGCCAGACTCTTCACTAGGACTAGGAATCTCCCAGGTGGAGCAGTGGTAAAGAATCCGCCTGCCAGTGCAGGAGATACAAGAGATGTAGGTTCTATCCTTGAGTTGGGAAGATTCTCTGGAGTAGGAAGTGGCAACCTACTCCTGTATGTTTGCCTGCAAAATCCCATAGAGAAGCCTGGTGGGGTATAGTACATGGAGTCCCAGAGTTGTACTCTACTGGGCATTCACACACATACACACAGACTCCACACTACTCTTAAACTCAACACTAATTATAGGAAATTCAGAATAAATGTCAACAAATATGTGCTTAAAAATAAATAAATAAACATGTCTGGGAAGGTGCTATTTTTTAGTTATATATTTCCTCAGACACTGCAAGCTGCTGCTGGTTTAGAGCCTCTGCATATGATATTACTCTCATGCTGTCCAGCTTCCACCCCAAATCAACTCAACTCAAATGACATGTTAGTTTATATCTTCTTCATCCTTTTTATCACATATATCAACTTGCTCATTTTATAAATGACTGTCACTCAAGAAACTGGAATATATTTCATGTAAGCCACTAGGAAATATATAACTAAAAAATTGTTTTAAATGAAAATAAGTCAGAGGACATCAATATAAAAAAAATTAACAAAACACAAAAGAAGACAACAAGAGACGAAAAGAGAGATAAAGGAATTACACTCTTAAAAGAAAACAACTATAAAATGGCAATAATAAGTTCTTCATGATCAATAATTACTTTAAATGTAAATGGACTACCAGAAACAAACTCAGACTTAGAGAATGAACATATGTTTACTGGGGGGAAAGGTGACAGGGAGAGACAGACTGGGATTTGGGGACTGACATGTACACAGTGCTATATTTAAAACAGATAATCAAAAAGGGTCTAGTGTAAAAAATGAAAAAAATAGCTTAGGCTTTGCAGGAAACAAATAACAAATGGACTAAGATGGAATGGGTGAATTTAACTCAGATGAGCATTATATCTACTACTGTGGGCAGGAATCCCTTAGAAGAAATGGATTAGCCATTATGGTCAACAAAAGAGTGTGAAATGCAGTACTTGGATGCAATCTCAAAAATGACAGAATGATTTCTGTTCTCTTCCAAGGCAAACCATTCAATATCACAGTAATCCAAGCCTATGCCCCAACCAGTAATGCTGAAGAAGCTGAAGTTGAATGGTTATATGAAAACCTACAAGACCTTTTAGAACTAACACACAAAAAAGATGTCCTTTTCATTATCGGGGACTGGAATGCGAAAGTAGGAAGTCAGGAAACACCTGGAATAACAGGCAAATTTGGCCTTGGAGCACAAAATGAAGCAGCACAAACATGAACAGAGTTTTGCCAAGAGAACACACTGGTTATAGCAAACACCCTTTTTCTTCTACACTTGGACATCACCAGATGGTCAACATCAAAACCAGATTGATTACATTCTTTGCAGTCAAAGATGGAGAAGCTCTACATACTCTGCAAAAATAAGACCAGGAGCTGACTGTGGCTCAGATCATGAACTCCTTATTGCCAAATTCAGACTGAAATTGAAGAAAGCTGGGAAAATCACTAGACAATTCAGGTATGACCTAAATAAAATCCCTTATGATTATACAGTGGAAGTGAGAAATGTATTTAAGGAACTAGATCTGATAGACAGAGTGCCTGATGAACTAAGGATGGAGGTTCATGACATTGTACAGGAGATTAAGGGATTAAGACCATTCCTATGGAAAAGAAATGCAAAAAAGCAAAATGGCTGTCTGAGGAGGCCTTACAAACAGCTGTGAAAAGAAGAGAAGCAAAAAGCAAAGGAGAAAAGGAAAAATATTCCCATCTGAATGCAGAGTTCCAATGAATAGAAAGGAGAGATAAGAAAGCCTTTCTTGGTATTCAGTGCAAAGAAAAAGAGGAAAACAACAGAACTGCAAACACTAGAGATCTCTTCAAGAAAATTAGAGATACCAAGGGAACATTTCATGCAAAAATGGGTTCGATAAAGGACAAAAATGGTATGAACCTAACAGAAGCAGAAGATATTACGAAGAGGTGGCAAGAAACCACAGAAAATGTGCAAAAAGATCTTCATGATCCAGATAATCATGATGGTGTGACATTCACCTAGAGCCAGACATCCTAGAATGTGAAGTCAAGTGGGCCTTATAAAGCATCACTATGAACAAAGCTAGTGGAGGTGATGGTATTCCAGTTGAGCTCTTTCAAATCCTAAACAATGATGCTATGAAAGTGCTGCACTCAATATGCCAGCAAATTTGGAAAACTCAGCAGTGGCCACAGGACTGGAAAAGGTCAGTTTTCATTCCTATCCCAAAGAAAGGGAATGCCAAAGAATGCTCCAACTACTGCACAATTGCACTCATCTCATAGGCTAGTAAAGTAACGCTCAAAATTCTCCATGTCGGACTTCAGCAGTATGTGACTTCAAACTGTTCAAGCTGGATTTAGAAAAGGCAGAGGAACCAGAGATCAAATTGTCAACCTCCACTGGATCATCAAAAAAGCAAGAGAGTTTCATAAAAACATCTATTTCTGCTTTATTGACTATGCCAAAGCCTTTGACTGTGTGGATCACAGTAAACTGTGGAGAATTCTGGAAGAGATGGGAATACCAGACAATCTGACCTGTCTCTTGAGAAACCTGTATGCAGGTCAGAAAGCAACAGTTAGAGTTGGACATGGAACAACAGACTGGTTCCAAATAGGAAAAGGAGTATGTCAAGGCTGTATATTGTCACCTTGCTTATTTAACTTATATGCAGAGTACATCATGAGAAACGCTGGGCTGGAAGAAGCACAAGCTGGAATCAAGATTGCTGGGAGAAATATCAATAACCACAGATATGCAGATGACACCACCCTTATGGCAGAAAGTGAAGAGGAATTAAAGAGCCTCTTGCTGAAAGTGAAAGAGGAGAGTGAAAAAATTGGCTTAAAGCTCAACATTAAGGAGACATAGATCATGGCATCTTGCCCCATCACTTCATGGCAAATAGATGGGGAAACAATGTCAGATTTCATTTTTTTGGGCTCCAAACTCACTGCAGATGGTGACTGAAGCCATGAAATTAAGACGCTTACTTCTTGGAAGGAAAGTTATGATCAGTCTAGACAGCACATTAAAAAACAGAGACATTACTTTGTCAAAATAGTCCGTCTATTCAAGGCTATGGTTTTTCCAATAGTCATGTATGGATGTGAGAGTTGGAAGGTGAAGAAAGCTAAGAGCTGAAGAATTGATGCTTTTGAACTGTGGTGTCGGAGAAGACTCTTGAGAGTTCCTTGGACTTCAAGGAGATCCAACCAGTCCATCCTAAAGGAGATCAGTCCTGGTTGTTCATTGGAAGGACTAATGTTGAAGTTGAAACTCCAATACTTTGGCCACCTCATGCGAAGAATTGAGTCATTGGAAAAAACCGTAATGCTGGGAAGGATTGGGGGCAGGAGGAGAAGTGGATGACAGAGGATGAGATGGCTGGATGTCATCACTGACTCGATGGACATGCGTTTGGGTAGACTCCGGGAGCTGGTGATGGACAAGGAGGCCTGGCTTGCTGTGATTCATGGGGTCGCAAAGAGTTGGACACAACTGAGTGACTGAACTGAACTAAACTGAAAACTCCCCTATCAAATCATAAGGTGGCTAAGTGGGTAAAAAAAAAAAAAAAAAGAAAAGGTTCAGCTATATGCCGCCAGTAAACAACTTAATTTAAATCTAAGAACATGCACTGGCTGAACGTGAAGGGAGAAAAAGATACTCCCTTCAAATGGTAACTAAAAATGAATAGGCATGTCTATAGTTGTATTAGAAACAAAAAGACTTCAAATCAAATACTCTTAGGTGAGACAAAGGGAAACATGTAATGATAAAAGGATATATACACCAGGAAGATGTAACAAATATAACTGCAATCCAAAACATCCAACAAGGCAAAGCTCAAGTGAATTCATTGATAAATATTTCAAAACCATATATTCAATAAGGGGTTAATACCCAAAATATATGTATCTGACTCTCTGCAATCCTTGGGACTGTAGACCACCAGGCTTCTCTGTCCATGGGATTTTACAGGCAAGAATATTGGTGTTGGTTGCCATTCTCTCCTCCAGGGGATCTACCCCATCCAGGGATGGAAAATGCACCTCCTATGACTCTTGCACTGCGGGCAGCCATTTTGCCTGCTGAGCCATCATGGAAACCCCCAAATATGTAAGAGACTCCTACAAATCAATACCTAAAAACAACAACAGAAACCCAAAGTAATAGTGTGATTCAAAAATGGGCTATTGATTTGAATAGATGTTTTTCCAAAGAAGACACACAAATATCTAACGAGTATATGAAAAAGAATTTTCAAAGCTATTTCCATGTTAATTCAATGGTCAATCATTATGGAAATGAAAATACTACAATAAGGTGTTACCTCACACCTTCAGTTCAGTTCAGTTCAGTCACTCAGTCATGTCCAACTCTTTGCGACTCCATTACTAGCTGCACGCCAGGCCTCCCTTTCCATCACCAGCTCCCAGAGTATACCCAAACCCATGTCCATCGAGTCAGTGATGCCATTCAGCCATCTCATCTTCTGTCTTCTCCTTCTCCTCCTGCCCTGAATCCTTCTCAGCATTAGGGTCTTTTCCAATGTGTCAACTCTTCGCATGACGTAATCAAAGTATTGGTATTTCAGCTTCAACATCAGTCCTTCCAATGAACAACCAGGACTGATCTCCTTTATGATGGACTAGTTGTATCTCCTTGCAGTCCAAGGAACTCTCAGGAGTCTTCTCTGATACCACAGTTCAAAGCTGCAGCACTCAGCTTTCTTCACCGTCCAACTCACATCCATACATGACTATTGGAAAAACCATAGCCTTGACTATGGTTGGCAAGGTAACGTCTCTGCTTTGAAATATGCTATCTATGTTGGTCATAACTTTCCTTCCAAGGAGTAAGCGTTTTTTAATTTCATGGCTGCAGTCACCATCTACAGTCATTTTGGAGCTCAAAAAAATAAAATAAAGTCTGACACTGTTTCCACTGTTTCCCCATCTATTTGCCATGAAGTTATTGGACAAGATGCCATGATCTATGTCTCCTTAATGTTGAGCTTTAAGCCAGTTTTTTCACTCTCCTCTTTCACTTTCAGCAAGAGGCTTTCTAGTTCTTCTTTACTTTCCTGTCATAAGCGTGGTGTCATCTGCATATCTGAGGTTATTGATATTTCTCCCAGCAATCTTGATTCCAGCTTGTGCTTCTTCCAGCTCAGCATTTCTCATGATGTACTCTGCATATAAGTTAAATAAGCAAGGTGACAATATACAGCCTTGACATATTCCTTTTCCTATTTGGAACCAGTCTGTTGTTCTATGTCCAGTTCTAACTGTTGTTTCCTGATCTGCACACAGGTGTCTCAACCTTCAGGATGACTATTATTCCCCTTCATCATCACCAAAAACAGTAACATATAATAGAAAGTAGAGAAAATTCCACCTTTTTCAAAACTGTTCTTGAGAATGCCAATAGTAAAGCTTATATAGAACATGGTATGGACATTTTTCAAAAAATTAAAAATAGAAGTACTATGTCATCCAGTAGCCCCACTTCTGGGTATTAATGCAAAATAGTTAAAAGCAGGACATCTAGGAAGTGTTCATTAGCAAGCCTATGTTCATTACAGCACTATTCACAACAGATAGGATGTGGAAACAACTGCAGTGTCCATCAACAAATGACTGAATATGAAAATGTGGTATGTACATACAATGGAATACTATTCAACTTTTAAAAAAATGAGGACATTTTGAAGTGTGAGAAAACTTGGATGAATCCTGAAAATATTATTCTAAGTAAAATAAGTCAGCTATTGATAGACAAACATTGCATGATTCCAGTTATATGAAATATCTAAAACAGCCATATTAATGGAATCAAAGAATGTAATAGCAGTTGCCAGGGGCAAGGTTGAGGGGGATTTCTGGAGGTACCAATCAAGGGCCATAAAGTTTCAGTTCAGCAAGATGAATAAAGTCTGGAAATCTGAGGTATAGCAGTATAGTTACAGCCAATAATAGTGTATTAAGCCCTTAACATTTTCGGAGGGTTAGAGGTAAAGTTAAGTGTTCTTGACACAAAAAGATAAAACAATAAAATAATGTGACCAGATAGCTGAGGAGATATAAATTTTTATTCATAAACAGTTTCTGTGAATGATTTATGAATTAAATTTTAATGGGACATCAAAACACTTAAATGAAGGTGATTGCTTTGCCAATAATGCTTTCAAAGTTAAGACATTTCTCGTGTGTTCATCTCCAATGTGTTTACAGTTTTCATAAAGACCAATCTCAAAAATTTGACTGCTGAATTTAATTTTTATAATATAATTATTTTGTTAAAACAGAAATCTGATTCAATTCAGCACTTATACATGCGAAATGATATAATTTTATACAACTTTTGGTTTGCTGACATGGGAATCTAGAATAAATTACTGATAAAAAAAATGAGTAAAAAATCGAAAACCAAAAGACAAAAACAGTAACCTTAATTTTTGCATTTAAATTCTCAAGATCCATAGACCACACTGCTACTTACACTTAAGAATCTCTGACTAAGGAATGTAAAAGTGTTTAATAACCTTTAAACCAATGCGTTTAGAATTCTTGTGCTTCAATATTCTTGAAGAATTTTGAAAAAAAAATTGATTATATATTTTTGAATACATACATTTCTGAATATCCGTATGTTTGGGTATATTTATCCCCTCAAGTGATCACGGCATTTGTGATGGACAGGGGGGCCTGGCATGCTGCGGTCCATAGGGTCGCAAAGAGTCAGATGTTACTGAGTGATTGAACTGAACTGAACTCAATGGACATGATTTTGAGCAAACTTCTGGAGGTAGTGGAGGACACATGAGCCTGGAGTGTTTCAGGTCATGGTGCTGCAGAGTCAGACAGAGTTTAGTGACTGAACAACGAACAACATCTACATCCATATTACACAGTCACTGAAGGAAAAGGGTACTACCTCTTGTAAGTAGGAAAAGGAAAGTACTACTTTCCCTAGCAGATAATGAAGTGCTTCAGAGATTAGACTAGCTACTGTGATTACTGGTTGAATTACTCTGGAATTGTTTAGATAGTTTGGGCATAAGAGTTATTGGAAAATAATGTTCTTCCATGAATACCTTCCTTAAAGCAGAAAGCAACATGAATACTAAAGGGAATTTAGTTTCAAAAATCATGAAGTGGAAAGGCCAAACTATGATGCACTCAATATTTATTACAAGCAGGACACACTTTAAGATTGATGTCTACAACACTTCCCTCAAAGCTTACACTACCATTTACCTCACTGCCTCATGAAAAACATAAGGCTATTTTATGGGTGATATCATCCATTCTTCATTCTGACTCTCTTTCAATCCTCTATACACTGTGGAGGGATAAGGGCACCTCTCTAAAAATAGGCCTTTGGTCCTGTCAACTAGAACTAAAATTGTATCACCCACATGACAAAAATTCTTATGTGAGCAGTCCTTTGTATGGCAGATTCCAGAATTACATTATTAAAATCACATTTTGACAAAACATATGAGATGTGAATGTTATTAAGGCATGTGCTCAAAGTGATTTTATTATTGTCAGAAACATGATTCATCCTTTGACTAGCCAGTGTTATGAACATCATCATCATCATCATCATCATCATCATCATCATCATAATCTGGTTTTATCTGGAAAATGGGATTTGTTTCCTTCTTATTCAGCTATAAAATAAAATTATGAATTGGTGATAATATATCAGTTAAGGCAGTGGCATGTGTGTGTGCATGCTAAGTTGCTTCAGTCATGTCTGACTCTGTGACTGGATGGACTGTAATGGGCCATGCTCCTCTGTCTATGGGATTCCCCAGGTAAGACTACTAGACTGGGAGGCATTGCCATCCTCTGGGGGATCATCCCAATCCAGGGACTGAGACCGTGGCTTTTAGGTCTCTTGTATTCGCAAGGGTGTTTTTACCATTAGCATCGCCTGGGAAGCCCAAGGCAGTTGTACACAATGCTTAAAAAGTTGAATGATAACTCTGTATACTCTAAGGCTCATATCTTAAAAACCATGCTTCTTTTCAATTTAACAATCAGGAGTATTTATTCACCATTTTCAGAATGAACCATGATGTGCTAACTAATAATTGTGAATGTTGTTAGTTCAGTCACTATGTCATGTCCAACTTTTTGTGACCCCATGGACTGCAGCACATCAGGCTTCCCTGTCCTTCACCATCTCCTGGAGCTTTCTCAACTAATGTCCACTGAGTCAGTGATACATCCAACCATCTCATCCTCTGTCATCCCCTTCTCCTCCTGCCTTCAGTCTTTCACAGCATCAGATTCTTTTCCAATGAGTCAGCTTTTTGCATCAGGAGGCCAAAGTATTGGCATTTCAGCTTAAGCATAAGTCCTTCCAATGAATATTCAGGACTAATTTCCTTTAGGACTGACTGGCTTAATCTCCTTGCAGTCCAAGGGACTCTCAAGTGTCTTATCTAAAAGTTCAAAGGCAGTGCTTTTGAACTCTGCCTAAAAAGAGTATTAAAGATTTTTACATCTGAAAATATATCCTATATCCAGTTACAGGTAAAATAAATATGTAACAATGCAGAAAATTTCTACAATACTGTGGATGAAAAATTCTTTCAACAGTATTGCTAGCAATTTTAAAAATATAAAAGTTTTTGCAGGGAAAAATAAAATGAATTAAAACAATTTATAAGCAAAAAGCAATGGAGGAAAGGAAAGACACACCCAACTGAAATGCACAGTTTCAGAGAACAGCAATAGAGAAATAATAAAGTCTTCTTAAGGAAATAATGCAAACAAATAGAGGAAAACAATAGAATGGGAGGCAGTTGAGATCTTTACAAGAAAATTGGGACTTATCAAGTGAACTTTTCATATGCGAAAAGGCATGATAAAGTACAGGAAAAAAAAAAAAGTAAGGACCTAACAGAAGCAGAAGAGATTAAGAGGTGTCAAGAATACAAGAAGAATTATACAAAACAGGTCTTAATGACCCAGTAAACCATGATGGTATATGGTCACTCTAGAGCCAGACATCTTGGAGTATGAAGTCATGTGGGACTTAGGACGCATTACTATGAACAAAGCTAGTGAACGTGTTATAATTTTGGTTTAGCTATTTAAAATTCTAAATAATTATGCTGTTAAAGGGTTGCACTCAATAAGCCAGCAAATTTGGAAAACTCAGCAGTGGCAACAGGACTGGAAAAGGTCAGTTTTCATTTCAATTCCAAGGACGAGGAATGCCCCCGAATGTTCAAATTACCATACAATTGTGCTTATTTCGCACACCAGTAGGTTATGGTCAAAATCCTTTAAGCTAGGCTTAAGCAGTAAATAAACTGAGAACTTCCAGATGTACAAGTTGGATTTAGAAAAGGCAGAGGAACCAGTTATCAAATTGCTAACATCTATTGGATCATAGAAAAAACAAGAGAATTCCAGAAAAATACATTCTTCTGCATCATTGAGTACACTAAAGCCTTTGACTGTGTATATTACAACAAGCTGTGAAAAATTCTCAAAAAGATGAAAGTACCAGACCACTTTATCTGTCTTCTAAGAAGCCTGTATGCAGGTCAAGAAGCAATAGTTAGAACTGAACATGGAACAATGAACTGGTTCAAAATTTGGAAAGGAGTATGTCACAGCCGTATGTTGTCATTCTGCTTATTTAACTTCTATGCAGAGTGCATCATGCAACATGAAAGGCTGGCTGAATCACAAACTCTATCAAGATTATGGGGAGAAATGACAAATTCAGATATGCAGATGATACCACTCTAATGGCAGAAAGCAAAGAGGAACTGAAGAGCTTCTTAATGAGGGTGACAGAGGAGAGTGAAAAAGCTGAGTTAAAACCCAACATTCAAAAAACAAAGATCATGCCATCCAGTCCCATTACTGCATGGCAAAAACTAGGGAAAAAATGGAAACAGTGAAAGACTTTGTTTTCTTAGGCTCCAAAATCACTGTGGATGGTGACTGTAGCTATGAAATTAAAAGACGCTTGCTCCTTGGAAGAAAAGCTATGATAAAACACAATAGTGTACTAAAAAACTGCTGACAAATATCTGTACGAGTCAAAGTTATGGTTTTTTCAGTAGTCTTGTATGGATATGAGAGCTGGATCATAAAGAAGGCTGAGTGCTGAAGGGTTGATGCTTTTTAATTCTGGTGCTGGAGAAGACTCTTGAGAATCCCTTGGACAGCAAGGAAGTTAAACCAGTCAATCCTAAAAGAAATCAACCCTGCATATTTACTGAACACATTTATTATGAAGCTCTAATACTTGGCCATCTGATGCAAAGAACTGCCTCATTGGAAAAGGCCCTGATGCTGGGAAAGACTAAAGAAAAAAGAGAAGGGGATGGCAGAAATTGAGACAGTTCGATGGTATCACTGACTCAATGGACATTAGTTTAAGCAAATTCTGGGAGATGGTGAAGGACAGAGAATCCTAGCTTGCTACAGACTACTTGCAAACTGTCAGACATGACAGCAACTGAACAAAAACAAAGTTGTACCTAGATGTTCATAACAGCATGATTCCTATAACCAAAAAGTGTAAACAAGTGTCCATCATCCAATGACTGAATAAATTACTGGTGGTATATCCATACAATGGAATAATATTTATCAGTCAAAATGAATAAATTAATGATAAATGCTATAGCATGGATGAACCTTGAAAATATTATGCTAAGTAAACTAGTCATGTATTACATGATTATATTTATATGAAGTGTTCTAAACAGACAAATCTCTTGAAACAGAATGCAGCATTGTGGTTGTCTAGGGATTGGCAGGATGTTAGCTGTGACTGTTAACAGGAAGGGGATTTCTTACTGAGGTGATGAAAATGTTCTAAAATTGACTGTGGTGATGGTGCACATAGTTCTGAATATACTAAAACCTACTGAACTGTACACTTTAAATGGGTGAATTATGGCATATGAATTATATCTCAAAGGCTCTTTAAACATTAGAGAACACAGCCAGAAAATTGTACTAGAAGGGTCAATAAAATCTCATAGTTTCAAGAAAGAGATAATTTTGCACTCAGTTTTATAACAAGACTGACTCAGTATCAGTAGCAGCACTCTTGCTGACAACTCTTCTATGTCTATCTATTTTTGGATTTGGGGAGCTAGTATATTAACATTTGGAGAAGGCACTGGAGACCCACTCCAGTACTCTTGCCTGGAAAATCCCATGGACGGAGGAGCCTGGAAGGCTGTAGTCTATGGGGTCGCTAAGAGTTGGATATGACTGAGCAACTTCACTTTCACTTTTCACTTTCACGAATTGGAGTAGGAAACGGCAACCCACTCCAGTGTTCTTGCCTGGAGAATCTCAGGGACGGGGGAGCCTGGTGGGCTGCCATCTATGGGGGATGCACAGAGTCAGGCACGGCTGATGTGACTTAGCAGCAGCAGCAGCAGCAGATTAACATTAAAAATAATATGATAAGCTTGGAGACCAACTGGTCCACATATCTTAATAAGAAAAAATAAAAGTTTCTGGAATATTCTCATGTGTCTAATAATAACATGATGATAATAATAGCAACAACAAAACTATAGTACTGGTAGCTAATAGTTATTAAATGTTTAATATGAATAACTATTTAATAAGCACTGTTCTATGTGTTTTACAGGCATTAACTTCTTTCATCCTCACCATAGTGTTGTGAAGTTTAAACTATTATTACCTCCATTTGACAGATCAGAAAAATGAGGTTAAATAAACTTCCTGAAGTTACAACAGCTAGCAAGGATAGGATTAGAATTCTTGCTGTCTGTTTTAGAGTTCATGCTCAATCATTATGCTTTCAATAGCAACATATTATTTGCAAAATGACAAGCTAGTTAAGGCAATAACATCTAATGAAGCTATTACAATTTTATAATGACATTATAAAAATTATCATAATAAAGTATTTTTATCATGATAAAGTGAACTTTATGATAAAAAGATTTATCATAATAAACTTGTAAAATGATACTAGTACTTACTGACGACTGACACAGTAAAGAAGATTAATTTATAATACAAATATATAAGAAAAATAAATAAACTATAAAGAAAGTATGATAAAAAATTTATATTTTATGGTCATAATAATTAGAAAAGTGATTTGTTGAAGAGTTAACTTATGGTTCACTACTTTTTTCAAGTATATATCTAGTTACAATGTAGGCATATATTAGTTAATATCTACAGAATCATGAAGGAGTGAACAAAATCTGCTGTGACAAAACAGTCCTTCAAATATCAGGAACAATCCAAAGATTAAAAAGTATTTATCAGTATTAGTGGATCATATAAAATATGAAGATGGAAAGTGAGTTCACTATCTGAATTATGCTGGTGGATATTATACAAAATCTAATTAGAAAAAATGTATAATAGTATGTTTAAATTGATAAATTAGATAAATATTCTAAAAGGTGAGTTAATATGCAGACACAATTCCTCATACCATAGGAAATTAAACCTCTTCTAATTATAACAGACTTCACTAATTGTTATGAAATACTAATGAGAAAAACATACATTTTTAACAATGGTAATAAATCAGCTCTACATAATCATGACAATTCTATTATGCCAGGTATCACTGGATGTACACAAGTTAAGATATGGCAAAGCTAACATTTAAAAAAAATATAAATCTATAGGTAAGACAACAGTGAAAAATTTCCATTATATAACAAGTATAATTTTTTTGTCTCAGGTGAGTCAACTCTATGAGATTTTACCATACCACAAGGTTCAGGATTCAAAAGAGACAAAGTCAAGAAAAAGTGATACCTAGCAAATTTACTTAACTATTAGAGATAATAAAAGTTGCAACTACAGTAATGAGTATTTTAAGAAAACTAGTTAACCTCTTAGAAGGACTTGTATTGATAGGTTTAACTGAATAGCATCAGTAACATTTTAATAACTGTTCACATATAAATAATGTGTATCTTTTGGTGACTGAAAAGTTCATTTGGATTGTCATCTCTATTATTCAAGTATATTGACTTTATTAATGAATTTATAATCAATAAATAAAGATTTGAGCAAAGCAGTTGTCAAGACTTCAACTAGAAAATGTTCTGGGGCATTGAACAAATATTAAAAAAAGTTTCCTCTAGTATATGAAAACACCTCTGACATCAAATGACCCTGCAGTAGTATAACAACATATGTAGCATATATTTATGATGTTAAAAAATGACAAAGTTGGGAACTTTTAATGGATTTTTGTTGGTGTTATTTAGTTGCTAAGAAGTGTTGAACTATTTTGTGACCTCATTGGCAGGTGAATTCTTTATCACTGAGCCATCTGGGAGGCCATTTAATGCATTGTAGAGATACAAAACAGTATATATGAAATTGGTATCATTTAAGGAAAACAACTGGATGTTTTGTATATGCAATTTAATTTTGATTTATTCTACAAATATAGTTATTACCAATTTAAACCAAAATATTTTTATATTTATTTGTATGTGTAGATTTCAAGGAGATAGAATGAAATTAATGACATAACTTTTAGCTAAAATGTAGCTGTCTCTTAGACAGAGCTTGGTTCTATTTTTTAAGCATAAACACAAACTTTATAACATAGAGCTATAGGTACTTAAGCATTATTGACATTTAAGATACATACAGACAGTTCAAGGCAACAACCTAAAGATTTAAATAATTGTATGGCTATTACTTCATAGTCTGAGACATACATTCAATTGACTATTGGTACTGAAAGACTCAAATTAAACAATAGACAGCACATAACATTATGTCACAAAATTATAGTTTGTTGAAAAGGAACAAAGTTTGTGAGCATCGTTGTTGTCAGTGTGTGAACAATGGCACGATGTGGCAGTAATGACATATTACCTGATTTTTAAAATCATGATGACAAAAAATCTTTTATATAAAGAATAAACAATTTGAAATTTCCTAATGAACTAAAGTCATAATAATTTTTGAATGACAGACTCTGATAATACAAAGTATAAAATATCATTTCAAGCAAATTTAATATATCACTTTGATGGGAGTTTTAGAGACAGTTCAGAAAAAAAAGTATTCTAAATATTAAAAGGTCTCTAGAATATAAGCAAAATGAAATATTTTCAGGTAACTTAAAGTTCAGGCCTGAAAATTTACCTGGAACCAAGTATTTTATATTTAATAGGTTATGTTTCTTGTGTTAAAAAATAATAAGGTAGATAGACTAGATTACCCTTAACTCTGACCTCTACAATTCAGTTTTTGATTATTGCTGTGTGTCCAAAACGTAGTTATCATCTTAACTCGAAAACATGCTCTTCTACCACATTACTTGTGTGTGCACATGCTAACATTACTGAAATCCTTCACTTCACATTGGCTCAAGACTGAACCTCTTTTAGTATTTCTATGACTTTTGTTAATTTTGTATTAACTCTCTAATGAGACTGCTTTCCTTCATTTTCATTAATAAAATCTATAAGAACCTTGTACATGAACATTTTATATGCAGAGGAGGTTACATGTAGCACACTGGATTTTCTGAAAAATACTTTGCAAAGTAGGAGATAAAGTTTGTACTGAGGGTAAGAAAAGAAGTGACACAGTGAAATTTTTGGAGAAAAGGGAGGTAGTTTAAGGAGACTCTGTTGAAAATAGAGTAAGATTTATGGAGCTAACAGAAGAAGAAGATATTAAAAAGAGGTGGCAGGAACACAGAGAAGAACTATACAAAAAAAACTATCTTAATGATCTAGAAAACCATGAAGTTGTTATCATCCACTTAGAGCCAAACATCCTGAAGTGCAAAGTCAAATAGGTTGTTAAGAAACATATCACTACAAACGAAGTTAGTGGAGGTGATGGAATTCCAGCTGATCTATTTCAAATTCTAAAAGATGATGTTGTAAAAGTGCTGCACTAAATATGCCAGCAAATATGGAAAGCTTAGCAGTGTCCACAGGACTGGAAAAGGTCAGTTTTCATTACAACCCCAAAGAAAGACAAGGTCATAGAATATTCAAAGTACTGCACAACTGCACTCCGTTCACATGCTAGCAAGTAAAATTTCTCCAAGCCAGGTTTCAACACTACATCATCCATGACATTCCAGATGTTCAAGATGGATTTTAAAAAGGCAGAGGAACCAGAGATAAAATTGTCTACATCCATTGGATCATAGAAAAAGCAAGAGAATTCCAGAAAAACATCTACTTCTGCTTTATTGACTACACCAAAGCCTTTGACTGCGTGGATCACAACAGACTGTGGAAAATTCTTAAAGATGCGGGAATACCAGACCACCTTACCTACCTCCTGAGAAACCTATATGCTGGTCAAGAAGCAACAACTATACAGCAATCAGAGAAGAAAAATAAATAATAGGAATCCAGATTGGAAAAGAAGTAAAATTCTCACTGTTTGCAGATGACATGATACTGTACACAGAAAACCCTAAAGATAGTAACAGAAAATTACTAAGAGCTAATTAGTGAATTTAGCGAAGTTGCAGGATACAAAATCAATACACAGAAATCACTTGCATTTCTATATTCTAACAATGAAAAATCAGAAAGAGAAATTAAGGATTTAAATCACTGCAACAAAAAGAAATAAATATCTAGGAATAAACTTACCTAAGGAGACAAGAGAACTGTATACAGATAATTATAAGACACTGATGAAAGGAATCAGAGTTGACATAAACAGATGGAGAGATATTCCATGTTCCTGGAGAGGAAGAATCAATATTGTGAAAATGACTATATTACCAAATGCAATCTACAGATTCAATGTGATACCTATCAAATTACCATGCATTTTTCAACAGAACTAGAACAAAATATTTCACAGTTCATATGGAAACACAAAAGACCCTGAATAGCTAAAGCAGTCTTGAGAAAGAAGAATGGAGCTAGAGGGATAAACCTTCCTGACTCCAAATTATACTACAAAGCTATAGTCATCAAAACAGTATGGTATTGGCACAAAAACAGAAATATAGACCAATGGAACAAGATAGAAATCTGAGAAATAAACCCATGCACCTATGGGTACCTTATTTTTGACAAAAGAGGCACGAATATACAATGGAGCAAAGACAGCCTCTTCAATAAATGGTGCTGGGAAAACTGAACAGATAGATGTAAAAGAATGAAATTAGAACACTTCTTAACACCATACCCAAAGATAAACTCAAAATGGATTAAAGACTTAAATGTAAGATGAGAAAATATAAAACTCTTAGAGGAAAACATAGGCAGAACACTCAATGACATAAATCAAAGCAAGTTCCTCCATGACCCACCTTCTAGAGTAATGGAAATGAAAACAAAAGGAAACAAGTGGGACCTAATTCAACTTAAAAGCTTTTGCACAGCAAAGGAAACTATAAGCAGGGTGAAAAGACAACCTTCAGAATGGGAGAAAATAATAGCAAATGAAACAACTGACAAAGAATTAATTTCCGAAATATATAAACAGCTCATACAACTCAATGCCAGAAAAGCAAACAATCCAATCAAAAAGTGGAAAAAGACTTAAACAGATATTTCTCCAAAGAAGACATATAGATGGCTAACACACACATGAAAAGATGCTTGACATCGCTCATTATTAGAGAAATGCAAATCAAAAGCACAATGGGATATTACCTCACAATGGTCAGAACAGCCACCGCTGAAAAGTCTGCAAACAATAAATGCTGGAGAGGGTGTGAAGAAAAGGGAACACTCTTGCAGTGTTGGTGGGAATGTAAATTGATTCAGCCACTATGGAAGATGGTATGGAGATTCCTTAAATACAAGGAATAAAACCACCATATGACCCAGCAATCCCCCTCCTGGACATATACCCTGAGAAAATCGAAACTGAAAAAAGACATATGTATCCCATTGTTCATTGCACCGCTATTTACAATAGCTAGAACACAGAAGCAACCTAGATGTCCATCAACAGATGAATGGATAAAGAAGTTTTTGTACATATACACAATGGAATATTACTCAGTCATAAAAGGAACACATTTGTGTCAGTTCTGATGAGGTGGATGAACCTAGAACCTTTATACAGAGTGAAGTAAGTCAGAAAGAGAAAGATAAATACAATATTCTAATGTACATACACAGAAACTAGAAAAAAGGTACTGAAGAATTTATTTACAAGGCAGCACTGGAAAAACAGACATAGAAAATAGACTTATGGATATGCAGAGCGGGGAGAAGAGGGTGAGACATATGGAAAGTAACATGGAAACTTACATTAACATATGTAAAATAGATAGCCAACGGGAATTTGCTCTATGGCTCAGAAAACTCAAACAAGGGCTCTATATCAACCTAGAAGGGTGTGGTGAGGAGGAAGGTGGGAGGGAAGTTCAAAAGGGAGGGGGTATATGTATACCTATGGCTGATTCATATTGAAGTTTGACAGAAAATAACAAAATTCTGTAAAGCAATTATCCTTCAATAAATGATAAATTGAAAAAAAAAAAAAAAAGAAGAAGAAGAAGCAACAGTTAGAATGGGTCATGGAAAAACAGACTGGTTCCAAGTTGGGAAAGGATACATCAATGCTGTACATTGTCACCCTGCTTATTTATCTTATATAAAGAGTATATCATGAAAAATGTCAGGCTGGATTAAGATATGACTAACCTACACAGTGTATTAAAAGGCAGAGACATTATTTTGCCAATAAAGGTCCATCTAGTCAAAGCTATGTTTTTTTTTTCCAGTAGTTATGTATGGATGTGAGATTTGGAAAATAAAGAAGGTTGACAGCTGAAGAATTGATGCTTTTGAACTGTGGTGTTGGAGAAGACTCTTGAGAGTCCCTTGGACTGCAAGGAAATCAAGCCTGTCAATCTTAAAGGAAACCAATCTTGAATATTCATCAGATAGACTGATGCTGAATCTCCAATACTTTGGCCACCTGATGCAGAGAACTGACTCATTAGAAAAGACTCTGATGCTGGGAAATATCTAAAGTAGGAGGAAAAGTGGACAACAGAGGACAAGACATTGGATGGCATCAGTGACTCAACGGACATGAGTTTGAGCAAACTGGGAAATGGGGAAGGACAGGGAAGCCTGTCATACTGCAGTCTATGGGGTCACAAAGAGTCAGACACAACTGAGTGACTGAACAACAACAAGACATTTATCTCCTTTATTAGTTTATTACTAATTCTTTTATCAAATTCCCAAAAACCTCATGGTTCAAAAGAGCATAAATTTATTCCTTTACAGTTTTGAAATTCAGCATTCCAAAATACATCTCTGTAGACTAACCGTGTGTGCTGAGGTACATTCCTTCTGGAGGCTCTGAGACAGAATATATTTATTTGCCTTTTTCAGTGTCTAGAGACAACACTATTTTTTTGAATATAGTCTCCATCTCCCCTGGGGATGGTAATGGCAACCCACTCCAGTGTTCTTACCTGGAGAATTCCATGGACAGAGAAGCCTGACAGGGTACAGTCCATGGAGCTGCAAAGAGTCAGACACCGCTGAGCGACTAACACACACACACACAAACACACAGTCTCCTTCTCACAAAAACATCATTCATGAGCGCTTTCATAAAAACACCACTTATCAACTCCTCCCTTCCTCTTTCTTTCATTATGACCCTTCTAGTTATATTGAGTGTACTCAGATAATCCGGTATAATTTTCCATCTTAAAATCTTTAATTAAGGATCTGGAGATTCCCTTTGGATATGTTAAGTCTCTGCAGTTGTGTCCAACTCTTTGTGACCCTATGGACCACAGCCCTCCAGGCTCTTTTGCCTGTGGGATTCTCCAGGCAAGAATACTAGAGTGGGTTTCCCTGCCCTCCTCCAGGGGATCTTTCCAACCCAGGGATTGAACTTGAGTCTCATGTCTCCTGCACTGGCGGTCGAGTCACTTTAGCCATGTAAATTAATATATTCATGGGTTCTGGGGATTAAGATATGGACGTGTTTGAAGGCCGGGGTGTTGTACGTTATTCTACTGTATATTCCATCCTCTGGTCTCCAAAGACTCATGCCCATTTCTCAGGCAAAATGCATTCACCTGATCTTATTAATAACATTTCCAATGCATCAATCCACCAATTCAAAAGATCCAAATCTCACTGTCTACAATGTCAAAATCATGTATGGGTGAGACACTGGGTATGATCTATCCTGGGATGAAATTCTTCCTCATGTGTAGAACCTATGTGAATCAAGAAAGCAAATTATTTACTCCCGAAATACAATGTGGGATAAGCATAGGATCCCAGTTACAGATATTTTCCATTTAATAAAGGAGACAATGAAAGGGAAATAATGTGTCGATTCCAAAATCTAGCCTGCATAATAATGTTAGATTTCAAGGTCTATATATAACCCTTTTCATGACTGTATAATCTGGGTTCTGAGGCTTTGTTCTCAGAGTTATTTTCCTTTGTTCATGAAAGGCAATTCACATGTGGGCATATTTAGAAAAAAAATATCTTGCTTATTATCCTAGAAAAATCTAAAATTGTATGAATGATATAATGGTTGGAATTCTTCAGTTTATAAAGACATTTTTATCTGTGTGATATTTTCCTAGGTGCATATTATAATGTGGTATACACCTAGTGTAGCAGAGACTTGGAATAATGGGTCAAAATTTGGTGTAGTAATTTGCCAGGAGAAGAGTGGAAAAAGGATAATGAGCTAGGTATTGCTAGTTTAAAAGCATGGTAGCAGTGATACATTTAAGAGTCAAATCTACTAAATATTAATAGAACAAAATAAAATAAGATTAGTGCTATGGACTAAAGTGAATCCTCTAAATTTGTAAGTTGAAGACCTAACCAATGTAACAGTATTTGCAGATAGTATTTTCAGGATGCAGTTAGGGTTAAAAGGAAGTCTCAAAGATGAGCCCTCACTGCACAGAGCTGGTAGTTTTATCAAAAGAGGAAGACAGAGGGAGAGCTTTTTCTCTTCATGTTGACAAAGAGGTCAAGGGATCACACATTGAGACGAAAGCCATCTAGAATCCAAAAGAAAATCTTCAGAATGAAATCACATTGCCAGCATCTTGACCTTGAACTTCCTAGCCTCCAGAATGGTGAGAAATACATTTCTGTTGTGTAAGCTTCTCAGTCTATTTTATTTTGTAATGGTAGGCTGAGCAGCTAACACAGTAGCGAACTAAAAATTTGGGAGAAAAAGACTAATGTTTAATCATATTTCTCTTGAATTTTAGGGTTAATATTTATTAAAAGTCATTAATGATAAATTGAAAATAAAAAGAAATGTATTCAGGCAGTAGATTTTTAACTTTAATCTCATTGCCACTGCCCTAGCTGCTGCTGCTGCTGCTAAGTCACTTCAGTCATGTCCGACTCTGTGCGACCCCATAGATGGCAGCCCACCATGCTCCCTCATCCATGGGATTCTCCAGGCAAGAACACTGGAGTGGGTTGCCATTTCCTTCTCCAGAACATGAAAGTGAAAAGTGAAAGTGAAGTCACTCAGTCAGGTCTGACTCTTAGCGACCCCATGGACTGCAGCCTACCAGGCTTCTGGGTCCATGGGATTTTCCAGGCAAGCGCACGGGAGTGGGGTGCCACTGCCTTCTCCGACTGCCCCAGCTATGTGTTTCTTAAATTTCCATAGAGATAATCTAATAACTTCTTTCTTCATATTTCCTGCTTATGGACTAGACCCTTAAAATACAACCTCTTCAGATGACAACGTACACTTTATTCCTTTACTCATAGAATCCTAAAGTTGTAGTCATATCATTTCATTCAACCCTCAGTATTTACTCTGTCAACTGCCATTACTCCTAAATCCGAGGTCATATACCTGTCATCCACTGTGAACACCTCCATAAGCTTTATATCCTTTTTCTCACTGAGATATCTGAGGAAGAAATACCCCAGTCTTTCCTAAATTAACTGCTTTGACTATGGGCTGGTAAACAATTTCAATTATCAATCTTTTCACCCTAATTTCTTATATTTCATTTTTTTTACCCTCTTCTAATACACAATTTTCAACAACATGTAGATTTTCCAGCCTTGAAAACAAAGGATCAGTAATATCAGTAACACATTTTCCTAAATCTTTGTAGTCATTTATGCCACCAACTCAAAATAGTATTTTGTTTCCTTATTACTAACTTATTAGAAAAAGTCATACAGTAAAAGCAAGATACATTTACAGTCACAGAAGCTGTGTTAAAGCCAACTTTGATAGACTCTGCTTAGTTTTCTCTAAACTCTGAAACATATTGTTAAATATTTCCCAATTCTTGAAACTCTTGGAATGTATTTTTTAGAAATCTTTTTTCTCGTGATTCTTACACATCTCTTACAGAATAATTCTCTTTACCCATCTGCTCCTTTAATTGGTATACCTTAGAAGTTTGTTCTTCCTCTTCTGTGGGCCCTTAAATTTTTGTTAAGAAAATAGACTTCATATTTGTATTCTTATAAAATAGACAGACAAACAAAAACAAAGGGACATAAAGAAACTTTTGGAGACAATGAATATGTTTCTTACCTTGACTTTAGAATGATATCCCAGATATATGTATATGTTCAAATTTATCAAATTACACACAATAAGTACGTGTAGTTCTTTGTCTATTAATTATATCCCAAGAAAGCTGTAAAAAAAAAAAAAAACTGGTAAAGCAAAGGGCAGACTTGGATATGCCATCATTCTCAAGATCAAGTCTATTCTCCTCTCACAAATCAAAAGAAACTAAAGAAAAATATAAATATAAATCTAGTCAACTGTTCCATAATGCTAGATAGTATTTAAATAATAAAGAGAAACATTGATACATTTCTGTAAAATATAAAATAAGCTGAGAGCAGCATTAATATGAACTTCAACAAATCAGCAAACTGAATCACTGTTTACTCTTTAGCAGTGCAATTTACAGCAAATGTTGGTAATTCACAAAACAGATTTAATATAATACTTTTAAATATTTGGGTTAGTAATTCCATGTTTGTTCATTCAGGAATATCAACTGATTGATCAGAGTGTTCAGAAAAATTTTTGAGCACTGGGGAAAAAAAAGTAATCTAAAATGTATTACAGTTATATCCTCATTAAGTTTATACAGGTGAAAACAAGTACAATGATAAATAAAATATTTTACATAATAAAAATTGAAAAATTAAGCAAAAAATGGATAAAAAATATTGGCAAGGGCCAGGAAAAACCTGCAAACATAGTGAAGACAAGAAAGAATTCTGTAAAAGAATATTTAACTAAAAAATGAAGAAAGTGTGGCAACAATGTTTTGAAAGAAGAATATTTCAGGTTGAAGGACTGGCAGCTATTAAACTACCACGATAGTTCAAGTTACTAAGAGGAAGCCAATATATCTGCAGGATAAAGAACAAGATAAATAGTGTAGGAGAGAATGTTATCAGAGAAATATCTTGAGTTGGGGTGAGGTAGGAAGGAGCTGAATCATATATATCCTTAAAAGTCATTGTTGAGATTTTAGCCATTATATTAATGAGGATTAGGAGCTTCCCAGGTGGCCCAATGGTAAAAGAATTCACCTGCCAATACAGGAAACATACGTTTGCTTCCTGGGTTGAGAAGATCCCCTGGAGAAGGAAATGGCAATCTACCTCAGTATTCTTGCCTGGGAATTCCCAAAGACAGAGGAACCTGGAGGACTACAGTCCACAGGGTTGCAATAATGACTAAACAGCAATTAATAAGGATTACAAATATAGGAATAACAATGTGACTAATCTATACTATTTTAACTTTTTTTTTCTAGTTAATGTTTGAAAATTAACTGTATGTGACCTAGGGGTACTAGTTAGGAAGCTATTACAACATTCCAGGCAAAAAATATGATGGTGGTTTAATGATGGCTAAATGACACTGCAATTTTCTTTATATTTTGAAAATATTTAATGAGACTCTTGATAGACTGAATTAGTTTTGGGAGAAAGAATTTAAGAATGACAAAGTTTATTGTCTTAACCAAGTGGAGAATGAAGTTGCCATTTACAGTAGGGGGAAAGACTTAGAAAAACAAATTTGCAAATTTGGGGATACTTGGAATTTGTGTTCAGTCATGATAAAATTAATATTCCAATTAGATGTTTAGTCGGCTATTTTTAGTTCACTGTTAGATGCATGTTAGGAGTTAAAGAAAATTGGAACAGAAATATAAATTTTAGAGTCATCAAGATTTACATGATAATTAAAACAATGAGACTAAATGAAATACATAAGGACTTTAGTGCAACTATAACTCAGAAAAGTAAATCATCCTTGTAGCATTCTACAGTATAGAGGTTGGAGAGATCAAAATAGTCCAGTCAGGATAGCATTTGTATTAATATTACATAGTTCATGTTTATTTGTATTTCTTTTTCAGTAAATTATATACTCCAAATTTTAAATTTCTCACTTGTTCTGAAAAATGGCAGTAAAAGATATATAATGGCAGAGTTACATAAAAACAAGGGAAATATCATTTTAGACTGTGATATGACCTCACTTGGAGAAGGAAATGGCAATCCACTCCAATATCCTTGCCTGGAGAATTCCACGAACAGAGGAGACTGTCAGGCTGCAGTCTGTGGGGTAGCAAGAGTCTGACACAACTTAGTGACTAAACCACTACCACCATGACCTCACTATTTCTTAGGAAAACAAAAAGTTGTATAATATGCTTCAAATTGAAAGGTTAAAGATTTAAACAATTGAGAGGGTATTTTAAGAAAATGTTTCAAAGAAAACACTAAACTCACAATTTAATATGAAGGATTACTTAATTAAATTTTTGGTTGTAATTTTTCTTCCTCAGATTTATAATGAGAACCCTGCATGCGAGACAGCAAAAGGAACACAGATGTATAGAACAGACACGTGGACTCTGTGGAAGAGGGCAAGGGTGGGATGATATGGGAGAATGGCATTGAAACATGTTAATTATCATATGGGAAATCAATCGCCAGCCCAGGGTTGACATTCGGGGCTGGTGCACCGAGATGACCCAGGGGGAGGGAATCGGGAGGGAGGAGGGAGGGGGGTTCTGGAGGGGGAGCATATGTATACCCATGGTGGTTTCATGTCGTTGTATGGCAAAACCAACACAATAAAGTAAAGAAAATTAAAAAACAAAAACAAAAACAAAAAAAGAGAACAATTAATTTTAAATTTCTTTAAAATCTGAGCAATGATTCTGTGATATGATTATCAATATAATAATACCTTTGTTATTTGATGTGTTCCTCATTAGTTTTCTAAGAGTTTTTCTTATGAAATTATTATACTATGGAAGAAAGAAAATGAGCTAAAAACTATATGAAGTACTTCATATATTTGCAAGAACTGGTCTACCTAGTCCTAAAAATTGAAACAAAATATTTCAGAATTAGCTTAAATGATGATTTCTAAAGCAATCAACTCTGTGTGAGTCTGCATGTGGGGTGCATGGACACTTACTTTTCAAATTAATAATGAACACATCATTAGCCTGAAATATAAAAGTTATGATATAAAGTATTAAAAAATAGTCATCTAAGATGACAGAAAAACTTCATTAGTTTTTTATGATGTCACATGATCTAGATATATTTCAAATAATTGCAGGTAATGAGTAGGTGGGCTCATGAATATGTAAGTGTAATGGCACATATTTTCATAAATAATTTAAACTTTCAGTAGTAACAGATTAAATTTACATATATAAATTAACAAAAGATTAAAGAAATACAAAGAAAAATCTGCATTTCCTGTGGAAACTCAGAAGCAAAGACATTCACACATGAGAAATCTTAAGCATTTCAACAAGGTGATGTGTTAAAGTACTAAAGGAAAAGAGAACTATGATTTTTTGACGAAGAAGTAAAAACACGGAGAAAAGAGAAAAATATGTACTCAGCAAAATCTAATTAATTCCATTAAACTCAAAACCCCAGATACCAGAAATAAAGGTTACACTGGAAAAGTTAAGCAAAGGTAGATAACTCTCAATTATGCTTGCACAGAAAAAATAAATGAGGTGATGAGGTGCTGAAGAAGTGGACAATCTGTTGACCTATTCTCATCTTAACTGCATAGCATTGGTGATTTAAGGAAAAAAGAATTTTTCTCAAAGCTAGTTTCTAATAATGGTATTTCTGCAAGGTATAAAATAAGGATCTGTCCCAGTAAACAGAATAAAATCTTGATCTGAGATTCTATTCAGATCTATTGATCTGAGATGTATATGTCAATCTATTCCCAAAATACATCTCCATTCGAGTTCCTGAAGGAAAGCAAACATACATATTTTCCTTACCTTAGAATTAAACAGTTAAGTGGAGATGCTCATTCTCAGATAATAAATGTTGAGCTAAGAGTAAACATAAAATTTCCTCTGCAAAAAAAAAAAAAAAAATTCTAGGATCCTGATTTATTTAAATAGGGTCTAAAATAAGGACTCAGAGAAAAAGAAACTCCAATTAGAATATTCACAGCAGTTAAAATCACAAGAACAACAAAAAAAGTTAGGAATTTTTCTCTGAAATTTATATTTGTACAAAAGAGTTTATTTTCTTGAGATTAGAAGAGGCAATGTGCAAAGAGGAAAAAAAAAACATAAACTCTGGAAAATTGCTTTGTTAAGAAAGCACTGAATTAAAAAATTAAAGTATCTAATAAATCCAAAGGCAATAAAGAAAAAAAGTATTTAAAACAAACAAAAACTCAAGAATTTACTCTCGATAATTAAAGTTCCTGAAAAATATAATATGTTATAGGAAACACATAATATATTTTCAAAAGAACTTCAAAAAGCTAACAATTTAAACAGAACTGCTATGCAGAGATCATTAAGAGAACACAATCCAATTCTGTTTTTCTCTGAGAATGCTTGGTAATCTGAAATAGGTGGCTAAAAGATTAATTTGTGTATACGATGAACTTCGGTGTTAATGCATTTTAATTCTAAAAATCAGTTTCTAAAGTTAATTGTATGTCTAAATATTAAAGATAAAAAACAAAACAAAACATGGCTTCCTGAAAGTACCTTGAATATCTATCCCACTACTTCAAGTAAGCAAAGATTTCCCCAAGGACCAGGGCACCCAATGGCTCGGCAGTAAAGAATCTGCCGGTAATGCAGGACAGAGGTGGAGAGACAGGGGTTAGATGCCTGGGTCTGGAAGATCCCCTGGAGGAGGAAATGGCACCTACTCCAGTATCCTTGCCTGGGAAATCCCAATCCATGGCGTCACAAAACAATCAGACACAGACAAAACTGGGCAACTAAACAACAAGAAAAGGGAAAAATAGATCGCTAACTTGCATATCAGTAATCTTAGAAACTTTCAGTAGTACAGTTAAGAGAGTGTAAAGGCAAATTAAAAATTGAGAGAATTTATTTTCAAAGAATCCACAGGAAAAAATGGATGAACGCCAAGAACATTTAACAAGAGGATTTACAAAAGACCAGCTGCAAAGGAAAAGGTTCTCAATATCTGTAACAACAAAGACATGCAAATTAAACCAAAATGAAATATTAATATTTACTAATCAAAATGACTAGAATTAAAAAGCCTAGTAATGTTAACTGCTGTTGAGCTTATAAAAGAATTAATAATATTACACTGATGGTGGAATGTAAATTGGGACAAACACTAAAATGTCAATTTACTTGAGCAAAGGCAAATTATAGGACTTATTGATTATCCCCTGGATACATAAACATTTGTATATATATGAACACAAAAACATGTGTAAGAATATTTATAGAAAGGTTACTGAAAATAGCTGCAAACCGAAGTGAAGCACATCAGTTCAGTTCACTCACTTAGTTGTATCTGACTCTTTGTGACTCCATTGACTGCAGCACACCAGTCATTCCTGTCCATCACCAACTCCCCAAGGTAGCTCAAACTCAACGTTCATTGAGTTGGTGATGCCATCCAACAATCACAACCTTCTCCTCCTTCCTTCAATCTTTTCCAGCATCAGTTTATTTTAAGGAGTCAGTTCTTCTCATCAGGTGGCCAGATTATTAAAGTTTTAGCTTCAGCATCAGTCCTTCCAATGAATATTCAGTACTAATTTCCTTTAGGATTGACTGGTTTGATGTCCTTGCATTTCAAGGGATTCTCAAGAGTCTTCTCCAACACCACAGTTCTAAAACATCAATTTTTTGTGCTCAGCTTTCTTTATGATCCAATTCTCACACCCATAGAGGCCTACTGGAAAAACTATAGCTTTGACTAGATGTATCTTTGCTGGCAAAGTAATCTTTCTGCTTTTTAATATGTTGTCTAGGTTTGCCATAGCTTTTCTTCCAAGGAGCAAGCACATCTTCATTTCATGGCTGCAGTCACCACGGTTGCAGTGATTTTGGAGCCCAAGAAAAAAAAAAGTCTCTCACTGTTTCCATTGTTTCTCATCTATTTGCCATGAAGTGATGAGACCAGATGCCATGATCTTTGTTTCTTGAATGTTGAGTTTTAAGCCAGCTCTTTCACTCTCCTCTTTCGCTTTCATCAAGAGGCTCTTCAGTTCCTCTTCACTTTCTGCCATAAGGGTGGTGTCATCTGCATATCTGAGGTTATTGATATTTCTCCCAGCAATCTTGATTCTAGCTTGTGCTTCATCCAGCCCAGCATTTCTCATGATGTATTCTTCATATAAGTTGAATAAGCAAGGTGACAACGTATAGCCTTGACATACTCCTTTCCCAGTTTGTAACCAATCTGCTATTCCATGTCCAGTTCTAACTGTTGCTTCTTGACCTGAATACAGATTTCTCAGGAAGCAAGTAAGGTAGTCTGATATTCCCATCTATTTAAAAATGCTCCATAGTTTGCTGTGATCCACAGAGTCAAAGGCTTTGGCATAATCAAGAAAGCAGAAGATGTTTTTCTGGAATTGTCTTGCTTTTTCTATGATCCAATAGATGTTGGCAATTTGATCTCTGGTTCCTCTGCCTTTTCTAAATTCAGCTTGAACATCTGAAGGGTCCTGATTCATGTACTGTTGAAGCCTAGCTTGCAGAATTTTGAGCATTACTTTCCTGGCATGTGAGATGAGTGCAATTGTATGGTAGTTTGAACATTCTTTGGTGTTGCCTTTCTTTGGGTTTGGAATGAAAACTGACCTTTTCCAGTCCTGTGGACACTGTTGAGTTTATGAAGTGACATACATACTATGTGTAAAATGGATCTGGAAGTCTATTAAATAAAGTCCTACAATAGAAGGCTATCAATAAAAATGAGTTAACTGTGGCTATATGTAACAAGAATAAATCCCCAAATGTATTAATAAGAAAAAAAAAGATATCAAAGAATTTTTCTATATAATTTCATTTATATCAGGCTATAAAATAGGCAAAACCATGCCATAGAGTTAAAAACTAAAATGGTAGTTACCTTTACGAGATGAAAGGGAGTAATAAGTAAATTGGAACATATCTGTATAGGGAGGCTGGAGAGTTAATAATATTAAATATTGTGATCTAGGTGGTGTACACTGGAGTGTGGTCACTATGTGGTGACTTATGCATCTGTACTTCATAATCTGTTAACTTTCCTCTGCTGTTGCTCACTTACTCATGTCTGACTGCGATCCCATGAATTGCAGCACGCCAGGCTTCCCTGTCTTGCACTATCTCCCTGAGAGTGTGCTCAAACTCATGTCCACTGATTCAGTGACACCATCCAACCATCTCATCCTCTGTACCCTCTTCTCTTGCCCTCAGTCTTTCTTAGCATTAGGGTCTTTTCCAGTGAGTCAGCTCTTCACGTAAAGTAGCCAAAGTACTGGAGCTTCAGCTTTAGCATCTGTCCTTCCAATGAGTATTTAGGGTTGTTTTCCTTTAGGATTGACTGGCTTGAAATCCTTGCAGTTAACAAAAGTTTAAAAATATCCTGGAGATGTGCAAAATGAAGCATAGGCATGCTTTATTGTTTTATTCTACTTTATAATATTGGAAAAATTGGAAACAATATAAATGCTTTGCAATGGGGAATTTGCATATCAACATAAAAAATAGCACACAGATACCATAATATTTATTGATATGAAGAAAACTATGGTATTTTAGATGAAAAGGAGGGTTTAAGAAACTGTACACAATAAATAACAATAGATATAAATGCATTCGTGCATTTCCAATTTAATATTTCTCATACTAGCAACAATTTAGTCCAAATCTATCTAAATATTTCTTAAGTTTATTCAATGTGTGTGTATACATGTATATATATATATACATATATACATGTATACAAACAGGCAGATTTCACAGGTGGCTCAGTGGTTAAGAATCTGCCTGCCAATATAAGAGATACAGGAGACATGGGTTTGATCCCTGAGTTGGGAAAGTCCCTTGGAGGAGGAAATGGCAACCCACTCCAGTATTCTTGCCTAGGAAATCCTATGGACAAAGGAGCCTGGTGGGCTACAGTCCACGGGATTGCAAACAGTTGGACATGACTGAGCAACTATGCACATGCACACATACACACACTAATCTTGTTTTCATAATTCTCTGAGTGTCATCATACAGTATTAACTGGACAGAATCAGCTTGGCACTTTCTACTGTACATTCTCATCCAAAAAATGTTGTTTACTCTACATACTGTAATTACTCTGTCAGGAATGCTACCTTGTTCTCCTCTGAGTTCAGCACAATCTGGATTTTTGTTCTTTACTTCTTTGCAATCTCTTTTTCTCCCTTAATTTTTATTTGAGGGAATATTGTTGACCCATAGTGCCTGACAAATGGTCAGAAAGTTAGGTTTATAGCTCCTCCAAAGAAGCAAAGGACAATTCTAAATACAAAACATATGTTAGAGCTACATAAAGAATCTCTAAGGAAATCATGGCAGAAACAGGTAAAACTCAGAGAAAATTTTGAATTTTTGGAATTACTATGCAGTTTCTGAAAAGTATTCATAAATATTAGTGCTGCCTGAAAGAACTGAATCCCAGTTGTATGATGCTAACTAAAAACATGACAGGGATTATATTGTGATTTATGGGGAACCACCCCCATAGGAATTAGGATAAAACTACACTGTTGAGGAAATTATCTTATTTGTAGCAACAACAAATGGTCCAGTATAAATGAACCATAATTAAAGTATATATACATTATATAAAAGTTGATTATAATTTTTAAGGGACTAATATTATAGTTGATCATATTTTATTGCTACATTAAAAAAAACTATACATTAAAAACAGTGACATTATTGTAGATACTAAACTTCAAAAATTAGTTCCCTCTCCATTATCCGTCATTTCAGATCATGTTTCTTATACTTAGTTAAATGTCAAAAATTTTCCTACTAGAACTTTAAAATCACTATTTACTTAGAAAATAAGTATATTTTAACTATTTATTTAAATAAAGGCTCAATTCAAAGGAACCACTCAAATCTACTACTTTTTTATAAATGTAATTTATGTATAGATTTCATATTCTTTTCTGCTTTAATACTATAATCTAAAAAATGTATTAAAATGTTTGAAAGCTTATTTGTTCAAGTGTACTTTGTCTTCTTATTCTATAATGCCATTCAGAGTACTATTACAGGGTGCAAAATAAAATTTCATTATTGATTAGAATACATGTTTAAAGGTCAGCTCTAGCAAAGCATTTCAAAACTTGATTAGATTATTCTTGTTAAAGTTTCTGCACACCTTTGAATTTCAAAGTAATTATATTTAAACAATATATTGGCAGGAAAATATTATGGCTATGTTGCAAACTGTGACATTATTGGGTCAAATAAGGCATTTCTAAGTTTATGCCATTTAAAAGTTCTCATGTTCCCAAAGAGAACAAATTTAGGTTTATGTTGGTTTTAAATTAGTTACTACTTTTATATATTCTATTTCTTTAGCAAGGAATATATATATATATATAAACTTTTCAATACTACATTTTTTAAAGTCTGTGAAGCACATTAGATATTATTTATTTTATAAAAACTTCACAAATATTTATTTATCTTGTCTATTTTCCAAAAGAAGAACAGGTTTTCAGTGATAGTACTTTTCCATTTTTTAAGAAACCTATTTAAGTATTCTTTTAGAGATGCTGTAGTAGTTACTCATGTTTGGTCATTTTTAAAATATAAATTTGTGAAATAATGTCTTTTAAAACAGTAGATCTAATTAAAATTTATCCTATATGCAGATGACTTGATTTTAGAAATGGATATATATTATGACATTATATTCTAATAAGATTTATAAGCATTTCTAGTACCTAATATAGAAATGGATAAAATGGTAGAATAAAAACTTTTATAGGTTGTTGTATAATGCAATCAATAACTCCATGAGCAACTATATATAGACTGAACCCTGATTCAGCAAACTTAATGAAATATTTACTCTACTGATAAGGAGTTATCCTAAGTAGCTTGTCAACCTCTGATTATAATACTGAATAATTAAATGATTAATTATTACTGTAATTTTATTACCCAGTATGAGAGCCCTATATTGATTTAAATTTTAAAAATTGCCTTGATATTAATTATTATGCCAGTATTATTTTATTAAATTATACAATTATTTTTACTAAATACTTTCACATATAATTAACATCAATTGCAACCTATGACATAAATTAGCCTTTTAATTGTTAACTTAATCTATATACAACATCACAGAATGTGGTAAAGCTATACATTAAGAAATAGTTTCAACATTTCTTAAAATATAATGTATTTTGAGAGAGCAAGAAGTCTGGAGTACATCGACTGAACAGTTTAAATGCAATGTTATGTCTTAAATCATCTCTAATGTATGATTTTGAAAAATAAATGGAATTAACATAATTGTTGGAGATAGATGTCCATAATAAAATAATCAAACATATCAAATTCTGGAAGAGCAGCATATCTTATCTTTGAGAACATGCTCAGGTATACATAGTTAGGAAGATAGAGTTCACATTCTTCAGTGATTCTTATTCATGTTCAAATATCAATTTCTTCTAAATATGAAAAATGGGACCCTGGTGTTTCTCAAATTATTAACACTTTGAGGAATTTCTGCTATTCTATTAAATTTGTATGGCTAAATCTATAGAATAAAGACCAAAACCAGCTTCTTTTCTAAGGATTGATCTTTAGTCCCAGTGTATGATATTCTAACTCAGGTGATAAATTATCTAAAAATGTTCCTGCAACTTCTACTGAAGTAATCTTCATACTATTTTCACTTATAAACTCTGTATTTATACACAGTTGGATAACAAAATAATTTTAAAACAGTGAATGTTAATCATGGGTAAAGAGAATCAACAGGTGATTAACAAAATACATTAACAATAATGACTTTTGGTTCAAATATGAAGTTGATATCTCCAATTTCTTGATGAGAGTTACCTAGTCTTAATTATACAAGGTCATATTACCAGGGATATCAAACAGGAAGTTTTCTGTTAGACTAAAGCTACGTTTCGGCAGCATTTTTAGGCTGCACTCTCGCTCATTATATAACATATGTTTTTGCAAATACAAAAAAAAATCTGTCTAAAACATTAGATAAGTTTTCAGTGAACTTATACTGAAATAGAAAAAAGAATGAAATAATTTGCGATTAACTACTGGATGTTTTATGGATTCATTTGAGCTAGCAAATTTCCTTACACCTTCAGGGGCTTCACTATACATACTGCCTGGACCATATTTCCCATTTTTATTACATGCCTAACAATGGGGAGTAACCAAGTTTTGGAGTCCCTTATCTTGAAGTAATGTGCCAGCACTAATACCTTCATAGGGCTCAGTAATTGCCTGAGGTGGATCACTGAATGTGTGACTTAAGCGTAAAGCCCTGGAGGTTCTTATTGTGATTATAACATTCACCTCAGAAACAACCATCAGAGAACTTTGAAAAGACAGGTTTGTTACTCATAGGTCCTGGAGGGATCATGGCGTGCCTGGGGCCACACAGTGAGGTCATGAGGGAGAGGGAGAGAGACAGAGAGAAAGAAAAGACCTGGGGTTCTACTTTTCTTGGGATTGAGGGTAGACTACCTAGGTTTTCATGGGTTCACTCCTTATTACTGGATTTAAGGCACAGTAACTGGCATTAAAGTGGAGGAAGGGAAAGCAAGCAGTGAAACTGTCAATTATCTAAGTCAAATAGAGCTCTTCAAAAAATGACAGCTTCAATGGTGAGGTGACTTTAATCTTGGCAATGTGTTTGTTCAGGATGGATTTTTCTTAAGTAGAGGCCTCTGCCATCAAAAGCATGATGTCAGGCAGTACAAGGAAAATGGCTAATTGGCCGGTGTTTTCCATATATATTGTCCTGAAAATTAACTCAAATAGTTGGAAAAAAATGAAATGTGGCATAAATTTTGAAAGAAGACAAAATCATCATCATTTGCAGTAGGTACAATATTTCCATTGAAATACCCAAGACAATCAAGTAAAATCTAAGAGAACTATTAATTTCCTTTAGTGTAATGAGTGGGAAAAGACAATACATTGATGGTTATCACTCCCCTGGATAACAATAAGAGAACATTTTTTAAAAAATTCTTTATCCCATATCATACAAAATAAATTTGAGAAAGAATAAGTAGCTTGAAAAAGATACAAAAGAATAAATAAAACATGACATTATCATGATGATGTGTGTCTTAGTCACTCAATCATGTCCCACTCTTTGCAACTCCATGGACTGTAGCCTGCCAGGCTGCTCTGTCCATGGAATTCTTCAGGCAAAAATACTGGAATGCGTTACCATTCCCTTCTCTAGGAGATCTTCCTGACCCAGGGATTGAACCCATGTCTCTTATGTCTCATGCATTAGCAGGCAGGTTCTTTATCGCCTGTGCAGATATAATATATTCTCATATATCATGTTTTCCTTTTCTTTATTTAGATAAGGCATCTAAGTTATCCAAATCTATTAATTGTATATGTTTAATATAGTTATATGGAGAAGGAAATGGCAATTCACTCCAGTGTTCTTGCCTGGAGAATCCTGTGGACGGAGAAGCCTGGTGGGCTGCTGTCCACAGGGTCGCACAGAGTTGGAAACGACTGAAGCGACTTAGCATGTATGCATGCCTTGGAAAAGGAAATGGCAACCCGTTCCAGTGTTCTTGCCTGGAGAATCCCCGGGCCAGAGGAGCCTGACGGGCTGCCGTCTATGGGGTTGCACAGAGTCGGACATGACTGGAGTGACTTAGTAGCAGCAGCAGCAGTATAGTTATATATATTTAGCGTCACAGAACCTATGCATATGTCCATGAAAATCACTGAAGACTGCCTATGAGATCCTTGAAAATAGATGATAATTATGCTTTTGACTCCCCAGGAAGTATAAAGTTCATAATAGGTGCACAGTACATGCTTATCATATGACTAAACAGTGTAGAATAAACTGTTGTTGTTTAATTGTTAAGTTGTGCCTAACTCTTTCACAACCCACGGACTATAGCCACAGGTTCTTCTATTCATGGGATTTCTCAGGCAAGAATACTGGAGTGGGTTGCCATTTCTTTCTCCAGGGTATCTTCCTAACCCTGAGAGGGAATCCACATCTCCTGAATTGGCAGGTGGATTCTTTACCACCAAGCCACCGGGGAAGCCCCAAAACATAATATAATGCTATTAAAAATGGTCTGATATCTTCAATAAACTAGAAATTTTTATTTTACAGTTTCAAATTTTAGGCATGGGTAATCGAAAAAGAAATTATGTTTCTCTAAGCAGTTTTAGGCTCAAGATAGTACAGATTTACACTTAAGAGTATTTACTTGACTTTCAATCATAAAGTTTCAAATAAATGTTTTGCACCTGCACAGAAAAAAAAAGCCCCAAAGGAAGCCCAAATATCACGGTGAAAGGGACAAGAGTTCGGAAGGGTAATCCTGACTCTTGGGCTCTTCAAGTGCTCCAAAATAGATTAAATGCATGAAAAGGAAGAATATGTTTTGGCAGCATGGTGAGATCTATATCCCCAGGATAAAACTGAAGACATTGTTGCATTCAATACAGACATAGATCCCTAGAAAGATATTTCATAAGCAAGCATTGCAGGCATTCAGCTATGCGTGCCAAGAATATCTCATGAAACAGTGCAGGCCTGAGACGAACATGCTGGAATGCAGAGGAGACTGTTGAAACAGTAACTGCTTCAGTGACACCCACAGCAGCAGGAGATGACAATGGTAGCAGCAGCAGCAAAAAAAAAAAAAAAGGACTATTTTTTCCATTTATAAATGCGATTGAACATATGGCTACTTTAATTAGGACTTTTCTCATTAACTCAGAATAGGCAGCTTCTCCTGAAGCACCCTTGATAGAGAATCTGCATGAATAACGATCTATAGGTTTGCAAAAAGACCATTTAACAAGCTGGAAATGAAGAAGTCAGCTAAGAGCATCTGTGCAGCATTTGCTTATTTTTACCATATTTAGTCACTCTCTGCTGTGTACCAGGAGCCCTTGAGCCACATTCAGAACTCCCATTGATAAGAGTGGTTTATTTAATGCCACCTTCAAAGAATCTGCCTGTAGTTAGAAGTTAAAGCACTATTAAAACACAAGAAAATATTAGCAGAACTGTATGCATAGAAAGCATACATTTGTATGCTGTAATTATATTAATGTCACAGGTGATACGTGAAAAATAAATTTGGGATTTCCAATAAGAAACCTGATACTGCCTAAATACTCTTTTCTCTCCACAAACAAGTACAATGTCAGCTAAAAGTTTGTTCAAGTGTAAACCTCTTATGGTATAAACATTTAGTACAATGACAGCATAATTTTTAGTAGTAGGCCATTCTTTTGCAGCTCTCTGTGTACTTAACATTTAGGATTTGGAATGAGGCAGGGATAGAAGAGTGATTAAAGAACGGATCTTCACAATTATAATGTCTGGATGAATTTAGACTAAGAAGCAAAGGTGGATGATATTTTTGTTAGATATTTAAAGATGTAAGTGAGTAATTAAGACAGGAAGAGCCCAGGCACTTGAATTGGTGACCTGGCTTCAAGCATCCATTACTCCACTTATCATCTTAGACAAATTACTTATCTTCATTGGGCTCATTTCACAACAAGAAGATGAATGTGATAACATCACTTTGCTTCATAGGTGTATGTGAGTGGTAACCTCGATAAAGCATTTAAAGCATTTACCGACATATCTACCAGGGGACCAGAGTTTAATGAACTTGAGATATCATGATGAAGCACATTTGGATGTTAGCATTTAGATTATTTAGATTTGAGGCTCAATTATTTTCACTTAATTTACACAGCTAAAGCTACAAGCATAGTTGCTCTGAGCCACTTTCCCAACTTGTTGTAATTATCAGAATCAGTTAGTGGTACTTGTTAAAATTCCAGGTTTTCAAGGTCTTCTTTTGAAGATTTCAACTGAGTAGCAATAGAGCACAGCACGGAAATCTGCCAAGTTTTGGAAACACAAGTCACATGAAGCCACATGGCTAGAAAGTAAGCACAATCCAAGTAGCCATTTTTTGAGCTTCGCTAGTGGCTCAGAGGGTAAAGTGTTTGCCTGCAAGGCAGGAGAACTCGGTTTGATCCCTGGGTCAGGAAGATCCCTGGAGAAGGAAATGGCAACTCCCTGGAGAATCCCATGGATGGAGGACATTTCTTAGTGCCTTATAAAAAAATAGATAATAGCCTGGAAATGAAACATCATTTTGCTTCCTCATGATTCTTAAAAACTGAATACTTGCTCTCCATAACTGAAGCTAGGCAGTGCTTTAGTTCTCTGAAATGATTATCTTTAAATGAGAAACACATACCTAAAATAGCCCTGTCCAGTATAAATTGAGTATAGTAAGTTGTACTAATTAACAATGTCAACATAAAAGTGCATTTCTTCCCTTCTATGTACTTCCTCAACTTTGTGATTGGAGATGACTCTCTAAGGGCTTTTCATGTTTCTGCATGTCTAAGAGTAGAGGTACTAACTTAATTTTGCTCCAGACTATTTTTTTTCAAGGAGACTTATACACTGAGTGGACTTGGTGCAAAGAAAGTATATCTCTCCAGAAAAAAAAAGGGCAGGAATTCTGAATACGGTTATAAAAGATTTGAGTTCCCTAAGCTTAGAGTCTGCATCTATAATGAAACTATGTGTGCAAGTATCCTGACTCTTTCTGTATAGCTCTGTAGAAACTGACAGTCAGAGGACTTATCAAAAATGATAATACAATGCTTACTGCACTGCTGTGATTGACAAATTGTCTTTTCTCTGACTCTAGAGACTTATTAAAGTATTAGTTGATCAGTTGTGTCCGACTTTTTGTGACTGCCATGGGCAGTAGTCCGGTAGGCTCCTCTGTGCAAGGAATTCTTCAGGCAAGAATACTGGAGTGAATTGCCATTCCCTTTTCCAGGGGATCTTCCCGATCAGATTCGAACCTAGGTCTCCTGCATTGCAGGCAGATTCTTTACCATCTGAGCCACCAGGGAAGTTCTGTCTTGTATTAAAAGCAGTATTCAAGAAAGTGTGGTATACTAACTTGTTGGCTTGCAAACAGGTTAAAGTCTGAAACACTTCACAATTCTTCACAGAACTTTTTTTGTGAAAGCTTCTTTTCAGATATCCTGATTATATACTCTTCAATATGTCTTAAAGATCTAAAGTTAAAGGGAATCCTGATATTGAAGGTGTTACGAAAGAAAGAAAAAATAAGAATGGCTGAACTTTTAATTGTAAATATATACTCTGATTCCCCAAGTTAAAGATTTTAAAGGAATGAAAAGCAAGTTTAACATACCAACTAGATCTCTGATAATATAAAGATATTCCTGCAAACGAATTTCCATCTGTTTAGCTCTGGCTCGCTTTGTATCTACTTGTATCTCTTTTTGGCTCTAATCAGATACAATTGCTATCAGGGGAAAAACTCTGTTGTCTTTCCAATGAGTCATATTTTCTGGGTTAACCCTTCACAAGGAGCAATTCTAAGTTACACATCTGGCAGCCTCAGTGATTGGTAGTTAGATATTCAGTTTATATAAAATTTTAAGAACAGAGATTCTTAGTTTAACAGCAGGACAAAAAAAGAAGGAGAGATAAAATATAGACTCCAAAGCCAGCAAGACAGGTAGTTGATAAGATTCAGGATAAAAATCAATGCACAGAATTTACTGTTTGAGGTTAAAAATTAGTGTGAGAAAGAGAATCTCTAGCAAGGGAAAGGATACCTCAAGTTTCAGATGCCAGGGCTTTACTGGAACTATCTTCCATTCCTTTGATTTATTCTTCAATATCCATAAAAAAAAAACTAACTTTATTTTCTTTTTGAATATTTAAAATATAACCCATTCTTTTTTTTTTTTGTATCTTTGAGAAATCTCTCCCTCTCACTATCCTCTGATGCCTTGCCCTTTTAACCTGTGAGCCAACCAATTATTCCATGAAATGTGATTTTTTTAACCCTACTTAAATACAGCATCACTTAATGAATAAGAATCATTCAAAACTCATTTTTTTCATCTCTCAAAACAGTATTTTCACTTCCCATTTATGTTTTCTTATTTTCCTTTGTACATAGATTCAGCATAATCTACTATTCCTTTGGGTTTATAAATGTGACTTCCAAATTTTTCTTTCTCTTTTTGATTTGTTATTGGACTCAGAGGGATAGTGACAACAATGCCTAATTCTTTGAACTCTATCCCAACATACACTGCTAAATTATGATGACACTATGCTGCCTGCAGTAAGCTGTATTCCTGCTGCTTCACTTCTGATATCCTTAATCTCTGAATTATGATGCCAAGTGAAAAATGTGTTATGGTATTGGCCATGCTTCTTTTAATTCAGTGTGGCTCTCTTGATTATTTTTGTGGTTATCTCTAGAAACAACTTCCATCCCACCCCCCCAAAAAAAACATGGAGTAGTGACATTTTTACTTAACACTATTAGACAATATTTCCAAAACTAAAATCAACAGAATTGATGCCAAGAAGAATTAACATGTAACTCAATATTATCCTCCACGGGAAGAAAGCCAGAAGAGTGGTGTGGCTTGCCAAAAGTCTGTAACCTTTTAATGTTAGCACTGCTTTACAGTGTTATTTGCTACTTTTTTGAGGAAAAAATCACAAACTCACTTTTTATGAAAATAATTTGTCTCTTGTAAATGAGAAGAGATATTTTAAAAAGAAAAGAAAGAATGTAGACTGGAGTCTTATACTGTATATTTATCTTTTAACATTATATAAAAAATTTTCCAAATATTCTAACTTCTGCAGGAGGTTTAGAAGTAAATCAGGCATACATATTGATTTATTAGGCAGCGATACATCTTAAAAGATGAAACCAGTTTTGTGCCGAATCAAGTTTATACTGCTGTGCAAGTACCCATATTTCTCCCAAGTTCCAGTTAAAATGTTCATTATATTGAAATTGTGGGAGTACTGATACTACAAAAATCGACAAATGCTATATTAAGTGTTTGTAAATATATTTATTCTGAAGCTCTAGTTTACTGTAACACAACTGTTTACAACTAAAGATAGAAACATACAATCATTGGCTATTATTAAATCTCAGGTGTTAGATTTTCTGTTCAAAATACCTCTCACTAAAGCTTAAGAAAGTCACATGTAAGTATCAAATTGTGAGTTCAATGCAGACATTGGTTAGTGCTTAACTTCTTTATTTTATATTTTAATTGAAATATAGCTGATTTACAACATGATATTAGTTTTAGGTGAGCAGCATAGTGGTTCAATACTTTCATAGATTATATTCCTTTTAAAGTTATTAAAAACTAATGACCATATTTTGCTGTGTTGTACAATAGATACTTGTTGTTTATGATTTTATGCACACTAGTTTGTATCTATTAATCCTCTACCCCTATCTTATTCTCTCCTCTTCCCACTCCCCATTGTTATCTACTAGTGTGTTTTCTGTATCTGTGTATTTGTTTCTATTTTGTTACGTACATTTGTTTATTTTTTAGATTCTGCATATAAATGATAACATACAGTATTTGTATTGATTTGACTTTTTTCACTAAGAAAATAATATCCTCTAGGTCCAGTCACATTGTTGCAAATGACATAATTCCATTCTTTTTTATGGCTGAGTATTATTTTACATAAAGTATATACCACATGTTCTTTATCCATTCATCTGTTGATGGATACTTTTGTTCTCTAGCTTGGCTGTTATAAATATTCTGCTATGAACACTTGGGTACATGCAGTGATTTACTTATAATTCTAACAATTTCTACTCAGATTATTACTAAGCAAATAGATTTTTAAATATATTAAATAAATTTTAGAATATTTCTCTGTAGAAGTTCTATTTTCTATTCATATAGGAAATTCAACACAAACTGTATTTTGAAAAATTGTTTTACTGTTGCCATTCTACATTTTTTTTTTAAATTTTCTTTACTTTATTGTGTTGGTTTTGCTATACATTGACATGAATCTGCCATGGGTATACATATGTTCCCCTTCCAGAACCTCCCTCCCTCCTCCCTTCTGATTCCCTCTATGGGTCATCCCGGTGCACCAGCACTGAGCTTCAAACCTGGGCTGGCGATTGATTTCACATATGATAATTAACATGTTTCAATGCCGTTCTCCCATATCATCCCACCGTTGCCCTCTTCCATAGAGTCCACAAGACTGTTCTATACCTCTGCATTTCTTTTGCTGTCTCGCATACAGGGTTCTTGTTACCATCTTTCTAAATTCCATATATATGCGTTAGTACACTGTATTTTTATTTTTCCTTCTGGCTTACTTCACTCTGTATAATAGTCTCCAGTTCTGTCCACCTTGTCAGAACTGATTCAAATCAATTCTTTTTAATGGCTGAGTAATATTCCATTGTGTATATGTACTACAGCTTTCTTATCCATTCATCTGTTGATGGACATCTAGGTTGCTTCCATGTCCTGGCTATTGTAAACAATGCAGCGATGAACATTGGGGTACACATGTCTCTTTCAGTTCTGGTTTCCTCTGTGTGTATGCCCAGCACTGGGATTGCTGGGTCATATGGCAGGTCTATTTTCAGTTTTTTAAGGAATCTCCACACTGTTTTCCATAGTGGCTGTACTAGTTTTCATTCCCACCAACAGTGTAAGAGGGTTCCCTTTTCGCCACATCCTCTCCAGCATTTATTGCTTGTAGACTTTTGGATGGCAGCCATTCTGACTGGTGTAAAGTGGTACCTCATTGCAGTTTTGATTTGTATTTCTCTGATAATGAGTGATGTTGAGCATCTTTTCATGTGTTTGTCAGCCATTTTTATGTCTTCTTTGGAGAAATGTCTGTTTAGTTCTTTGGCCCACTTTTTGATTGGGTCATTTATTTTGCTGGAATGGAGCTGCAGGAGTTGCTTCTATATTTTTGAGATTAATTGTTTGTCTGTTGCTTCGTTTGCTATTATTTTCTCCCATTCTGAAGGCTGCCTTTTCAGCCTTTCTACATTTTTATTTGTTTAAATTTTGATTTGAAAAGTCACTTGCCAATGATCATTTAGTATAGAATTTTTGAATTTTGAACACAACACCCCAACATGTATTTTTCAAAGAAAAATTGTCAGCTGACTAATTGTTTAATCACAATTTATTAAAGCATCACATAGTTTGATTAGTATTCTACATGGCAAAGTTTTAATGAATACTCATAAAATATAATGATCTGTTTAACCCATATTATACAGCCTATGTTACATAAAATATGTTTCCATATTCCTTCCTTTTTGACATATGATTTTATATTAATTAAGAGCAGGATAAGGCCTGATTCTGTTTTTCTTAGTATTGCGTCTCAAACATTGATGCAATACCTAACAAATAAATATTTTTGAAAGAATAGATAGACAGAAAAAAAAATGAATAAAATATTTTTAATGTAGTAGTTTTCTTCAAATAATTCTTTCTGCAGTTATTTTGCACAAACAGAGAAACCTGATGATTCCCGGTTTGACCTACTTTATAATCAAAATGCCTTTAATTCTATTCTTGTATCTCTTTGGAGAATTTGTGCTCTACTCAGATTACCTGGAGCTTGCCAGTAATTTTTAATTTTTTAATTGTTTGATACCTTCTTTAATGAAGTAAAAATCACCTCTCCATCATGTGTTTAGTTAGATCTTAATGTAAAATGTTACAAATAATAAAGGTTAAATTAAGCTAAAGATATTCAATAGTACACAATTGGAATCATGTTTATTGATTGGAGGGCATATTTATTTTTGCATGTGTCTTTGCCTATGTTAATTAACAACTTAAAATTGAATTGAGTTACCATGTTCTTCTACTTACTAGCCTATTTTCCTAGTGTTTTAGCTACTTTAATTATTGCTGATCACTGACCTGAAGCAAAGAAGTAATTTTCTTGTTAAAGTACTAATTATCAACTAAGTGCTTGGTATTCAGGGCATTGAAATCAAGGAAGAAAAGCAAAAGTTAAGATGATAATAAAGAGTGCTAAAATTTGTATTCAATTCCACTTTCAGAAACCAGGTAGCTTTTTAAATGTAAATTTTATAAAGAATCCGTATTTACCTTAAATACTCTATGAAAAAATTGTATACAGTATATTTTTTTACAGAAGACTTAGTTTCCATTCTATTATTGGTTACTGTAGGTACTTTTGTTAAGGAGAGAAAGGCAATGAAAATAGAGATTTATAATCATATGTAAAGGTTCTCAAAATATTTATTTTAATCTAATACCATGGAATTTCTTTAAGCTTTATTATTATATTATTCTAGCCAATATAAACACACAACGAGAAAAAAAAAATCATTGAGTGTACACTTGAGACAGGAAAAGGGCAGGGCACAACCTTTAAATGAATGACAGCCGTTGAGGACACAATATAAACTGGTTAGAATCAATTAGGCCCAAGATGGTGGATGAATCGTCTTCCACAAGACATTGCACCTCAGTGTGCACTCATTGTAACACATCAGCATGCTAAATGACACGGACACAGGGGCAATGACATTCTGAGGCCAAACAAAGGTCAAAAAGTGGGCAGGGGGCCATTTCCTGGAAATCCCCACTCCTTCCCCCAAATAGTTAAATAATCCTGCTACTTGTTAGCCTATGAAATTGCCCACTCCTATAAAAACTGACAACACAGTACCCTGGTGCCTCTTGCCTTCTGAGATGGCTTACTCAGTCTATAGAGTATATCCCTTCCTGAATATATCTTCTTCTTTCACTTTACGATGGCTCACTCTCAAATTCTTTTCTGTGTGAAGCCAAATATCCACAATTTACGGCCATTCCAGAAACTCACTTGAGACATAAGATGTAACCATCACCTCAAGCCCCATTTTCTTTCTTACAACACACTCATTCAGTATAATTAAAAAGAAATTGGGTTTAGTATATGCTTACAAATAGATACTTATGCAAAAACCAACTTATCTTAAAATTAAATTACATTTTGTTATCCATCTAATCCTAACCCAATTTTATTCATAACTATTGGTGAAATCAAATTCATATTTGATGTCAAGACAAGAAAAAAAAACATAATTTTTTTTTTTTTTTGGTCCATTTGAGCCTCTTCCCTTTATTTTAGTGTGTGGTGTGCATCTGCATCAATGAGACCTCCTTAGGAGGTAACTTTCCTTCTCAGTCTCCTAAGGGGTCATGAAGACCCCCACTACTAGCTCTATATATGCTGATCTGAAGTGTGTAAACTGTCTACACATCATTTGAGGTATAATCCTTTCTCACAAAAACTTCTACATGATTTTAAGTGAAACAAGTTTTCTTCTTAAGTTTACTCCTGGCCTTATCTGTCTATCCTCCCCCAGGGATTAAGTTCAGAGCTACATTTTCCTTCCTCAGTTGAGGCTGACTTTCAGCCATTTAATACTTAAAAGTTCTGTCTTATTTTATTATCATAAATGAGTGACACTCTATCTTAGTCTCTCTGGGCTATTACAAGGTAGATGGCTTATAAAAAACGGAACTGATTTTTTACTGTTCTGGAAGCTGGCCAGTCCAAGATTAAAGATCCAGCAGAACTAGTGTCTGGTGAGAGTACACTTCCTAGATGGCCATCTTTCCACTGTAACCTCATAAGAGAGAAGGGACAAAGTTGCTTTCCGAAGCTACTTTAATGACACTAATTCTATTCACTCAGGTGTTCTGTTCAGTTCACTTCAGTCTCTCAGTTGTGTACGACTATTTACGACCCCACGGACTGCAGCACGACGGGCTTCCCTGTCCTTCACCAACTTCCGTAGCTTGCTCAAGCTCATGTCCATTGAGTCGGTGATGCCACCCAACCATCTCATCCTCTGTCATCCCCTTCTCCTGCCTTCAATCTTTCCCAGCATCAGCGTCTTCTCAGATGAGTTAATTCTTCACATCAGATGTCCAAAGTATTGGAGTTTCAGCTTCACTATCAGTCCTTCCAATGAACATTCGAGACTGATTTCCTTTAAAACTGGATCTCCATGCAGTCCAAGGGACTCTCAAGGTCATCTCCAACACCACAGTTTAAAAGCATCACTTATTTAATGCTCAGCTTTCTTCACTGTCCAACTCTCACATCTATGCACTACTACTGGAAAAACCATAGCTTAGACTAGACGGACCTCTTTTGGCAAATTTAATTTAAGTGCTCTTTTATTTCTAATGATGAGATTTTTGATATTTATACATTGAAGAAAATGTTCTATTAAATATTTTTATCATTGTGTTTAAAATATATCCAAAAGAGAGACTCCCTATTCTCTTGATCTGCTTATTAGAGTACTACATTGCCTTTGTTTTATTTTTAATTTTTCACCTATATTTTCATATTGAAAGATATAGAAATGATGCATTTCTTTATCAGAACCTCATTGGGATTCTCTTAACAGTTTCCAGCTAATTAAACAGTTTTTGGAGCCCTTCTAAGGAATTCTTGATCCTTAAATTCTCCAATTACTTACTTATCTAAACTTAACATTATATACCTACTCCATGATAGCTGCTTACAAACTGAAGAAAGCAACATCCTCTTATAAAACACCATTGCCCAAAATCCAAGAATCAAGTTATGGCCTTACATACATACTCTTCTCCTCACACAGTACAAGTTTTTTGACCTTTCACACACTAAATTTTATAATAAGAGCTTTTCTTGGTCCATTCATATATCAATTTGAAGGCCATAATTCAAGAAAAGTCACTGGGAACAAGATCCTATAGGAACTGCTTTCGAGAATGAAGAGTAGAGAAAGTGGTTCTTTGGTGAAAAGAACAAAACTTTCTTCCCTGCCTGCTATTTTGAAAACTCTATAGCCAATCTGGGTTGAATTCCCATTGTTCTTTACTCTAAATTATTGGTCAGACTCTTAAGAGCCAGATGTAGATCTTGTCAGAAGGGGAAATCAACTGGATGATTGAGGACCTGGATTGCATAACTTAATTTCTTGGTTCTTTCTGTCAGAAGGAGATGTGACAAAATAATAGGAATTCCACCTAGAACTAAATAAGATAGCACAGAGATCATGTTTTCTTGCTTCGACTATGTTCAACATTCTCTATACTATGCTCGATATTAACATCACCCATGAACATATATCAGGCAAGTTTCATCTTTAAACCCTATATATCAGAATAAATTAAATTAAGACAAGATTATGTGGAACAAGAGAGTATTTCAAATTTAGTGGAAACATACTACTAGTTACATGAGAGGAAGAAATATAATAGTAATAGGGCATAGTTTTGACAGACATACTCCAATAGGCTTCCTGAGAGTAAAGTCAGCAAGATATTATATGTAATAACTGTCATCTAATTTCAGTATATTCAGAGAAACAGCTTAATCTTAGTTCTATAGTTGCTAAATGCAAATAAACATGGAACTGGAAGCTAAGTGTGTTTTTCGAGATTAACAGGGTGTTAGGTATAAATTGGAAAATCGATTGAAACTATTTTGTGCTATAGACTCTAAAATGAGAGAACAAGCCTAATAATCTTTGAAGTTTTTCTTCTTTTTCCCCAGATTTAACATTCTGAATTGCTCTGCTTTGTTTGATCTCTAGATTTGAAATCTTTTTTCTAATCAATAGTATACTCCTAGGATTAAGGAAAGCATGCATATTTTCATATTGAGACACCAGTGTCTATTGGTATAGGTGTATGTTTGTGAGAATTAAGCATATTCCTTGAAAAGTAAGTTACATTCCTCCCTCAATAGTTTCCTGCAGTGGGAGTCTTTCCTAGCTCCTCTGATCAGGGAATCTCTTAAGCAATAGTTATCTCTTTCATGTAAGTAGTTCAAAAAAGGGGAAAGTGGAGCAGTTGCTCCCAGAGAAGAGAGTACTGCAGACATCATTCAAATTGATGCTAATTCCTTGAGAGAGATCCACTGAAGTGCTAATGATGCAGCCTCATTGCTTCTGGCCTAAATGTTCTGAACTTTGCTTCCCTTCTCTGTACTGTACTACCTCTACAGTACAGAATGGAAGCTACAGCTGTGGACCTGCTGCTAAGCAGTACACTTTATTCACAAACTATCACAAGAAGTTACACCAAAGGGAAGGGGATGTTCTACAATGTGCAAGTGCTCTTTTTCTGATTTTAATAATGAAGATAAGTGACCATCTTCTAGGAAAGCCTCCTAGACAAGCCTCATCTATAATTTCTTGGGTGTAATAATGTCCTAAGCACTAAAACTCCATAAGCCTATTGATGCACTTTTAGTTGTCCTCAAGGGTGGTTTTTGAATGAAGAGAAGTCTATTAAAGAACTTAAGTAATCAGGACTCAATTTATGTAATTTACAGTTCCAAAATTTGACCTCCATTTTAGACTTAAATTCAGCTTGAAAATCTTGGCAGAATATGCCTGGATCTTGAAAATTTTAACAAACTTTGGGGAATTTTGGTCCCACGTATAAAACAAACTAGAAACAGAATTTATATTCAAATGCAATATATTTGATTTACACATTAGAATTCAATTTTCAGATTTAGCCATTTTCTAGGTACGTGGTAAAGAACCCAGCAGTCAATCTAGGAGACCTAAGAGACTTGGGTTCCAGTACTGGGTTGGGAATATTCCCTGGAGGATGGTATAGCAACTCACTCCAGTATTCTTGCCTGGAAAATCCGATGGACAGAGGAGCCGAGTGGGCTACAGTCCACAAGGTTGCAAAGAGTTGGACATGACTGAAGTGACTTGGCACACACAAAGGTACCTAAATAATTCTTATAATATAATACATTTTGTTTACTATATATTATATATATATGCATGCATGCATGCATGTGCTCAGTTGTGTCTGAGTTTTTGCAACCCCACAAATTGCAGCCCACAAGCCATGGGGCTCCTTGGGATTTTCTCAGCAGGAATACTGGAGTGGGTTGCTATTTCCTCCTCCAGGGTATCTTCCCAACCCAGGTATCAAACCTGTTTCTCCTGCAATGCAGGTGGACTCTATCGGTGAGCCATCAGAGGAAGTGTATATGTAAATATATAAATATATATATATATATATATATATAATTTGTACTACAAAGAGAAATTATTCTCAAAGGCCAAGTTCTCTTCAATATACCAGAGTATATAATTGCACATTTGTTCTCTACATTTAGTTTCCTAATTTGAAGCTTCCCGTTTTGCACAAGATGGCCCCTCTTTGCCTATCTTCTATTTTTGCTTGTTTCTCTAAGATCATTTTGATCTTAAAAAAAAAAATTGTTTCTTTTTTCCTTGTTTGGTTTATCAGTTTTTCATTATTTTTCATATATAATTTAAAATGATATAATGCAAATTTCTTATATTATATTAGAAACATTTCAACTTTCTATTATTTTCAGAACATTCATTCATTCAACAAATACTAATGCTATAGCTACCATATGCAATGCTTTGTTCAAATAATAGTGACTATAAGAAGTGACACATCTATTCTCCTAGATAGGCTATAACTCTGGTAAAGTATTTGTATCTGGCATAGATGTGATGGGAAAGTTGAATAACTCTAATTAAAGCCAAAACATTTCTTTGAATGTGATTTCTTGAATAAAAATCTAGTTTTAAGGTTATCTGCTGCCATTTCTATTACAAAAATATATACAAATAGGTCAGGCAGATTTTCCTTATTATATTTTCACTCCACTAAAGTAAAACCTTTTGCTGTATTTAAATTTGCAATTTGAGTTTTGATGACACTCTTCTTATCAGTATCCATTTAATCCAATTCTAAGCTACAAATTTATTCCAAGACTAATATGGATAAATTTTCTCTTCTTGAAAATAGGCTTGATATGACTCATTTGATCTGGCATGATGGGATTATTTATAAGAAAATAATATTTGGTTTTGGTCATCTTTATTTTTTATTTAGTGTCTGATATATTTTAAAAGATGCTCTATTCTTATTCAAATATTTTAAAACTTTCTAGAATAATCAGATGAATTAATAACTAGATGAATTAAATATTTAAGATGATGTTTTTGTGCTATAACTTAAGATTTATACATTTTGTTTTATACATTAATGATCATGGACACATATATTGAATTGACAGAATTCTTCAGATAGACTAATGGGATTCCTGAGGTTAACTGTTATGTGTAATGAGTTTCGAAAGATACAACAAATGCACATGTATAAATAAAGACACATGTATAAATGTGTTTCAAATAAAAACATTTACTCCCTTAATTAAAAATCTTATCATTGTTCATCCATACAACTAACATATAAAATTTTTAATTATTTTTACTATTTAGTTACTTAATCTGACTGGAATAAAATATTGCTGTTTAACACCTATAGGTACAATTGTTTTTATTTTTGCCAAAGAAATAGTGAACTTTCATTAATAAAAATGATCATCTTGTTCCTTTAGAGAACATATAGCAAACCATAGAGCCTAATTTTTGTAACTTTTGTCTTGATTTTATTTCATATTTCTGAATTCTTGGTGGACATTTTATAGCAAGAAAAAGAACTAATCTATATATATATATATATATATATATATATATATATATTTCAAGCCACTCATTTCTCTTCAAACACTTGATCAAAATTGCCTACAGAAAATGTTTTCACACTTCTAGTTTATCATTTTTATCTGAGTCTTTTATCAACAAAATTAAGTAGTTGTAAATTCAATTTATTATCTAATCATAATTTATTAGCATTTTGGGAAGGTGTTAAAAGTTTCTTTAAAAGTTTTATTTTTCCCTAAATCATTTCCATTTTTCTATTATTACTAATATTGCAAACATTACATTTAGGCAAATATTCTTCAGTGAATTCAAACCAATAGTAAGCCCTGTTCAGTTCAGTTCAGTTCAGTCGCTCAGTCGTGTCCAACTCTTTACGACCCCATGAATCGCAGCATGCCAGGCCTCCCTGTCCATCACCAACTTGCGGAGTCTAGCCCTAAAGCATGGAGCCTAAAATAGAGTTTAAAGACTATTTAACTGTATGATACTAGAGCATGTTGTGGATTAAGACCTAAATGTAAGACAAGATATTATAAAAATCCAAGAGGAGAACATAAGCAGAACATCCTTCGACATAAGTCACAGAAATATCTTCTTGGATTCATCTCCTCAAGTAATAGAAATAAAAACAAAAATAAAGCAACTAGTCACTGGAAGGACTGATGCTGAATCTGAGGCTCCAATACTTTTACCATCTGATGCAAAGAGCCAGTTCATTGGAAAAGACCCTGAGGCTGGGAAAGATTGAGGTCAGGAGAAGGGGGTGACACAGGATGAAACAACTGGATGGCACCATTGACTCAATGGACATGAATCTGAGTAAACTCCGAGAGATGGTAAAGGACAGGAAAGCCTGGTGTACTGCTGTCCATGGGGTTGCAAAGTGTCAGACACTATTGACTGACTGAACAACAACAAAGTAATGGGACCTAAATTAAAAAGCTTTTGCACAGCAAAGGAAACCATAAACAAAACAAAACAAACAAACAAAAAATCTAAAAAATGGGAAAAACATTTGCAATGAGATATAACATGCAAGGGATTAATTTCCAAAATATAAACAGCTCTTACAGCTCAATGTAAAACTAAACAAACAAACATCCAAATCAAAAAAAAAAAATGGGCAGAATATCTAAATAGACTTTTTTCCAAAGAAGACAGAAAGATAGCCAAAATGCACATGAAAAGATGCTCAATATTGCTAATTTTCAGAGAAATGCAAGTCACAACCACAATGTGGTGTCACCCTGGTCAGAATGGCCAACATCAAAAAGTCTACAGACAACAAGTTCTGGGGAGTGTGCAGAGAAATAAAAAAAAAAACACCTTTGACACAGTTGGTAGTACAGCCAGTATGGAGAACAGTATGGAGGTTCCTTTAAAAATATTAAAATATGCTACCATATGATCTGTCAATCTCACTCAGGCATATAGCCACAGAAAACCGTAATTTGAAAGGATATATACACCCCAATGTTCATAGCAGCACTGTTTATAATAGCCAGAACATGGGAGCAAACTAAGTACCTGTCGACAGATGTATGAATAAATAAATTGTACTGCATATACACGATTGAATATTAATTAGATCTAAAAAATAATGAAATGATGTCATCTGCAGCAACATGGATGGACCTAGGGCTACCACACTAAGTGAAGTAAGCCATACAAATATATATCACTTATATGTGGAATCTAAAATAATTATACAAATGAACTTATTTACAAAACAGATTGACAGACATAAAAAACAAACATGATTACCAAAGAGGGGAGTGATAAATTAGAGGAGTTTGGGATTAAAATATACACACTACTATGTATGATAATCAACAAGGACCTACTATGTATAGCACAGGGAATTATACTCAATATCTTATAATAAGCTATAGTGGAAGAGGATGTAAAAACAGAAAAAAATATATATGTATAATTGAATCACTTTGCTGTACAACTGAAACTAACACAGTATTGTAAATCAACTACATTTCAGTAACATCAACAACAAAAAAGTCTGTTTAACTGTTAGTTTACTGCTCTCAAACATTTATTTCTATGCATTGATAGACATAGTGGGTGAGAAGGAAAAGTCTACAACAGTTTATGAGCACCAAGAGAATGAGTATAACATGATAAGATATATGCACACAAAAACACACACATACGTATATATACACATACACCACACACACACACACACACACACAGACACACACACACACATATATATATATATATATATATTTAAATCTTAGGTTACTTTCTCCTCCCTTTCTTTGTTGTTTTTTCTTCCCATTTATTTGCATTTATTTTTTCTTGTTTTTCTATAACATGAAAAATCTTTGGCAATTTTTTCTTATACAAGCATTTAAAGCCATAAAGTTCTAAGTATAGATTATCTTGTTTCCACAAAATGTGGCATACTTTGTTTCATTTTCATTAAGTACAGAATATTAAAAAATTCATGCTGTGTTTTTCATTTTCTTATGGATTTTAATTATATTTTTAATTTTCAATATTTGAGTATCTTCATAATATTGTTTTAATGTCTAGTTAAAGCTAACTGTGATCAGAGAATATATTTTGTATAAATTCCATCTCTGTAAATTTGCTAAAATTTCTCAGGATGTGGTATATTACAATAAATATCACTATGTACTTGAAAGGGATGTATATTCCGTTGTTGGTAACAGTGTTTTATAAATGTAAATTTGGCTCCGTTGTTTGGTGATATTATTCAGATAATCTAGAGGTTTACTGATTTTCTGACGTCTACTACTATTGTCAGTTATGGAGAAAGCAGTGTTGGAATTTTCACTTTCATTTCAGATTTGTTGATTTTTCAAGTATTTTTTACTCTCTTTCTCTTGTATATTGAAACTTTACAATAATTACTTTCATTTCTTTAAATGTATATGATCACAACAAATGGTTCCATTCTTATAAACAGGAGATCCCAAGTGTTGACTTTATCTGGACTAAGATCAAAAGTGGAAAGTGAAAGTGAGAGTCACTCAGTTGTGCCCGACTCTTTGTGACCCCACGGACTATACAGACCATGGAATTCTCCAGGCCAGAATACTGGAGTGGGTAGACTTTCCCTTCTCCAGGGGATCTTCCCAACCCAGGGATCAAACCCAGGTGTCTGGCATTGTAGGCAGATCCTTTATCAGCTGAGCCACAAGGAAAGCCCAGACCAGGGTCAAAGTTACTGCCAAATGTGACCTGGTTCTTACCCTTGCTTGGACCTCTGGTTACAATAATTCTTTTACTGATTTTTGGTCCCTGCCTTTTTAATATACTTGTCTAGTTTGTTCCTTCTAAGGACACAACAGATACCCAGACAAGAGAACAGTGATATAGAGAGTTTGGTCACTCTTCAAAATGGGCCCTACTGAAATAACAACAGAATACACCCTGGGGCCCATTAATAAGACAAGACGAGAACTCTGTGACCCCAACTAGGTAGGGTCTACAAACCCCTTGTCAGCTTGAAGACGTTACAAAAGTGACCTTCACCTTTCATCTTCCCAATAAAGATATATTTCAGTTCACATCTCTAGGCAGGGTAATTGAGCAGAAAGTGCTGGACAGTATAGGACTTTTAGATCTCAGTTCTTGTTCTTTTTGTCTCTTAACTTCAATCTTCTTCTCAGGTAAGCATATCTCCTTGTTCCAATTTGTAGGCATTCAGAGGAATACCTCCCCAGACTGGTAAGTCATAAAACATCCAGATCCTGGACAGGACAATCATTAAACTGCTGTCCAACTTATCAAGGAAAGGGAACTGACAATTCTTAAAGTTGAAAGTGATGAATCTTTATAGGATGTGGATCTTTAAGCCTTTGTTAATTCTGGTATCAAAAATGACTATGTAACTTAGTGGATTAAATAGGAATGAGTTTACTGTTCTCCTGATTCTGTGGGTTACAGTCAACTAAAAGACCCACTGGTCTGGAATACTCAAAACGGCTTATTCACACAACTAGTGGTCAGTGCAAACAATCAGCTGGGGAACCAGCTGATGCGGTCTAATGAAACATCTCCCCCCTTAACCACATGTTATGCAGCTGAGCTTATCAGAGAGTAGTGGCTCAGTTCTTACAGGCATGAAGTGAAAACTTGCAATTCTTTAAAGTAAGGCTGGTAATGAAAGGTTTGTTAATGTTGCTTGTGATTCTTTTCCTTCCTTGAAAGTCCATTAATGTTACTTGTGATGCATTTCCTTGTCAAGACTAGTCAAAAGACCTATCCAGATTGAGGACAGAGAAAATAATATCTGCGTCCTGATGTGAGGAAAGGCATGGATGTGCAAAGAGAAGAAATTGTTGGGGGCCACTGTTTGAGAATAGCTTAGTGACCCAGAATAAATTACATTCTCAATGTCTACTTGTGTGTTCTTTCAATATAGTTTTCTTTTTTTGGCAGGTATGTGGATGGAATGTGGAAAGACTTAGGCCTACACATGTTGAAACTTTGTTTTAGTCTTTATCCCTGATACTGTGTGGCAGCCACCCATCACTTCTTATCTATTTGAAACATTTACATCTCTTTTCTGGAAATAAAATCTGGTTAAGCTTTACATTATCAGATGTTATTGTAGATCTCTATCTATGAAACAATTCTTTTCCCCACTTATTCCTGTTAACCATCCTTTGCTCTAATCTTACAGTTTTAAGAGTATTATTTTCCATTCTTCATCACAAGGCAGAACTCTACCAAAAGTATAAAAATGAAACTAACAGTAAAAATAACCAACTTTGAAAGTATATTTGATATATTGTAGCAAAGCTAGAAATACCAGGATTTTTAAATTTTGAGACTTAATCCTTTCTAACATTTCCAAAAGTACACTATAATAGGAAAATACTATTCCTGCTTTGTTTGCAAAACCAAAATCAAAGAAATTGAGAATATTAAAAAGTGTAAATATATTCCATGCTGGTTGTTGAAAAAAAGGTGATATGTTGAAAAAAACTGATATGTTATCAAAGAAATTCTTTTTCATAACTATAAAAATAGCAGATCTCAGACATCTAACAATATTTGTCTGAACTACAGAATAATCTTTAAATATGTGGAAAAAATCAATCACTCCATCCACAATGTCAGGGATAAGGCTTAAAGATACATTTTAAAAAATACCTGATGTATCTACTTCTGTTTTCACATTTTCAATATTAATTTTATATATATGTATATATACATATATATGTGTGTATATATGTGTGTGTGTGTTTATGTGATTACAGATTTACACCAGTTTAGATTTTAGAATATGATACCATCAGAATGAATTTTTATCCAGATAGCAGATATTATTACACTTCTACCATATAATATGGAGAAGGGAATGGCAACCCACTCCAGGATTCTTGCCTGGAGTATCCCGTGGACAGAGGAGCCTGTACAGTCCATGGAGTTTCAAGAGCCAGACACAACTGAGAGGCTAACACTTTTTTACTTAATGTCTAGCAATTCTGTACTAAGAATTGTTTAGAAGCCTGCCTTTCTAAATTGGTGGGTTTATCTTGAAATCTGAGAAACTAGGAAAATCAGGCTCTTTAGGATACAGACACAAACTTATATTAGGCAAAATGCCTTTTAGCCTGGTTGCATAAGGTAATCTAAACATGGTTTTAAAATTATGTAAATTTATTATCTTATATTAAAAATTGTGAACTAGGAAAGCTAGTAGGGCTTCTAATTCTGTGTCAATGCCACCATTAAGAAAACAGGTTCTTTCCATCTTTCTGTTGTGCCATCCAAGCAAAATATAGCAATTATAATTCCTGGTATTCCATCCAGAGGTATAATATAAAATAGAAAAATAGAATATCTATCTTTCATGTTTTGCATTTTAAGAACAAAGACATTTTTCGCAGTTGTTCTTTAGTAGATCTCTTCTCATAGGCCTGAACTGAATCAAATCACGATTCAAAAGAACACTGTTAACAAAAATGATCGTCAATTGGTTTAGGCTAGTGAAATTTATTCTAAACCTGGAGACAGTCACTATTATGCAGTAGGTAAGTTATATTGTTATGTGGTATGTGTGTTTTAATCTACATCCAGGGATTTTTCAGTAATTACACTCTAAAATCATTATTAAATCTGAGATCTAATTCCATAATTCAGAAATATTTATCACTGAGAAATGTCAGAGATGTTACTAATTAGTGAAATAAAAAATTGAAATAGAATGAGCAAATTGGCAGCTTGTTAATTAATAAAATCAATGTTTTAAATTAAAGTTAATTGGTTAAATCAGTGAACTGGTGTATGTGTATAAATCAGGTAACATAGTGTTACCTGAGACACTTTCTGTATTTCTGTGAGTAGGAACTTGGTGAACCCTTCACTTTTTACATTCAGAATGCTATTCAGGGATTTATTTATTTATTTATTTTGAGGGCGTGATTCCTTGGTCCAGAAACAGGATAGATAAGAAGGTCCCTTATGTAAGACTATTGAACTCAGCCTCTAGAATAGTGTCATGTTGTCTTGAGTAAAATCTTTCATGAACAGTGAGTTTAAAGAATAATGTGCTTTTGTCAGTTTGTGCCAGTCTGCAAGCACCGATGGTTAGATTCTCTTCCCACTGCCACAGAGATATAATGTCCATTGCTTAAAACTGGCCAGGGTAAGAGGATTTGCAGACTTCTCTGGCAGCTCAGTGGTAAAGAATCTGGCCAAGCAGGAGACCCAGGTTTGATCCTTGCATTGGGAAGATCCCTCAAGAAGGAAATAGAAGCCCACTCTAGTATTCTCGCCTGGGAAACAGACAGAGAGGAGCCTAGCGGGCTATAATCCCCGGAGTTGCAAAGAATCCGACGAGACTTAGTGACTAAAGCACCACCACCACGAGTATTTACATCATGGAAATCACTAAATGCTAGATATCAATTTTAGGTTTTAGGATGTATAATATATGCATGTATTCATTCATTTATATATTCCCTGAGCTGACTGGTGGGACTGCATGAAGTTACACAACAGATTTAAGTAACAGTGTGCTTCAGCATTATTATCTATGTGAAGTAGAAGAATTTGGTCTAAGACTTGCTTTCACACTTTCAAGGTTGTGAAAAATAGTAAATGCAGCCCTTAATATTCTCTAAATACTATTCTTCTATGTGCAAAAGCAAAGTAAAACAAATCCAACAGAATAAAGTAAAAAACAAAAAACAAACAAAAAAAGACCTCCCCATTTTGGAAAACTAAACTCTTGGAAATTAAAAAAAAAATCTTCCCTGGGTGGGTAAGCTAAATTAATTTGATTTCTATTATTAAGAAAGAAGAATATGATTTGGATGGGCAATGAAAATCTTTTACTAAAATTTCAAATTGACCTCAGTCTTCCTCTCATTTTGTCTCAATCTCTTTCTCCTTGCCCACCATTGTATGTATTATTGTCAGTGAGCTATTTCTGATTAATGAACACACCAATACTCATTTATTCTCTATATTATTCCATACTGAAATTATATCTTTGTTGAAGACATGGTGAAGAAGAATAAATGAACCTAAATGTCAATTTTTCAAGCTATGTGTCAGTGACTTTTTCCCCTGACTTTTATTTAGCTTAGTGCAAGGTTTTAGTTGCACAGCTATGAAGCAAAATAACATGTGTCCTCCTCAGAAAAAGAAAACAAGTTTCATAATTATATAAATTTGGCCAACCTTTTTGGAGATTCATGAGGCAAATTACCCTTAAAAGTTTCTGTGATGTCCTACTATAAAGCATTGAATTCTAATACTCAGAGCTTTAAAAAAAATAATGCAAAGCCTAGTTAGATTTCCTATAGTATAAACTTATTGTATCAATTTGTCCATAGGATAAATTGTCTATAGGATGTCTGGATCGAAGAGCAAAATTCATATCATCAAGGACTACATTTCTCTTCTTTCCTTCTCTGCTTATTTCTATACGTTGGCTTCATTCTATAGAGAAAATGTCTTTGTGTAATAGGAAAAGGACCACTGACATATGCAGGTTTTCATTTTACTATACCCACCTAGGTCGTGGGTTTGCTGAAATGCTCTCTGATGTCATCAGTACAATGATTGGCCCAGTAAGGGTTATATGGTTGGCTTAGGAAGTAAAAAAGGGGCCTCCAAGGAAACTGAGGGATCAGAATATGTCCTCTATATATTCTGTTGAATACAATCAAACTTCTTTGAGCATAGAGGATTTTTATTAAAAAATAAAATAAAATATTTTTGCAAAGCCTATACAGATATTGAAAATTTGATATTTACCAAGAATACCAGTACGACAGACTTTCTATTCATATATGATTATTTTCAGTAACATGCAGACATACAAAGTATGTTGAATTTCAAACAAGATGGCTTGAATATGTACTGTGGTTATATCTTTGAATAACGAAAAAACAGTGATGATATTTTAGACACTGATAAAGCATTTTAAAGACTTTACACTGTGTTGTGTAATTTACACAAACTTAAATATATATATTTTTAATACAAAAAATTCATGGTTGGATAATATAGCCAAGAACATTGAGTGATAAGTGATTTGATGCTTAGCTACATAATCAAACAATGTGGTGATGGGAAATAGAAAGGTCAAATGAAAAGAAGTGGTGACAAATGGGTATTGATCTCAGGTCACTGAAGTATATCTCAACCAGTAAAGTGGCCTTCTTAAATTGCTAAGACTTTCACAGTCCACAGAAAATAGAAAGTATTCTAAAACTGATGTGTGAAAAAAAATGTTAAAACATGATTTTTCTTGAAGTATGTGAGAAGCACCCTGATTCAAACATGTAGTAGAAACATTGCATTTTTATACTTAAGCTTTTCCATGTGTTTAAATTCAGTGTTTGTACAGATTACTATACTATGAAATAAATACAATTAGAGTAAAAATAATTACTAATAACAATTGATTGGCAAGTAAAAGTCAGAATTTTAGCCAGGGATTATTACATTTAACTATTTTATTAAAATTTAGTTGGGAATATGTCAAAAAGAAGGAAACAGCTTTTTCAAGTTTATAAATAAAGGTTTTAGAGGACATTATAAAAATAACTTCAGCTCATCTATTAGTTTTTGAAATGAATCAAGTTTCTGTTGTTTCTGTCCTCTAACTAATCCAAGGAAGGATAAAAAGAAATAATCCCTGATGTTACCTGTTCCTTTATCACTCAGAATTAGTAATCAATCATGTATTACTGATTTAAACACATTAAAAACATTCATAACATTTTACCTTTTCATTCCCTCACTACTTCCCTAGTTCAGATTTATATTATTTGCTTAAAGTACTTCATTAGCTTCTTTTTTATTCTTTCTTCCTCATTCCAGTCATTCCTCCTAAAATCAAAATTTTTTCTCTGAAGTCTAAACTTATTGACAATGTATTCCTCACTCTTCAGCAAGTCAACTGAGTTACGACCTGAATTTGGGCTCCTTGTTATCTACCAGGCACAAGAGTACATAACACAAACTCTGCCTATGACTAGGCTTTATCTGTTGGACTGTCATCAAACAACCATCTCATAACACATGTGACTGAACTTAGGAGGCATTCTGCTGCATATATCTTAGAACTATGCTCAATCTGGCTTATATATTACTTATTATTGCCAACAACAAGAAACCCTAAAATAAGGTAGATTTCGAAGTAGATTGACTTAACTGACAACAACGTCAGCAATTTCTAGGGAATTTTCTGCCTCTCAGCTCTGCCGTTTTTGGTACTGGTTTCATCAGCAGCCGAGTAGCTGTTCAGGTTTCATATGCACACAGCATTTTTTTTTTTTAATATAGGGTGCCATAATTTTCTGTAATTTTTCTTTGGGAGCCAAGAAGCAGTCTCCAGATAATGACCTGTATATTTTCTCTCTAACATATGATTCAGTTCAGTTCAGTCTCTCAGACGAGTCCGACTCTTTGTGACCCCATGAACTGCAGCACACGGGGCCTCCCCATGCATCACCAACTCCAGGAGTTTACACAAACTCATGTCCATTGAGTCGGTGATGCCATCCAATCATTTCATCCTCTGTCGTTCCCTTAACCTCATGCCCTCAATCTCTCCCAGCATCGTCAGCTCTTTGCATTAGGTGGCCAAAGTATTGGAGTTTCAATTCAACATCAATCCTTCCAATGAATATTCGGGACTGATTTCCTTTAGGATGGACTGCTTGGATCTCCTTATAGTTCAAAGGACTCTCAAGAGTCTTCTCCAACAACACAGTTCAAAAGCATCAATTCTTTGGTGCTCATCTTTCTTTATAGTCCAACTCTCACATCCGTACATGACTACTGGAAAAACCATAGCCTTGACTAGATAGACCTTTGTTGACAAAGTAATGTCTCTGCATTTTTTAATGTGCTGTCATAAAAATAGGTTGATCATAACTTTCTTCCAAGGATCAAGCATCGTCTAATTTCATGGCTGCAGTCACCATCTGCAGTGATTTTGGAGCCCCCCAAAATAAAGTCAGCCACTGTTTCCACTGTTTCCGTATCTATTTGCCCTGAAGGGATGGGACTGGATGACATGATCTTCATTTTCTGAATGTTGAGCTTTAAGCCAACTTTTTCACTCTCCTCTTTCACTTTCATTAAGAGGCTCTTTAGTTCTTCTTCACTTTCTGCCATAAGGGTGATGTCATCTGCATATCTGAGGTTATTGACATTTATCCTGACAATCTTCAGTCCAGCTTGTGCTTCATCCAGCCCAGCGTTTCTCATGATGTACTCTGCATATAAGTTAAATAAACAAGGTGACAATGTACAGCCTTGACATACTCCTATTCCTATTTGGAACCAGTCTGTTGTTTCATGTCCAGTTCTAACTGTTGCTTCCTGACCTGCATACAGGTTTCTCAAGAGGCAAGTAAGGTGGTCTGGTATTCCCATCTCTTTCAGAATTTTCCACAGTTTATTGTGATCCACATAGTCAAAGGCTTTGGCATAGTCAACAAAGCAGAAATAGATGTTTTTCTGGAACTCTCTTACATTTTTGTTGATCCTGCTTTGATCACTGAGGAAGGCTTTCTTATCTCTCCTTGCTGTTCTTTGCAACTCTGCATTCAAATGAGTATATCTTTCCTTTTCTCTTTTGCTTTTTGCTTCTCTTCTTTTCAGAAGCTATTTGTAAGGCCTCTCAGACAGCCACTTTGCTTTTTTACATTTCTTTTTCTTGGGGATAGTATATATCCCTGTCTCTTATACAGTGTGATGAACCTCCATTCATAGTTCATCAGGCACTCTGTCTATCAGATCTAGTCCCTTAAATCTAGTTCTTATTTCCATTGTATAATCATAAGGGATTTGATTTAGATCATACCTGAATGGTCTAGTGGTTTTCCAACTTTCTTCGATTTAAGTCTAAATTTGGCAATAAGGAGTTCGTGATCTGAGCCACAGTCAGCACCTGGTCTTGCTTTTACTGACTGTAGAGACCTTCTCCATCTTTGGCTGCAAAGAGTATAATCAGCCTGATTTCAGTGTTGACCATCTGGTAATGTCCATGTGTAGAGTCTTCTCTTGTGTTGGTTGGAAGAGGGTGTTTGCTATGACCAGTGTGTTCTCATGGCAAAACTCTTATTAGCCTTTGCCCTGCTTCATTCTGTTCTCCAAGGCCAAATTTGCCTGTTATTCCAGGTGTTTCTTGACTTCCTACTTTTGCGTTCCAGTCCCCTATAATGAAAAAGACATCTTTTGGGGGGTGTTAGTTCTAAAAGGTCTTGTAGGTCTTCATAGAACCGTTCAATTTCAGTTTCTTCAGCGTTACTGGTCAGGGCATAGGCTTGGATTGCTGTGATATTGAATGGTTTGCCTTGGAAACAAACAGAGATCATTTTGTCATTTTTGAGATTGCATCCAAGTACTGCATTTCACACTCTTTTGTTGACTATGATGGCTACTCCATTTCTTTTAAGGGATTCCTGCCCACAGTAGTAGATATAATGGTCATCTGAATTAAATTCACCCATTCCAGTCCATTTTAGTTCTCTTATTCCTAGAATGTCAACGTTCACTTTTGCCATCTCCTGTTTGACCACTTCCAATTTGCTTTTGACTCATGCACCTAACATTCCAGGTTCCTATGCAATATTGCTCTTTACAGCATCGGACCTTGGTTCTATCACCGGTCACATCCACAACTGGGTGTTGTTTTTGCTTTAGCTCCATCCCTTCATTCTTTCAGGCATTATTTCTCCACTGATCTCCATTTACATATTGGATACCTATCAACCTGGGGAGTTCATCTTTCATTGTCTTATCTTTTTGCCTTTTGAGACTGTTTATGGGTTTCTTAAGAATACTGAAGTGGTTTGCTATTTTCCTTCTCCAGTGGACCACATTTTGTCAGAACTCTCCACCAAGACCCGTCCATCTTTGGTGGCCATCCATTCATAGGTATGCTAGTACTGGGTAATATAATCATTTCTGAACCGGTCACATGCATGAGGAATGGGATTACATCCAGAATAGTGAATCACCACTGAAGGCCTGAGTAGGGCAGTGAAAACTGTAAGTCATGACTATATTTTGGAAGTGTGGCACTTGAACAAAATTGGAATCTTATTAGACAGAAAGAATGAGGGAATGGATGCTATTTATTTTGCCTATGGTTTTGCTATTGAGGATTTTCTAATCCTAAACATCATCTAAAACAAGTAAGTCAGACATTGCCTTCTTGAGGCAATCCTAATTCCCTTTATCCTTGTGCCACAACAAGTGGGTAATTCTTTCTTAGGGTTCTAATAATAGGTTATACCAGTCATTCAGAATTTGAGGTTATTTGTTATTATAATTGATTCTTCTAATAATCTCTGAGTACTGAGAGAGTAAAAGTATTTTATATTCATTTTACTGTATGAATATGATATTTCAACAATATTTGCTGAATTAATTGCTGAACACTGAAAATTATTCAGTCAATAAAATGTTGAAGTAGAATTGCTTCTTTTGACTAGCATTTAGGAAAACCTTGGATATTTGAAAATAGTTATAGAAATTTATTTTAAAATGTTCCCTTTCTTATAGTCTACTCAAAACATGTTAGGAATATAAGATAAAATAGAGAAGATGTAGTTTCCCTACCTTTCTAAACTAGGTTAGGCATCTCTGATGTATTCTGTTGTTTTCAACAGAGGAAAGCTATGCCAGTGAATCTGCTTGTCATAGTTCTCAGCATTTAGCCAGTGTGTATTCCATGAACACATCATTAATATGTATGATTATGTAAATATACTAAGAATATTTGCCTTTTAATGGTTATGCATTATAACATCTTATGTAACTATTACTTCATATCTTTATTTATTAGTATGCTGCAGAAAGTGCCACTAAGTATCTCAGAGGAGGGTTCAAATTGACACTGTACTTCACTGGTAGGAGTAAAGAGAATGCCCATCCCTTTAAAGTTAGATCAGCTGCTTGTAAGCCTCAACAGATCTCAGTCAAATGAGAGGCCCGCACTTGCAGATACAGCAGATTTCAAACTTCCCATCACAAAAAGGGAGCCTGTGGTATTAGAATAAGATCTTTGTTTTGCCAGTCTTGGTACCTGTCACCAGGAGTCATGCAGGATCCTCTTGACACTGAGCACTTCTGGCCAAATCATCTAGTCTTCTTTCCCTTCCAACATTCTTTGCTTCCCACAACTGCCTCGGTAACACCAAATAAAATTCCATTATGCCTTTTAACCTGTCTCTGTCATTCAGCACAAGAACTTCAATCCTGCAAGATCAGTCCTTTTGCCTGGGATTTCAGTCCCCATAGAATTCTATACACTGAGTTCCCTGTTTTCATCTCCCAAACCTCACCAACTACCAAAATATTGCACTAAATAATCTGTAACTCAAAGTCAGTCATCAGCAATTTTTGTGACACTCTGTAAGTCTTCCTTGAACAATCCTTTCATCTTTTTCACTCTGAAACCTGGTTCTGCTTTGAGTTGACTGTTTCAGTGACACAGTGTCAGTGTTGTTGTTGTTGCTGTTTCCCCCCACACTTCTTGATCTACTGAAACTCAAGGTGGGATAGTTTACTTCCTTATTCTTCCTTGTCTCTTTCAAATTGCTCTTTCTCCCCCAGAGGTAGGAGAAAAGTTATTCAGCTGTGAAATCAGACTCTACCACCAACCGTTGTTGCTTGTTTTAATTATCTGCTGATCCCTGGGCCAGCCTTCCTTCTGATAAAATGACTTTAGTTCCTGCCACACTGATGACTTTGCCAACACAGCCACTGCCATGAATTTCAGAAATGTTAGTGTCTATTACCACAGGCTCTCTGTTTTGTGATGTTATCTCTGCCAACTGTCAGGTATCCAGCCCCATCGTAGACATATACTAGATGCTATCACTATCAATCACTCACTCTCCAGCTACCACCTCCCATTTTCCCAATTTCTTCATTGACTACATTCAGTCTTATGAGAGCTGTGAAGCAGTGCTTCCACTAATATCCCTCCTCCTGCTTCTAGTTTTCTTTCTTTGCTTACAGTTTTAATCCTATATTTAATCATTATATAATACCTCATTTCTCTTTCTCTCTCTCTCTCTTTTTGCTTTGCTGTAGTGGTATAGCTAAATTACAATCCTACAGAAATCTAATCTCTAGCCCCATGAGATATGCATCTGCACAATGAAATACATCCAGAAAACACACACACACACACACACACACACACACACACACACACACACCTACATGCACACACAACCATTCTATTTTAATGAGTCTCCTCTCCTGAAATAACGTCCTATACTTGAATGCTATATTTACATCCCCAAACTTGACTTCTTCATTAAGTTGACATCCATAATGTCCAAATGGCTATTCATTATCTCAGAGTCATCTAAATTCAATATGTGGCAAAATGAACTCCTCTTCTATGTCACAATTATGTTCCTCCTATAGTGAAACTTAGTAAATAAAACTGAGAAAGAAAAATCTTGGGAGTCACCAATGACTGGCCTTCTTTCAGTCTCTGTCTCTCTGTCACTATTTCACTCATTCTTCCCCTGTCCCTCTAAATCTCTTTCTCTGCCACACCACACATATAATCCACCAACAAGGTCTTTTGGCTCGAATTGGAAAATATATCCACGTATGGTCATTTACTTTCTTTGTTACTTTCCTTACCTGACCACTGTCATCTGCAAATAGGATTACTGTAATATCTTTCGAACTCTAACTACTCATGCTTTTAACTTCCTTCAGTATATTTTGTATTCCATTATAAACAAAACATGTCGTGTCACTCATCTGCTCAGCGTTTATAAATATTTCTATTTATTTCACTCAATAAAAGCCAAAGTTCTGATCACTGTTATAGCAAAACTTGCATCAAATTTCAAAAGGCAAGGATGACTATTCAAGGCTTTTGGAACAGGGGAGAGAGACAATTATTTTAGTCTGAACACAACTCTACTGAAATAAAGGGCAAGAGGATTTTTTAGCACTGTAGTGAGTTAATGGACAAGTACTGAGGATGGTAGGGCACTGTGTTTGCTAATTGGATTTATCCAAAGACAAAACAAACTTTTCATATCTTTTAAAACAGAAGGTAGTTTTACAACTCAGAGCAATACATGCAGAGAAGTTAGACACCTATGCACCCACAGAAATTGTGCAATAAGGATGCTATCTTCCTTGACCATTACAGTTCAAAGCAATGCCTTCATAAGCCCTTGAGTAAAAAAAAAAAATCCTGGGTTTTGAAAGTGGCAAGAAGTTTCTTAAAGGATTTATATCTGAAAGGTGCAGAGGTGCAGAAAAAAGGAATTTAAAAGTTTTTTAAAGTAAATGCACTAAGAAAAAAGATACACAGGTATATCTGTGTATCTGTATACTTATACATGCAAACATGTATGTTCATATATATTTGTATATTTACATATATTTATATATTTCCTTTAGTTTCTTTTCATATGTCTGGCTTTGAGGCTTAAGATCTAGAGTGGAATAATGATACTATCTTAGATAAAATTTCCCAAAGGCAGATGCTGAAGTAAAGATTCATATGTCAGTAACTTATCAAGGAAGTAATCTATTAAAGAAGTGACTTACTAAGGAAGAATGTGAGGAAGCACGAGGAGAGATGGTGGAGAGTCAATGAAGGATGCTCTTTCTGAGGAAGACCCAGTGAAGCTGAATCCTACAGACAATCCTAAAACATAAATTTACCATTGTTAGGGTTTATCAGTCAACAACTGCAGAGTTAAGTAAAGTCAGCTTTCATAATTCCATATTGAAAGTCATTTACTGTGAGATGTAAAAAGAAAATATAAACTCTCATAAACTTTGGGATCTCTTTACATGAGTCTGAAACAGCAACAATGTTTCCAGAAAATTTTCTGACAATGGCATGTGCTATTGATTAGAAATTGAGGAACAGACACCCAGAAATGCTAGCTCTGTCAGTTTTTAATCCAGAAGCCTCTCTCTATATAGTATGTGGTATTTCTATTTCATAGTAAGATTCTAAGGGAACTTTCACTAAGTGGTGAAGGCCCTGTTCTAGCTTGCAGACCACCAACTTCTTGCTGTGTCCTCATACAGTGGAAAAGTTGAGGGATTTTTCTAAGCCTCCTCTTTTATAAGGATATTAAAAGCCCTCATGACTTAATCAACCATGACCTCCCAAAGGTTCCCATCCTAATACCATCATCCTACAAATTTTGAACAAACATAGTTTTTTGGAAATAGCAGAGACTAAGTTATTTGTCATTAACCTATAATCAATCACTCACCATTGATTGGAACAACGTTTCATGATAGGGAAATTACTATCATTATCACCAGTAGATATACAAAAAGATATACAAACAACTATCCCCCTTGATGTATCAAAACAGATTTTGAGAAAAACTGGTGTTTATGTTGAATCCTAAGGGAAATTCATGGTTTTCGTGACATAGTGAAATATATGTGTGTATATATATATATATATATATATATATATTTCAAGTTAGAGAAAATGCCATGTGCAGATGAATGGTGAAAAAAATATAGGCTAAGATCTCTATGTAAGCATTTGATTCATGAAGAAACAGTAGAGATCTTTAATTAACAATCAGTTCAGTTCAGTTCAGTTGCTCACTCGTGTATGACTCTTTGTGACCCATGGACTGCAGCATACCAGGCTTCTCTGTCCATCACCAACTCCCGGAGCCTGCTCAAACTCATGTCCATTGAGTCGGTGATGCCATCTAACCATCTCTTCCTCTGTTATCCCTTTCTCCTCCTGCCTTCAATCTTTCCTAGTAACAGGGTCTTTTCCAATGAGTCAGTTCTTCACATCAGGTGGCCAAAGTATTAGAGTTTCAGCTTCAACATCAGTCTTTCCAATGAACAATCAGGACTGATCTCCTTTAAGATGGATTGGTTGAATCTCCTTGCAGTCCAGGAGACTCTCAAGAGTCTTCTCTAACACCACAGTTCAAAAGCATCAATTCTCCAGCACTCAGCTTTCTTTATAGTCCAACTCTCACATCCATACATGACCACTGGAAAAACCATAGCTTTAAGTAGACAAACCTTTGTTGGCAAAGTAATGCCTCTGCTTTTTAATATGCCATCTAGGTTAATCAAGAATTAATGAGGTCAAATCTCTTTTGGTAAAGATAACTTGGAGAGTAAGTAGAGTCTGTAGAGAAATAGAAGTTCTTGGCAAAACAAACAAAAGACAAAGAAAAACAAAACAAAGCAAACAAACTAAAAAGTTAAAAGGATGTTGCAATGATCTGTCATAATTGAACAAACTGAGAAAGTGTCATGAAGTATGGAAAAGATTGAAGCTAAGTATTTAATGATCATCTAGATTTTAAGAACAAAGGAGATGGATGGGTTGTGGATGATTGTGCAGATGGCAATGTTGTCAAATAATGAAACAAACCAAAATAGTGTGATGATGGTTATAATAATGATAATGAAAACTATGAGTTTCAGAGGCAGAATTATAAACTGGAACTTGTGTACGTGCTTGGAATTTCTGAGATTTATCCATTCAATACCTTTAAAAGTGCATGACTGTTGGTAACATATTAAATGCTAGGCACTGGCTTTTTATTTATAAATCAAATAGGCAGGATGAGATACTATAAATTAGTAAATAATGTAGATAATAAGCAGATTAACAAAAAATACAAAGACAACTGGAACTCGGAGCACATTCTATGAAGAAAATAAACAGCATGCCATGATAGCAGAACCAAACTAATATATTCAGATGAGGATGTCTCATCTCTGAGCAAGGAATTGCTGAAAAATAGGCCTAGGCTTTGGAAGCAAGGTCTGCACTGAATATACAGATTGGGAGACCATCAGTAGATTGCTGGTAATTGAGGTTTTGTAAGTGGAAAAGCTTCTAAAAGACAGTGTGAAAAATTACAAAGAGCCATTTAGCTAATGATAAATAAAACTGATTAACTGGCTATATTTATTTGTTTCAATACTGTAAAGAGATTGAGGCTATATTTACATGCTTTTAGAAGGGATTATGTCATAGTAGGGTTTATGAAAATGGATCTATACAAAGAGAAAAATGAGTATTCCCAAGCCATCCAGTAAATAAACATCATAAACAGCATAAAATATTGAGGTTTCTTTTTCTGGTTCATTCTTTGTGCCATTAATCTAAAATTAAATAATGTTCTTAAGATACAGCATAACTGTAAATGGTAACAGTTTACTGGAATATGTAAACATAACTATATTCTAGGAAATAAAATTTTGACGCTAAAAATAAATTCCTAGTGAGTAGCTGATTTTTCACTAATGAGTGAAGGTAAACCCAGACTAATGCAAAGCTTTCATTTATATCATTGTTGATAACATTAAAATCATTATTAGAGAAAGAAATAACATATTGTGAAATGATTCTTCAAATGATATGTTCAAGAAATAAAATATGGTTATTTATATGAATAGGAGTTGATTATGAAGCTCTAAATATTTTAATTATAGCCATATTTTAACCTTATCATATTTTGAACATAGAAGAACTTGTTCTTGTTACTGAATATAACACTCATTTTATTTAAGCGATCAAATGTGTTTCTTCATACATGCACATACTGAGGTAATAGTTGAGGTAATAACTTTCTTCTAAATATCTCTTTTTTAATGTAAAGAAATCAAAAGTGAACTAAAACTCTTATTTAAGGTCAGTTCTAAGTGAGGTCACCTGTCTGTTAAACAGAAAAAGCAATTCAGGCTGGGTCAAACCAAAAATGAATTAAGAATTTGTGTACATCAAGACAAACCTGAAGAGGAAATTGAAACCAGTCACTAACCACAGTTTTTAAAGTTATGTTAAGACATCTAATTTGATCAATTAGCAACTGTTTCTACCAATTTAAGTGAGCACTCATAGAGAAAGTTGGTTTATTAAAATTCAACTGCCCAGAAGAATACTTTTAACTGACAATGTGATTTTATATACCCATAGAATATATGGGTATATACAGATGCCTATAGTATGACACTATAGAATAGAATGTTTAACCTCCCTGCCAACTGTGCTGCAGAAATGAAGATATATAATGCATACATGAAAGATTTAAAATGTGACTACTATGAAATATAATCGTAGTTTATTGTTAGTCATTTTTATTAGTCATTCTAATTTCCAGGTATTTTAGGACATGTTTTGAAAGCAATGGTCTCAACAGCTGTAATATAATGAATTAAAGCAATATGTGTCACATAAAATGCACTACTTTTTGAAAAATATAAAACAGTTTGTTTCTGAAAATTACCGTTCCTCAATGAAACACAGTTGCATATTTAGAGCTTTTATTTCAGTGTCCATTCAAAGTCTCTAAGAGATTAAATTCAAAATATATATTTACCTTAAAAAATACATTGTTGTTACTGTTTTTCAGTCACTCAGTCTTATCTGTTTCTTTGCAACCCTGTGGACTGCAGTACTCTAGGTTTCCTTGTCCTTCACGACCTCATGGAGTTTACTCAACTCATGGCCTTTGAGTTAATGATGCAATTGAACCATAATGTCCTCTGTTGCCCCCTTCTCCTCCTGGCCAGAACCAGGGTCTTTTCTATTGAGTCAGCTCTTTGCATCAGGCAGCCAAAGTATTGAAACTTTAGCTTTAGCACCAGTTCTTCCAATGAATATTCACCATTGATTTCCTTTAGTATTGACTGGTTTGATCTCCTTGCTGTCCAAGGGATTCTGAAGAGTCTTCTCCAGTTCAAAAGGATCAGTTCTTTGGCACTCAGTCTTCTTTATGGTCCAACTCTCACATTCGTGAATGATTACTGGAAGAACCACAGCTTTGACTATACAGACCTTGTCGACAAAGTGATATATCTGCTTTTTAACACACTGTCTAGGTCCGTCATAGTTTTTCTTTTAAGGAGCAAACATTTTTAGTTTCATGGCTTCAGTCACCATCTGCAGTGATTTTGGAGACCAAGAAAATTGTCACTGTTCCCATTGTTTCCCCATCTATTTGCCAAGAAGTGATGTGACCAAATGCCATGATTTCTGTTTTTTGAATGCTGAGTTTTAAGCCAGCTTTTTCACTCTCCTGTTTCACCTTCATGAAGAGGCTCTTTAGTTCCTCTTCACTTTCTGCCATTAGAGTGGTATCATCTGTTAAATAAGCATGGTGACATCATACAGCCTTGACTTACTCCTTTCCCAATTTTAAACCAGTCAGTTGTTCCATGTTCAGTTCTAATTGTTGCTTCTTGACCTGCACACAGGTTTCTCAGAAGGCAGGTCTGGTGGTCTGGTATTCCAGCTTCTTTAATAATTTTCCAGTTTGTTGTGATCCACACAGTCAAAGGCTTTAGCATAGTCAATGAAGCAGCAGTAGATGTTTTTCTGAAATTCTATTGCTTTTTTCTATGATCAAATGGATGTTAGTATGGAAATATGTTAGTATGAAAAAATTCTTAGTTTATCTAATTATGGTTAAATAGTCACTGTTTTAGTCTTCCTAGACTTTATAATATTCCATCCAAGAAACTGAAATTCCAAAAGGACTTTCATGATATTAGAATGTAAAGCACCATGGCTAAACAAAAAGAAAAATTTAGTTGGAAGAGATGACTAGTGTCCTTTGAGCAATAGTGTTTTTCCACACAGTGACATTAAGTAGATTGGTTAGAAAGGTGAATTAAATTAACTCTAAGACTTTTTGAAAACTAAGATCCTAAAATTCTACATAGGTGTCATATGTTTTTAAGGCTATATTTTTTTCATTTTCTTTGTTTTTCACCCCTCCAGAAGAAGAAAGAGAACTGTTGTTGTTTTCAAAGAAACAATGTTGTAGCTAAAGATGTCACTGAGTTAGACTGATGTTCCTTTTTTACCAAAAATATTGATATATAGAATATCAAAAATAAAATATTTCATTGCTGAAGATATCTAGTGACAGTATTTTTTATTCACCTAATCAAAAACCTCATCTAAGTCATATGTGATGCCCCTGCTGCACTATTTCATATGATGATGATAAACATGGAAGATGCATGTATTTCCTACCCCACTCCATATCTTACAGTTACTACAAGTCTTCAATTCTTTCAGTCTTTCACTGGCTTGTGATATGTTTCATGGATTCATAAAATCTACTCCAGAATGAGTATGCATATATATTATATATTTATATATACTATATATATGTACATACACAAAATATATGCATACTATATATGTATATATATAATGATATGTTCATTCTAAAATAGTAGAGAAAGATGAGGTTTATTCCATCCCCTCTGCCTAGTTTTGGGTATTAAAAGAAGATAGGGAACATCTTTTAGTGACTTACTTCTCTCTACCCTCACTTTAATAATTTTCGTGCATGTTCAGTAGTGTCTGACTCTTTAGGGCTCCTCTGTCCATGGAATTTTCCAAACAAGAATACTGGAGTGGGTTGACATTTCCTATTCCAGGGCATCTTCCCAAGCTAGGGATCAAACTCTCATCTCCAGCACTGACAGACAGATTCTTTACCACTGAACCACATGGGGAAGACCACCCTCCCCCAACCATTACTCAATATCTCTTCCCCAAGCAAACATTGGTTAGATTACCCAGTGAGCAATGCCTTAGCAGCCCACAGGAAATAGCTGCTGGAAATGCAAGGTGAGATGTCCTTGAAATGCATCTCCCTATCCTTGAGAGTCCCTTGGATTGCACTGAGAACAAACCAGTCCATCCTAAAAGAAATCACTCCTGGATATTCATTGAAAGGACTGATGCTGAAGCTGAAACTCCAATACATTGGCCACTTGATGCAAAGAACTGGCTCATTTGAAAAGACCCTCATGCTGGGAAAGATTGAGACAAGAGGAGAATGTGATGGCAGAGGATGAGACGGTTGGATGGCACCACTGACTTTGATGGACATGAGTTTGAGCAAACTCTGGGAGTTGGTGATGGACAGGGAATTCCAGCGTGCTGCAGTCCATGGGGTGACAAGTTTTTGGACATGACTGAGTGACTGAACTGAACTGATCCTCTCTACTCCCCATTCCACTTTTTTCAATACCATTAACTGACCTGATCCATCCACAGTTGTTTCCTTTTCTTTAATTAGCAATTAGTAAAAACTGTAAGAAAGGAGATATGTATTACTAGCTACCTTAAATCTCCAACACCCTTTGTCATTTCTATTATGTATAGGACATGGACTCTTAATACCAGAAACTTAAAAAAATAAGAAGAATAAAAACATTTATATTACCTTATCTATCCCCAAAATGGAGACTATGGAAAACAGAAAGTTAATCAGTATTTGGAATCACTGGGAAATAATTAGAAATTTTAGTCATGATATGCTACAAGCAAGAGCTTAGCAAAAAAAAAAAAAGTGAAATCAGAACTAAAATGACAAAACATATAATAACACTAATATTATTTAAAATGTTTTCTGGTTAGTTAATAAAATTAGATATGAGAAAGTTGTCAACATATGACAATTGAAAAGAAGAAATTTATTCATTTCTAATGCTATAAACTGGGGCTTCCCAGGTGGCTCAGTGGGTAAAGAATCTGCCTGCAATGCAAGAGACACAGGAGATGTCCTTCGATCCATAGATTGGGAAGATCTTCTGGGGGAAAGCATGGCAACCCACTCCAGTATTCTTGCCTGGGAAATCCCATGGACAGAGTAACTTGGCGCGCTATAATCTATAGGGTTGTAAAGAGTTGGACACGACTGAGGTGACTGAACATGCACACAAGGCTTTAACTCACTGAAGCGTACAAGAAAATAAGTTAAAATACTAATTCAAGATAATATATTAAAACAAGTATCCTAAATATATGAAGAATAAGTAAAGCTATCAAAACAGAGTTTTCTTATAGCTTCCCCTATATAAACAGCTGTCAGTTGTAAAATATAAGGGAAAAACTGAATTTTCTATTGAATAAAAATCATAAAATATCTAGGATAAAGTCATATTTGATATATCAATACAAAGACATATGAAATACTCAGGATTAATTAAACAGAGGCACTGATGTTCAGAGTATAGGTTGGATTAATTTTTTTAGGGAATAATGTGACAATACACATTACTTTTGAAAGGTGCTTTTTTTATGCAGAGTTTCTGCTTAATGTAATTTATCTTACAGACATACATATGTGCAAAAAAAAGTATGAAAAGCTATCCATTTTAGCACTGTTCTTAATGTTAAAAGACTAAAAACAAATTAATTACTTACAAGTTAGGGGAAAGTTAAGTGATTAATGGCACATTTTTACAATGAAATAATAGTCATTTAAAAATCAATCATTTAAGTTATAAGATAAGGAATGACTCACATATAGCTTTTGCATGTCAAAGATTTAGAGTAGCTGGGAGCATAGCATATTTTTATTATTAAATGGTATACAGCCACGCATGCATACAAATTCATGCACTCAGTTATATGTGTATATTCTTGATTGCTTGCATGCTTGTATATGCATTAGATTCTTATGGACTGTTATCCCTCAAATGAAACTGCCTACCCAAGAAGAGGTTGCATGAATATAAGCACTATATTGTTTTAAAAGTAGGATTCTCCATATCTCTGAAAGAACTAATCAATGGTGTCCTAACAAATCCAGCTATGTAACAAATTAACCTTGTACTTTTAATCTACAATGACTAGTTATGTCCATCTTAGGGATAAATGAAAAAAAAATTAGTCAAATTACATTCTCTGCTCTGTGAGTCAATGAATAAGACTGATTTAAGAAGACAAGAAAGCACAAGAGGTATATTTAAATTATATATCATTTGATACTGTTTGAACTTTTAACACTTGAATATATTTATTTTTTATAATGATTATTTTGTGTTCTAAACACTGTAGTTAGTGAACAAAGAAGTAATCTCACCCAAAAACCTGCTTCTACAACCCAGAAGCTTGGCACAGATGTCTCTATGTGGCTTTATGACCCTTCTGAGGGCCACGTACCTGATTTCCTGACCCACAATCAATTGGGTCATGGCTAGGAAGCAGTTCTGATAATGCATCTCACCTCTATGATGAGCACTGAAATGGTGGATATGTCCGAGACTTTCTTTTGTCACATGGATTCTGAGAAATGAACAACGGACCATTTTCCTTCACTTCTTCTTCACTTTGAAGTTGAATGTTCAGTTCAGTTCAGTTGCTCAGTCATGTCCGACTCTTTGTGACCCCATGAACTGCAGCACGCCAGGCCTCCTTGTACATCACCAACTCCCGGAGTCCACCCAAACCCATGTCCATTGAGTCAGTGATGCCATCCAACCAATTCATCCTCTGTTGTCCACTTCTCCTCCTGCCCTCAATCTTTCCCAGCATCAGGGTCTTTTCAAATGAGTCAGCTCTTTGCATCAGGTGGCCAAAGTACTGGAGTTTCAGCTTAACCATCAGTCCTTCCAATGAACACCCAGGACTGAACTCCTTTAGAATGGACTCGTTGGATCTCCTTGCAGTCCAAGGAACTCTCAAGAGTCTTCTCCAACACCACGGTTCAAAAGCATCAATGCTTCGGTGCTCATCTTTCTTTATAATCCAACTCTCACATCCATACATGACTACTGGTAAAACCATAGCCTTGACTAGGTGGACCTTTGTTGACAAAGTAATGTCTCTGCTTTTTAATATGCTATCTAGGTTGGTCATAACTTTCCTTCCAAGGAGGAAGCATCTTTTAACTTCATGGCTGCAGTCACCATCTGCAGTGATTTTGGAGACCCCCAAAATAAAGTCTGACAGTGTTTCCCCATCTATTTGCCATGAAGTGATGGAACCAGATGCCATGATCTTAGTTTTCTGAATGTTGAGCTTTAAGCCAACTTTTTCACTCTCCTATTTCACTTTCATCAAGAGGCTCTTTAGTTCCTCTTCACTTTCTGCCATAAGGGTGGTGTCATCTGCATATCTGAGGTTATTGATGTTTCTCCTGGTAATCTTGATTCCAGCTGGTGCTTCCTCCAGCCCAGTGTTTCTCATGATGTACTCTGCATATAAGTTAAATAGCAGGGTGACAATATACAGCCTTGATGTACCCCTTTTCCTATTTGGAACCAGTCTGTTGTTCCATGTACAGTTCTAACTGTTGTTGCTTCCTGACCTACATATAGGTTTCTCAAGTGGCAGGTCAGGTTGTCTGTTGTTTCCATCTCTTTAAGAATTTTCCACAGTTTATTGTGATCCACACAGTCAAAGGCTTTGGCATAGTCAATAAAGCAGAAATAGATGTTTTTTTGCTAGAACGCTCCTTCTTTTTCAATGATCCAGCGGATGTTGGCAATTTGATCTCTGATTCCTCTGCCTTTTCTAAAACCAGCTTGAACATCTGGAATTTCACAATTCACGTATTGCTGAAGCCTGGCTTGGAGAATTTTAAGTATTTACTAGCATGTAGATGAGTGCAATTTTGCAGTAGTTTAAGCATTCTTTGGCATTGCCTTTCTTTGGGATTGGAATGAAAACTGACCTTTTGCAGTCCTGTGGCCACTGCTGAGTTTTCCAAATTTGCTGGCATATTGACTGCAGTGATTTCACAGCATCATCTTTCAGGAATCGTAATGTAAACATTTACAATTTAAATCCTAAATTTGAAATAATGTTCAGATAACTGGCGAATGACAACTGTAGCTCTTCAGGTCACAAAATGGTACATTTAACAAAACTCTTGTGAATTCCTTTTTTCTTTATTCACATTTTATCCTTCTTCCTGGATCTTTACATCTTAAAGTAGTTACAACACTTGATCTAGTAATAATGATAGTTCACGTTATTCAGTCAAATACTGGGTCTATCCTACTGGCAAGGGCAATACTTTGATGGTTTCTTTTAGAAAACATACAGTCAAATTGGAGTGCAAGTGAGCATTAAACTTTAGAACAAATATCTTTCCTGAATTTCTCCCTAGTGTGAGCTTTATTAAAACTTTCCTTTATTATAATTATTATTATACTTGCACTACAAACAGAGTAATGCAATACTCACATCTGTTCTATGCCATAATTCAAGACAGTTTCTAATAAAAACGGAGGCCCACTCTTCCTACAAGTCTCAAAAATAATTGATCAAATACATGAACACTTAAAGGGGCAAAAATGATAAAAATAATCTATGAATAAGTTTTAAGTTAACTTATTTAAACATGTTTAATTAGCATGTGTTCATTTAGAAACCGTACCTCTTGTACATCTCATAAAATATTTTTAATAAAATCGTTTATACACACAATGCCTTCAGTATCACTTAAACAGTTTTTGACGCCATCCAACATTTTTAGAGTGCATTATTCTCATATATATCTTAATATCATATATTATGGTGTCACTGAAAAATATGTTCCAAATCCATATACACCCACTAATATCAGTGTTTTATTTTTTCATTTCTCCAATATATGTATATATGTCAATTGATTTTTTTAAATTTTTTTTACAATATTACACTGGAATAAATATGTGGTCATACACCTCAGGAAAATCACTATGTCTTTGATTATTCCTTTGCCTTCTATTTTATCTCTTCCACCAATTAACATTTTTAAACATCCAGAACTAGGAATGCTTGAACTTGTTTTAGTACCTCCTAAAACAAGGATATTTTTGCCTAATGCAAATTCTGGGTAGTATTAAATTCCTTATATTACTTTTAAAAACAGGCACATTATTCCTTTCTGAAAATCAAATTTTAGGAGGAAAATTATTATTTGTATTGTATTTTTAAATATAATGAAGTTATTTATTTACTGTCACACTGGAAAATCAAGCAAGATGTATGATGTTTAAATCATGTTTTTATTAGTTAAAACAATCAACAAATATCTGAAAGGAGACTTAACTTTTATTACTGTTTAATTTTTTTGTTGTTGTTGTTGTACTTAAGTTTTTATATTGCCTTTGTGACTTCTTCTAATTGGAAATGTCAAAAACAATATAGGTTTGCAGCTTAGAAGGAGTTATACTGCACCATATTTTAAAGTTCTCTTAAACTTCTGTACTGCCCCGTTGCTTCCCAGGGTTTAGGGTTTAACGTTTTCTGTGGTTCAGTTAATGAGAGATGAGACATAAGAGATAAGAGAGGGAGATTGAAATTAAACTATTTCTAACACTTTTTAATCATTGATTTAATTGTTCCCAGTCAACTACTAAGAATTGAAAGGTTGGGTTGTTGACAGAAGCTTTAGATAGCTTCAGTGAGAAGCTGGATGAGAGATAATCTAGCCTTGTGGAATACCTGGAAAATAACCTCATTTCAAACAAATCATTTCCCAGAGAAAGACAGAAAGGAAAAGGAAGGTAGCTTGGGGACATAGAAAAAAAAAATACTCTTTTAAATAGCAAAGAACTAAACAAAATCAACACCTCTTACTTCTGCCTAAAACACTATTCACAAACTGATTTTACTTTAAATATAGAAGCAGAGAAAGACCCTAAACATGGGGACCAATTAACAATTTATACCCTAGAGTCCAACACTGGTGCATAGTGAAACAATGAACTCTTATGTTTTAATACTAGTAAGTATTTTTTGCTTCAAATTTCAATGCTTAATGAAAAATGATGGAACAGATTTCTATAAGAGTTTAAACAGTGATTTTAAAATATATTAAATCTATCCTCTTAAATTCTCATAGTTTCTAAAATGTGGGATTTAGTTCTATATTCTATGTAAGAAAATAAAAGGCTTTAATAACAAAGAACATAATATTGTTGTCTAGACAGATGGATATTTAAACTTTTTTAGTAGAGTTTTGCTTTCACTAAAAAAAAAAAAAAATCCTGTCATATTATACCCTGAGCTTCTAAATGATTTTTGTTTAATTTGCGTTCATTAAGGCTCACTCTTTGTGATGTGAATGTATATAAGTGTTGACAAATGCATACTGTCATATATTCACAATTACTGTATCAAAGAGAATAGTTTCACTCCCCTAAAATTCCCCTGTGCTTTACTTTCAACCAAACTTCAAGCAACCATTGATCTTCTTACTGTCATTACAGTTTCGGATTTTCTAAAATGTCATATGATTGGATTAATACAGTATGTGGTATTTTCAGAATGAGTTTACTTAGCAACAAACTTTTAAAATTTATCCAAATGTTTTTGTGATTTAATAGCTTATTTCTTATCACCAAAAACTATTCCATTGTATGAGAGCAATGCAATTTGTTTATACATTCATCTATTCAAGGATATCTAGGTTGCTTTCAGCTTTGGCAATTATGAATAAAACGTCTGTGAACACGTAGGTTCAGATTTTTGTGTGAATGTGTCTCCAGATCCTTTAAGCAAACTCTTAGGAATGTGATCCTTGGACTGCATGATAATACAACATTTTGTGGTTGCTTAGTCACTAAGTCGTGTCTAACTGTTTGCGTCCCAGTGACTGGCAGCACACCAGGCTCCCCTGTCCTCTACCATCTCCCAGAGTTTATTCAAATTAAAGTTCACTGAGTTTATGATACTATCTAACCATCTCATCCTCTGCCACCTCTTTCTTCTTTTGCTTTCAATCTGTCCCAACAAAAGGGTCTTTTTCAATGAGCTGACTCTTCACATCTGGTTGCCAAAGTACTGGAAATTTAGCAATAGACCTTGCAATAAAAACTCAGGATTGACTTTTAGGATTAGCTGGTTTGATGACCCTGCAGTCTTCTCCAGCACCACAATTCAAAAGCATCATTTCTTCTGTGCTCAGTTTTTTTTTATGGTTCAACTCCCATATCCATATGTGATTACTGGAAAAATCATAGCTTTGACTATATGAACCTTTGCCAGCAAAACAATTTCTCTGTTTATTAATATTCTGTCTAGATTTTTCATAGTTTTCCTTCCAAAGACCAGGCCAAAGAATGCCAAAAATGTTCAAACTCCTGTACAGTTGGGCTTATTTCATATGCTAGCAAAGTTATGCTCAAAATCCTTCAAGCTAGGCTTCAGCAGTACATAAATCAAGAACTTTCAGATGAACAATGCCTTTGTAAAAAACAAACTGTTTTCCAAAATATGTAGTGTTTTGCATTTCTACCAGCAATAAGTGAGAGTTCTTGTTTCACTTGATAGTATCCAATTTTTTTCCCCCTTTTTTTACATTTTAACCATTCTTATATGTCTGTAGCAGCATCACATAATTTGGAGACGTGGGAAAACAAATGAGATGAAGCATCTTTTCATGTGCTTAATTGCTATTAATGCATCTCTTTGGTGAAGTATCTGCTCAGATATCTTCAGTTTTTAACTGAGTTGTTAGCTTTATATAGGGGTTTTAAGAATTCTTTATATATTTCGAACAAAAGTACTTTAACCTTTGTGTGTTTATCAAATATGTTCTCCCAGTTAGTTGCTTACCTTTTGTAGAGCAGCAGTTTTAATTAGAGTTCAACTTATCAATTCATCTTTTTTTTTTCCCTTCCCTGGATTGTGCTTTTGATGTTGAATCTAAAAATCCATCACCAAAGGACAACATCACATAGATTTTCTTCTATATTTCCTTCTAGATGTTTTATAGTTTTGTATTTTTATTTAAGTCTATAATCCACTATGGGAAAAGGTATAAGGTCTTAATCTAGGTGACTTTTTGCTTACAGATGTCTACTTGTTCCAGTATAATTTGTTGAAAAGAATATTCTTTCTTCAGTGCGTGGTTACCTTTTTTTTTTTTTTTTTTTTTTTGGTCAAAGATCAGTTGACTATATTTATGTAGCTCTGTTTCTGGGCTTTCAATTCTATTCCATTGACCTGCTTATTCATTTACTATTCTGTCTGGACTACTGTATCTTTATTGAAAGTTTTGAAACAGGGTAGTGTGAGTACTACAACTTTGTTCTTTATTTACAATACTGGATTATTTATCCTTGAACCCTAAGTCTGTTGATATCCTGGTTTCAGGGTACATAATTCTGCATCAACTTTCATGTCTTCTTTGTTTCAGTTCTTTCCCTCTCTTCTCTTCTACTGCTATCTGACTTACAGTCCACCCTAATTCAGGATTATATAATCTCTAGATCTTTAAAAATAATTATATATTCAAAGATATTTCTTCCAAATAATGTCATATTCATAAATTTCAGGGGCCAGTCTTTTTTTGGAACTACACTCAGCTCACTGAAGGAAATATTCCCTCTGCCTCAGTCTTTTTCAGAACATTGTGAAGAATTGGTTTCATTTTTCCTTAAATGGTAAGTGCAATTCATTAGTGAAATCATCTAGAACTACTGCTTTGTGTTTTGGAAAATTATTTATTATTGATTCAATATTTTTTTAAAAAATAAAGGCCTATTAATTTTCTATTTTCTTGTGCAAATTTTAGAATTTTGTGACTTTAATGAGATTGGTTAATTTTATAAAAGAACCTGAATATCTAAAGCTATCTTAAGAAAGAAGACTAAAGCTAAATGTATCAAACTCTCTGATCTCAAACTGTAATATAAAGCTACAGTCATCAAAATAGTATGGTACTGGCACAAAAACAAGCCTATAGATCAATGGAACAGAATAAAGTGTCCCAAAGTAAACCCATACCTATATGGTCAATTAGTCTATGACAAAGGAAGTAAGAATATCCAGTGATGAAAATAGTTTTTCAATGAATGATGTTGGAAAAACTTGACAGCCACATGCAATAAATAAAGATAGATTGCTTCTTTATGTCATATACAAAAACATACTAAAAATGGATTAAAGACTGTGCATAATATATAAGAATATTGACTTATTCACTATTTTGTATACTTGAAACCATTATAATGCTGTAAGTCAATTATACTTTCAAGGTTGTCTGTTTGTCCTTATTTTTCAAAAGTATGAAAAGGAAATGCTTGGAGTTCTCTCAGCTTCCTTAATTTATAGTTTTGCATGTTACTTATTTTAGAAAATTCTCAGCCATTATCATTCCAATTATTTCCTTTCTTACTTCCAGGATTCTTATATGTTAGAGAAAAAACCAGAAGTCTAAAATAAGCATTCATGGGTACGTATGCATACCTATTATGGATTCATGTCAATGTATGGCAAAATCAACACAATAATGTAAAGGAACAAATAAATTAATTAATTTAAAAATAAAACAAATTAAATAATAAAATGAGCATTCAACATTCTAGTAAAACTCAATAAGCTCATGTTTAGGTCCTAAATGATTTTTGTTTTCTTCAGTACACTATATCATAAAACATTAACTCTTTAGATGTACCTTTAAGATTAAGCTTCCTCAGTTATTAACATAATAATTGAAAGCCACTCAGTCAGAAATTCTCCAGGCCAGCATACTGGATTGGGTAGCTGTTCTCTTCTACAGGAGATCCTCCTGACCCAGGGTTTGAACCCAAGTCTCCCATGTTGCAGGTAGATTCTTTACCAGCTAAGCCACCAGGGCAGCCCATTAACATAATGGTAGTATTTAAATGTTCTGTTCAGTAGATCAAGTATAAATTTTATTTAATGTTAAAATCATACAAGAACTATTAGCCACCTATCTCAACCGTACATTTAAATTCAGTAGTTTAAAAAGAACAAAAATGTAAATATATTTAGTTTGAAAGCATTATCTTAGTGTTTAAGTACTTATTATACTTTCCTTTCAAGGAAATTGATGAAATGATTGAAAGAAATTCTTAGAAACAGTTTCCACATTTGACTGTACAGCATTGATATTACATTTTATTCTTACATAATAAATAACTGCAGAATGAATTAAATTCAGTGACTTAACTTACTTCAAAATACTTTTATTGAAGATAAATCAGAAAACCAGATGGAAAAAGCAATTTAACATGAAAGTCTTGTTTCCTCTTTGTCTTCTAAGAGATGACTGTATTATTAGCATATCTAACCAAATTAAAATTGGAACTGATTTATATACTAATTTTTCTATTTTTCTTTATGTTTTTGGTCTGAGAAGCCCTGTAATAAATTCCTTGATTAATGACATTAATTTAAAGAATCAATGTATGCCATTAGAAGTGTTGCTCAATAATGTGTTATTCTCAGATGGCCAGATCTCTGTTTTTCTCCCTTCTCCCTCTCCTTTAGAAGAAAGGAAAATAAGAATTCTCATTTTTTAAACTGATTTTCCCAAATACATACTTATATATGGATATTCAAGGAAAATGTATGCTCAATCAAAGTAATTGTATCTATATCAAGTCACATTAGAAGCTTCTGGGTGATATCCAAAATAGGCATGAGACTGTTGCCTCTTTGATACAGAATATTTGCATTTAAAATGACCATATGTCAAGTGCATATATTACAGCAGAAATCATCAAGAACTGAATTAAAATAATGACTTTAAAAGGAAAATCACAACAATGATTCCAGTTTGGGAATTTCATTGCTTAGACATCTGCTGTTTATTGTACCATACCCAAATGCATACAACTTTCAGACAACTGTTCTCCAGACATTACAGGGAGCTAAAACTAAATTTAGTTTACTTCAGTGCACATTTTCAACCAGTTAATTTTAAAAAGACACTGATTTTTATTAGTCCATTATCATAAAAAGTATAAAGGTTTAAAGATTTTTAAAACTACCAGAAGTTTTACAGAATTCATACTTAAAGTGCTTGGAAAGATATGAGAAATCTATGTGCATTCCACTAAATTTTGCTGTGATCCTGGAACATCCTGAACAATAAAGTCCATTAAAAAACTATCTGATCCCTACAACAGTTAATTATTTAATTCTTATGCGAGAATAGTATTTGGACAACATCAAAATATATTTTAAATACCATACATAAAAAAGTAATTGTATGCAAATTGTATTGGTAAAATAATTAGATATCCCTGAAGATAATTCAAACTTATGACTTACACTTTATCTTAAGTTTGCATGTATAAGAGGCCTGTTTTAGATACAATTGTGTTTATATGTTTTAACTTTATGAAAAGAGCTTGAAAAATATACAAAGAATATGCTTTGCATTATATTTCCACAAAATACTGATTTAATTTAGAAAACATTATATTTTGTTTAGAATTATTTTTAGGTTCTACATAATTTTTTTTGGTCCATGCACAAAAAAACATAAGAATTTTAAATGCAAACAAGTTGAAAACACACTTAATTAAATACTGTATACAGACATGTATATTACCTTTGATAATTATCAATATCTTAGATTAAATAAATACTGTGCATAAGGGCTTTTATCTCCACAAACTTGGTGAGAAAAAAAACACTCTTTCACAGTCTTGAAGCTCAAATTATATGTCTTATCTACACAAGACAAAAAATTAAATTTTTGTGAACTCTAGTTATAAACATTCACTTCCTAAAAATTCATTAAGTTGGAATACATGATTATTATTATATAAATAAAAAAATACCATCTTTATCTCTTTTCACTGCCTTTATTTTAAAGTCTACTTTATC